>CM065469.1:33257709-33907884 GCA_032872505.1 Leptopilina syphax
AAAAAAAATATTTTTTTCTAATTTTTTACTTATAATTTTTGTACAATAATAACAAACAACATTTTCCTTTAAATTTCACTTTTTTTGTAACTACATCAAATAAATCTAAAAAAGTTTTGTAAACTATTGTTTTATATAATCTTTGAAATTTTATATAATTTGGGATTTTTGAATATTTTATACAAAAAAAAAAATTTTTTTAATTTTTTTTCCTTATATTTTTTGTACAAATAACATACTAACTTTTCCTCTTAGCACACTTTTTTGTACAACAAAAAAAAACCAAAAAAGTTTTATGGGGAATTTTTTTTTCCCAAAAAGTGCAAATAAAATTGGAGATTTATATAGTGAGTGAATGCATTAGCCTAACAATTAAAATACATCTAAAAAAATGTATCTAAATCTTTCCACTTTTTTTCTTTTAGAATGCCCCAATTTATTTAGGTAAATATACCAAAAATTAGGAACAAAAAAGATTCAAAATTATCCCGAAATATTTTCGCCCTGTTTTTGAATTTTTTCGTTATATTTTGTTTTTTTTACATTTCTCATCAAAAAATGGAGAGAAATGTAATTGGATTTGTGCGATTTTGTGAAATTTTTAATTTTGATAATTCTCTTACGGCTTTCTTGACACCACACTGGATTCCTAAAAAAGAGAATGGTTTTTTAGGAGAAGTGTCTGGTCTGTCTGTTCTGTCTGTCTGTGCTGTTCTGTCTGTCTGTTCTGTCTGTCTGTAGGAAAATTTTGTTTCTCGACCGATAACTCGGAATAATATTTTAACGAATCGTTATGAAATTTGGGGTGCTATTTTTGTCCATTAAAAATAAAAGCTAGAGTAGTTGGGACAGCTCATTTCGTCAAAAAAATCACTAAATTACAAAACCTTTTATAATCATTCAAAATTTTGTATTTTTATTCCAATTTCCAAAAAAATATTTTTTTCTACATTTTTTTCCTTAAATTTTGTACCAAAAACAAACCCACTTTTCCTTTTAAACACTTTTTTTGTCCCAACCACAAAACAAAAAAAGTTCTCGCTCTGGCGCGCATTTAAAATTTTGAACATTTGCAAAATTTTGGGATTTTTTGACAATTTTTCTAAAAAAAAAATTTTTTTTTTTAATTTTTTTCTTAAATTTTGTACCAAAAACAAACACCTGTTCCTTTGAAACACTTTTTTGTACAACAAAACACCAAAAAAAGTTATGAATTTTTTTTTCCACAAAACGTGCAAAAAAATTGAGTATTTATAGTGAGTGAAGCATTAGCCGAAACATTAAAAAACATTAAAACATGTCAAAACTTTCACTTTTTTCTTTTAGATTGCCTAAATTATATTAGGTAAATATACAAAATTAGGAACAAAAAAAGATATCAATATTATCCGAAAATTTTGCTGTTTTTTTTGAATTTTTTTTCGTAATATTTTGTTTTTTTACATTCTCATCAAAAATGAGAAAAGTATTGGATTTAGCTGCGATTTTGAGAAATTTCTAATTTTGATAAATTCTTTACGTTTCATGGCACCCCCTGATTCCAAAAAAATGGTTTTAGAGAAGTGTCTGTCTGGTCTGTCGTTGTTGACTGTCTGTCTTTCTGTTTGTCTGTCTGTCTGTCTGTCTGTCTGTAGAAAATTTTGTCTCGACGAGTAACATCGAATAAATTTTAACGAATCGTCTTGGCAATTTGGGGTGCTTTTTTTAGTCCATTAAAATAAAGCCTGAGTTCGTGGTTGGACAGCTCATTTCGTCAAAAAAACCACAAAAAATACAAAAACTTTAAAATTTTCAACAATTTTGTATTTTTTCCAATTTTCAAAAAAATATTTTTTTTCTAATTTTTTCCTTAAATTTTGTACAAAAACAAACAACTTTTCCTTTTTAAAACACTTTTTTTGTACAACAAAAAACAAAAAAGGTTATTGAATTTTTTGAAAATATTTTGTGAAATTTTCAAAATTTTGGATTTTTGACATATTTATTTAAAAAAAAAAATTTTTTCAATTATTTTCTCGTAAATTTTGCTACAAAAACTAAACAACTTTTCCTTTGAAACACTTTTTTGAACAACAAAAAAACAAAAAAGTTAAAGGAATTTTTTTTTCCCAAAAAAAGTGCAAAAAAATTGAGATTTATAGTGAGTGAAAGCATTAGCCGAAACATTAAAAAACATTAAAAAACATGTCAAAACCTTTACTCTCATTTTTTCTTTTAGATGCCAAATTTAGGTAAATATATACAAAATTAGGAACAAAAAAGAACTCAAAATATCCGAAAATTTTGCTGTTTTTGAATTTTTTCGTAATATTTGTTTTTTACATTCTCATCAAAAATGAGAAAGTATTGGATTTGTGCGATTTTGAGAAATTTCTAATTTTGATAAATCTTTACGTTTCATGACCCCCTGAATACAAAAAAATGGTTTTTTTTAGAGAAGTGTCTGTCTGTCTGTCTGTCTGTCTGTCTGTCTGTCTGTCTGTCTGTTAGAAAATTTTGTCTCGACGATAACTCGAATAAATTTTAACGAATCGTCTTGCAATTTGGGGTGCTTTTTTAGTCCATTAAAATAAAGCCTGAGTTCGTTGGACAGCTCATTTCGTCAAAAAAACCACAAAAATACAAAACTTTTAAATTTTCAAAATTTTGTAATTTTTTTCCAATTTTCAAAAAAATATTTTTTTTCTAATTTTTTCCTTAAATTTTGTACAAAAACAAACAACTTTTCCTTTAAACACTTTTTTGTACAACAAAAAACAAAAAAGTTATGAATTTTTTTAAAATTTTGAAATTTTCAATAATTTTGGATTTTTGACAATTTTTAAAAAAAAAAATTTTTTTTAATTTTTTTCCTTAAATTTTGTACAAAAACAAACAACTTTTCCTTTGAACACTTTTTTGTACAACAAAAAACAAAAAAAGTTATGAATTTTTTTTCCAAAAAAGTGCAAAAAATTGAGATTTATAGTGAGTGAAGCATTAGCCGAAACATTAAAAAACATTAAAAACATGTCAAAACTTTCACTTTTTTCCTTTTAGATGCCAAATTTAGGTAAATATACAAAATTAGGAACAAAAAAGAACTCAAAATATCCGAAAATTTTGCTGTTTTTGAATTTTTTCGTAATATTTGTTTTTTACATTCTCATCAAAAATGAGAAAGTATTGGATTTGTGCGATTTTGAGAAATTTCTAATTTTGATAAATCTTTACGTTTCATGACCCCCTGATTCCAAAAAAATGGTTTTTAGAGAAGTGTCTGTCTGTCTGTCTGTCTGTCTGTCTGTCTGTCTGTCTGTAGAAAATTTTGTCTCGACGATAACTCGAATAAATTTTAACGAATCGTCTTGCAATTTGGGGTGCTTTTTTAGTCCATTAAAATAAAGCCTGAGTTCGTTGGACAGCTCATTTCGTCAAAAAAACCACAAAAATACAAAACTTTTAAATTTTCAAAATTTTGTATTTTTTCCAATTTTCAAAAAAATATTTTGTTCTAATTTTTTTCCTTAAATTTTGTACAAAAACAAACAACTTTTCCTTTAAACACTTTTTTGTACAACAAAAAACAAAAAAGTTATGAATTTTTTTAAAATTTTGAAATTTTCAAAATTTTGGATTTTTGACAATTTTTAAAAAAAAAAAATTTTTTTAATTTTTTTCCTTAAATTTTTGTACAATAACAAACAACTTTTCCTTTGAACACTTTTTTGTACAACAAAAAAACAAAAAAAGTTATGAATTTTTTTTTCCAAAAAAGTGCAAAAAAATTGAGATTTATAGTGAGTGAAGCATTAGCCGAAAACATTAAAAAACATTAAAAAACATGTCAAAAACTTTCACTTTTTTCTTTTAGATGCCAAAATTTAGGTAAATATACAAAATTAGGAACAAAAAAGAACTCAAAATATCCGAAAATTTTGCTGTTTTTGAATTTTTTCGTAATATTTGTTTTTTACATTCTCATCAAAAATGAGAAAGAAAGTATTGGATTTGTGCGATTTTGAGAAATTTCTAATTTTGATAAATCTTTACGTTTCATGACCCCCTGATTCCAAAAAAAATGGTTTTTAGAGAAAGTGTCTGTCTGTCTGTCTGTCTGTCTGTCTGTCTGTCTGTCTGTAGATAATTTTGTCTCGACGATAACTCGAATAAATTTTAACGAATCGTCTTGCAATTTGGGGTGCTTTTTTTAGTCCATTAAAATAAAGCCTGGAGTTTCGTTGGACAGCTCATTTCGTCAAAAAACCACAAAAATACAAATCTTTTAAATTTTCAAAATTTTGTATTTTTTTCCAATTTTTCAAAAATAAATATTTTTTTCTAATTTTTTCCTTACAATATTTTGTACAAAAACAAACAACTACCTATCCTTTAAAACACTTTATTTTGTACAACAAAAAACAAAAAAAGTTATGAATTTTTTTAAAATTTTGAAATTTTTCCAAAATTTTGGATTTTTTGACAATTTTTAAAAAAAAAAATTTTTTTAATTTTATTTCCTTAAATTTTGTACAAAAAACAACCACAACTTTTCCTTTGATACACTTTTTTGTAGCCACAAAAAAACCAAAAAAGTTATGAATTTTTTTTTCAAAAAAAGTGCAAAAAATTGAGATTTATAGTGAGTGGAAGCATTTAGCCGAAACCATTAAAAAAACATTAAAAAACATGTCAAAACTTTCACTTTTTTCTTTTTAGATGCCAAATTTAGGTAAATATTACAAAAATTTAGGAACAAAAAATGAACTCAAAAAATATCCGAAAATTTTTTTGCTGTTTTTGAAATTTTTTTCGTAATATTTGTTTTTTACATTCTCATCAAAAAATGAGAAAGTTATTGGATTTTGTGCGATTTTGAGAAATTTCTAATTTTTGATTTAATTCTTTACGTTTCATGACACCATGATTCCAAAAAAATGGTTTTTAGAGAAAGTGTCTGTCTGTCTGTTCGGATGTCTGTCTGTCTGTATGTCTGTCTGTCGAAAATTTTGTTTCGACGATTAATCGAATAAATTTTAACGAATCGTCTTGCAATTTGGGGCGTGCCTTTCTTTATGTCCATTAACTACAAGCCTGCGTTCGTTGGACAGCTCATGTCGTCAAAAAAACACCTCTCTCTCTCTCACTACAAAACTTTTAAATTTTCAAAAATTTGTAAATTTTTTCCCAATTTTCAAAAAAATATTTTTTTTCTAATTTTTTCCTTAAATTTTGTAACACAAACAAACACACTTTTCCTTTAAACACTTTTTTGTACAACTAATAAACAATATAAGTTATGAATTTTTTTTAAAATTTTGAAATTTTCAAAATTTTGGATTTTTGACAATTTTTAAAAAAAAAATTTTTTTTAATTTTTTTCCTTAAATTTTGTACAAAAACAAACAACTTTTCCTTTGAACACTTTTTTGTACAACAAATAACAAAAAAGTTATGAATTTTTTTTTCCAAAAAAGTTGCAAAAAAATTGAGATTTTATAGTGAGTGAAGCATTAGCCGAAACATTAAAAAACATTAAAAAACATGTCAAAAAACTTTCACTTTTTTCTTTTAGATGCCATATTTAGGTAATATATACAAAATATAGGAACAACAATAGAACTCAACATATCCGAAAATTTTGCTGTTATTTGAATTTTTTTCGTAATATTTGTTTTTTACATTCTCATCAAAAATGCGAAAGTATTGGATTTGTGCGCTTTTGAGAAATTTCTAATTTTGATAAATCTTTACGTTTCTTGACCCCATGATTCCAAAAAAATGGTTTTTAGAGAAGTGTCTGTCTGTCTGTCTGTCTGTCTGTGTCTGTCTGTCTGTCTGTAGAAATTTTGTTCGACGATAACTCGAATAAATTTTAACGAATCGTCTTGCAATTTGGGGTGCTTTTTTAGTCCATTAAAATAAAGCCTGAGTTCGTTGGACAGGTCATTTCTTAAAAAAATCCCAAAAATACAAAACTTTTAAATTTTCAAAATTTTGTATTTTTGTCCAATTTTCAAAAAAATATATTTTTTTCTAATTTTACCCTTAAAATTTTGTACAAAAAAAAACAACTTTTCCTTTAATCACCTTTTTTGTACAAAAAAAAACAAAAAAGTTATGAATTTTTTTAAAAAATTTTGAAATTGTCAAAATTTTGGATTTTTGACAATTTTTATAAATAAAAAAAATTTTTTTTTAATTTTTTTTTCCTTAAATTTTGTACAATTAAATTCAATTACAACTTTTTCCTTTGAAAACACTTTTTTTGTACTAATCAAAAATACAAAAAAAGTTTATGAATTTATTTTTTTTCCAAAATAAGTATGACAAATTAATATAATTGAGATTTATAGTGAGTTGAAGCATTAGCCGAAACATTTAAAAAAAAAAAACATTGAATAAAACATGTCTAATAAAAAACTTTCACTTTTTTCTTTTTAGATGCCTAATAACATTTTATGTTTAAAGTTTATACAAAATTTAGGAACAAACATAGAAACTTCAATAATATCCGAAAATTTTGCATGGGTTTTTGAATTTTTTCGTAATATTTGTTTTTTGACATTCTCATCAAAAATGTAGAAAGTATTTGGATTTGATGCACGATTTTGAGTGTAGAAATTTCTAATTTTTTGATAAATCTTTTACGTTTCATGACCCCCCTGATTCCACAAAAAAAAATGGTTTTTTAGAGAAGTGTCGTGTCTGTCTGTCTGTCTGTACTGTCTGTCATGTCTGTCTGTCTGTAGATATATTTTGTCTCGACGATAAACTCGAATAAATTTTAAACGTATCGTTCTTGCAAATTTGGGGTGCTTTTTTAGTCCTTTAACCCCACCCCCACACCCCCTCCCCTACAGTCCTGAGTTCGTTGTTGGACAGCTTCATTTCGTCCAAAAAACCACCTAATAAATACAAAACTTTTAAATTTTCTAAATTTTGTATTTTTTCCAATTTTCAAAAAAAAAATATTTTTTTCTAATTTTTTCCTTAATTTTTGTACAAATATACAACAACATTTTCCTTTAATACATTTTTTTGTCACAACAAAAAACAAAAAAGTTATGAATTTTTTTAAAATTTTGAAATTTTCAAAATTTTGGATTTTTGACAATTTTTAAAAAAAAAAATTTTTTTAATTTTTTTCCTTAAATTTTGTACAAAAACAAACAACTTTTCCTTTGAACACTTTTTTGTACAACAAAAAACAAAAAAGTTATGAATTTTTTTTTTCCAAAAAAGTGCAAAAAATTGAGATTTATTAGTGGAGTGAAGGCATTAGCCGAAAACATTTAATAAAACCATTTAATACAACATGTCAAAACTTTCACTTTTTTCTTTCTAGATGCAAATTTTTGGTAAATATTTACAAAAATTTGGACCAAAAAAAGAACTCAAAATATCCGTATAATTTTTGCACTGTTTTTGATATTTTTTTTCGTAATAGTTGTTTTTTTACATTCTCATACAAAAATGGAGAAAGTATTGGATTTGTGCGATTTTGAGGGAAAATTTCTAATTTTGTTAAATCTTTACGTTTTCATTGACCCCGGATTCAAAAAAATTGGTTTTTAGGAAAGTGTCTGTCTGTCTGTCTGTCTGTCTGTCTGTCTGTTGGTCTGTAGAAAATATTTTGTCTCGGACGTTAACTCGGAATAAATTTTAACGAATCGTCTTGCAATTTGGGGTGCTTTTTTTAGTCCATTAAAATAATGCCTGAGTTCGCTTGGACAGCTCATTTCGTCAAAAAAACCACAAAAAAATACAAAACTTTTAAATTTTCAAAATTTTGTATTTTTTTCCCAATTTTCAAAAAAAATAATTTTTTTCTAATTTTTTTCCTTAAATTTTGTACAAAAACAAACAACCTTTTTTCCTTTAAAACACTTTTCTGTACAACAAAAAAACAAAAAAAATGTTATGGGAATTATTTTTTTAACAATTTTGATAATTTTCAAAATTTTTGGGATTTTCTGGACAATTTTAAAAAAAAAAAATTTTTTTATGTTTTCTCTTTAAATTTGTTACAAAAACAAACAACTTTTCCTTTGTAACACTTTTTTGTACCTTCAAAAAAACTAAAAAAAAGTTTATGAAAATTTTTTTTTTTCCAAAAAAGTGCAAAAAATTGGGATTTATAGTGAGTGGAAGCATTAGCCCGAAAACATTAAATAAAACATTTAATATGAGAACATGTTCAAAACTTTCACTTTTTTCTTTTAGATGCCAAAATTTAGGTATAAATATACAAAATTAGGAAACAAAAAAAGAACTCATAAATTATCCGAAAAAAAATTTTTGCTGTTTTTGATTTTTTTCGTAATATTTGTTTTTTTAAATGGGCTCTTCAAAAATGTGGAAAAAGTATTGGCTTTGTGCGATTTTGTGAAATTTATAAATTTTGAGAAAATCTTTACGTTTCATGACCCCCTGATTCCAAAAAAATGGTTTTTTTTTAGAGAAAGTGTCTGTTCTGTTCTGTCTGTTGTTGTCTGTTTGTCTGTCTGTTCTGGTAGTGTAGAAAAATGATTTCTGTCTCGACGATAACTCGAATAAATTTTAACGAATCGTCTTGCAATTTGGGGTGCTTTTTTTAGTCCATTAAAATAAAGCCTGAAGTTCGTTGGACAGCCTCATTTCGTCAAAAAACCACAAAAATACAAAACTTTTAAATTTTCAAAATTTTGTATTTTTTTCCAATTTTCATAAAAAAATACTTTTTTTTTCTAATTTTGTTCCTTAAATTGGTTGTACCAAAAAAGCATAACAACTTTTCACTTAAAAACACACTTTTTTGTACAACAAACAAAAAACAAAAAGAGTTATGAATTTTTTTAAAATTTTGAAATTATTCTTTCAAAATTTTGGATTTTTTGATTTTGACAATTTTTAAAAAAAAAAAATTTTTTTAATTTGTATTTCCTTAAATTTTTGTACAAAAACAAACAACCTTTTTCCCTTTGAATCACTTTTATTGTAAAACAAAAAGACAAAAAAAGTTATGAATTTTTTATTTTTTTCAAAAAAAAAAAGTGCAAAAAATTGAGATTTATTAGGTGAGTGAGCCATTAGCGCGGCAAACATTTAAAAAACATTAAAATTCATGTCAAAACTTTCACTTTTTATTCTTACGATGCCTAAATTTAGGTATAATATACAAAATTAGTGTTGAACAAAAAAGAACTACAAAAGATCCGATAAATTTTGCTGTTTTTGAATTTTTTTCGTAATATTTGTTTTTTTACATTTCTCAATTAAAAATGAGAAAAGTATTGGATTTCGTAGCGATTGGAGAGAAATTTCTAAATTTTTGATAAATTCTTTACGTTTCAATTGACCCCCCCCTCTTGTAATTCCAATAGAAGATGGTTTTTTAGAGGAAGTGATCTGTCTTGTCTGGTCAGTGCTGTCTGTGCTGGTCTGTCTGTCGCCCTTTCTGTCTCTGTCTGTCTTGTTCTGACATGTTGAAATAGTTGAAGTTTTGATCGACGATATACTCGAAGTATAAAATTTGTAGCGAAGCGTCGTTGCATAGGGGGGAGTGGGGGCCGGGGTGGTTGGCCTGGTTCTTGAGTTTAGTCCGGTGGGAGGGGGGTCTGAGCTGGAGCGGGATTTTTTAATAGTTTTTGTAATTTTAGGGGTTTGGGGATTTTGCGGGGGTGGGGGGAACAATTAGGGGACTTTTCATTCAAAAAAATATTGTGGGTGATGCCTTGTTTCTAATTTATTTCCTTAAATTTTGTAAGGCGATAAAAAACAAACAACTTATTTTCTTTTGTTTTTTTTTAAAACACTTTTATTGTTACAACAAGAAAACAAAAATGTTTTGTAATTTTTTTTAAAATTTTTGAAATTTATTCAAAATTTGGATTGATTTGTTGACGAAAACTTTTTTAAATAAAAATAAATTTTTTAAAATTTTTTCCTTAAATTTTGAGTACAAAAACAAACAACTTTTCCCTTTGAACACTTTTTTGTACAACAAAAAAACAGACAAAGGGGGATTATGAATAATTTTTTTTTTCGCAAAAAAGTGCAAAAAATTGAGATTTTATAGTATGTAGGTTGAAGCATTATGCACGAAATCCAATTTTAAACAAAACATTAAATAACGATAGTCAAATTACTTTCACTTTTTTTCTTTTTTAGGATCGCCAAAATTTAGGCTAAAATATAGAGGCAATTAATAATAGGGACAAAAAAGAGAACCTCAAAAATAATACCGAAAATGATATTTGCTGTTTGCTTGAATTTTTTCTCGTAATATTGTTTTTTTACATTCTCATCCAAAAAGTGAGAAACAGTATTGTGATTTAGTGCGATTTTGAGAAATTTCTTAATTTTGATATAAATCTTTACGTTTCATGACCCCCTTTGGATGCCAAAAAAAATGGTTTTTAGAGAAGTGTGCTGTCTGACTGTCTGTCTGATCTGTCTGTTCTGTCTGTCCCAGACTGTCGGTCTGTCTGTTCTGTAGATAATTTGATCTCGACACGATTAACTCAGAATAAAAAATTTTAACGAATCTTCTTCTGCAATTTTGGGGTGCTTTTTTAGATCCATTTAGAAAGATAAAGCCTGAGTTCGCTTGATGGCAGCTTCAACCATTTCGGTCAAAATAAAAAAAACCACAAAAAATGACAAACCTTTTTTAAATTTTCAAACATTTTGTTATTTTTTTTTTTTTTTTTTTTCCAATTTTTCAAAAAAAAAATATTTTTTTCTAATTTTTTTCCGTAAATTTTGCTACAAAAAACAAAAATACTTTTCCTTTAGTAACACTTTTTTTGATAGCAACAAAAAACAAAAAAGTTGTATGAATTTTTTTTAATAAGGTTTGAAATTGTTTCAAAATTTTGGATTTTTGACAATTTTTAAAAATAAAAATTTTATTTATATTTTTTTTTTTCCTTAAATTTTTTGGTACAAAAACAAACAACTTAATCCTTTTGAACACTTTTTTTGTACAACAAAAAACCCAAAAAAAGATATGAAGTTTTTTTTTTTCAAAAAAAAGTGCCAAAAAAAATAGAGATTTTACTGTGAGTGGAAGCATTAGCCGAAAACATTAAATAAAAAAACATTAAAAACATGTCAAAACTTTCCACTTTTTTTCTTTTTAGATGCCAAATTTAGGTAAATAAATACAAAATTAGAGGGGGGAGGTAACAAAAAAGAGGGGGGAACTCAAAATATCCGCGAAAATTTTTGCTTGTTTATTTTTGAATTTATTAAATTTTCGTGATTAATTACGAAAAATTTTGTTTTTGGTTAATAACGGAAATATTTGTTCTCAAAATCACGAATTCAATGAGAGAAAGTATTGGATTTGTGCGAATTCATTGAGAAGGAAATTTCTGTATCATTTTGACCTAAATCTTTACAGTTTTCAAATGATTGCCCCCCTGATGTCCATACAAACTCCCCTTGATGGTTTTTAGAGTACAAGTTCTGTCGTGTAAACTGTCTGTCTGTACTGTCTGTCTGATCTGTCTGTACTGATCTGTCTGTATCTTGGCTGTACTGTCGCTCTGTCTGTAGAAGTCTAATTTTGTCATCGGTCTGAGAACTCAGTAATAAAATATGGTAACGGAAGTCGGGGTAGTGTGCGTTTTTGGGAGGTGGGCGGGGGGGTAGGCCTGTATTTATGATTATTGCGGTGGGTTCGTTGGAGAGCTCATTGAGCTGGGCGTGTCTTTTTTCCTCAAAAATACAAAAACTTTTTTGGATATTTTCGGGGTTTGGGGATTTTTGGTGGGGGTGGGGGGCCACTTGGTGCAAAAAAATATATTTTTTCTAATTGGTTGGGGGGGGGGCGTTGGAGGGCGAAAGGTTTTGGGGGGTCTATATTTTCATACAACTTCTTCGGGGACCGCGTTAAACTACGCGCGGTGGGGGTCTATCATTATAATATTAACCTTATTTATTTTTAAGGGTGGTTTTTGGGGTCTCTGGGGGTCTATGGGCTTTTAGGGGGGAGGGGGTCCACTTGGGTTTAAAAAAAAAAAAAAAATTATTTTGAATTTGGGGGGGTTGGGTGGGGCCGTTAAAATGTTGGGGTACATATTACTTTCAACTATTTTCCTTTGAACACTTTTTGGTACAGAACAAAAAAACAAAAAAAGTAAAATAATATGATTTTATTTAATTTGTTCCCAAAAAAGTGCAGAAAAATAATAAAATTGAGAGCTTTAATTTAAGAGTGAGTTTGACAAGCATTATAGCCGAAACATTAACAAAATCGAATTAAAAAACATGTCAAAACTTTCACTTATTTTCTTTTAGATAGCCAAAATTTAGAGGTAAATATACCAGAAGATTATGACACAAAAAAGAACTCATATTAATCGCGAAAATTTTGCGGGGGGTGTATTGTGTTGCATGTTTCAGTGATTATGTGTGTTATTTGTGACTTTTCGCATCAAATTGACAGTTCGAAAGGATTTGCGCACCGCGGTGGCTGGCGCTAGACGAGCGTTGGTTGTTGAAATTAAATGGCGTAAGAAGAGAATTTCTAATTAATTTTGTGATAATTCTATACGTTTCATGACCCCCTGCCTGGTGATTCCCAAAAAAAATAAGGTTTTATAGAGAAGTGTGTCAGTTGTCTGAGTTACCTGACCTTGGTTCTGACTGCGTCTGTCTGTCTGTCTGTGTCTCTGTAGAAAATTTTGTTCTTGACGATAAACTCGAATAAACGATTGGGGGGGAGATAACGAATGAGGTATGTCTTGCAAATTTGGGGTGCTTTTTTAGTCCATAAATAAAAAGCGTCTGAAGTTTCGCTGGGACAAGCTCTTATGTTCGTCAAAAAAACCACAAATAATACAAAACTTTTAAATTTTCTAAAATTTTGTCTTTTTTCAATTTTTCAAACAAAAATATTTTTTTCTAATTTTTTCCTTAAATTTTGTACGAAAAACCAAACAAACTTTTCTTGTTAAACACTTTTTTGTACAACAAAAAACAAAAAAAGTTCTGAATTTTTTTAAAAATTTTGAAATTTTCACAAATTTCACCCCTCCACGATTTTTGACAATTTTTAAAAAAAAAAATTTTTATATTTTTTTTCTTAAATTTTAGTACTAAAACAAAAAAACATTTCTTTGAAACAACTTTTTTGTACAACAAAAAACAAAAAAGTTATGAATTTTTTTAAAATTTTGAAATTTTCAAAATTTTGGATTTTTGACAAAAAAAAAAAATTTTTTTAATTTTTTTCCTTAAATTTTGTACAAAAACAAACAACTTTTCCTTTGAACACTTTTTTGTACAACAAAAAACAAAAAAGTTATGAATTTTTTTTCCAAAAAAGTGCAAAAAATTGAGATTTATAGTGAGTGAAGCATTAGCCGAAACATTAAAAAACATTAAAAACATGTCAAAACTTTCACTTTTTTCTTTTAGATGCCAAATTTAGGTAAATATACAAAATTAGGAACAAAAAAGAACTCAAAATATCCGAAAATTTTGCTGTTTTTGAATTTTTTCGTAATATTTGTTTTTTACATTCTCATCAAAAATGAGAAAGTATTGGATTTGTGCGATTTTGAGAAATTTCTAATTTTGATAAATCTTTACGTTTCATGACCCCCTGATTCCAAAAAAATGGTTTTTAGAGAAGTGTCTGTCTGTCTGTCTGTCTGTCTGTCTGTCTGTTGGTCTGTAGAAAATTTTGTCTCGACGATAACTCGAATAAATTTTAACGAATCGTCTTGCAATTTGGGGTGCTTTTTTAGTCCATTAAAATAAAGCCTGAGTTCGTTGGACAGCTCATTTCGTCAAAAAACCACAAAAATACAAAACTTTTAAATTTTCAAAATTTTGTATTTTTTCCAATTTTCAAAAAAATATTTTTTTCTAATTTTTTCCTTAAATTTTGTACAAAAACAAACAACTTTTCCTTTAAACACTTTTTTGTACAACAAAAAACAAAAAAGTTATGAATTTTTTTAAAATTTTGAAATTTTCAAAATTTTGGATTTTTGACAATTTTTAAAAAAAAAAATTTTTTTAATTTTTTTCCTTAAATTTTGTACAAAAACAAACAACTTTTCCTTTGAACACTTTTTTGTACAACAAAAAACAAAAAAGTTATGAATTTTTTTTCCAAAAAAGTGCAAAAAATTGAGATTTATAGTGAGTGAAGCATTAGCCGAAACATTAAAAAACATTAAAAACATGTCAAAACTTTCACTTTTTTCTTTTAGATGCCAAATTTAGGTAAATATACAAAATTAGGAACAAAAAAGAACTCAAAATATCCGAAAATTTTGCTGTTTTTGAATTTTTTCGTAATATTTGTTTTTTACATTCTCATCAAAAATGAGAAAGTATTGGATTTGTGCGATTTTGAGAAATTTCTAATTTTGATAAATCTTTACGTTTCATGACCCCCTGATTCCAAAAAAATGGTTTTTAGAGAAGTGTCTGTCTGTCTGTCTGTCTGTCTGTCTGTCTGTCTGTCTGTTGGTCTGTAGAAAATTTTGTCTCGACGATAACTCGAATAAATTTTAACGAATCGTCTTGCAATTTGGGGTGCTTTTTTAGTCCATTAAAATAAAGCCTGAGTTCGTTGGACAGCTCATTTCGTCAAAAAACCACAAAAATACAAAACTTTTAAATTTTCAAAATTTTGTATTTTTTCCAATTTTCAAAAAAATATTTTTTTCTAATTTTTTCCTTAAATTTTGTACAAAAACAAACAACTTTTCCTTTAAACACTTTTTTGTACAACAAAAAACAAAAAAGTTATGAATTTTTTTAAAATTTTGAAATTTTCAAAATTTTGGATTTTTGACAATTTTTAAAAAAAAAAATTTTTTTAATTTTTTTCCTTAAATTTTGTACAAAAACAAACAACTTTTCCTTTGAACACTTTTTTGTACAACAAAAAACAAAAAAGTTATGAATTTTTTTTCCAAAAAAGTGCAAAAAATTGAGATTTATAGTGAGTGAAGCATTAGCCGAAACATTAAAAAACATTAAAAACATGTCAAAACTTTCACTTTTTTCTTTTAGATGCCAAATTTAGGTAAATATACAAAATTAGGAACAAAAAAGAACTCAAAATATCCGAAAATTTTGCTGTTTTTGAATTTTTTCGTAATATTTGTTTTTTACATTCTCATCAAAAATGAGAAAGTATTGGATTTGTGCGATTTTGAGAAATTTCTAATTTTGATAAATCTTTACGTTTCATGACCCCCTGATTCCAAAAAAATGGTTTTTAGAGAAGTGTCTGTCTGTCTGTCTGTCTGTCTGTCTGTTGGTCTGTAGAAAATTTTGTCTCGACGATAACTCGAATAAATTTTAACGAATCGTCTTGCAATTTGGGGTGCTTTTTTAGTCCATTAAAATAAAGCCTGAGTTCGTTGGACAGCTCATTTCGTCAAAAAACCACAAAAATACAAAACTTTTAAATTTTCAAAATTTTGTATTTTTTCCAATTTTCAAAAAAAATATTTTTTTCTAATTTTTTCCTTAAATTTTGTACAAAAACAAACAACTTTTCCTTTAAACACTTTTTTGTACAACAAAAAACAAAAAAGTTATGAATTTTTTTAAAATTTTGAAATTTTCAAAATTTTGGATTTTTGACAATTTTTAAAAAAAAAAAATTTTTTTAATTTTTTTCCTTAAATTTTGTACAAAAACAAACAACTTTTCCTTTGAACACTTTTTTGTACAACAAAAAACAAAAAAGTTATGAATTTTTTTTTTTTCCAAAAAATGCAAAAAATTGAGATTTATAGTGAGTGAAGCATTAGCCGAAACATTAAAAAACATTAAAAACATGTCAAAACTTTCACTTTTTTCTTTTAGATGCCAAATTTAGGTAAATATACAAAATTAGGAACAAAAAAGAACTCAAAATATCCGAAAATTTTGCTGTTTTTGAATTTTTTCGTAATATTTGTTTTTTACATTCTCATCAAAAATGAGAAAGTATTGGATTTGTGCGATTTTGAGAAATTTCTAATTTTGATAAATCTTTACGTTTCATGACCCCCTGATTCCAAAAAAATGGTTTTTAGAGAAGTGTCTGTCTGTCTGTCTGTCTGTCTGTCTGTCTGTTGGTCTGTAGAAAATTTTGTCTCGACGATAACTCGAATAAATTTTAACGAATCGTCTTGCAATTTGGGGTGCTTTTTTAGTCCATTAAAATAAAGCCTGAGTTCGTTGGACAGCTCATTTCGTCAAAAAACCACAAAAATACAAAACTTTTAAATTTTCAAAATTTTGTATTTTTTCCAATTTTCAAAAAAATATTTTTTTCTAATTTTTTCCTTAAATTTTGTACAAAAACAAACAACTTTTCCTTTAAACACTTTTTTGTACAACAAAAAACAAAAAAGTTATGAATTTTTTTAAAATTTTGAAATTTTCAAAATTTTGGATTTTTGACAATTTTTAAAAAAAAAAATTTTTTTAATTTTTTTCCTTAAATTTTGTACAAAAACAAACAACTTTTCCTTTGAACACTTTTTTGTACAACAAAAAACAAAAAAGTTATGAATTTTTTTTCCAAAAAAGTGCAAAAAATTGAGATTTATAGTGAGTGAAGCATTAGCCGAAACATTAAAAAACATTAAAAACATGTCAAAACTTTCACTTTTTTCTTTTAGATGCCAAATTTAGGTAAATATACAAAATTAGGAACAAAAAAGAACTCAAAATATCCGAAAATTTTGCTGTTTTTGAATTTTTTCGTAATATTTGTTTTTTACATTCTCATCAAAAATGAGAAAGTATTGGATTTGTGCGATTTTGAGAAATTTCTAATTTTGATAAATCTTTACGTTTCATGACCCCCTGATTCCAAAAAAATGGTTTTTAGAGAAGTGTCTGTCTGTCTGTCTGTCTGTCTGTCTGTCTGTTGGTCTGTAGAAAATTTTGTCTCGACGATAACTCGAATAAATTTTAACGAATCGTCTTGCAATTTGGGGTGCTTTTTTAGTCCATTAAAATAAAGCCTGAGTTCGTTGGACAGCTCATTTCGTCAAAAAACCACAAAAATACAAAACTTTTAAATTTTCAAAATTTTGTATTTTTTCCAATTTTCAAAAAAATATTTTTTTCTAATTTTTTCCTTAAATTTTGTACAAAAACAAACAACTTTTCCTTTAAACACTTTTTTGTACAACAAAAAACAAAAAAGTTATGAATTTTTTTAAAATTTTGAAATTTTCAAAATTTTGGATTTTTGACAATTTTAAAAAAAAAAAATTTTTTTAATTATTTTTTCCTAAAATTTTGTACAAAAACAAACAACTTTTCCTTTAAACACTTTTTTGTACAACAAAAAACAAAAAAGTTATGAATTTTTTTAAAATTTTGAAATTTTCAAAATTTTGGATTTTTGACAATTTTAAAAAAAAAAATTTTTTTAATTTTTTTCCTTAAATTTTGTACAAAAACAAACAACTTTTCCTTTGAACACTTTTTTGTACAACAAAAAACAAAAAAGTTATGAATTTTTTTTCCAAAAAAGTGCAAAAAATTGAGATTTATAGTGAGTGAAGCATTAGCCGAAACATTAAAAAACATTAAAAACATGTCAAAACTTTCACTTTTTTCTTTTAGATGCCAAATTTAGGTAAATATACAAAATTAGGAACAAAAAAGAACTCAAAATATCCGAAAATTTTGCTGTTTTTGAATTTTTTCGTAATATTTGTTTTTTACATTCTCATCAAAAATGAGAAAGTATTGGATTTGTGCGATTTTGAGAAATTTCTAATTTTGATAAATCTTTACGTTTCATGACCCCCTGATTCCAAAAAAATGGTTTTTAGAGAAGTGTCTGTCTGTCTGTCTGTCTGTCTGTCTGTCTGTCTGTTGGTCTGTAGAAAATTTTGTCTCGACGATAACTCGAATAAATTTTAACGAATCGTCTTGCAATTTGGGGTGCTTTTTTAGTCCATTAAAATAAAGCCTGAGTTCGTTGGACAGCTCATTTCGTCAAAAAACCACAAAAATACAAAACTTTTAAATTTTCAAAATTTTGTATTTTTTCCAATTTTCAAAAAAATATTTTTTTCTAATTTTTTCCTTAAATTTTGTACAAAAACAAACAACTTTTCCTTTAAACACTTTTTTGTACAACAAAAAACAAAAAAGTTATGAATTTTTTTAAAATTTTGAAATTTTCAAAATTTTGGATTTTTGACAATTTTAAAAAAAAAAAATTTTTTTAATTTTTTTCCTTAAATTTTGTACAAAAACAAACAACTTTTCCTTTGAACACTTTTTTGTACAACAAAAAACAAAAAAGTTATGAATTTTTTTTCCAAAAAAGTGCAAAAAATTGAGATTTATAGTGAGTGAAGCATTAGCCGAAACATTAAAAAACATTAAAAACATGTCAAAACTTTCACTTTTTTCTTTTAGATGCCAAATTTAGGTAAATATACAAAATTAGGAACAAAAAAGAACTCAAAATATCCGAAAATTTTGCTGTTTTTGAATTTTTTCGTAATATTTGTTTTTTACATTCTCATCAAAAATGAGAAAGTATTGGATTTGTGCGATTTTGAGAAATTTCTAATTTTGATAAATCTTTACGTTTCATGACCCCCTGATTCCAAAAAAATGGTTTTTAGAGAAGTGTCTGTCTGTCTGTCTGTCTGTCTGTCTGTCTGTCTGTTGGTCTGTAGAAAATTTTGTCTCGACGATAACTCGAATAAATTTTAACGAATCGTCTTGCAATTTGGGGTGCTTTTTTAGTCCATTAAAATAAAGCCTGAGTTCGTTGGACAGCTCATTTCGTCAAAAAACCACAAAAATACAAAACTTTTAAATTTTCAAAATTTTGTATTTTTTCCAATTTTCAAAAAAATATTTTTTTCTAATTTTTTCCTTAAATTTTGTACAAAAACAAACAACTTTTCCTTTAAACACTTTTTTGTACAACAAAAAACAAAAAAGTTATGAATTTTTTTAAAATTTTGAAATTTTCAAAATTTTGGATTTTTGACAATTTTTAAAAAAAAAAATTTTTTTAATTTTTTTCCTTAAATTTTGTACAAAAACAAACAACTTTTCCTTTGAACACTTTTTTGTACAACAAAAAACAAAAAAGTTATGAATTTTTTTTCCAAAAAAGTGCAAAAAATTGAGATTTATAGTGAGTGAAGCATTAGCCGAAACATTAAAAAACATTAAAAACATGTCAAAACTTTCACTTTTTTCTTTTAGATGCCAAATTTAGGTAAATATACAAAATTAGGAACAAAAAAGAACTCAAAATATCCGAAAATTTTGCTGTTTTTGAATTTTTTCGTAATATTTGTTTTTTACATTCTCATCAAAAATGAGAAAGTATTGGATTTGTGCGATTTTGAGAAATTTCTAATTTTGATAAATCTTTACGTTTCATGACCCCCTGATTCCAAAAAAATGGTTTTTAGAGAAGTGTCTGTCTGTCTGTCTGTCTGTCTGTCTGTTGGTCTGTAGAAAATTTTGTCTCGACGATAACTCGAATAAATTTTAACGAATCGTCTTGCAATTTGGGGTGCTTTTTTAGTCCATTAAAATAAAGCCTGAGTTCGTTGGACAGCTCATTTCGTCAAAAAACCACAAAAATACAAAACTTTTAAATTTTCAAAATTTTGTATTTTTTCCAATTTTCAAAAAAATATTTTTTTCTAATTTTTTCCTTAAATTTTGTACAAAAACAAACAACTTTTCCTTTAAACACTTTTTTGTACAACAAAAAACAAAAAAGTTATGAATTTTTTTAAAATTTTGAAATTTTCAAAATTTTGGATTTTTGACAATTTTTAAAAAAAAAATTTTTTTAATTTTTTTCCTTAAATTTTGTACAAAAACAAACAACTTTTCCTTTGAACACTTTTTTGTACAACAAAAAACAAAAAAGTTATGAATTTTTTTTCCAAAAAAGTGCAAAAAATTGAGATTTATAGTGAGTGAAGCATTAGCCGAAACATTAAAAAACATTAAAAACATGTCAAAACTTTCACTTTTTTCTTTTAGATGCCAAATTTAGGTAAATATACAAAATTAGGAACAAAAAAGAACTCAAAATATCCGAAAATTTTGCTGTTTTTGAATTTTTTCGTAATATTTGTTTTTTACATTCTCATCAAAAATGAGAAAGTATTGGATTTGTGCGATTTTGAGAAATTTCTAATTTTGATAAATCTTTACGTTTCATGACCCCCTGATTCCAAAAAAATGGTTTTTAGAGAAGTGTCTGTCTGTCTGTCTGTCTGTCTGTCTGTCTGTCTGTTGGTCTGTAGAAAATTTTGTCTCGACGATAACTCGAATAAATTTTAACGAATCGTCTTGCAATTTGGGGTGCTTTTTTAGTCCATTAAAATAAAGCCTGAGTTCGTTGGACAGCTCATTTCGTCAAAAAACCACAAAAATACAAAACTTTTAAATTTTCAAAATTTTGTATTTTTTCCAATTTTCAAAAAAATATTTTTTTCTAATTTTTTCCTTAAATTTTGTACAAAAACAAACAACTTTTCCTTTAAACACTTTTTTGTACAACAAAAAACAAAAAAGTTATGAATTTTTTTAAAATTTTGAAATTTTCAAAATTTTGGATTTTTGACAATTTTTAAAAAAAAAAATTTTTTTAATTTTTTTCCTTAAATTTTGTACAAAAACAAACAACTTTTCCTTTGAACACTTTTTTGTACAACAAAAAACAAAAAAGTTATGAATTTTTTTTCCAAAAAAGTGCAAAAAATTGAGATTTATAGTGAGTGAAGCATTAGCCGAAACATTAAAAAACATTAAAAACATGTCAAAACTTTCACTTTTTTCTTTTAGATGCCAAATTTAGGTAAATATACAAAATTAGGAACAAAAAAGAACTCAAAATATCCGAAAATTTTGCTGTTTTTGAATTTTTTCGTAATATTTGTTTTTTACATTCTCATCAAAAATGAGAAAGTATTGGATTTGTGCGATTTTGAGAAATTTCTAATTTTGATAAATCTTTACGTTTCATGACCCCCTGATTCCAAAAAAATGGTTTTTAGAGAAGTGTCTGTCTGTCTGTCTGTCTGTCTGTCTGTCTGTTGGTCTGTAGAAAATTTTGTCTCGACGATAACTCGAATAAATTTTAACGAATCGTCTTGCAATTTGGGGTGCTTTTTAGTCCATTAAAATAAAGCCTGAGTTCGTTGGACAGCTCATTTCGTCAAAAAACCACAAAAATACAAAACTTTTAAATTTTCAAAATTTTGTATTTTTTCCAATTTTCAAAAAAATATTTTTTTCTAATTTTTTCCTTAAATTTTGTACAAAAACAAACAACTTTTCCTTTAAACACTTTTTTGTACAACAAAAAACAAAAAAGTTATGAATTTTTTTAAAATTTTGAAATTTTCAAAATTTTGGATTTTTGACAATTTTTAAAAAAAAAATTTTTTTAATTTTTTTCCTTAAATTTTGTACAAAAACAAACAACTTTTCCTTTGAACACTTTTTTGTACAACAAAAAACAAAAAAGTTATGAATTTTTTTTCCAAAAAAGTGCAAAAAATTGAGATTTATAGTGAGTGAAGCATTAGCCGAAACATTAAAAAACATTAAAAACATGTCAAAACTTTCACTTTTTTCTTTTAGATGCCAAATTTAGGTAAATATACAAAATTAGGAACAAAAAAGAACTCAAAATATCCGAAAATTTTGCTGTTTTTGAATTTTTTCGTAATATTTGTTTTTTACATTCTCATCAAAAATGAGAAAGTATTGGATTTGTGCGATTTTGAGAAATTTCTAATTTTGATAAATCTTTACGTTTCATGACCCCCTGATTCCAAAAAAATGGTTTTTAGAGAAGTGTCTGTCTGTCTGTCTGTCTGTCTGTCTGTCTGTTGGTCTGTAGAAAATTTTGTCTCGACGATAACTCGAATAAATTTTAACGAATCGTCTTGCAATTTGGGGTGCTTTTTTAGTCCATTAAAATAAAGCCTGAGTTCGTTGGACAGCTCATTTCGTCAAAAAACCACAAAAATACAAAACTTTTAAATTTTCAAAATTTTGTATTTTTTCCAATTTTCAAAAAAATATTTTTTTCTAATTTTTTCCTTAAATTTTGTACAAAAACAAACAACTTTTCCTTTAAACACTTTTTTGTACAACAAAAAACAAAAAAGTTATGAATTTTTTTTTTTTTTTTTTTTTAAGTTGTTGGGCCAGGTATATTTTTTAAGTTTTTGGGCCAGATTTAGCCAAACGGTTTATCTAGAACTAAAAAATTTTATTTTCATATTAAAATAATTTTTTTTGTCTCTCAACATTGTTTAGAAGTATTGCTTTACATATTACTCAGAAAATTTTTTTTTAAAGTTATTAAAAATTTAATTTTTTAGTATTTCTAAATTAAACAAATTTTTTCTTGAGTTCTGGTTGACCGATATAAAATTCGAAATATGATTTTTTTATTTTGAATTGCACTATTTGAATATATTTTTTGTTTTTAATCATTTTTACATTATTATCACATGAGAAAGTATTAGTTTGTAGTTTGTAGTTTTCTCTACAACATTTTTTCATAGAAACTTTTTTTTTTAAGTTTTTGGGTCAGTCCAGGTCAACTGGGTGAAAAAAATTTTATTGGTTTTCTAAAATGTTATAACTAAAATATATTCATAAAAGATATAACATTTTAGAAAATCAATGAAATTTTTTTAATACAGTTGTGCTGGTGTGACCCCTTTTTACATTTTATTTTTTGATCCTGTCTTGTTGGAAATGGTCTTTTACATTCTCATCACATGAGAAAGTATAAGATTTAGTGGAAAATTTACTTTTGCTAATTTTGTGAAATCTTTGCGTTTTGATGTGCTTTGAATCCAAAAAACATTAGGGAAAAGTCAGGGAATTTTGTTAGTCAAGGAAAAATCAGGGAAATTTTAAAAATTCTTTAATAGTCAGAGAATTTTGATCGAAAAAAACTACAAATTAAAAAACTTTGGTACTTAAAATATCAATTCAGTTTTTAATTTCGACGTTTTTGTAATATAGCTCATTATAATGGTCCCGTTACATTTTTTATAAGATTGAACCTTCTTACGGACATTTCAATGTAGAATATTAAATAATTTAAAAAATTTGTTAGTCAGGAAAAGTAAAAAATTAGTTAGGGAAAAATCAGGGAATTTTGAAAATAAAATTTTGCGGCCACCCTGAACAAGGTCCGGCGATTACGTCTGTCTGTCTGTCTGTCTGTCTATCTGTCTGTCCGTAGACAAAAACTTTGTTTTTGTTACCTACGATACTGACAACATTGTAGAAAAAAATGAAGAGTAATATAGGAACGTTCGTTTTTTTGAAAGAAAGCTAAGATACCAGAGTAACTTTTCTAGGAAATAAACACTTAATTAAAACAAAAATGTCTGAGTAAATAAACAAAGAGTGAAAAGTTAGCCATTACGCTCCGGTCTACACTACACAAAAAATTTGATATTAATTCTTTAAAAATATTTTAGCTGCTTCTGCAAATCATGTTTTTACTAAGAGAATTAGTATAATTAAAAAAAACTTCACAATTTTAATCATCAAGACCAAAAATATACATTTAAATTCACATAATATCGCAATCATCAGCAAACTAAAACATGTGATGAGAATGTAATCCTTAAAGTCGTAGTAACTTTAAGAAAAAAAAATGTTTTATAAAACATATAATAGGAAACAAGAAAACAAATAATGCACAACAATTGCAGACCCCTGCGAGCGAAGCGAGCCACTTGCGCGCGAAGCGCGCAACAACACACGGAGCGCGAAGCGCGACGTGCGAAATAATCGCCGGAGCGCGAAGCGCGACGATCAATATTCGCGCGCCCCGAGGCGCGCTGAAACTTGCGAGCGAAGCGAGCCCCCGCGCGAAGCGCGGATGAGAATGTGTCCGCGCTTGCGCGGACAGATTTTTTTTTTAATAATGGAATTCTTTTGGAAAAATTTTATTGAAATAGTAGATATTGAAAATCGTTGAATTTTAGAAAACTTTTGAAAATATTTGAAATTTTGATAAAAATTTGATTAAAATTTTATAAAATAATTGAATATCAGAGAAGAATTTTATTATTTATAAAGAGAATTGAAATTTTGACGAGAATTTTTTTAAATTTTTGAACACAATTGAATTTAGTAACTATACGTTACTAAGTTAGTTACTAAGTTAGTTAGTAAATTAGTAACTAACTTGCTAACTTACTATTCTCCACGGAGAAGCTAAATTCGTTGAATTTTTACAAATCGTTGACTTTGGTGTTTTATTTAAAGTAAAATTCATTCATAGTTAAAACTAACACCAAAATATATTATTTTAATTCTTTCCGGTGTTATTTTAACACTTCACGTTTTACTGTGAATGGAAATATAAATTTTATGCAGTTTTTTCTCTCTCTTTAATATGGATTTGGAAAAGAAAGTTTCTGTCAACGAACAAAATTAAGAAAGTATTTGTTAGAAATATAGACATTAAAATTAAAACTAGAAAAAATAAACGAGATCAAATTAATTAAAAAATAAAAATAATTTGCATTATAAATCTATTAAGTTGCCTTCTCATAAATATTGAGTGCAAGAAAGAAAATATTTTTATTTTTTATAAACGAAATGTTTGAAAAATAAAATTGAAATTCGATTTTAATTTAATGGGAAATGAATTCAAAATTAAACATATTAATTTTTTCTATTAAATTTTTTTTTTTGTAAACATTTTGGAAATAAAAATAAATTTCGAATTAAATTTCAGATAATAGATGTATAATTTATTTTTAATAAATCTTGAAGCTTTGGGGAAAAAAAAGTAATATAATATTTGTTTAGAATTTATCTGAATGGTCGGTCTTGTTTGTGATCGCGTTTCAAGACATGAGGAGGAAGAAAAGGGAGAAGAAGGAAGAAAATAGAACTTTCAAGATTCGAGCTTTAAAGAATCAGTTTTCACATTATTGGTTCGTATTGACCTACATTTTTCAGAACTCGCTTTCCTCTCCTGTTGTTGTTGTTGTAGTTGTCGTTGTCTTTTTCTTCCCCCGGTATAGTGTTTGTACGTGTTTTGTTCGTAAACCCATGTCCAGAGAAATGGTCAATCCATTACTTCATTTAACCACCTGCCCAACTTTTCTCTGAAGTAAAGTTTCGAGTCGCATGAGATACTCTCTTAGTTTCATGTCCCTTTTTACGGCAGGTATGCTTTTCAGGTGACAAGAAATTTCATGAGCAAAAAGGACATTCTCTTTTTTTCTGCTTATCTTTTTCTCTACTTTTTTTTTTTTTTTTTTTTTTTTTTTTGCTGATTTAACACAATTTTCTCGGCGAAATAAATTTCCACCCGAGTTTATCATTATTTTGATATAAAAAAAAAATTGCATGCATTGTTATCTATTTTATAACTTTTGAAAACTTATTTCAATTTTTTTTTATTTTTATTAGAAAAAATTTCAAGAATAATTATTTAAAAATAATGAAAAAAGGCAAGAAATTGTTTTTTCTGAAAATATATTTCTAATCTTAAGAAAGGTACAAAAAAATGTTTTTTTTATTTTATTCCTTTATTTTAATTTTCATTTTCGACAAAGAAGTTGGCTTAAAAAAATTTTCTTATACAAAAAAGAAAATAAAATTGCGAATGAGTTATTTGAAAAATTTGGAAAATTTACAGTTACATGCGAAATGCAATTTAAATTATAAAAAGACGAATAGCTTTCTAGGTCCAGGAGATTCTTGGAATTTCTCGAATTCAGACCATCTTGGATATTTGTTTCGAATCTTCAAACAATTTCACTGTACGGATACTTTGATATATTTATTCATCAAATTATTGTTTACATTCTATAGTTGAAATATTTTTATCGTCTTTTTCTTTTATATTTCATAAATATTTTATTTTATTGAAATTATTTCAAAATGGAGAATTGAAAACTCAATTTAATAAAAGGAGAAAAAAAATTTCCCTTACGATGAATTAACGAAAAAATATACTTTATAATTTATCCAAAAAAAAAAATTTTTTTTCTCTCTCTAAATAAACCCTTGTTTGCTGAGAGAACTTATTTAAATACATTTTGTACTTTTAATTAAAAACTTTTAAACATCCGGTTTCCTCTAGTCTGCTTTAGTCGAAAGGAGTTTTTAAGTTTCTACAAGATTTTGTTAGTCTTTTAATGAAAAACTTTATACTCTCAAAAACTGATTTCATTTGTAAACAAATGTATTTTCTTTTTAATTTTTCATTAATAAAATAGTTACTGAAACATTTTATGGAATATTGACTTATTTTAAATTTAAAAATTAGAAAACTTTTTATTAAACATTATAAACTTTTGAATCAAATAATATTTTTTTTATCATGTTTTAAAAAAAATTTTTTTTAATATAACACTGAAATTTTATTTAAATATAACTGGGAAAATTTTAATATCAAATATTAATTAAAAATTTTAAATAAATGTTAATTTAATAGATAAAAATTTTATGAGATGCTCGATGAGATGAAAATGATATATCAAAATCGAATATAAGTAGAAAAATTTGAATCAAATATTACAAAATTTTTAACAAATGTAAATTGAATACCTGACAATTTAATGAGATGAAAATGGAAAAGTTTTAATAAAATATTTATTTTAAAGCATTTATCATTTTTTTATTGAATTTACAAGTGGGAATAACCAAAGAAAACATAAATTTTTAAAAGAAATATAATACTTTATCAATCAAACAGAAAAATTCGAAAAAGCATTTCAAACCTGAAAATTGTACTTTTAATCAATTTTTTTCATTTTACTTTGAAAAAAGAGAAATTAAATTTTTACAATTGTTCTTTTCGTTCATTTTTTTAATTACTGTTTGTAAAAATAGAGAAATTAAATTTCGAACAATTGTACAATTTCTTTTAACTTCTTTTTGGAAAAAACAAGAAATTAAATTTAAAAATTAAAAACCTTTTTTGGAACTTTTTTTTTGTTGAAAACGTATAAAAAAACTTTAATTCCTTCGCGAAATACGATTCGCCGAGATCAAATATTAACAATCAAGATGAAAAATTAATTCTCGAGTTTTTTTTCCAGTAAAAAGGCTGGAATAAAATTTCAAAAAGAGGAAAAGAATTCAACATTTAGAAAAAATAGTAAATTATAAAAAAGAGAAAATAAATAAAATAATATTATAATAATCGACATAATCTATCCTCACTTAAAGTTAGTATTGTTTTGTTCCAATTTTTTTATTTATAGTTTGAATTATTATGCCAAAAGTTTAACAGTTATAATTTGCAATTCAGATTTTCATAAAATTAAATTTTTCCAATGGTTTTACATTGAAAATATTTCAAAATATTTATCAAATAAAGGACAATAAGTATTTAAATATTTATTTTACAAAAATGATTAAAATTTGAAGGATTTAATTTGGAAATTCTAAAAAAATTAGATTTTTGAAAAATAGTAATTAAAATTTTTTTAAGATATACTTAAATTCCCAAAAATAATTTTTAAAAATTGAAACAATTGGAATTTTTTTACTATTTAAAATTTTTTTTTTTTACTATTTACTTTTTTACTATTTAAATAATTCAAATCTCGTCGTTAAATTCTGATAGCAATTTGAAAAAATTTTCAGTTAAAATTTGAGAAAATAATTGAATATTAAAAGCATTATAACAAGAATTTTAGGAATTTTATTAAATTTTAAAAGGTTTTTTGATAAAATACCTTGACAATTTAAGGGAAGCAAAAGTATAAAAATATCAAAATTTTTATTTAAAAAAATTATTAATTACATTATTTTTCTTTAAAAATTCTTCAAGTTTTTCAATAATTTTAATCAAAAATTCTAACAAAGTAGTTGAATTTTGAAAGAATTACAGTTGCAATTTTTAGAAATAATTAAATTTTATGAGGTTTTTCATTAAAATTATTTGAAATTTTAATTCCTGTGGAAAAATGAGTAAAAATAAGTTTTTAAATTTTTGTTTAACAAAAGGTATTTATGTTTTAAATAATTTTATTCAGAAATTCTGAAAAATTGTTTCTTAAAAAAATACAATTAAAACGTTTTAAAAATGCATTTCAGAAAATAATTTTAAAAAATTGAATTGTCAAATTTCATTTAAATAAATTTTATATTTTAATGAATTTTATTTCTTTACTTTTAAAAATTATTTTTAAATATAATCGAATTTTTGAAGAATTCTATTTGCAAATTTGGAAAATATTTGAATTTAGAAAAAATTTAGAATAAACTTATTACCATAGGAAAGTTCAAATATTTAAACAAAAATAACTTACATTCAAATTGCTGTTAGAAATATCTTGTCGATTTCTGTACGAGTTGTTCAAATAATCAAATTTAAAGAATAACTGTTAGAAAAATTATGTTTTTTTTTAAAATGAAGAATTTTTTATTAAATTTCAAAAAGCAAATTTTATAAAGTAAAAAGGGCAACGAAAATTTCACGTGGGTATATAGTTTTGCTAGTTTTTATTATGATTTACATTATTTTTTTCCCTTTTATTTATACCTTTATAAAATTTACTAATATTCATTTTTCTACAAATTTACAACTACTAAAATTTTCAATGTCTGTAAAATACATTAAATTTTAGAATTCATCGCGAAATGAATTTTATTTAATCGCATAAATTATTTTATTAGCCTACATTTAAACAATATAATAAAACAAATGCTCGCGTATATATATATATATATATATATATATATATATATTTCAAAGAGAATTGATTTTAAGGACAAACGAGATGACATTCGTCGGTGACCAAAACTGTCGGAAATGACGATTTAAATGAACAATGATGGTCAGTAAACATTTGGAGGTTTCACTAGAATTCAGTGGCTCCATCAATTATATCAGTATTCTAACTAACGATGTGCAATATGTAGTGATATTGGTTGAACCAGAAATGTAAACGTATATATATATATATATATATATATATATATATAGATGTAAACTGATGTGTGTGAATATATATATATATATATACTCTCTAGATTAGATCCCTGTGTATTCAAGTGTGTGCTAAACACGCATGACCGAGGAAAGCATCAGACCGTGTATTATATTATATCCGAAGACAATAAGGTCCATGATCAAAGGATGTTCCTCAATTGAGATTCCCGTACAAGCCTTTAAATATATGATATATATTTACTATCAAACGCCAATGGAATTTGTCTCTCTCTATTTAGAGTACTTTTCAACTAATAATGACTTCGTAGTACTTGAGAACTTGGTAAACAGGATTTCAACAATATAAACTAAAAATATTGCTTAATTTTAAGAATTTCCTATTATTATAATATTATAAATAAAAAAAAACCGCTGCAAAGTTCAAATTAAATTTTTTTCCTTCATTTCACGCAAACACTTTGCTTTAAACTGCGAGCTAACGACTGACCACCCGCACAGTGGGATTTTTTTTACAAATTACTGTTCAAAAATATCTACAGCCTACAATTTTTAATTTACAATTTACAATATACAAAAAAAATTTAAAAAAATAATAATAATAATGATAATAATTTAAAAAAATAAACAAATAAAATATACAATTTTTTAATTTTTATTTTAATCAAAGTTAACAAATTAATCCAATTTCAAAAAAAGGACGATTATTATCTTATTCCTTTACTGCACATGATGTCCTCTCCACTAAAAAAGGTTTCTTCTCGCATTTTCTTTTTAATTTATTTTCATTTCAAGAATATATGTCCTTCTAGTTTTATACATCGTATCGTACTGAAATATCAATCGACTTCGAACGATAATCTCGGTTTTTATTAGAAAATAAAAATTTAATTCACAATTTATAAAAAGTAACCACAGCCGATAATCAGCAGAAGATGAAAAATTATTTTTTCAGTGAACTTTATCTTCTGTTTACTAAGAATTAATAGTCAAATATCTTTTTAAAGGTCTCAAACTATTGCTAGAACAATTCCAATAATTATCTGTGTCATAAAAATTAATTTAATTCACAATTTATAAAAAGGAACCACAGCCGATAATCAGCAGAAGATGAAAAAATAATTTTTGAGTGAACTGTATCTTCTGTTTACTAACAATTCTTAGTCACAAAATTTTTTCCTGGTCCCAATTTATTGCTAGAACAATTCCAATTAATATCTGGGTCATAAAAAATAATTTAATTCACAATTCATAAAAAGTAACCGCAGCCGATAATCAGCAGAAGTTGAAAAATTATTTTTTGAGTGAATTTTATCTTCTTTTTACTAACCATTCTTAGTCACAAAATTTTTTCCTGGTCCTAACCGATTGCTAGAACAATTTTATTAATTATCTGGGTCATAAAAAATAATTTAATTCACAATTTATAAAAAGTAGCCACAGCCGATAATCAGCAGAAGATGAAAAATTATTTTCTGAGCGAACTATATTATTTGTTATAACTTTAATTGATCAATTATATTAAGAAATCTATAATTTGACTAATAAATTAATAATGGTCTTGTAATGTAAAAAAATTTAATTTTCTTTTAATGAATCTCTTATTCTATTTAATTTAAAATACAATTAACTCTCCTACGATGTTATTATTTTTTAATTTTGCAGGAAATAAATTTAACATTTTGTAAAAATTAATTTTAACTATTTTATTTTTCCTTTGTTACTAAATACAACTCTTTAGCTTTAACATACAGTTGGTCTTTTATTTATATGACTCTCGAATTAAATTTTTTTAAATAAATAAATGAAAGATACTCCCCGAGTATACTTGGGTTTTAACCGTATGGAGTTTAACTAAAAGTGAGTTTTAATTTTATTAAATTAAGTAGACATTAATTATTATCAATTTTTTATTAAAAATAAAATTGTATAAATTAACTAAAAAATGCAGTCAACTTTTCTATTAAACATCAACAAACTTCTATTAAAAAAAACCTATAATTTATTTAAATGTATTTGATCAAGAATTTTGTTTTTATTCTTTTAAAAAGAATGTCCAAATAAAAAATTTCGAGAATCTCAGTACTTTTACTTGAATAACGATAAATATCGTTCGAAAAACAAAAGACTTATTCTCATATCATTTTTTTAACTAATTATAATTGTAAGTTTTATTTTAGTTCCGGAAAAAAGAAGAAAATAAAAAATCCTGACGATAAATTTTCAAAAATAAAGTAAATAGCAAATTTATGTCAGAATCATGGCAAACTTGACTTCTCTCTATATATTCGATAAATACACACTTAATAAGAGCAGTGCATACTTGAAGTTGTTGCTTGTTAATTGGAGGCGAATTAATTAAGACACAAGAATCGCGGTCATGATTCATGGGAGAAACACAAGATGCTGCCATCCAACTTTATAAATAATATTCGCCATCTCTTTGGATATCTCAAATTTAATAAACTGACAAAATACATCAAACAGTGTAAATTGGCGCTTTTTGCATGCGCAAGTGTTGAATAAAGATCGTTTCATCTTCCCCCCCCCACTCTTCTTTTTCCCCTTCTCATCTTTCAACCAAACCCTATGTGGCGGATCACTTTAACATTTCTCTTCAATGACCTTCTGGCTTCTTTTGTCCTCCATTAACTGTATGTGTGTAGTTCAGTAAAATAATTCATGATGCAATTAATACACGTTTCTTGTATGTGATATATCAAATTTATTTTCAAAAAGAGTCACAAATCTGGGAAAATTCATAAAAATGTCGAATTAATAGGAGAAAACTATGATTTTTTGATTTTTAGTCAAGAAATTTTTTTTTTAATAATTTTTTCACCGATTCATTGTTATGTAAATTAATAAATAATAACAAGTAGTAACTTTTTCATTAAGATATAATATAGGTTAATTAATATAATACAGGTAATTAAGTATCTTTGTGAAAATTTCAAAAATTGATTTTTGGCAATTGTGCTGTATGTTTATTATTTAAAGCATCCTCTTGCAAAATTTTTAAACACGATTTTAGAATTCTAAAACTTCATTTTAAAATTTACGAAATCAATTTTTGAATTATTTAAACATTTATCGATTTGGAATCGTATTTTGCTAATGAATTTTTTTTTAAGAAAAAGAATAAAAAATTTTGCAATATTCCTATTTCTAATCACGATTTCATAACAAAGTTCTGTTTTTTTTTTAAAAAGCAAGTAATTTGCACTATTTATATTCCTCAATTACAATTTTTTAACAAAATTCAAAGTTTTTTTTAGAAATAAAAGAAAAAGATTTTTATAAATCACATTTTTTTATAACATTTTAAATTTCTTTTCAAAAAAAAGTAAGAGCATTTCCATAATTTCTGTTTGTTAATTACGATTTTTAACGAAATCATTAAGAAAAATTCAAAGTTTTTTAAAAATAAAGGAGAAAAATGTTTATAAATTCTATTTGTCAATTGCAAATTTCAAATTAAAAGTGAAATTGAAAACTTTAAAATTTTTTAAGAATAAAGGAAAAAATGTTTTTTTATATTTATTTACGAATTTCTTTAATTGTAAAATTATTCGAAAAACATCAAAAACTTCTTTTTTTAAATAAACATTTAATTATATTATTATTTTTCCACAGGAATGTATATTTTCAAAAATTTTAAATTCAAAAAGTTTTGAAATTAAACAATTCAAAAAGTTTTGAAATTAAACAACTTATAAAAGTATTATCATTATTTTATATTAATAATATTGTTACTGTAACTCATTAAAAATTATTTTTATCATTTTAATTCAATTATTATTTTCTAGAATTTTTAACTAAAATTCTTCTGTAAAACAATTCTGTTTTTTAATAATTTTTGAAAAAGTTCTTTGCGAATGTTCAAATACATTTGTTTAAAATTCAATTTTACGAAATTTCGATTATTCGGAAATTCTTCAAATAAATATATTTTAGAAAATAAAATCTTCAAATTATTTAAAAGAAAATTAAATTAAACTTTTTCAAAACAATTAGTTCTTTAGAATTGTCAGTTAAAAGTATAGAAAATTCAAATATTTTAATTTTTCAATTTGAAACCTTTTCAAAATTATTCAATTTTTTCAAATACAAAAGTAAATAATTTAATGAATAGTTAAATATTTTTTTTTAAAATGTGATTCTTATAAAAAATTTTATCAACAAATTTTTAAATCATTGAATTCTTTTGACGAATTTTGATAAAATTTTCAAAAATAATTACATTTTTCATAGAATTAGATTAAAATTGTACTAAAAATAATTTTTATAATTTAAGAAAATAATTAAATGTGTGAGTACAATTTTATTAAAAAAATTTTTTTAAATAATTAAATTCTTTTCGGAAAATTTTATTAAAATCCTAGATATGGAAAATAATTGAAATTAGTACAAGAATTTTGTTGTCATTTTCTAAAATAATTCAACTTTAAGGAAGAATTGTGTTATTCACAAAGATAATTGGGATTTTGACAAGAATTTTTTTTTCAATTTTGAACATTATTGAATTTTATGAGAAGAATTTTATTACTTTTTAAAATAATTGAATGTTTGCAATTTATTTGTAATTTCTTCAAAATTGAATTTTTTTTTACTGTTTGCAACAAAAATTTGAATTCAAAAATTTTAAATTCTATTATTGAAAAGAAAAAAAAATAAATAAAAAAATTTAAAAATTTAAAAAAAAACTAACAATAATTGTTGATAGTTTATTAAAATTATTATTATATTTAATATTGTAAACTTATTATATTAATAATAATTATAAAAACAGTAATATTAGTACTATTGTTAATATAATAAGATTAATAACATAACATAACAATGATAAGTTGTTTAAATTGTTGAAATTTAAAATAAAGATAATGACTTAATTAATTTAAATAAAAAATATGATGTTATTTTAAATTATTATTAAATAAATTATTATTTGTTTTCTAATAAAGTTTATTCATGAATCTGCATTTGATCTAAATTTTGAGTGATGTTTGCACCCCTTTGAATGAGAAGTGTGTTTGGATAGTCATAAATGCACTCGAGATGTTCTTGAGTGTATCTCATTTACAGGTGTTTTCCTACCTGTTGAACATGGATAAAAGTTACATTTCAAGCTAAAAGCATCTTTTCAATGTGAAAAAAATAAAATCTGCCTAAAGTAGAAGAGATAAATTTTATTTCTAGCAAATAATAAAATTGTAAAGATTTTCTATTTTTCTTCTTTTCTTTTTTTTCTATCTATTTCAGTAGTAACAGTCAGTTTATAGGCAGACATTTCGAACACATTAACACAGTTTTCTTGACGGTATCAAATTGATACTAAACTGTAACAATTTGATACTAGAAATAAATAAATAAAATCAAATAGAATCAAATAAAAAATTTATCTAAATTTTTCTATCAAATAAAGAGTGCTTCGAATATATTTATAAATCAGTAGTAAGAACATTTTTTAGTCAGGCAAATTTACAGAAAAATTTGCAGAAAAATTAATTTCAACAGTAAATGTAAATGTAAACTTGTAAATAGTTGAAAAAAGTTCCAAAATGAATAAAAAGTTTCTATTAAATAATAAATAGTCAGAATAAGTAGTATTAACAAGTTTTAGTCAGACAAATTAACAAGGTTTTTAGAAAAATACTTTTGGAAAAAAAATTCCAGTAATCGTAAACTATAAATTCAGTTGAAAAAAATTAATAATTTATTTATTATTATTAGTTATTACACATTTTTCTTAAAAGTATCAAATTGATACTAAAGTAATTATAAAATAATAATTACAAAACTCTCATAAATCGAAATTAGTAGTACAAACATATTTAAGTCAAACAAAGGCACAACGTTAATAATTTATTGTGTAATTTCAGCAGGAAATTTAGTTTTCAGTCAAACGTCAAGAGTCTAAGCTTCACGATCTTTTCGAAATATCAGTAGGTCAAACAAGTTTTAGTCAGACAAACTGAAATGTATAGAAGTTCCGGTGTAATAATAGTAATTATAGGTCAAACTTTTCGAAAGTAGTAGTTCCCAGTCTTAGTCAGACACTGTTAAATGTCAATATATAGATTTAAATATAAGGGTTCATTTTACCTATAAATTATTTTTCTTTCTAAGAAATAAGTAGTAAAATCCTTTTTGGTCAGACAGAGTGTTTTTAATTTTCTATTAATTTTTTTATTCTTTGTCACTATTTTCGACTTTATTTACTATTTTACTTTTTATTTATTTTTTTAATTCATATTTTTTTATTTTTTTTTTAGGCTTTTTATTAGTAATTTCTGTTTCATTTTCAAAAGTATAGTTTCATTATTTTTATATAAAAAAATTTTATTAAGTTAAATTTCAAAAGAATAATTATCATCATTAAAAGAAAATTTATACCTGTAGGACTTGGAGTGAGACGCATCATGACAGTGCGCACTTCGTGCGGTGAAAATCCGTATTTTTTCAAAAAATCATATCTCCTCGTTTGGCCACTACGATGTTTAAATAACGACGTCACTGCTTTACTAATAGACCGATTGTATTCGCGCGCACCAAAACTTGTATGCGGCACTATTAAGCCCACCGTTAATTTTGGCATTGATTCATTATTACTAGTTCGATAGTGTTCGTGATTCTTCCTCAAATTAACACTCCATCCGTTCGCCATTGTAATGACGAACGTGACACAAATAAAAAAATTCCACGTCACAATCATTATTGTTTTACACACGCAATTTTTTTTTTCTTCTTTTTCTTTTGCATCCACAAATCAAAAATCCCCTACGTACATTTTTTTTCCTTATTAAATTTTAAATAAAAAATATTTTTCACCTTCAACTGACATTATAAAAAAAGGAAATATAAGAAAAATTAAATAAAAGTAAATATATAAAAATACATAGAAGAGAAGAAGTTGAAAGAAAGGAAAATATAAAAAATGAAAAAAAGAATAGAAAACAGAACAGAAAAAAGGAAATGTAAACAAATTTAAATAAAAGTAATTTAAAAACATAAAATGAAAGAAAAGAAAATAGAAAAAAAATGAAAGAATAGAAAAAATAAAAATAGAATAAAAAGAAAAAAGGAAAATAGAAAAAATAAGGTAAAAATAAATAGATAAAAATAAAATAAAAGGTAAATATAGAAAAAGAAAATGACTGTAAATATTTTCTCTCCTCTCATTAAATTTAATTCCAGAAAGTCCATAAATAACAAACAAACAAACAAAAAACAATTTTCCTAACAAATGTGACAGTAGAAGTGGTCTTTCTCGTTTTTTGTAATTTATCTTTCGTCACGTACACTTGACACTTTTTACTTTTTTCGCCCCAAAGATAAGTCAACGAAACGGTTTCTAATTTTATCAGAAAAAGTTAAAAAAACATTTCAATTAAAAAAAAAATTTTTCACAAACTAAATTAACATTAGTAATAAAAATTCCCTTTATTCTTCCCCCTCAATTTATAATTTATATTGAGAGGGAATGACAATCTTTCATAATAATAATAATTCGTCTCGTGAAATTGGAGAGCTAAAAAAAATTGTATAATCTGCCATTTTCTCTATTGGAAAAGGCCAATTATGAATATCATTATTCCAGATGAAAGTTATAAAGAGAATTTCTACTCTTGAAACGTTAGAAAAAGAGGGATTTTTTAAATTAGAAATATGGCAAAAGAAGAAATATTGAATTATTTTTCTCGTTATTGAATCTCGTTAATAATTAAATGAGAAGCAATGTTTCAACCCCCTTTCTCTCTAACCAATTATTGAGGACTTTAGTCAGCTTTCGATGTGAATTCCGACATGTCTATAATCCCCATTTGATTAGTAAAATGCTATCAAATACTCGACTCGTAATTATTTTTCATTTTTTTGTTTTTTCGAAAACCATTTGGTTGAAAAAGTGCCTCTTTCTCAATTGTTGCTGACAAGAAGAAAAATTCAGAATTCATTTCAAATTAATCCTGTGTTCGAGGAGGGGTAAAAAAAATTAATTTAATTAAAATTTTCCATTTTTTTCGGAATAATACACACATGCCTGGTTATGAAAAATTTAATATATCCACCTCCATTCTACTAAACATAAAGTTCTTTTTTATTCTTTAATCAATTTTTTTTCTTCTCCTTTTATTCCCCATTTTTCAAAAATTAAATTTCGCACAATTTTTTTTAAACACTTTTAATTAATATTCATGATGAATTAAAAGAAAAGTGATAAATAGTTTCTTTTATTAAATATATTTATTTTTAATTGTATATTTGTTTTAATAATTTATTTATTTAATAATAATTATTATTTACTATTTAATATTTACGTAGTAATAATTATAAACTATTTAATATTAAAATTAATAAAAAAAAATATTGTTAAATATTTTTATTGATTAGCTTTATCGCCGAAAAGATAAATAATATAAAAAGTAGAAAAATATATTGCTGAATTCTTTAAAAAATTTTGTTTTCAAATATTTTAAATTTTAATAGAACTTTCTTTTTTGAGAAAATAAAATTATTTACTAAAGCAAATGAGTTGAAAATAATTTTTAAATTTCAAAGTGCCATTTAATTCTGAAAATAAAAAAAAGTTTCTTACACTTTAAAGTGACAGAAGTTTCTAATGCACTTTTTTCCAAAGTAGTAATTATAAGTTCCAGCCAGACACGCCTGACAACCGTTTAATTAACATTTAAGACGTCAGTAGTGTAGGTAGTGTAAAGTCAGACAATTTGAAACTCTCGACAAAAAATAGTTTCACTCCTTAATTTATAAGTTCAAAAAATTATCTACTACTTTAAAATTATAATGTTAATTATTGTAGATAATTTTTGTACATTTTTTAATTTACAAAAAATTCAATTAGAATTTAATTCAATTAAAATAATTTTATTTCATGAAACAAAAACAGAATAGAAAAATGATCAAAAAAAAAGAAAAATTAAGTTAAAATAATAAATAAATAAAATAATTAAAATAAATAAAGTAAATAAAATAAATAAAATAAATAAAATAAATAAAATAAATAAAATAAATAAAATAAATAAAATAAATAAAATAAATAAAATAAATAAAATAAATAAAATAAATAAAATAAATAAAATAAATAAAATAAATAAAATAAATTTTCAAAATTAAATAATTTTCCATTTTTTAAAAATATTCTCTCTCTATAAAATATACATTTTTTGTTTGTAACTTTTTGTTTGAATAATAAAATAAATCAATCACAATCGGTCTCAATTTGGAAAAATGGAAAATTTAAAGCAAAATGGCTTACTAATAAAAATGAATGTTTACAGAAAGAGAAAAATGAATACGATAACTGTAGTTTATTGGTTCTCTCAAATAGAAATGCAATGAACTCGAAAAATGATTTATAGCCGACAGGAAGTAATTTGATGAGCTGAACAAAAAAAGAAAAAAAAAAGAATATACGAAATCTATGTCAAAGAAAAACTCTTATGTCATCTAATGTTCCAAGTTTCGTATACAGAAAACGAGAAAGATTACGGACCACAGCAAATCAAGTATATTTTCTCTTATAATACAAACTCACTTTTTTTTGCCCCAGTATTAAAAGAGATTATTTTCTATCTGATTTTTTCAATAGCAGGAAATGAATATTTTTCTAATATCTGTCAAAAACAATATTTTTTTCTCAATTTTAAAAGAAAAGAATATTTTTGTAATTTTTGAGCAAAAAAGAATATTTTTTAAATTTTTACGAAAAACAATATTTTTTCATTTTTATCAAAAACAAAATTTTACGTATTAAAAAATTAGTTAAAACTATGAAAAAATGGGGGGCTAAAATTCAAGAATTTTTTTAAATTTCTAGCAATGAGAATTAATTTTTTCAAAAACAATATGTTTTTAATTTTTTGTAACAACAGTTCTTTCAATTTTTGTAAAAATTTGAAAAAAATAGTTTTGCAGTAAACATTTTCGTAGAAAATTGTTTCTAAAAAATATGAATAAAGACAACTTTTTGAAAATTTAAAAATGCGGTTTTTCCTATTTCCGTTTGTTATAGTGAATTGTTTAACACACTTTATCGGCTTCAAACAGGTTTCATGTTTGATTGGTACAATGAAAGTGAACACTATTGTCACGGAAATACAATTTGATTAATAAAAGGAACGAATTAATATTCAAATCAGATTATTATTGATATTTGTGCACATAGAAACGTAAATATGGTAGAAATTTTGTTTAGATTACAGTTACAAAATGTCAATAGTCCGTGATATAATAGATTGTACAACTGACGTTATTATTTAAGTTGAGACAAAAAATACAAATAGAAAGTATAGAATTTTTTTCAATGTATAGTTTTTAAAACGTGTTTGTTAGAAATTCAGTAGTACAAACAGTATTTGATCATACGTTGTCTGAAAATCTTGAAAACTTATTTAGAAAAAAATTCTTGTATGAAAATTAGTTGTACAGAAATTTAAACTTTTAAAGACAGACGTTATCAAAAAATCTTTAAAAATAATTTTTGAAAAAAGGTTTTTATAAAAAAAGTAGTAGAAACAATTACTAGTCAGACTTTTTCAGATTTTTTTAAAAATTATTTAAAAAGGAGTACTTAAAAATTGAATAATTAAAAATAAGTAGTATGAAGAATATTTCAGACGTTGAAGTAGAAGATTATTCATAGTAGGGATAATATTCATATATTCAATAGAATATTAAAGAATTCAGTAATAGTTCAGAAATTAAAGAAAAATTTATCCTCTAAATTTAAGTAGTATAAAGTAGTTTCAGTCAGCCAATAAAAAAAATTTCACAAGCAATAAAAAGAGCGACCTAGTAACAAGTGTTAATAATTACTGTTCAGAAATTTTTCCACTTCGTCAGATTTTTCAGTAGTATAAGAGTCATTTTTAGTCAGCCAGAGTAATAATTTTAAAGTAATAGATTTTTCCCAACAGTACAAACATTTTAAAATCAGATGTTATCGAAGAATTTTTAAAAATAATTTTTATATAATATTTCTACAAAAACTAAGTAGTACAAACAATAAGTTTTCAAAAGATATCAAAGAATTGTTGAGAAAATTATATTTTCAGTAAATTATTCATTTGAGAAATGCTTTTGTGAAAAAATAAGTAGTACAAAACAATTTTTACTCAGATATTCAAGAATCCATGGAGTCCAAGAATCCAAGAATGTTTTTATGAAAAATAAGTAGTACAAACAATTTTCAGTCAGACGTTATCTAATTAAGAATCTTTAAAAACTATTTTCAAAATAATGCTTGTTTAAAAAATACGTAGTGCAGATCATTTTCAGTCAGACATTATATAAGAATGCTTAATAATTACTTTTGAAAAAAATTCTTTTTATAGAAAATAAGTAGTATAAACAATATTTAGTCTGACGTACATAAGAAAATATTAAGGAATTTAGAATTTGTTCAGTAAATTAAATAAAAAAAATATTTACACACGAAATTTAAGTAGAGTAAAACAGTTTTAGACAGACAAAAAATATTAGTTTTAGAAAAATGTAATTGATGCTTTTTTACTCAGTCTGTTTGAATCTGACGATTCGTAAGATGATAAATATGAATAATTTAGTAGTTTGACAATTCGTCAAATTTTTCAGTAGTAAAAATAATTTACAGTCACACAGGAAATTGTGAGGTATTAAAAAGTGTTGCAGATTAAATTAACACCAAAAAAGATTAAAATAATTAATTTTAGTATTATTTTTTACAATGAATAAATTTTAGTTCATTGAATTTTTCTTTACTATAAAACATGAAGATATCGATCGATTTTTTCATATTTTATAATAAATAAATATGACCAAGTAATAAAATCATTATTTTATATTATAAGAATATAATACTTCTTCAAAATTATTTTCATTATTTCAATTCAATTATTATTTTCAAAAATTTTAACTCCAATTTTACTTTATATCAATTATTTTTAATAATTTTTGAAAAAGTTCTTTGACAATTTTCAAATCCATTTGTTTACAATATTCAATTTCACGAAATTTCAATTATTCCTAAATTCCTTAATTAAATGCATATATTAGAAAATAAAAACTTCAAATAATATAAAAGAAAATTCAATTAAACTTTTTCAAAAAAATTAATTTCAAAATTCAATTATTTCTAAAAATTCACGTTATAATGACTATAATATTCAATTATTATTATCTAAAATTTTAACTGAAATTCATTTTTATGAAATGAAAATCAATTTTTATTAGAAAATTCTACAAGAATTTAATTATTTAAAAGCAAAAGTAAATAATTAATTGAATAGTTGAATGTTTCTCAAAATTCAATTCTCATAAAGAATTTTATTAACAAATTTTTAAATAATTGAAACCTTTTGTCGAATTTTTTTTAAAAATTGCATAAACATAATTACTTTTTTCAAGGAATTCAATTATAATTGTATGACAAATAATTAAAACGCTGAGATGAGTTTTATTATTAGTAAAAATAATTGAATCCTCAAGAAGAATTTTATTACTCTTGAAAATAATTGAATGTTTGCAATAATTCGTAACTTCTCTAAAATTAAATTTTTTTCTAGTGTTTTTAACTAAAATTCTTCAATAAATCCATTATTTTTGATAATTTTTAAAAAAAGTTCTTTGAGAATTTTCAAATTCATTCGTTTACAATGCAATTTTACAAAATTTCAATTATTCGGAAATTCTTCAATTAAATATATATTGAAAAATAAAAACTTGAAATAATTTTAATAAAAATCCTATTAAACTTTTAAAAAGAATTTATTCTACAGAATTGTTTGTCAAAAATATGAAAAATTAAGAATTTCAATGATTTTAATTTAAAACTTTTTCAAAATTTAATTATTTCTAAAAATCCACGTTATAATGCTTTTAATATTTAATTATAATCTAAAATTTTAACTGAAATTCAATTTTAAAACCACTTTCATTAGTAAATTCCACGAGAATTCAATTATTTAAATACAAAAATAAATATTTAAATAAATAAATAAATTTAATAAATCATTCATTAATTTCATGTTTCTTGAAATTAAATTCTCATAAAAAATGTTATCAACAAATTTTTTAAATCATTAAATTCTTTGGACGAATTTTAATAAATTTTTTAAGAATAATTACATTTTTCGAGGAATTCGATTAAAATTGCATTCAAAATAATTGAAATTCTGCAATGAATTTTATTATTTATGAAAATAATTGAATTTCTAAAAGAATTTTTTATTTATAAAAATAATTGAATCCCTGTGAAAATGTTATTATTTATGAAAATAATTGAACTATTGCGAAGAAATTTAAAAAAAAATTGTAATTAATTGAATTCCTGTAAAAAATGTTATTATTTATGAAAATAATTGAATGTTTGCGTAGAATTTAGAATTTTATTCAATTTTTTTTAATAATGGAATTCTTTTGGAAAATTTTATTGAAGCGTAGCAGAAATATTTAGTCAGACGTTATATAATGATTTAAATTTTTGTTTTTAATTATTTTATTAAAAATAAGTAGAACACACAATAATTACTCAGACGTTATGAGAAAACATTAAAGAATTTAGTATTCATTCAGTAATTTCATTAAAAAAAATATTTTTACACAAAATTTAAGTAGTAGAAAATAGTTTTAGTAAGGCTAGGAAAAAAAATTTGTCAAACCAATTTGTTATTTTTTTAGTAGTAGAAGTCATTTTTAGTCAGACAGGGAAATAAATATAAAGTAGTAAAAATTTATCAGTAGTATAAAAATGCATTGAGTCAGACGTCAATGTTTTCAGTAGTATGAGTCATTTTTAGTCAGACATCCTTCTTCACTTTTTTTCTTTTTTCTCTTTATAAGACTTTAAATGTTTTAATTAATTTCTTTCTTTCATGTCATTTCACGATAAAAATAGCATTTAACAATTAAAATACCAGTCTAATAGTTGTCTTTATCCCTCTCACTACAAAAAAAAAAATTTCAAATATATCTCTCTACAAAGATAATTTTGCGAGCAGAAAAAAAAAATCTTTAAACTTCAATTCGAAAATATTTTCCCCATTAATTATACATTCATGAATAGAAAATTCCTTTCACTGTTTCCAGTGAGGTAGAAAGAAGCTTAATAAATGCATAATACAAAGGGGTACAAAAAAAAATGAGAGAAAACACAGAGAAGATTTACATATATATGTTGTGCAAACTTATATATGTATGTAAAAAGAAAAGTGTGCGTTGGAGAAAAAGGATCTTTTCTCTTTATACCCCCCCCCCTCCCTCCTCTTACTCTACGCTTTCAATCTTTTATTTTCATCACTGACTCTCGTATATTCGCGACATTGATACAAAAGTTCGATGTATATTCTTCACTATAGTTATATTCATATATGCAACAACTAGTCGTTATATTACCCTATAAATATCTTCCTACGACTTTTCTTTTTATCTTCCAATGACAATAGAGAGATGAGACGATAAAGGCCTTCCCGATTAAATTTTTCTCAAATAGAGAAAAATTAATTTTTTTTTTTAAATAGAGAGAAAAAAATATTTTCTTAAGTAGAGAAATAAAATATATTTATATTTTTATTCTTGAAAAGAAATTGAAACAGAAGAAACTGATACTTGTTGGTATAATTCCTCTTTTAATAAGCTTATTTAGATTTCACATAATTTTCTTTTTCTCTCTCTCTCTCTCCTTGTCTCAAGTGTTTTCCCTATAATATTAACATATAAAAGAAGGAAAATAAACGAATAAGAAGAAAAGTAAAAGAAATTACTTTCTTTGAAGTTTTATTATCTTCGCAAACATTTTCCAGAGTTGATGTGACAAAATATTTTACCAGTGAAAGGTATTTAAATATTTTAAATAAATATATTTATATAGAAAATAAAATAAAAAATAAGGGCTGAGATTTAAATAAAAAAAATATTTCGGTTTTTAAATACAATTCACATTAAAAGTCATTTATTTCATTGTTTTATTAATATTGGATGTCACTTAATAGCTAATTTAGTCAAAAATGGAATTCAATCGAAATGAAATACTTTTTAATTAGGTAATTTTAAATCGAAAGACTTTTCGAATTTTTTTCACCTCTTTTTTGAATCGCGAGCGTTTGTAAATCAAAAATTTGCAAAGTGTCAAAATTTTCAGAACTGTGAAAGAAAGGTTTACGAGTTCTAGATATAACTGATAAAGAATAATCGCAAAGAACAATACTCGAATGTATAATAAATCGAATGCTGTATTGGAATTTTTCAACGAAAAAAAAATCATAAATCCATCAATTTTCTTTGTTATCGTTAATCTTACAAGCGTCATTCAACATCTCAATTTTAGAATCTAGACCCCCATAGATATTTTTTTTTAACAACAAATATTTATTTTATTTTCTCAGAAGAAAACTTAAATTTTATTTACAAAAATGTGAAAAAAATAAAAAATTAATAAACACATACGAATGTTAGTAGAATAATAATACATTTTCCATATCTAAATGTTTCGAAATTAAATAAATTGATAAATGAATAAATAAATTTCGAAATTAAATTAATGAATAATTAACTAAATCCATCAATAAATCAACAAGAAAAGAATAATTAATTAATAATTTAAATATCTATAAAATTTTAAAAAACCATTAAATTATTTACAAAAATTTTAATAAAATCCTTCCCAAGAATTCAATTATTTTTAAAAATTCATGCTATAATGTTTTTAATATTCAATTATTATGTAAAATTTTAACTGTAATTCATTTTTAAATTAATTTTTATTAGAAAATTCTACGAGAATTCAATTATTTTTACAAATAATAAAATTTTTCACATTAATTCAATAATCAATTATTTTTAAAAAATTGCAATAATATTCGTTCTAAGAATTCAATTATTTTCAAAAATAATAACATTTTTCATAGGATTTCAATTATTTTTAATACAATAATTTTAAATAAATTCCTCGAAAAATGTAATTATTTTCAAAAATTTTTTTGCAAGAATTCAATTATTTTCATAAATAATAACAAAATCCTATATAATAAATCCTATATAATAAAATTCTTCACAGGATTTTAATTATTTTTAATACAATTTTAAGTAAATTCTTCGAAAAATATAATTATTTTTAAAAAATATTGAAAATTCAATTATTTTTTAAAATTCATACTATAATACTTTTAATATTCAATTATTATGTAAAATTTTAAGTGTAATTTATTTTTAAATCAATTTTTATTAGAAAATTCTACGAGAATTCAATTATTTAAATACAAGAATAAATAACTTATTGAATGAATGAATAATTTTCAAAATTGAATTATCATAAAGAATTTTATCAACAAATTTTTAAATAATTGAATTTTTTCGACGAATTTTAATAAAATTTTCATGAATAATTACATTTTTTGAGGAATTCGATTAAAATTTTATTAAAAATAATTGAAATTCTATAATTAGTTTTATTATTCATGAAAATAATTTAATCTCAATAAAAAATTGTATTATTTATGAAAATAATTTAATGTTTGCTTTAAATTTTATCAACACTTTTTTAAATAATTTAAATCTTTTGAAAAATTTATTATAAATAATTGAATTGAGGAAAATTTTTGAACATAATTGAATTTCTGCGAAGAATTTTATTCTATTTAAAAATAAATTGAATAAATAAAGAAATGAATAAAGAAATGAATAAAGAAATGAATAAAGAAATAAATAAATGAATGAATAAACAAATTACGATACTTAAAATTATTCTTTTTCCTTGAAAAAAATATTTGCGGTAATAAAAAAAAAATGAACGTGATCTGTGAAAATATTTTTGCCGTTAAGCAAAGCCCGGCAAAAGAGTATCATAATAAAGAAGCAGGTTAAAAAGCGAGACGATTATGGTCAAAAAAGAATTTCGTTTGTTCTTTTATCGCACGTAAGAGAAATATCATCTATGGGCATTTTTCTCCATGAAGGAATTCTAAATGGGATTATGGTATCTGAACATTATTTTTCTTTTATTCCGTCTGATTGTTTTTTTTTTATCCCAAGACTTTAGGGAATTTTTCTTTTATTACTCTATCTATTCTATTTAAATTAAATCGTAAAAACTATATAAAAAAATATAAAAAATTAAAAGAAATTAATTGTTATTAAAAATAATTATTATTTATTCTACTTAGACTGCATTTCATTGAATTTTTATTAAAAACAGTTACTATTTAAATTTCATTTAATTGTTATCAAAAATAATTATTATTTATTCTACTTGAACTGAATTTCATTGAATTGTTATTAAAAATAATTATTATTTATTCTACTTGAAGCGAATTTTATTGAATTATTATTAAAATTGAATTATTATATGCCTTCTATTCGAATTATAAAAAGCGCTTCTTTAATTTTTTTGAAAAATACTATAAGACTATTTAAATAGAAAAAATTTCAATTATCAAATTATCAAAAATGGCGTAAAAGAAGATATTTTTAAAATTTATTTATTGCAATAAGGCTGCAAAAATTCATCAAGCATAAATTGAACAACAACCTGGCGTCACTGCTGCGTTAAATCGATTAATCACATCAACACTTTTTATTGAGCTATAAAAAAATATACTATGTGGAATATTGAATGGAAAAAAGTAATTAACAAAATAGAATACGAGTAATTAATATATAATGTTAATAAAAATATTAATAATAATAATAATAATAAGAATAATAATATAAAATATAATATAAAAAAATTAATTAAAATTATACAAAATAAAATAATAATTCATAAAAATAATTTACAATGATGATTTACAATAATTTTTAATAAAATAAAAAAATACAAATAATATTTATATGATTAATTTTTGCTAAAAATATACAAGCTGAACCTGTTGCTTCAATTTTCTATTGTTATTATTCAGGTGGAGAAAAAAGTGAAGAAATAACAATTTCCAAACTTCCTAGAATAGAGAAAAAGTAATTATTTATTACGAAACTTAATTTCAGATTTAAATTTATCCTTTTTTTTACTTTAATTAAAAATATGGAGAATTTAAAAAGTTTCGTAAAGAAAATTTTTTAGTTTACTTATTCTTTAATTAAATAATTTAATTATTTAATTAATTAGTACCTTAAATAAATTACTTTTTTCGTATTTATTTATTTGATCTATTTAATGAAAATTCGAGTTCAAATTTGTCTATTTGAATTGGAAATATAGTTTTCAAAGAGTAAGCATTCAATTCAAACTAGTAAATTATATTATTTACTGGCAGAGAGTTAATATTTAAATACGAAAATAGAATATAGAATAGAGTATTATATTTGAATCGAAATCTATAAAAATTTACTATTATGATTATATTGTAATTTATTAATGTAACTACAGCCCTTTTGTTATAATTAGAATTAGAATTCTAGTGAACAAATAAGAAATAATTAATTCCATTACTTATTTGTAAATATGGCTACAATTTGCAATTACTAATCAAAAATCAACGGAAGACTAAATTAATTTCCATTCTGATAGAGATAAAAATACTGAAAGAAACTATTTTACTTTTTATTTATTTTTAAGTATTAGTCAATATTTTAATACATATATGTATGATAATAATTATTAATATTTTAATTCATTTTTATAATTTAATAAAGACTTAGAGTAGAAAATCCTCTTTTCTCTAGACATCGAAAAGTCATAAATTCTCCGTTAATTGTTTAATTAATTATTTTTTATGAGTTATAAATATTATTTAATTGAATCAACGTTTTATTATTTTTACTACAACTATAAATTATCGCCGGCGTATAAAGAGATAGAAAATTGGAAAAAAATTCTTCACCTTTTCCAGCATAAATAAAAAAAAAAGTTTCTTAACGATTTAATAAAAATCATTTCGAATAAATTAAGTTCAGAGTTTGAAGTGATTTGAAAATATCAAATATTCTAATATAACGAATTTTAAATATAATTTTTGAAATTATTGTTTACAATTATTTATAATTTATTATAAAATTTTAATTCATAATAATTTACTGTTTATAAATAACTTAGGAAGAGTTTTTTATTTTAAAAATATTTTAACATTTTCAGAGTTGTCATAGGTCAGGGAAATCAGGGAAATTTCAGGGATTTTTATTCAACTACGGAAAAAAAAATTGAAATTAGAAGAAGTTACAAATGATTGCAGAAATTCACGTCAAAATTTCAATTATCTTTAAAAATAATAAAATTCTTCTACAAAATTTAATTATTTTCAAAAATTTTCCTCAATTCAAATCATTAATAATAAATTTTTCAAAAGATTTCAATTATTAAAAAAAGTGTTGATAAAATTTAAAGCAAACATTAAATATTATTTTCATAAATAATAAAATTTTTACCAAGATTCAATTATTTTCTTGAATAATAAAACTCATCATAGAATTTCAATTATTTTTAATATAATTTTAACCGAATTCCTCGAAAAATGTAATCATTCTTGAAAATTTTATTAAAATTCGTCGAAAAAATTCAATTATTTAAAAATTTGTTGATAACATTCTTTATTATGATTCAATTTTGAAAAACATTCATTTATTCAATAAGTTATTTATTCTTGTATTTAAACAATTAAAAATTCTCGTAGAATTTTTTAATAAAAATTGATTTAAAAATAAATTACAGTTAAAATTTTACATAATAATTAAATATTAAAAGCATTATAGCATGAATTTTAAAAAATAATTTAATTTTGAATATTTTTTTTTTTAAATAATTATATTTTTCGAAGAATTTACTTAAAATTGTATTAAAAATTTAAATCCTGTTAAGAATTTTATTATTTAGGAGAATAATTGAATTCTTGTGAAGAATTTTTATTACATTTTTTTTAAATAATTAATGTCCTGTGAAGAATTTTATTATTTATGAAAATAGTTGAATTCCTGCAACGAATTTTTAATTTTTATTAATTTTTTTTTAAATAATTGAAATCCGGAAAAGCTTGTATTATTTATAAAAATAATTGAATTGCAGCAACGTATTTTATTACATTTTTTTTTAATAATTGAATTCATTTAAGAAATTTTATTAAAATAATAGATTTTGAAAATATTTAAATTTCAGCGAAGAATTTCATTATTTGTGAAATGTAATTGAATTCTTGCAAAAAATTTTTGAAAATAATTACATTTTTCGAGGAATTTATTTAAAATTATTGTATTAAAAGTAATTGAAATCCTATGAAAAATTTTATTATTTATGAAAATAATTGAATTCTTAGAACGAATATTATTACAATTCTTTTTAAATAATTGAATTCAAGTGAAAATTTTTATTACTTGTAAAAATAATTGAATTCTTGGGAAGGATTTTATTAAAATTTTTGTAAATAAATAACATTTTTTTTTTGAAAAATTTTATGGAAATTAAATTTATTATAAAACATGAAGATACACCAATCACTCCGAGTCTTTGACTCGTAGTAATCGATATCTTCACGTTTTATAATAATATTTTTATAAGTTGTTGAATTTCATAAAGATTTGAATTTAAAACTTTTGAAAATCTTAATTCCTATGGAAAAATAATAATGATTAAATATTTATTAAAAAAAAAATTATTGATGTTTTCGAATAATTTTACAATTAAAAAAAATTTTAGTTAAATGTAATAGAACAGTTTTTGAGTATCTAATCATTTTTAGAGTGAATCGCAGAATATTCTTTAGGGTCAGGGAAAAATTCAAAATTTTGTCTGGTAATCAGGGAAAAATCAGGGAAATTTTGTAAATTTTTTATTTTAATATTATTTTAACATTTTTATTATAAATAGATTCTAATAATAAGTTTTATTGTTATTTTTTTTTTGCAAAATGCGTATTTCATTCAAGTTTTGCAAATGACGAATTGCAACAATTTTTTATTTGACTCTAATCAGAATAGAAATGTTAAAATAATATTAAAATATAAAACTTGCAGAAATTCCACGGAATTTTCATGGAATTTACATGGTTTTTTCCAGGGGGTACTTCCATGGAATTTTTCGTCGTGGGAGTTTAATAATAAAAACAGTATAAAAAGCTATAATCACACTATAAAAATTTGAATTTTAAAAAAATATTCTTATTAAGAATAAATTTACTTGCCTCTAAAGCTGTGATAGATAAACAGCAGTAATTATCATATTTTATCATATTAACAACCAAATGAAACGTGTCAGTGCATATCTATACACATATATATATATTCAAGTGTGGGAAATAATATCTCATCAACAATATTCGATTCTCTTGGCTTTATATCGAAAATGTATCATTTGATCCGTGAGGTTGGAAATTACACCTAATTTACCGATATAGTGTAACCTATAATGTAAATAGGGATCAATTTAACCCGTCGTCCATCGAATTTGAGTGCGTGTATTTGTGTGTATATATACACATATGTGTAATATTATATATTTAGTAAATATTGGTTTCCCTTAAGTAACATAAGAGCTTATAAAGAGGGGGTCTAAAAGGTGCCAGTGTGAGATAAAAACTTAAATGTAAAATCAATTCTTACGATCCTATTAAACATTTCATCGTTTTCCATTTAACAGCCATGGATAATTAATAATCATCATTTAAAATTGTAAAATTTACCGCCTCTACTTTCTTTTATAGCTTCATGTCTAACTTAATACCGGCATTAAAATTTTATTATCATTTTAATTAATTCAAAAAAAAGAGAAAAAGAAAATTTAGTTTTTCCCACACTGTTTCTTTATGTAATTAATGTATAAATATATAATAATAATAATAATAATAATAATAATAATAATAATAATAATAATGAATAAAATAATTAAAAATGATTATATTATTATTATTATTATTAATAATACTGAGAGTAATTAAAAATTTAGTATAATTATAAAAATAGTATTAAAATGATATTAGAATTATAATCCTGACTATTATCATAATTTTTAGTATGACTATTATAATAATTTTTATGATTGAATAAAATTATTTTTAGGAGAAGAGCTGAGAAAAGGTCAAAAGAGAGTGATATACGGATATGAAATAGTTTTTTTTTTTTTAATTGTGACAAGTGTAACTGATGCTGAGTGCTTATAAGAGTAAAAACTGTATGAAATGAAAGAAAAGTTTCAACATATGAATATGAACGAGTTTTGCTGAATAATGTCAAAGAGATGTTTATTCCGTAAAACTTTTATGCAACCGTTTCAAATTTTTGACGAGAGTTTTTAAGTAGTATATTCCAAAAAACGGAGAAATTTTATTTTTAAATTGCATTTTAATATTATTATCGCAGCTTCTTTAATTACGACATAGTGGAATATAATGAATGTCAAGAGCAATTAAGAGAGACAAAAAAAATTTGTAATATTTTTTTCGGTATTAAATATTTCATTATAATTATACTCTCTTCATTAATCTAAATTAAAAAATTTTTTAAAAAGATTAGTTACAAAAAAGGTGATAAATGTATAAGATAAATAAATAACTAACAAGTTAATAATAAAAAGTTATTAATAAAAAAAAAGTTAATAATAAAAAAAATTATTAATAATTAGATAAAAATAAATATTTAAATTTAATTAAATAGAAAAATAATAATTTTTTTTTAAATAACTCAAGTGAAATTTGTTTTCTTAACCGGCGAAGTTACTGGTTTTAATTTATGCTAACACAACGCAACTCTCGACTCACGGAGAATTCAAAGAAACATAATTAATATTTTCCTCGATATCTAATTATATTATGCAATATTGTAGAATTGCGTCAATTGTTCTTCCTCTCGACTTTACAAATTGCATTTAAAATAATATTTTCACTGGTCTTGAATTTATAATTATCAGGTCAAGTTTTGTAAGAATGTAATAATAATTAAATTTCAATTAATTTCCCCTTATCGAAATTTACTTTAATACAAACAGTAAATTATACTAAAATTTTGAAACAGAGAAACAAAATTTTCAAAATTTTAATTAAAATTCAAAAATAGAAATTAAAACCAATTAAATTATTATCAACTTAATAAAAATTAATTTTAAAAAACTAGTTTAAAAAATGTAAGTCTGAATTTTAAACTTTTTTTTCTCGAATTGTCAGAGAATTTTTTCTTTTTAAAAAAAATTAATTTTCCTTCTTTTCAAAGAAATTTGTTAAATACCCTTTCATTTTCAAAGTGACAATAAAAGTACTTGAGAGGCATGAAGAAATGAAAAAATAGAGAATAAAAGGAATTTTCTTTTCAAAGAAATTAATTGAACATTAAGTCCATATGATTAAGTATGTGATTGAAATAAATAGGAAAGACAGTAAATTTATCATTTCAAATTCTCAACCAAATCGAATTCAATATATATATATCTATATAAAGATAAGGAATGACACATGAGTAAAAGAATTCAAAGAACAATTCAATTCCCATTGATCGTTAATTTATCATAAAGCAGACATGTGTGTAAGCCAATATATAGGAATTTTTCTATTCACTCCTCAAAACATTGTTTTTATTTATTTCGAGACAAAATAAATTTTTCAACTCTATCTTTATTGTTGATGAGTTGTATAATGGAGGAAATGAAAAAAAAATTTCTTTTCTAAACGGGAGAAAATTCAGTAGCTAATGTCATTTTCAGTCAGACGATCTATAAAAGTTTATGAGATTAAAAATTTATTAAATAAAAATTTTATTAAAAAATATATATTCGGATAATTAAGTAGTTCAAACAATTTTAGGCAGACATTATAGTAAAGTTTCAAGAAGTGTATTTAAAAATTTAGTAGTACAAACGATTTTAGTCAGACGCCACTTGACTTATAATTGAAAATTAAGTAGTACAAACAATGTTGGTCAGACGTTAATAAAGTTCTTGTAAACGTTTCTGAATATTAAGTAGTACGAACAATTTTAGTCAGACGTCAGTTGGTTTCCAAGGACAGAGTTAAAAATTAAGTAGTACAAACAATTTTAGTCAGACATTAGTATATTACTTAATTTTTTTGAATTTTAAGTAGTACAAACGATTGTAGTCAGACTTTACTAAATTTCTTTGTAAAGATTTTTGAATTTGAAGTAGTAAAAGCAATTTTAGTCAGATTTCAGTCAGTTTCTAAAAACATAAATATCAATAAAGTAGTATAAACAATTTGAGTCAGACGTTTGCAAATTTTCTTAAAAATACAATTGAATATTCAGTAGTACAATCGACTTTGGTCAGACATTACCAAATCTTTACAAAATATATTTGAAAGTTAAGTAGTGAAAATAATTTTAGTCAGACATTTAATACAACTTCTAGAAATTTACTTGCAAATCAAGTAGTAAAAACAATTTTTAGTCAGACGTTACTAAAGTGCCAAAAATCATATTTGAAAATTAATTGGTAAAAAAAAATTTTCTCAAACAAGAAAAAATTTAGTCTGCAAGTAGTTAATGCATATTTTAGTCAGACACATTATGCTTTTACATATTTGAAAACGTTTCAGTAGAAAAAGCAATGTCAAGTCAGCCACACAAATTATCCCAAGTTGGAAAATTTATTACATTCTCAATTATGTAAAGAAGTGGTGCTTGCATGTTTTAGTCAGACATTATTAATTAACAAGAACGTACAGAATGTTCATTTCCCAAGTATTAAGAGTATCAGTGGAAAATACATTACTATTCAGACAATATTTATTTATTTATAATTTTTATGAATTTATTTATAAATTTTATGAATTTATTTATAAATTTTATGAATTTATTTATAAACTTTATGAATTTATTTATAAATTTTATGAATTTATTTATAACAATTGCCTACTTAAGAAAAAATGCTAGTATTACTAGTAGTTACAGTTTTTCTACTGTTTAACAGGTTCTACTAATTTTGTTTGTAATTCTATAATTAATTTTCAGAAATTTTTTTTAATATTTGCTTCAGTTAAATAGATACTATTTTTTAGAATTCTGATAATTTCTTAGTAATTAATTTTTAGCCGTACGAATGTCACAATTTAAAAAAAAACCACGTCAGTAATTAAATAATATGTTAATTATAAATAAATTATAATGAATTATTATAATATGGTTACTAATATTTACAGTAGTAACAGTAGGCACTACCATTTTTTTGTTTTAGTAATTTTATTATTAATGTTTAGTAATTTATTTTAATAATTATTTCAGTAACTGGTAATTTTTTTACAAATTTTGATTATTTTCAAGTAATTGAGTCTTTAATTTTTTTTTTAAATTGTTTATTGAAAGAAATTGACAATTTTTAATATAATGAATTTAAAGGAATGTCACCATTTGAAGAAAATCATGAATAGTAATAAAACTATATAAGATAATAAATATAAAAATTATAAATTATTTATAATACAATATAATTATTTTAATGTAACATATAATATTAATAATGAAACGCATAAGTATTTTTATTTCTCCACAAAAAATATTTGTCAGTCTCAGGAGAAAACTTATAAAAATTGGAAAATATTTATAATTTAATAACTCTTACGTTTCATAATATTTTCAAAAACTGATTCGATCTCTTATTTTATTAAATAAAAGAAAATCCTACTGTTATCTTCCTTTGAAATTTAATTTTCTTCTCGTGCTCAGTTGACAAATGTCGATCTTTAATGCCGACATTCTAGAAAATATGGTTTTAAAATAGAACAATTTTTTTTAAATACATATATAATTTAAACATTTAAGAAACAAAGCGATATATATATTTTTTTTAAACATCCGTCTTTAGCTTTTTGGATCATAGAATTTTAAATAGAATTTTTATTTATTTACTATAGAATTTAAAATATAAAATAGAATCTCTTATTTAATATTATATAGAATTTTGATTGTAGCGAAATTTTTATTATAATTTAAAAGCGCGGCCCACGTGTTTTTTTCCTATCGACAAAAAAATGTTCCTTTTTCGGGAAAAAAAAACAAGAATCAATTAACAGTCATTTCTATCAAAATTTGAATAGAAATCGCACAATACTAACAAAAAAAAAACTTTCACTTTCACTTTTCTCACAGCAACGTCTCTTTCTTGTTAGGCTCGAAAAAATTTTGAAACTAAAAAGAGACCGAAAAAAGAATCAAAAAGAAAAGAACTAGGAGAAAAGAGCACGAGAGAGCCACGCGCGACGTTTCGAGATTCACGGCCGACTGATGCCGGTGAACTGAGAGGGTAAGTGTAGGCGCGGGAGTATTAGAAAATAAAAAAGAGGGAATAAAGAAAACTAACAAATGTTTAAGGTCACTTTCCTTTTTTCTTTTTTTAATTAACAAGCCAGCAAATTTGAGAAGGGAAAAAAGAAAAAAAGGGGGTGGGGAAATTTATCGTTGAACAAAAATTGCAGTGGTAGGAAAAATTAAAAATGAGAGAGAAAGAGAGACACCGCCCAGATGTTTGATTCCCGGTTATGACAACGCGAAAAACCACCCCTGAGAGTGTGTGTGTGTGTGTGAGAGAGAGAGAGTTGTGTGTGATTCTCAATATAGTTGAAGGAAATTTGCGTTTGCGCATGCCAGGTCGCCATGGCGATTCAAGTAGAGTCAGCTTTTCACAAGCCATGGTTGCTAGAATCTCCCTCGCTTTCAACGAAAATGAGAAACGTGACATGAACATGTGGACCACGCTATGAATAGAATTTATCTCATTTTCCAATGATTGCGGTTTACAAAATTCGATTCAATGCCACAACACTTCTCGACACCTCTTGATTTCATTATATTATACAATATATACTTAGACAATATATATATATATATATATATTTTAAAAAATTTAGGGAGTTGACGGTCACTGAAGTTGGGAGTGAAATTTTCCGAGTTAAAAATCAACTCCAAAAATTCTTTGCAAGTATTCAATTATTTTCATAAATGATAACATTCATCGTAAGGATTCAATAATTTTTTTTTTATTAAAAATAATTAACATATTTTGTAACATTAACATATTTTGTAAAAATTCAATTACTTTCAAAAAAAATTTCACGAAAGAATTTCAATTTTTTTTTTCAATTCGTTAGAAAAATTTAATTACTTTAAAACAAATTTTCATGAAAGAATTCAATTATTTTCTAAAATTTTAATAAATCCTTTAAATCAATTTAATTATATTTATAAATAATAAATTCCTTTTCAAAAATTCAATTATTTTCAAAAAATTTTTACTAAAGAATTCAATTTTTTCTTAATTGATTATAAAATAAATAAATAATTCAATAGAATTCAATTATTTTCTAAAATTTTAGTAAAATTCGTCAATGTAATTAAATGTTTAATTTCAATTATTAACAAACACAATTTTTTTTGAAAACTTGAAAGAAATTTTTCAGTAAAATTCTATTATGTATTTTCAAAAATTTTTAATTAAAATTAATAAAGAAACTCCATTATTTAAAAGAAAATTTGAAAGAAATTCTTCAAAAGATTAAGATTATCAAAGATTTTAATAAAATTCTTGTCAAGAATTCAATTATTTTCACAAATAATAAAATTCTTCGGAGAAATTCAATTATTGTCAAATTTTTTGATAAAATTCTTTGCAAGTAGCTAAGTATTCAATGATTTTCAATATATTAATTTGAAAATTTGAAAAAAATATTTAAAAAGAAAAATTATTAACTATTATTCTCAACATTGTAATAATGTTAACATTAAAATTATAGACACATACCTTTCGAGTAAATGATGATTATTAATTATTAAATTTAAAATTCCGATACTTATATGAAAATTTTAAATATTATAATTTGGGTGAAATTATGAGCTCCTAAATTTTATAAACCTAACCGTTGAAAAGTTTGACATTTAAAAAAAAAATAAAAAATGACAATAACCCACAAAAATTAATTTTCAAAACAAACAAATGAATGCAGATAATTTGCTAACGGAAAGGGAAACGGATGATAAATAGAAACTATCAGATTTTTTTTCACTTCTTTTCATTAAAAGACTAAAATTTTGTTAAATATTATGTTTTGTCAAATTGAAATTGAAATTATGCAGATTTTTGTTCTTTACTTCTAAAGAAAAATAAGAAAATTGTTAAACAACTGTGATTAAGAAATAGAAAATTTATTTATTTTGCATTATTTTTTGTTTATGAATCACAATTTTTTTTAACAGAATTATTATTTTGTTTTAGAAAAAGAAGAAAAATATTTGCACAATTCCTATTTTTAATCTTATTTTTGGAACAGGATTTTACACAGAAATTAAGACATTCAAAAATTTTAAATTCAAACCTTTTTTAAATTAAACAATTTTCAAAAAATTGTTATAAAACATCAAGATATCGATCACTTCGACTCAAAGACTCAGAGTAATGATTTCTTCATGTTTTCTAATTACCGAGAGATTAAATCATTATTTTATAGGTATTATAATAATATTGTTACTGTAACTTTATCAAAATTATTTTCATCATTTTAATTCAATTATTATTTTCTAGAATTTTAAATTATTTTTTATAAAAATAATAATTGAATTCTTTGTAAAAAATTTTATTATTTATGAAAATAATTAAATTCCTGTGAAATTTTTATTATTTATGCAAAAAAATTAAATGTTAACATACGATTTTATTAGAATTTTTTTTTTAAATTTATTATAAATTAATTCAATTGAATTCTTTTTCAGAAATTTTATGAAAATAGTAGATATTGAAAATCATTGAAATTAGAAAAATGCATTTTATTTTTGAAAATAATTGAAATTAGGACAAGAATTTTTTTGACATTTATTAAAATAATTGAACTTTGGAGAAGAATTTTGTTATTTATAAAGATAATTGGGATTTTTACGAGAATGTTTTTCAAATTTCGAACATAGTTGAATTTTATAAAAAGAATTTTTCTTTTTTTGAAAATAATTGAATTTCTGCAATTATTTGTAATTTCTCCAAAATCGAATTTTTTTAGTGTTTTCAACAAAAATTTTAATTAGACAATTTTTAAATTCTATTATTTTTAAAATTGTTAATTTTATATTTAAAAAATGTAGTAAGAAATTAGCTAGTGATTTAATTTAATAGAATAAAACAATTATCTTCTTCTTTTTCATATTATATTTCTTCTGACTATTGAAATTATCTCAATATAGAAACAAATAAAAAATATTTCTAATAAATTAATAATAATTTTATTAATTTTATATATAGTAATGATGCTATCACTCGGTCGATAAAATATTAAGATGATGAAAAAAATCGATCACTCCGAGTCTGGATTAAAAATCCTGACTCGGAGTGATCGATTTTTTTCATCATCTTAATATTTATTAATTTTATTTATAAAAAATTAAATATATTTATTATAGTTACTGTATTATTTATTTAGTATACAGTTTAAACACTCATATATGCAATTTTTAGAAATTAAATATAAATCTAGAAAATAAAAATGGAGAAATGTATACAAGCTTTCGAGATGATTGCACTTGTTGGCATTCTCAATCCTTTTTTTTGGAGGAGAATGAAGTTCAAGGTTGGAATTTGACCGAGAAAACCTTGACACATTTTCCATTAGAATTTCCCTTCTTTTTTGCTGTTTCCTTTTTTTATTTATTTTTTTGCCTTGAGACAAAATTGGCAACCCAGTTTAATTAAATTCTTAGAGAATTTCTTTATTGTTGGAAAAATATGCGCTACGCATTTATTTTAATGTGCGGTGAGTAAATATTTAAATTGCAAAACTAAAAATTATAATACTCGACATTCTTTTTATTACAGTTGAGTGGGAAATTTTATTGACTGTGATGAGAAATTTTTGTCCAATTTAGAATAATTTTGTGAATTACTTCCTCGTTCTTAGAGTTTATTTGCAAATTAAGTAGTTCAAACGATTTTAGTCAGACATCTTGTTATTGTATTTGAATATTAAGTAGTGCAAACGACTTTAGTCAGACGTCAGTTAGTTTCTAAAAACATTATTGCAAATTAAGTAGTACAAACAATTTTAGTCAGACGTTATTAAACTTTTTGTTATTGTTTTTGAATATTAAGTAGTGCAAACAATTTCAGTCAGACATTATTAAAAATAGAATAATACCTCTACCTACATAGTAAGTGGTGCAAACAATTTTAGTCAGACACACATAAAGTGAATTAAATTAGAGTTCTTTTAAACATATTTTAGTATTAAGTAGTACAAACAATTTTAGTCAGACGTCAGATAGTTTCCAAAAACATAGTTGAAAATTAAGTAGTACAAGCAATTTTAGTCAGACGTTAATAAACCTCTTGTTATTGTTTTTGAATATTAAGTAGTACAAACGACTTTAGTCAGACGTCAGTTAGTTCCTTAAAACATAAATGAAAATAAAGTAGCACAAACAGTTTTAAGTCAGACGTTTTCATGTTTTACTTTGCAGCAATTTTTATTCGTGTCTGATTTATGAAAATAAAATTAAATCTAATAGAAAAGCTATTGCCTGACTAAAACTGTGCATTACTACTGAAAATGACATCAAAGGGATGTAATTACATAATTGTATTTTGCCACTAAAAAGAAAATTGTACAAATTTCGCCAGTCTGACTAACACTTTCTTGTTTTACTGGAAAATATAAATACAAGAAAGAAATTAGTTTTCATTTTTTTCAAAATTATTCCTTACTACTGATGAGAGAAATTTTAATTATAAACTAAAGTATTATACACTAAGTGAAAAATTTTTCATTTACACTTTTCATATTAATAGTGAAGCTAATTGAAAATAAGTCCTGAAATTTTTTATTTCTATTTCTTTTGTTTTTCAACAAAATTTGATTTTCCGATAAAGAGAAGTTTTTTATTTTAAAAACATCCCAACATCCGCAAATACGATTTCTTTCTAAATCCGAATTACTATTGATAAACGATTTAGATAAAAGTATATGGCCACTTCTAAAGCTTATACAACTTCCATATAATCTCCATGAGATTTTCGAGCAATTTTATATCAGTCGCATATACAACTGTTATTTACACATTCAATCTCAAATTCAAGTAAATATTTTCTAAATTTTTCCTCTACTTTCAATAATTTTAATAATTTCAATAATTTTAATAATTTTAATAATTTTAATAATTTTAATAATTTTAATAATTTTAATAATTTTAATAATTTTAATAATTTCAATAATTTTAATAATTTTAATAATTTTAATACTTTTAATAGTTTTTTTTTAAATTCGTCATATTTATTTCACCCAAAAAAGAAATTAACATTCGATAGAGAAATAAAGGAAAAACCCCAGAAAAACAGACAAAAAAAACGCACAAGAAAAAATAAACGCAAAAACATTTACAATAAATGTAAAAAAAATCTTTGCCCTCCCAATATAAAAATAGAGAAAGAGTTTATCCTACGTACATATTGTTGTAACGAACGAAATTCAACAAGGAATTTTCATTGCGGAATCCCAAATTGCAAATGTCTTTGGAATTCCGATTAGAATTTCCTCTCAACAATTTTCGTGGGAGTATAATTCCAAACGTGCGAGTTTGATTCACAAGAGGAAAAATTTTTTTTTCAAAATAAAATAAACAATAGCGCCTCACACTGATATTCTTTTTATATGCTTTCAAAAATAAGGAAACAATCAATGCAAATTTATTTTCTCTAATGAAACAAAAAAGAAGAGAAATAAAATACAAACACAAAAAAAATGTAATAAGGAAAGAAGAGTGAAAAAAAAGGCAATTTCTCTTTTTTTTCTCTTCTCTTATCACAGCAGACAAATCACATTTTTGCTTTAGTTCAAATATTTTTTCAAGAAACAACACTCATCCCCATAAACTCTAGATAGTTTCAATCGTTCGAGGGGGATAAATTCAATTTGAAAAGATTTTTTCAAATGATTCTCAGAGGAAATGAATTTTTTCTTTTTATCACAATTTTTCCGCATAGGGACAATCTCAAAAATATATCTTTCACATCTAAAGCGTAACGCAAAAAAAAAGTAAAGGAAAAAAAACATTTATGAATATAAATTTTACTTGTCGAATCTATTTTATTAATTAAAAAAAAATTTTGTTTAATTAAATCATAATATTTGGATGAAAATAGTGAAAAAATTTCTTACTTTCGTCCAATGTTTGGAAATAAAATAATAATTATAAAACAAATTTTTATTTTAATGAAATCAAAACATTTGGAAAAAATAGAAAAAAATTCTTTCGTTTTTAATTAAATTCAATTAAATTCTTCTATTTTTTTTTATAGAAAAAATTTCAGAGAAAAAATCTTTATTCGGTTGGACATTTAAAAAAATAATAATAATAATAATAATAATAATAATAAAAATAAAAATAATAATAATAATAAATAATATAAATAATAATAATAATAAATAATAATAAAAATAAAATAATAATAAAAAAAATAAATAATAATAATAATATTAACATTGATAATGATAATAATAGTCAAAAATAAATTTTTATGAGTCTGTTTATAATGTAAAAAAAAATAAATAGAAATAATAATAATAATTATTATTATTATTCTTATTATAATTATATAAGAAAAATATTTTTCTACTTTGAAGAGAAACCTCTATGAAAAAAGAAAGTTGGTTTTAAAAAATGCAAATTGTGGATAAAAATCGTACAAATGTAGGACTATTAAAAAAAAGTAAACTTGGTACGTAAAACTTTATAAGATTTTATTAAATTTTCAACGTTCTTAAGTATTAAATAGATACACATAGAGATTCTACAAATGAAGTTGAAATTGTAATTAGGTTGAGCAGACGTGATTCCAGTACATGAAAACCCAATACAAGAGTAGTCAATGTAATCCCATTTGGCTCATTCCGAGAAACTGAAACTAACCTTTCTGATCTCTTTGTCTTTGAAAGTAAAAAAAATTACTCGAAACTCGATAATATTTATCGAATTTAGTGAAGTTTTCAAATAAATAACTATCAATGCAAAAACAAAACTCTATTTACAAAATTTATTTATTTAATAAATTACTAATTCGATTAATAATTAAAGTACAAATCTAATTCTTACTGGAATTTTTTTTTAAATATTAATTTTATTTATTTCTTATAATTTTCATTGAAACAAAAATTAAAAATTAAAAATTAATTTATTAATTTAATTGCTAATTGAATTACTAATATAATTATTAATTTAATGTTTGAATACGTTTTTAATACGGTTACTGGTCAAATTAATAATTTTATTACTAAAAACGATGCTATTTTAATTACTTATTAAATTATTTACTTATTTAATTATTTAGTTAGTGATTAAATATTTAATCAAATATTATATTTGATTTTCAAATTTGCTAATTAAATTGATAATTTTTTTCTAATTCTATTTGATATTAATTACCTGTTTAATTTAATTGATAACTTCAACTGCTTTTATGTAGAGTTTTTAATTATGAAATTATTGAAAATTATTTTTCAGGAAAAATAAAACTTTTCCCTCTAGGGGTGATGAAAAAAAATTTGTATTTCTTTTTCTCTTTTCATTGCATATGGATTTGATAAAAGAAATTGACAAACCTATATATATGCGCATAAAATTGAGTACGAGATAAATTAAAGATATTTTCCCTCTTCTTTTTTTGGAGGGAGCCAAAAGGAAAAAAAGAATAAAAGTTAAATCTCTGTGGAGGCGAACGTTAAGTGAGAAGAGGAAAATGCAATAGTATTGTTGGGGAGTGTCATTTCTCAGGATGACTAACCGTTTTCACTTCGCCCCCAGGGGTGACTTTGTTTCATGTCATATACACTGAGAAAACTAATGCACGCGAAAATTGCAAGCTTTGAAAGAAATTTTTTGACGCTAAGCATTAGAGAGCAGAGCAGAAAATAATTGTCTGTCAATAGAATAATTGAAAAGATATGTTTTCTATATTTTTCCTACTTTTTAGGAGAATTATAAATAAAAATGAATAAAGAAAAATAAATATAAACATAAACCATTCGGACTATTCGGTCAAAGAAAAAAAAAAACAGAAAAAGTAATAAATAATAATAAAATAAGTAATAGCTGGGAATTTTTTCTTAGTAAAAATATTACAAATACATTTTTTACAAATTAATTCAAAAATATGAATAACAAAAAATATATTTAAATAAATACATCAAATTAAATAATAGAAAAATTTTGATTTACAAAAAAATAAAAAAAATAAATTTATAAGAATTTTATATATAGGTACATATTTAAATAAATAAGTAGAATTTGCAATAATTGGGTAAAAAAAGTACAACAAAATGTAAACAAAAAATTTAAAAAAAAAATTTTTTCTATTAAAAGAATAAATACATTAATTGTTCGACGAAAAAATAATTGTATTCAACGTACAATTGCAAATATAATTAGAACAAAATTTAATTAAACATGTGATAATGAACCTCGATAAGAACATGTTAATTAAGCCAATTTAATGAAACGTTTGAAATTTCCTTTTAATAGGATTTCACTTAAAACTAGTAACTCCAACGAAACTAAATTAGGAAAATAATCTTTTGATTCCTCAAAGATGAGAAAAAAAATTCTTTTCAAGACAAAATGTCGTAAATTTTATCAATTTGAATTTTTTCATTTTTCTAATTAATACTTTTCGCTTAATCTTTAAAAATTAATAATTAGATTACCAAAATTTGGGACTTTAGAGAAAACGCAAAAAAAAATGGAAAAAACAAAAAATAAAACAAACAGAAAAATAAATAAATGAAAAAAGAAAAAGCAAAAGAATTAGAACACAAAAAACAAATAATCAAATAATTGAGAAAACGGAAAAATAAAGAAACAAAAAAATCAAAAAACGTTAAAACAAAAAAACAACAGAATAAAAAAACAAAAAGAAGGAAATAACAAAAAACTAAAAACAAAAAAACGAAAAAACAAAAAGCAAAAGAATTAAAAAACAAAAAAACTAAGAAACAGAAAACAATACGGAAATTGAAAAAATAGAAAAAATAAAGAAACAAATGAATTAAAAAACAAAAAAAAACAAAGAAAGAAAAATAATAACAGAAACAAAAAATAATAAAAAAACAAAAAAAGGAGAAAGCAAAGATCCAGAAATGAAATAAAAAAAAAAAGAAAACAAAAAAATAAAAAAAGCAATATAAGAAAATAACAACAAAGAAAATAAAAAAGCAAAAAAGACTAAAAAAAATTGTCAAATTTGGAAATTCCTTCTACAAACAATATCATTTATATATGAATATATTAAATGTCCCCTAAATTTATACTCTCTGCGACCTTTTTCAAGTATATTTGCATATTATATTTCTCAAGAGATTACAAAATTTTGAATACTATTATATTTAATTGAAAGTTTACTTCGCAATTAAATGAAAAATTTATTTTAATAAAATAGAATAAGGAGATAAAGTTTATAATTCAAATATTCAAATATAATAATGAATTGTTTATAATTTAAAACAAATCTCTCCCTATAAAGAAAAAGAGAAATTTACTTTCATTTTTTTTTTAAGAAAAACAATTTATCAAATAAATTTTATACACGGATTTCCAATGGGAATACAACTATTCTGATTTAAATTCCGCACTTGTTTGAAATCAATCCGATTGATTTGACTATCGGTAACTTTATTTTTACTTATTTCCTGTAATATCCTCGGATGCGATTTCGCTCCAATGGAGGAAAAAAAAGTCGAGAAAAATTTGTTTTGAAGAAAAATTTTTTTTTATGTTTACAATGAAATATGTATTTTCAATTTATAACGCGAAGAATAATATTGTTTATTTTAAAAGAGGAAATAAAGTGAAATTTTTTAAATTGATGAAATATTTAATATTATTTTTCTCGCATTGTGTTCTTTATTCTTCTCTTTTTTATTTCCCGACTCTTTTTTTTCTTAAATTATAATTAAATTCGTAAGTAAATAAAAATACGTAAATTTTCTACTGTTTAAATAAATTTTTCTTTCCTGTTTTTGTTATTTTTGGTGTAATTCAAATTTTTCCGGAATTATTTTTTTTATTTACTTTTTTCTTTGCCATTTTTTAATTTTTTTTTTGCTTTTTTCATTTTTTCTTCTTAATTTTATTCGATTTTTCAGTATTTTCTTTTTTTTATTTTTTACATTTTATTTTCTAATTCTCAATTTTACCTATTTTTCCCTTATTTTCTTTTTTCTTTATTTTCAATTTTATCCAAATTCGTTCTTTGCTCTTTAATTTATTTATTCTTAATTTTTCCAATTCTTTTTCTATTTACTTTTTAAATTATTTTTCTAATTCATTTTCAAATATTTTTCCTAATTCTTTTTCTAATTCATTTTTAAATTCATTTTTAAATTCTTTTTTAAATTCTTTTCCAAATCCTTTTTCTAATTTTATTCACCAATTTTTTTTTTCAAAATTCTTTTCCAAATCCTTTTTCTAATTTTATTCACTAATTTTTTTTTCTAATTCTTTTCCTAATATTTTTCTTCATTTATCTGACATTAATTTACATTTTTTTGTTTTTATTCCTCATGGAATAATTACGAAATCTGTTTTTATCATTTTTTCCCCCACTGCATTATTCAGAAATACAAAAAGGCAAAATAAAAAAAAAACACTGTCATTATCGTAAAAAATGGAAATTTTTTTTTCTCAGTGTTTGTGTTAATAATTCAAGAGGCAATTTTATTGAAACGTTAATGTAATTGAAAACTCCAATTTTCTCGCTCCATATGCCGATCTAATGAAACCGATCAACTGTGTCTAACGACTCGACTATTTCCACTCTCAGTAAGTTAAACCGTGTCATTTAACCAAGTGAAGGTTTTATTGGATACTTCCCTACAGATGGTCTCAAAATCGTAACCTTTACAATTCCAAGACAATTCTAAAATGTTATTATCACGATTATTTTCATTTTTTACTATTATTGTACAAGATAAAATGAATTTTATACCATTTAATGCAAACACTTTTTCACCATATTTTTCTCTCTCTCAAAAAAGGAAAAATATATTTTGTAATTCATTTTATTTTAAAGAATAAAATAAATAGTAGATTGCTATTTTTTTATGGAAAAGATAAAAAAAAAATCTCCCATTTCTGCCTCAAAAATGGAAAAAAATATCTTTTTACATATTTTTTTTAATCATTTTATTTCAAAGAATAAAATAAATAAATTGCTATTTTTTTCCTGGAAAAGATAAAAAAAATCTCTCCCATTTCTGCCTCAAAAATGGAAAAAAATATCTTTTTACATATTTTTTTTAATCATTTTATTTCAAAGAATAAAATAAATAAATTGCTATTTTTTTCATGGAAAAAAAATATCTCCCTCTTTCAAAAAAGGAAAAAAATATTTTGTAATTTATTTCATTTTAAAGAATATTATAAATAATAATAGTTTGCTATTTTTTTCATGGAAAAGATCAAAAGAATTATTCATAAGTAGAATAAATTAAGAAGAAAAAAATAAAATCTTGGTCGAGAGAGAGAGAGAGGGAAAATGAATGAAACCAAGAGAAGTGGAAAATGAAGAAATAAAAGATTTTAAAAACGAATTCAGACGAATTTGAATTTTGATGGATCTTTCTCCACTGGAATTGAAGATTAATTTGAGATTCAAGTAAAGAATGTTATCGCGGTATGAAACTTCTTAAAGCTTTTATACAGGATCTTTTAGTTTCCCCTGAAAGAAAGTAAAATGACGACTGGGGGAATGGGAAATTATTACTTTAATGGAACACATACTGAGAAATAAAATTTTGTTTCTCGTTCATTTTTTCCCTCCCGCTGTACTTCAACTTGTAACGCTTTTTTACATTATAATATTCCACAATTTTTTCTTTTTCTCTTTTTTCTAATTTTTATTTTTCTCCTTTTTCCTATTTTTCCTCTTTTTCTATTTATTCTAATTTTCTAGTTTTCGAATTTTCCTTCTTCCATTTTTTATGTTTCCTAATTTTTCTTTTTTTCTATTTCCCCTTTTTTCCTCTTTTCATATTTTTCCTTTTTTTCTATTTTTCTGTTTTTCTATTTTTCCTTTTTTCTATTTTCTATTTTTACTTTTTTTATTTTTTTCCTGTTTTCCAATCTTTCTTCTTCCCCATCTTCTATTTTTCTATTTCATAATTTTCCTTTTTCTTCTTTTTTCTATTTTCCCTTTTTTCCTTTTTTTATTTTAATTTTTTTCCTTTTCTCGATTTTTCCTCATTTTCTCATTTCCTTTTTTGCTTAATTCGTTTTTCCTCATTCTACAGGTATAAACACACAAATCTCAAAACCCTCGAAAGGGAGTGTAATCATATTCTCAACGCGCAGTGAAAACGTGCTTTTGCATTTCTCCTCAAAAGATCCCCACTTTCACAGAAAACTTATAAGCAGTGACCTCAAAATTAGAGGGAGTATTTTCCCCTCCCGCTTTGAAACAGAGAAAGTGCCTCCAATTGACATAAAATATTTTTTGAAAACTTTTATTCTTTCAATTTATTTTATTTCACATTTTAGCAACATTTTTATTTTTTTATCTTTCTCGATTATGAGGAAAAATTTTTTAATCTGTGACTCAAATGTTTTGTTTCATTAAATAAAACAATAAATAATTAATACAATATATTAATAGTATTACTAATAATATAATAAGTAATTGAGAATTAATACAAATGAAATATTAATAAATAGCAATTAATTAATTAATTAATTAATTAATTTTTTTCTTATTTCTTCTCTTTTTTCTATTTTTCATTTCTTTGTTTTATTCCATTTTCAATTTTTTCTTGCTTTTTTTATTTATTTATTTTTAATTATATAATTAATATAATAATTAATTGAAAATTAATACAAGTAGAATATTAATAAGTATTAATTTATTATTTATGTTAAGTAATTAATAATTAATTGAAAATTAATACAAGTGGAATATTAAGAAATATTAATTTGTTGTTTATTTACTTTCTTATTACAAATACGAAAATTTTTTCAAAGCGAGAAAATTCAAAATTTTTCATTGAGGAAAATTGGAATTAATGAATATTGCGAAAGAAGAAGATAATTTGCTTTTATTTGAAAATTGAAAATGAGGAAAATTTTACTTCAAAATGACATTTAATCGAGATAACTTCAAGTAAATGTTCCTATCTTTCACTGACTTTAATTGAATTTTACAATTTAACCTTTAACGAACTGTCATGACGAAGAAAAATTGACTCTTTTCAAATTGTCGTGCTAAATTAAAATATTTTTTAAAATCTAAAAGTATTTGAAATATAGCAAAACTTTTTTTAATTCAATTAATTTTACTTATTAATTTTCTATAAATTATCATTTTTATTTTATTTATTATTTTTCATTATTATTTATTATTATTTTTATTAATTTTATTAATTTCATTAATTGCTTCCTCATAGAGGAAGTATTTTATTATTTTTATTCTTATTATTTTTATTATTTTTGCTATTTTTATTTTTTTTTATTACTCTCAGTATTTTTTTTTATTACTTTTAGTATTTTTATTACTTTTATTGTTCAGAATTTATTATTTAGAATTTATTGTTAAGAATTTATTATTTCGAATTTATTATCCAGAATTTATTAATCAAAATTAAAACTTTACCCAAAGAACATTATTTTCTTTTCTCAATGAAAAGAAAAATGTGTATAAAAATTTTTTTCGACAAATATTTACCAGAATATCGAAGGAAACTTGGAAATTTATAGGTCAAGTAGTCAGAGATTAAAGGCGCTTTTTTGTATAACATTTCATTCACGAGAAGACATTCTCGAATTACTTTCGTCGGAACAAAGAGCCCCCGGGGATGTCTAAATCGATGAGGAAAGAGTGCGAACAGTCTTTATCGTTTGCTATACATATATATGTTCCTTTTGATAAACGATCTTGTCATAAACGCATGGTTGCTAAGAATTTTCTTTTTTTGGTATATTTTTTTCTATACCATTGCCAAAAAAAAGGAAAAATATTATCAAAAGAACCGAGAAAGAATATTTTACTCTCGGATATGTGAATAAATTTTTATAAAACGAAACCTTCAAGAAGAATTTCACGTATTCTGTACAGAGACGGAAAAAAAATTTTTCGAATTTTAGAGTCGTGAGGTTATAAAATTATTTATTAGTGTCTCCTTAACTTGATAATAAAGAATATATATAATTTCGGTTTTTGAAACCTAAATTCTAAAAAAAAAAAAATTTCCCAGATCTTTATTTTTAAATTAATTTAATTTTCAATTAATTATATAAGGAAGAAATTTTTCTTCCTCCCAAATTGACAAGAAAATTACAGAAATCGAAATTAAAAAAGAAATTGAAAGAATATTAATTTTAATTAAATTGAAATTATATTTAATCCTCTAAAACCATCAAGAAAATGAAAAGTTTCAGAAATCAAAATTTTCAAGAAAGAAATTTAAAAAATTAGTTAATTTTTACAAAAACCTCTTTTTTTCAATAAAAATGACATTTTTACATAATGAAAATTTTTTCTTTCTCTAAAATTGTCATGAAAAAATAATTCCCAGAAATCTAAGTTCAGGAGAAAAAAAAATTTAAAGAACGAACTTTAATTAAACAGAAAAGAATTCTTCCATTCTCTAAAATTGTCAAAATAAAAAACTTCTACAAATCTAAACAATAGAGAAAGAAAACTAAAGAGGATTGCAGAATATCCATTTCTTTCCAAAACCTCAACAATAAAAAAAAGAAGAAGAAAAATCCTTGGAAGTTTAACGGTAAGAAAGAAAATATAAAAAATTAAAAAGAGCTTCAGTGGTTTGGAAAAATAAAAAAAGAAACAAAAAGGAAAAAAAGAAAAAAAAAGGAAAAAAGAAAGATAAGAAGATAAAAAGAATGGGAAAGAAAGTGAAAGAATGAAAAAGTGAATTGGAAAAGACGGATTAATCGATGCCCGCAGAGAGACCTCGATCAAAATTGAAACTCACAACGACTACTATAAAGTTAAGTTCATACTTAACTCCAAAAGTAAATTCAAAGTTTCGTCTTTTTTTCTCCTTTTCTCTCTCTCTCTCTTTCCTTTTTGTGAATGTTACCGAGGGCGTCATAATTATGTCACGAACAAAACTTATTTTACTTGTTTGAGAAACTTACGCTGCTTTCAAAGGATTTAGACACTTCGTCATACAAGTCAAGTAGAGAGAATTTCACAAACTTACCGAAACTTTCATCCAAAAGTTATCGAAATTATTATTGCCCTACTGTTATAATATACTTCCCTTACGATTTTAACCCCCCCAGAAAATTATGATTTATCCCATTTCCAATTTTCCTAATTCCCATGAATTAGTCTCTATTTCAATTCTTTCAGTTATGAAAATAAAAAAATTTTTGTTTCCAACAATTTTGTATAGAAAAATTAACTTTCGTATTTAATTACATTTGCAATTACTCATTGAGCTGTAAAATTATTATTATTTAATTATTAAATACACAATTATTTAATACACAATTATTTAATTATCTTCGTTGCATTAATTATCTTGTTACTTCAAATTTAAAAATATATTTTATTATTATATAATTTGTATGTTAATAATTATTATAAACTGTGATATATTATAAATGTTAAATTTTGAACTTCAATATTTGAATCAAGATTATTTATGCATTAATAATTTATAAATTATTTATTATTTTCTTTACTTATCATTTGTTTATTATTTTTTTCCAAATATTATTTATTCATTATTTTATTTATTTATTATTTAGTCATTATAATATAATGAATTTTATTTAATTAATTATAATTTAAATTAGTTAATCAAAATAATTAATTTAAATTAGGTAATTATAATTAATTTATTATTCAATAATTATAAGTAATTAATCTCTAAATTTAAATTTGTAAAAATTTTCAGTAATTTGAAGTAGTGACTAACGTTTTGCTTTTCAAATTAGTAAAGTTTACTAATTCAAAAGCAAAAAGTCAGTGACTAAATCAAATTAATAATTGATTAATTTGATAATCAAATTACTAATTGAAATTTAGAGAATTAATTAAGTTTGTTTACTTTTTATTTATTCATTATTTAATTTCTTTATTAATTGATTATTTACTTGTTCATTATTTTATTTATCTATTAATTACTATAATTAAAATTTTTCCAACAAGTTTGCATAAATTTATTAATTTTACATAAACTATTTTGCAAACTGTGAAATTGAAATACAGAAGGAAAGTTTGCAAATTTCATTTCGTGGAAAATTTTAACTAAAATTCCTAACAATTAGAACCAGAAGAATAAAATTTTTTAAAAATATAATAAGGGAAGAAAAGAATTATAATTTTAATTTCACACAACTTGTAAAGGGAAATTATGAATTCTACAAGAAAAAAAGAACTAAGGAGAAAAAGATGTTAATTTTTTTTTTTTTTTTTTTCGTAAAAAAGACTATATTGAAGGGTTTAAACAACTTTCAAGAGAGGTACACGTAAGTAATGGGTGCTTAAGGGCCGTTCGCGAATCGTTCTCCTAGGTCGCCTTTAAAACTTGAATATAGTCTTCGTTATAGCTTTCATATTCTGACGTATTCCCATTGGTTTGAAAGCCTCGATAAAAAGATAACACATCTATATAGAATATTTATCGACAGACTATAACCCTTCCCCCCCTCTTTCTCTCCCTCTTTTTCCTCTCAACTATCCCTCTACCCACTATCTTTTTTCACTCACTGACATTCTGCCAAGTACATTTCCCTCGTATTTGCACTATTGAAAACTACTGACATTTGATGTCAGGAAAATAAAAGGAATGAAAATTGTTTCGAAAAAAAGAATGGAAAAATTTTTTATAACAAATTTTTATGTTGCTATTTTATTATTTAGAAATTTAGAAATTTTGCCAATTTTTTGCAAATTATTTTTTCAAGTATATTTATTAATGTTTATAACGCTTTGAAATTGTTGGCAATTGTTTTCAATTATATTTATGAATTATATTTATAAATATTTTAAAAAATAGTAAATTATTTACAAATATTTTCAAGTATTTACAAGTTATTGACAATTATTTATAAATAGTTTCAAATATTTATTTTTATTATTATTATTTTTTATTAATTATTATACAATTATATTTCTAAATATTTTTAAAAATAGTTAATTATTTAAAAATACTTTCAATTGATTACAAATTATTGTCAATTATTTATAAATGTTTTAAATTATTTTTTAATATTTTCAATTATTTTTTCAATTATATTTATAAATATTTTTAAAAAAAGGCAATTATTTACAAATATTTTCAAGTATTTACAAGTTATTGACAATTATTTATAAATAGTTTAAATTATTTATAAATATTTGCAATTATTTTTTCAATTATATTTATAAATATTTCTAAAAAAAGGCAATTATTTACAAATATTTTCAAGTATTTACAAGTTATTGACAATTATTTATAAATGTTTAAAATTATTTTTTAATATTTTCAATTATTTTTTCAATTATATTTATAAATATTTCTAAAAAAAGGCAATTATTTACAAATATTTTCAAGTATTTACAAGTTATTGACAATTATTTATAAATAGTTTAAATTATTTATAAATATTTGCAATTATTTTTTCAATTATATTTATAAATATTTTTAAAAAAAGGCAATTATTTACAAATATTTTCAAGTATTTACAAGTTATTGACAATTATTTATAAATAGTTTAAATTATTTATAAATATTTGCAATTATTTTTTCAATTATTTTTATAAATATTTTTAAAAAATAGGCAATTATTTACAAATACTTTCAATTATTTACAAATTATTCTCAATTAGTTATAAATTTTTGTCAATTATTTATAAATACTTCCAATTATTTGGTAATATTCGTGAATGGTAAATTTATTATTTTTGAATATTTATATTATGAATATTTGCAAGAAAAAAAATTTTATCAACGAATTGATAGACGATGTGAAAGAAAAAGGGAAAATAGATTTAAAATTGTAATTTAATGATCAACTTTTATGTTATGGTTGAAAGTGTCGTGGAAAGTTGTCTGGAATAAGAGAGTGGTATTAGAAGGAGGAGGGGTTTTGGATGAAACTTGTTACTTTCAGTGTGACTTTTTTACGGATTAGGGACAAGAATTTTTTTTCCCTCTTCTTTTTCACTATCTGACTACTGTGAAACCTTTACACGAGGTGAAAAAGCGATAAATAAGGGTTGGACTTTAGCTCAACCGCTAAATTTCCTCTATTTTAGGATCGTCTAGAAAAAAAGACTCTAATTCAGCGCGAAATTTGCTGCGCGGCATTGATTTTAGTTTTCGGAAAAAAATTTATCTCTTTGTGTACAGAATTTTATTTTCAAGTTTATATAAATTTAATTTTTATTTTTAATTTTAATTTTTTATTTTACAATTTATTTTTAATTTTAATTCTAATTTTAATTTTACTTTTAATTTAAAATTTTACTTTTTATTTTTAATTTTAATTTTACTTTCAAATTTAATTCTACTTTCAATTTTAATATTACTCTCAATTTAATTTCTATTTTAATTTCTATTTTATTGTTCCATCTCTATTTCAATTTTAATTTCAATTCTAATTTTAATTTCAATTTTAATTTCAATTTGGATTTTAATTTTTACAATTTTTCAATTCTAATTTATATATTTTCATAATATTCGATTCTATTAATTTTTTAATAATATTTTTTTATATCATGAACATATTATTTAATATTTTTTTTCTATTATTGTTTTTAATTTAATATTATTAATTACTATATTATTTATTGTTTTATTATTAATTTTATATTAATTGAGTATTTTTTTTTTGTTAATAAGTACCATTACTTTTTTATCCTTTGAATAGATATCCTGTTTTTTTCTTTTTTCTTTTTGAAAATTCTTATTTACAATAAAAAAACTCCTTTATGCTCAACAACGAGAGGAAAGTTTATCTCCTTAAAGTTTAATCATCATCTGCATTAAATTCCCAATAATCTCAACAAAACTACTCCCGTGCATTGTATAACTTATACGAAAACTTTTGCCATAGTTCCAATTTCCTTTATTTATTAAATAATTTCTCTCCTATTTGAATATTTCAAAAAAAGAAGGAATAAAATATTCCACGTTATTTTATTTTTAATGAGAACAAATTAATAAAAGAATATTTATGAAAATAAAAATATTTTCCTATTAATGTTTAAAAGAAAAGACATTTTTTTACAATAAAACAATTTCTTATGAAAAAAATTATTTTCACAATAAAACATTTTTTTATAAAAAATATTTTTTACAGAAAATATTTCATTATTTGAAATATTTTCTTATAAAAATTAATTTCTTACAAAATATTTTCTTATAAATAAAATAAAGAATGTTTTTCTTTTATCGAATTAAAAAATTGTTTCGTCAAATAAATATTCCCATCTAAAAAATATTTTTAGTTTCTTATAAAAAATATTTGTTTATTAAAAATATTTTTTTATAAAAAATACTTTCTTAAGAATAATACTTTTTTTACAAAAAAAAAAAAAAAAAAAATTTCTTATAAGGAAAATAACGAATATTTTCCTTCTATTGAAATAAAAAAATATATTTTCTCTCAAAGAAAGATTTTCTTCTGAATAAAATGCAAAAAATTTTTTCCTTCAAAGTAAACTATACATTATATTATATATTTGTTTTTTTCCAAAACAAAATAGAAAATATGTTTTACTCCATTTTTATTTCAAAATAAACTAAAAAAGAATATTGTGATGCATTATATTTTTCAACGAAAAAAATAGAAACATTTTCAAATAGAAAACAAATTTTTTCTTTTTTTATAGAAAGAGGAAAAATATTTGAAGAATATTTTTTTTTTATAGTTGCAAAAAAAAGGGAAATGAGGATAATCATAAAATAAAGTGAATTGAAAATGAGTGTGAATAAAGTATATTCACATAGTGTATGTATATTCGTTATAAAAAAGTCAGAAATAGCATCTCGTTTCAATGCCTTTTGAGGTATCTCTCTAACATTCTGATATCAATATACGATGTCTCTCTAGCGAACGAGAGAAATATTCCGAGAGACCAGTACTTGAATAAGCTGGAAGCATCGAATGTTGGAAATTCAGTTCACGAGTTACCGTGTTCTAGAATTCGACTCCAGATGGCAGAAGCTTGTGAGCTTTTCAAATCGACAATTTCCTTTTTTACCGTAGAAAAAAAAAATTCAAATAATTTTTTTTTTTTACTTGGGGAGTCAAAATAGAAATTGATGGAATTTTTTCAAATTTGCGATTTAGGGCCAAAAAGGTTGAAAATTTATTGGGAAAAATTTATTTTTTAGCAAAAATTTATATCAAATTTTATGTATATAAATAAATGCTGAAATAAATAGTTTTTAATTATTAAAATTTTTATATTTTATATTTTACATTTAAAATTTTATATTTTATATTTAAAATTTAAAATTTTATATTTTGTTTTATTATTTATTATACTAATACTAATACTAATAATTTCTAACAATTTGATTCTACTATTTTTCACTACTGTAAAATTTGAGGTAAATAATTTTGCAAATTTCTCCACGTCTCTAAATTTTACTTATTTTTGAGAAAAAGAAGTTGTTCTTTTATTGTTTAAAAGTCCATGTACACTTATATTGGAAAACGTATAAGACTTCTGAAATATTCTACATGAAAATTTCACTTATTCAGATTTAGAGAGTTCATATAAGAAATTTGAAACTTTATATAAACCTGTATGAAACTTACTGGAAGCTAAAAGAAAGTTTAGAACAACTATCTAAGTAAAGCTTCAAAATATCCTTTCTTAAATTTAAAAATGAAAAAAAAAACTGTTATCCTATTTCATATAGAAATTTCGTTTTCACAAATTTTCACATATGAAAATTTCCAAACATATGATATTTTCCTGAGAAAAAAAAGAATATTATAGAAAATAATTTTTTCTATACATACATCTAGAGAAAATTTTTTTAACCTATCTTTGTCAAATAAAAGTACATTTGTCTCAGAGTCAATAAGATTTATTTATTTATTTTAGATAATGTTATTTGTTTTAATTTTTTAATAAAAATGATATTCGACATATATTTAAAAAAATATGATTGTAAATAAATTACAATTATACTTTCTGCTTTAAATAAAATTGCATTTCCTCTTTCTTCCTTTTTTTTTGGCAACAAATAAACAACTTTTTTAGTAGAGTAAAAATTTGCTTCAACCTAAAAATTTATTTTCAGGAACTCTAAAGACACAATGAGTCAAAGAGAATAAATTTAAAACACTTCTTTTTTTCGAGTAGAGATTTTTCAACTGAGAAATGTACATTCCAGAAAGTTTTTCTGGCATTAAAATGTGTTTTAAAAAAAAAGAAGAGAAAGTTGGGAAAAAACCACAAGGCATTTTGACTTGCTAATGTAGAGAGGAGATTATTCCTTTAAAGTGAGATAATTTACTTAAAATCCCAATTCTTCTTGAAGGAATCATCAACCAAATCCTTAAGAAGATTTATTTTCTAAAAAAAACTTCAAATTTCCATTATTGTGAAATTTACTCTTTACAAAATGAATCACCATGAATTTTCGATTTAACGATAATAAAAATCATAATCTTCTTTTTTTATCGAATCAAAAGATAATTTTCGTTTTTCTATCTGAATCAGTCGCCTTAAAGTGAGGTCAAAAAACTAATTTAGTTTTTCCACTTCAAAATCAAGAATAATATTTATTTATACAATTTATTCAACTTTTAATTATATTTATATTATATTTATATTTAATTATATTTTATAAATTAATCATTTTAATTCTTGATTATTTTTAATATTATTATTATTATTATAAGGATTATTATTAATATTATTATTAATATTGATCTTATTATTTTTGTTATGATTACTATTATTATTATTATTATTATTATTATTATTATTATTATTATTATTATTATTATTATTATTATTATTATTATTATTATTATTATTATTATTATTATTATTATTATTATTATTATTATTATTATTATTATTATTATTATTATTATTATTATTATTATTATTATTATTATTATTATTATTATTATTATTATTATTATTATTATTATTATTATTATTATTATTATTATTATTATTATTATTATTATTATTATTATTATTATTATTATTAATATTATTATTAACATTGATTCGAAAACGATTTTAATTACACAGTTTATTTATCTGCTATTATTTCGATTCCACGTCGAAGTGAATTGTTAAAAAAAAATAGAGGATTCATTTATCATTTGTCCATTACTTGAACAGAATTCAAAAGTCGTTTTACTAGCACGTACCTGTCAAGTGATATCGGTTTTAAAACCCGCAATGTTCAATTATCTCTAGAGCCACACATTCTAAAATCGTCTCTCGAATTCAAACGAAATAAAATTTTTTCTAATTTCTCAAATATCGATGTTTTATTTTATATTAGAAAATATACTCTTTTTTATTATTTTGGTTTTACGTAGGAAGAGAAATTTTTATTATTAGTTATTTATTCATATTGGTAAACCCATACTATTTATTATTAATAATATTTTAAGTCTGTCACGAATAATGTGAAATTAATAAAGTTCTTGTTAAGATTTTTTAATATTAAGTAGTACAAACGATTTTAGTCAGCCGCCAGTTTCCATAAACATAATTGAACATCAAAGTAGTACGAACAATTTTTAGTTAGACGTCAGTTGGTTTCCAAGAAGAGAATTAAAAATTAAGTAGTACAAACAATTTTAGTCAGACGTCAGTTGGTTTCCAAGGACAGAATTAAAAATTAAGTAGTACAAACAATTTTAGTCAGACATTAGTATATTACTTAATTTTTTTGAATTTTAAGTAGTACAAACGATTTTAGTCAGACTTTACTAAATTTCTTTGTAAAGATTTTTGAATTTGAAGTAGTAAAAGCAATTTTAGTCAGACTTTAGTCAGTTTCTAAAAACATAAGTATCAGTAAAGTAGTATAAACAATTTGAGTCAGACGTTTGCAAATTTTCTTAGAAATACAATTGCATATTCAGTAGTACAATCGACTTTGGTCAGACATTACCAAATCTTTACAAAATATATTTGAAAGTTAAGTAGTGAAAATAATTTTAGTCAGACATTTAATACAACTTCTAGAAATTTAATTGCAAATCAAGTAGTAAAAACAATTTTTAGTCAGACGTTACTAAAGTGCCAAAAATCATATTTGAAAATTAATTGGTAAAAAAAAATTTTCTCAGACAAGAAAAAATTTAGTCTGCAAGTAGTTAATGCATATTTTAGTCAGACACATTATGCTTTTACATATTTGAAAACGTTTTAGTAGAAAAAGCAATGTCAAGTCAGCCACACAAATTATCCCAAGTTGGAAAATTTATTACATTCTCAATTATGTAAAGAAGTGGTGCTTGCATGTTTTAGTCAGACATTATTAATTAACAAGAACGTACAGAATGTTCATTTTCCAAGTATTAAGAGTATCAGTGAAAAATACATTACTATTCAGACAATATTTATTTATTTATTAATAAACTTTATGAATTTATTTACAAAAAATTTATTCATTTCTAACTTTTTTAAAAATAAATTTATTCATTTATAATTTAAAAAAAAAAAAATTTAAAAACTTTATAAATTTATTTAAATAAGATTATATTTATTACAATTGTCAACTTAAGAAAAAATGCATAGTTTCTATAATTCTAACTGAACTTTAAGTAGTACAAACAATTTTAGTCAGACTACAGTTAGTTTCCAAAAAAATAATTGACAATTAAGTAGTACAAACAATTTTAGTCAGACAATAAAGTTTCTTAATAACATATTTAAAAATTAAGTAGTACAAACTATTCTAGTCAGACAATACTAAAAATTTCCAAAATATCTATAGCTGAATAGTAAATAGTGCAAACAATTTTAGTCAGACACGAATAAAGTGAATTTAGTAAAGTTTTGGTAAACATTTTTTAATATTAAGTAGCACAAACAATCTCTGTCAGACGTCAGTTTTGAAAAACGAAATTTAATGTTAACTAGTAGAAACAATTTAAGTTAGCCATTAATAATATTATTATAAACGTTTTTAAATGTGTAGTATTAGGTACAAAAAATTTTAGTCAGCCGTTAATAAAATTCTTGTAAACATTTAAATTCGTGAAATAATATTATTCAACTTTATACACTGCAAAAATAGGTGTCTTTTTTGATATCTTAAAATAAGATGTAAGATGGAAAAATGCTATCTTACATCTTAAAATAAGATGTTTTCTAAAGCATCTTACTGATATTTAAGATGCTTTATACGTTTTAGCAGCGATGAAGATATTTCTTCCATCTTAGAAAAGTAAGATACTTTTGTAAGTTCTTTAAAGTATCTTAAATTAAGATGTTTCTGTTGCAATAAGATGTTTAGCGATAAGTTACTTGAGAATCGTAAGATGCACCATAAGTGTAAGTTACTAAAAACTAAGATACAAAAAGTGTTTTCCATAAGAGCCCATAGTTAACCTGAAAACTTTTTGCCCCAAAAATACACAGAAAATGTGTACGAAGATACTTTTAACATCTTAAATTAAGATGTTTCAAGTAACTAAAAAGTGTCTACCAAAACATCTTAAAAATGACTACCAAAACATCTTAAATTAAGATACTTCTTTTTGCAGTGTATTATTATGTATTTTAATTTTACATTTAATTAATTAATTAAATTAAATTTTTTCATAACTATAAAACATAAAGAAATCGATCACTCCGAGTTTAATTCAATTATTATTTTTAAGAATTTTTCACTAAAATTTTTCTTTCAATCAATTAATTTTCAAAAAAGTTCTTCTACAATTTTCAAAATCCATTTATTTACAATATTCAATTTTACAAAATTTCAATTATTCGTGAATTCTTCAATTAAATATATATTAGAAAATAAAAACATCTAATAATACAAAAAAAATTCAATTACACGTGTTCAAAAATATTAATTTCAAATTTCAATTATTTCTAAAAATTCACGCTACATTGCTTTTTAATATTCAATTATTATCTAAAATTTTAACTGAAATTCATTTTTAAATTAATTTTTATTAGAAAATTCTACTAGAATTCAATTATTTAAATACAAAAAAATAATTCATTGAACAATTGAATGTTTCTTACAATTCAAAATTCTAATTTACAATTTTAACCAACATATTTATAAATAATTAAATTCTTTCGACGATTTTTGAGAAAATTTTTAAGAAAAATTACATTTTCCGAGAAATTTGATTAAAATTGTATTAAAAATAATTAAAATTCCACATTGAGTTTTATTATTTAATATTTATGAAAATAATTGAATTCCTAAGAAGAATTTTACTATTTTTTAACATAATTAAATTTCTATAAATCCATTATTTTTATTAATTTTTGAAATAGTTTTTTGAGAATTTTCAAATTCATTTTATTTTTAACTTTGATTTATTTTTAAATCAATTTTTATTATTAAATTCAACTAAAATCAAATAATTTAAATAAAAAAAATAATTTATTGTATATTTGAATGTTTCTTAAGATTGAATTCTCATTAAGAATTTTATCAACAAATTTTTAAATAATTGAATTTGTTTGACGAATTTTAATAAAATTTGTAATATAATAATTACATTTATCGAGGAATTCTATTAAAAATTTTATTAAAAATAATTGGAATTCTGCGATTAGTTTTACTATTTACGAAAAGTCGAAAATAATTAAATTCCTAAAAAGAATTTTATTATTTAGAAAAATAATTGAATCCCTGTAAAAATGTTATTATTTATACAAATAATTGAATAACATTGCTAAGAAATTTATAGAAAATTTGTAAATAATTGAATTTTTTGGGAAATTTTTATTATTTTATGAAAATAATAGATATTAAAAATTTATTAAATTGAGGAAAATTTTTGAAAATAATTGAAATTTTGACAAGAATTTAAAAAAAAAATTTGAACAGTATTAAATTTCTGCTGTGAATTTTATTACTTTTGAAAAGAATTGAATTTCTGCAATAATTTGTAATTTCTTTAAAATCTTCTAAATTATATCGTACAATTTACGAACTTTTTGTCCTTTTTTAATCGATAATACGGACCTAGTCGTGCCCTGTAGTGACAAATTGATTTTTTAATATTCACAAAATAATCTTTGAAAAATTAAAAAAAATATTAAATTATTCTTGTTTATTATTAATATTATAAATTTAAAATTATTATTTGATTTAAAAATATTTTGAATTAATTTTTCTTGACTATAAATTACAATTTTTTACTATTTTGCTATTTTCATTATTTATTTATTTTCAATATATTTTATTTTTAACTTTCTCTCCTTATCTTGAATTCATAAATTTTTTCTAGTTGTATTTTTTTTTCCTTCTTCATTTTCTTTTTTGTATTATTAAAGACGCAATGTCTCGGGGAGTCTGGAGAATTTTCGTTTTATGCTGATATTTTTCAGATGTGGAGAGAGAGAGAGAGAGAAGTTGCGTTGCTTAAGAGGTAAAATTTACATTTTACATAGGCACTTGACAAGAATGTAAGACTCTTGCATTTTATATGGAACTACACTCAGTGGAAAATTCATTTAAGGCGCCAGACAGTCGTTTTATAAAGCGACAACATTTTTCCAATACCTGAAGATGTCATGTGTTGCAAAAACAACTGCGCAGAGTTTATAACTCAAGCGTGTAAATATATATATATACATGTGTGTGTGTGTATAGAAAAGAAAACCGATGGCTTTAACATTTTATGACATCAACCATATTATAAATTATTACCCCCTTTTTTACCATCTCCATTCTCTTTTTCCGTTGCTCTCAAGTTTTTTCCTTTCCATTTCATTTTTATTAATTTTATTCTTAATTTTTCTTCTCCATTTTACTCTATTCTTAATTTTTTTCATTTTTCTACTATAAAAGAAAAACAATCCTTTTCTTTTTTACTTTTAATTTTTTCTCCTCTCTTTTCACCTTTTCTTCTAATTTTCACTTGGACAATAATCTTGTTTTCTTAATTTCTTTTTTTTAACTTTTTGTTATTAATTACAAACATTTTTCTATTAACTTGTTTTTTTTTTGTCACATTTATTGAAAAATGAATATCTAGTACAAATATTGAAGCGCCTGTAAACGATTCGATTTCAAATAATAAAAAAAATCCAGTATGAGAGGAATGTGTTTTAAATGCTTTAGTATCTGAATATCCGAGTAGAAAGAAACCGATAAAAATTATGGTCCATTTTACACTCGAGAATACAATGTATCTAGTTGGACTGAAACTTCTTTTTATTGCAAATAAAATCATTTTTTCCCCGTCAATTGTTAAGTTGAAATAATCGTTATGCAATTTTTTTTCCTATCTCTGTAGCAAAAATTTATATCTATTAATTATTTACATTCTAGTCGATATTTTTGTATACCTTCTTCTATATTTCATTCCTATATTTATTTTTATTTATATTCACATTTATATTCATATCTTTTTCTATCAGAATTATTTTTATATTTTCGAAATAAATATTATTTTTATTATTATTATTTTTACTAGTAAATAAAAATAATTTATTTTATTTTCAATCTCTTATATATTTATTTTCACTCTTGATACTATTTGTATTTTTTCATAATTCATTTTTTCTGTATTTTTAATCATAAATTTTTTTCAACTTTAGAAATGTAATTTACAGAGCGAATGTAAAAAATGTTTATTTTTAAAAATGTTTAATTTAAAAAATATTGAATTTTAAAAACCATCTTGTGTTGAATAAATATTTCTTTGGAACGAAGAGGAAGTTAAATTGAAAATTTTTTTTTAAAAAATGTTTAGGTTTTTTTTTTTTTTAAAGAGGAAATGAAGAGAAATAAATTATATTGGTGAAAAGTGTGTGAAATTGAATAATAACTGTGAAATGAAGCAGACACGATCACGTCAGTGGCCATGGATTTATATTAAAGAGGGAAGGGAAAACATTGATCCGTGAAGAATAATGCAGACTAATAGGCTGAGTTAAAAGCTTCACCGTTAGTAAATCGAAGTTCGATAATGAATTAATCCCCGTCTTTAGTGTATTTTATGCATTTCCCTAATAAAAATTTGGCGCATAAATTATATTTATTCCCAAGAAGAAAACATTCGCATTAATGCTGCATTATTTGGAGATAAAATTTCCTCTTTATTACCAGACGAAGAACTAAAAGGTTTTTCTTTTATTTTCCTTTTCCCAAAAGAGACATTAAAAAGAGGAGAGAAAAACCAAAAAACTCCAAACAGAAACAAAAAGAGGAAAAAAAGAAAAGAAAAACCAAAAAAAAGGAAATAAAAACAAAAGAAAAAGAAAAAAGGAGAAAAGAAAAGAAAAAAAAGGAAAAATCGAAAGAGAAACAAGGAAAAACAAGAACAAGATTAAAAAAGCGAATAAAAGCAAATAAAAACAAAAAAACCAAGGGAAAAACAAAAAAGGCAAATAGCAAAGAAAAATAAAGACAAACCAAAAAAGAAACAAGAAAAACCAAAAAAATTGGAAAAAAACGAGTAAATATAAAATAAAATATAAATAAATAAAATATAAAAACAAAAAAGAACAAAGGAAAACAAAAAACAATTAAAAGAATTCAAAACTAAAACAAAAAAATACTAGTTAAAATCTGAAAATATTTTTAATTGCAATTAATACAGTTTGCAACCGAGATTGAAAATATTAATTAAACCAATTAAAATCGCAAGAAAAATATTAAAAAAAAATTTTGCCAACTTATACATTCATTAAAAAAACTGTTATTGTAGTTCGCGAATTATTTAATGAGATTCGGCAAAATTTTGGAACTAGCGTAGAAAATAATATTTTTCCCTTCCACTCTCTCTCACTCTCTCTCTCTCCTTACTGAATTTAATTTTCGCTAATTAACAAACGGAAACTAAGTGAAGCACAATGGCTGTAATAAATTACTACTTTGATGATAAATTACTTAAAGTTCACTTCAACTAATTTTCATAATATTACAAAATTTTCCGAAGAAACTAAATAAAGAATAATATTTAATTTTGGCTCGAAAAAAAGGAAAGCATGAAAAAAAAGTTACGTATTTTTTCTATTTTCTATTTTAATGTTTGTAATTTTAAATAAACGAATTTTTCAACAGTTATTTTTATAATATTCAAAGTCAAAAATTAAAAATTACTTTTTCTACTAATACTATTTCTACTAATAGCAAAGTCAGAAAGTAAAAAATACTTTTTTTATTAATAGTGTCGAAAAGCAAAAAGTAGAAAATACTTTTTGTTTTAAAACCAAAAGTCAAAAATTAAAAATGATTGTTTTTAGTATTTTCAAAAGTCAAAAAGTAAAAAATACTGTTTGTATTAATACTAAAGGTCAAAAAGGAGAATATACATTTTTTTATTAATTTCAAAAGTCAGAAAGTAAAAAATACTTTTTCTATTAATAGTATCGAAAGGCAGAAAGTAGAAAATACTTTTTGTTTTAATACCAAAAGTCAAAATTTTAAAAATATTGTTTGTAGTAATTTCAAAAGTCAGAAAGTAAAAAATACTTTTTGTATTTATACTAAAGGTCAAACAGTAGAAAATATTATTTTTATTAATTTCAAAAGTCAGAAAGTAAAAAATACTTTTTGTAATAATACTAAAAGTCAAAAAGTAAAAAATAATATTTTTATTAATTTCAAAAGTCAGAAATTAAAAATACTTTTTGTATTAATAGTATCAAGATGCTAAAAGTAAAAAAGACTTTTTGTTTTTTAATACTAAAAGTCAGAATTTAAAAATATTGTTTGTAGTAATTTCAAAAGTCAGAAAGTAAAAAATACTTTTTGTATTTATACTAAAGGTCAAACAGTAGAAAATATTATTTTTATTAATTTCAAAAGTCAGAAAGTAAAAAATACTTTTTGTAATAATACTAAAAGTCAAAAAGTAAAAAATAATATTTTTATTAATTTCAAAAGTCAGAAATTAAAAATACTTTTTGTATTAATAGTATCAAGATGCTAAAAGTAAAAAAGACTTTTTGTTTTTTAATACTAAAAGTCAGAATTTAAAAATTATTGTTTGTAGTAATTTCAAAAGTCAGAAAGTAAAAAATACTTTTTGTATTTATACTAAAGGTCAAACAGTAGAAAATATTATTTTTATTAATTTCAAAAGTCAGAAAGTAAAAAATACTTTTTGTAATAATACTAAAAGTCAAAAAGTAAAAAATAATATTTTTATTAATTTCAAAAGTCAGAAATTAAAAATACTTTTTGTATTAATAGTATCAAGATGCTAAAAGTAAAAAAGACTTTTTGTTTTTTAATACTAAAAGTCAGAATTTAAAAATTATTGTTTGTAGTAATTTCCAAAGTCAGAAAGTAAAAAATACTTTTTGTATTTATACTAAAGGTCAAACAGTAGAAAATATTATTTTTATTAATTTCAAAAGTCAGAAAGTAAAAAATACTTTTTGTAATAATACTAAAAGTCAAAAAGTAAAAAATAATATTTTTATTAATTTCAAAAGTCAGAAATTAAAAATACTTTTTGTATTAATAGTATCAAGATGCTAAAAGTAAAAAAGACTTTTTGTTTTTTAATACTAAAAGTCAGAATTTAAAAATTATTGTTTGTAGTAATTTCCAAAGTCAGAAAGTAAAAAATACTTTTTGTATTTATACTAAAGGTCAAACAGTAGAAAATATTATTTTTATTAATTTCAAAAGTCAGAAAGTAAAAAAATACTTTTTGTAATAATACTAAAAGTCAAAAAGTAAAAAATAATATTTTTATTAATTTCAAAAGTCAGAAATTAAAAATACTTTTTGTATTAATAGTATCTAAAGGCAAAAAGTAGAAAATACTTTTTTTATTAATTTCAACAGTCAGAAATTAAAAATACTTTTTGTATTAATAGTATCTAAAGGCAAGAAGTAGAAAATACTTTTTTTTATTAATTTCAAAAGTCAGAAAGTAAAAAATACTTTTTGTATTAATAGTATCAAGAAGCTAAAAGTAAAAAAGACTTTTTGTTTTTTAATACTAAAAGTCAGAATTTAAAAATTATTATTGTTTGTAGCAATTTCAAAAGTCAGAAAATTAAAAAATACTTTTTGTATTAATACTAAAGGTCAAACAGTAGAAAATAGTTTTTTTTTGTTAATTTCAAATGTCAGAAAGTAGAAAATACTATTTTCATTAATTTCAAAAGTCAGAAAGTAAAAAATACTTTTTGTATTAATAGTATCTAAAGGCAAGAAGTAGAAAATACTTTTTTTTATTAATTTCAAAAATCAGAAAGTAAAAAATACTTTTTGTAATAATACTGAAGGTTAAAAAGTAGAAAATACTTTATGTTTTAATATCAAAAGTAAAAAATTAATAAAAAATACTTTTTTTTAGGTATTATTATTAATACTAAAGATCAAAAAGTTGAAAATACTTTTTTGTATTAATTTCCAAAGTCAGAAAGTGGAAAATACTTTTTGTATTATTACCAAAAGTCAGAAATTATAAAATACTTTTTGCATTAATACCAAAAGTCAGAGAGTAGAAAATACTTTTTACATTTACACCAAAAGTAAAAAAGTAAAAAATACTTTTTGTTCTCTAAAAACTTAATATTTATAATACTAAAAATAAATATAATTCAAAAGTATCGAGAAATAAATGTATCCCTAAAGAATATAAACCTAATAATCTCGCTCAGCATGAGAGTACTTTTAGTATCGTAATATAAATATCCGTATTGTTATTATTTATTATTATTATAATTAATAATAATAATAAAGGAAGCGAGATTTTCGAAATTCTATAATAAAATGAGATGAAAACTTACTCGTGGGACTCGGGGTTAATTCCAGCATAGTGACCTTTACATGAATGCCGTAACGTTGAAATAGTTCGAGTTTTGGACCTCTAGTGCTCTTCTGCAGCATGTTGGTAGCTTTTGTCACTGCCTTGGAATAATCACGAACGCCAAAAGACTTGTACGGCACCACTAGACCCACCTGTAATGAATAATAATTATTATTATTAAACACACGCCGTATACATTAATCGTCTCCATATTTGAATAACAACCATTCCGAATTATTCCAATTTCTCCAAATTTCAATTATACGTTAAATTACTGATGGAGTTTCTTTCTCTTTGTACAAACAAAACAATTTTAGTCAACTTATTAATTTTATATTTTTTTTTTTTTTTTGAGTACGAAATAATATTAGTCAATTTATTCATTTTACTTTTATATTTATTTGATTGTAAAAAAGAAAAACCTATTTATTTCTTAAATAATTAAAAATTAATTAAATTAATTGACTAATTAATTAATTAATTAGTAGTAATTAATTGTTTAAAATTATTTATTAAGCATTTCGTTATAATCTCGTTATTAATTATTCAAATTATTTGTAATGTTTTAATTAGTTGTTGAGGGTATTAATTAGTGATTAAGAGCTTTCATTAGTTGACATATTTTTTAATTACTTTTTTTTTAGTTATTTTTTGTAAATATTAACATTTACCTTATTTATAAATTATTTTAAGTAGATATTAATTATTAAATTAATTTTTCACTTCTTGTTAACTTAAAAACAGATATTAATAATTTTTTGTAAATTAAAGATTAAAGTCAATGTATTCAAATTTTTTTTTGGTAAATACATTCAAAAATATTCAAAACATTTTTTTTTCTACACTTGAAATTCTGAGAACTGTCTGACTTGACGACGTTTATACCACTTAAAAGACAAATTGAGTCTCATGTTATAGTTTCTTCTTTTTGTCACATATACGAAATATGATTGATGTCTAATGAAAATATCATTCTTACCAGTGAAACCGAATTTTTGTCCGACAAAACGACTTTATTTCTACTAGATCAATCATTTGTGATGTAAAACAATTTTTTATTCTCGTTGACAGTAAATATTAAGTGATACATGGTGACACTTGTTTGTCAACTCCAAAAAGTTTATTTATGACTGTGCAACAATCAGTCTTAAGCTAACTTCAAAAGATTTTTTTTTATTTTTGACACTCGTGAGAAAAATTTTACACTTGTTGACACTTTCGTCTGACGTAACATTATTTATTCTACTGTTCTTTTATTTTTTGTTTTTCCACTTTTTTTGGCACTTGGAAAATTCGAAAAAGTTCAAAAATTTAAAAAAAAGCTCGTAAATGATAAAAGAACGCCAAAAATTTTTAAATAAAAATTTTAAAAAGCTCAAAAAAAATTTTAAAAAGTCAAAAAAGAGAAAAATGTAAAAAGAGAGAAAAGCTCACAATGGCAAAAAGGCCGAAAAATAAAAAAAGTAAATAAAAAAAGCTCAAAAAGAATAAACAAGGAAAAGAAAAATATAAAAAAGATCAAAAGGTAACAAGCCCCCAAAAAATAACGAAGGAGGTAAAAAAGCTCAAAAAGAGTAATAAAAGTCCAAAAAGGAAAAAATATAAAAGAGAGGAAAAAAGGTCAACGGGATCAAAAAAGGTAAAAAAAAAAAGATCAAAAAAGATTAAAAGTTCAAAAAAGATTAAAACAGATCAAAATGAAATAATGTAAAATGCCAAAAAAATAGTAAAAAGAAAACAAAAAATTTAAAAAAGCACAAAAAAGTTCAAAACTGAAAAAGCATTTTACAAAGTAGAATTCTCAAAAACTATTCTAAGCTCAAAAGTAAAATAGATTTGAAAATGCTTTTGAAGATGATATATAAAAAAAAACCAAATAAACGTCTGTGTAACATAAATTTCTTTCTAGACTTAAAAGACAAAAGTTCGTCTGACAGAATAAATTTTATACTAATTAAAAGAGGAATTGTTTTGAACCTTTTCAAATGTTTTATTCTACTTACAAGATTGATTTTCGTCGAGTCGAATATAGACCTTTTTCTATACTTAAAGACTTAACTTTGATTGAGTGAAAAAGGTTAGTTTCCCGCTTAAAAGGTGAACTACGTCTGACACAACGACTCTTATACTACTTAAAATATCATTTGTTTGCAGTGGGAAACTTTCTCTACTTTTAGACAAATAAAGACGACTTTTGTCTGACTTGTCGAGAATTTTATTCCACTGAACAATAATTTAACTTCCGTTTATTGTATTTACCAATTTTCTGTCAGATTACTTTTTTTTCCCCAACTACATTTTTATATTAACTAGTTAATAACTTCATCAACTTATGGCACAGAAATCTTCTTGTTAAAATTTAATATCATAAATTAAAAAATTTTTAAATCTTAGATTAAAAATTTTTAAATCTTAAATTAAAAATTTTTAATTCTTAAATTAAAAATTTTTAAATCTTAAGTTTTTAATTTTAAAATAAAAATTTTTAAATCTTAAGTTTTTAATTTTAAAATAAAAATAATTATTATCTTTACTTTTTACATCACACGGGGAGAATTTTTTCCCTTTTTTTTGTTAAATTAGTTAATAAAGTAATAATACTTTTTGATTTCTTTTTTTCCAGACGTGATAAAGTTTATACTACTTAAAACTGAATTGACTGTACAGGTTCTTTTAAAGAAAGGAGTAAAAAAACTATTTTCTGCTTTAGAGTATTTTTTTCCTCCTTCAAATTTTTCTCTTGATGATTTTCTCCTTAGAGAACGAAATTGTCTGACTCTGTAACATTGATAGCAGTTAAAAGTTTACGCGTTCAATCTATCGATTTATTTCACTTATGTATATAAAAAAATACAATGTCTGACGTATAAAAATTTTACTACTCAAATGGGTGAATAAAAAGTTATTTTTAATTTAACATCAATAAAAAGTAGCTATTATTAATTAAATATTGTTATTTATTATAAATAGATAATTATAAAAAGAAATAAAGATTATTATAAAAAGAAGTAAAGATTATTATAAAAAGAAATAAAGATTATTATAAAAAGAAGTAAAAATTATTATAAAAAGAAATAAAAATTATTATAAATAGAAGGAAGTATATTATTATATATTGGAATTATTACTAATTAAAAAGTAGATTTGAAGATTCTAAAAGAATTCTAATTTTAGTTTAAGTGGTTAAGGTCAGTTTTAGTCAGACTGAAAAATTCGTTTTCTCGTAAGTAGTATCAACCAGTTTTAGTCAGGCATTAAAAAATTTTTTTATGTATTATTTAGACTTGTAAATATATAAATGTCAATTATTTTGAGGCACATAATTAAAAACTTGAAATTCTACTGTAAGTAGTAAAGGTCACTTTTAGTCAGACTATAGAATTCTTAGGTTTCTTTAATTGTTAAAAATTGCTTCTAGTTAAAAAATATTCTGGTAAATTTGCTCAGTAGAAAAAGACAGTTATAGTCAGACGAAATATTTCAAAAAATTGTAAATTCTTTGTCAGTAGTAGAAATCAGTTTTAGTCAGACTTAAATTTTTTTATACTTAAAGCAGTAAAAATAAAAAATTAGAAATATTCAGATCAATTTTATCCTTAGTAGTAAATGACAATAATAGTCAGACAAAGTTTACTAAAAAATTTCTAATTTTCCTGTAAGTAGTGAAGCTCAATTTTGGTCAGACTACAAACTTTTACAATCTTTTTAGTAAGTAAGATATTTATAAAACTGTTAAAAATGATTGCAACAAAATAATTTTTTTTATTATTATTATTAATAATAATGAAAAAAAAATTAAATCATAAATATAAAATAAATTTACCCAAAAAAGAGTCTCATAATTTACAAAGAAAAAAAAGAAATAAAAAATTCCCTGCACAGTTGTCGAATACAAAAGAAAGACAATTTTCAATTGAATTATAACCGACATCTCTATTTGCTTATTGAGTGGAGTACAATTGATCATCAATTTCACTTGTTGCTGATATTATTGATTGATTTCAAATATAGCAACATACACTTTTCAATGCTTTGAAAAGCATCGATTGAACTCTATGTAATTCAGTACAATATGCACTTTGATCTAATAGAACTTTAACAAAAGTAAATAAAAAAAAGAAATCTTTTCAAAAATTTTAAAGAATATTAAAAAAAAATTATCGAAAATAAAAAAAAATGGCTTATTAATTAATAAGCCAATTTTTTCTTCTCCTCTCAAGGGTAAATATAAATTATATATCTTTGAATAAGAATTTTCTTTTCAAATTTTTTTTTCCCTTTTATTTATTGGAAATAGCGTTCTTCTTCAATGTTTAAAGAAATTTCTGCAGCACTTGCTATGAATCAGTGGCACTATTTTATGGATATGCTCCTTCTCGAGCATGAATCGTAAATTTTCGCGATTTCCGACTTGGAAAACTGTATTTTTATCATGTATTTTTTTTCCTTTTCTAAAATCAATTTTATTTTTTTGAAATTTTCACGAGAGTATTTTTTTTTTTTTTTTTTGAAAAAATATGTATTCAAAAATATTTTGATAGAAATGTTCCTAAACAAGGAGACACTTTTTTTAGAAATGAAAAATATCTAGATAAAATTTTTTTATTCTTGTAAATTAAAAAATAAATAATCATAATAAACATATATGAATAATTTAGACATTTTTAGTAATAAAATAATTAAAGAAAAGGTTTTAAAAAACATAATTATAGTAATTAAATAATCAGACTTTTTTTTGTCACAACATAATTGAAAAACGGTTTTTTAATAAAATCAATAAAAAATAAAAATATTAAGAGAAATAAAAATATTAGGAATTCCAATTTTTATGAAAAATAATGATAAAATTAATAACAATAATGAAAAAAATTACAATAATAAGAAGAAAATAGTAAAATTAATAATAATAAAAATAAAAATTGTAATAAATAGATTAAAATAATTTTGGCCTTTTTTGTTACAAAAAAAATTGAAAAATGACTAATAAAAAATCATAATTATTAAAAGAATAATAGTAATTAATATGTTTATGAGTAGTAATAATTAACACTAATAATAATTATTTGTATTATTAATAAACATAATTATAGTTTACATCGATAAACAGTTGTCAGGATTATTGCTGGGAAAATTTTTTTTTATTGAGAAGGAAAAAAAATACTCTTGAATATATCCAAATGGACACACTCGCTGCTTTTCCGGAAGTATCAAAGTAAAATTTATTGTGCTGACGAACCCAATAGAAAAGTTTAGAAAAGAAAACTTTTTCTCCAAGTGAGTTCACTGGTTCGACTCTCGAGACACAGGAAGTAGTTTGCTCAGAATTAAATTGTTCACAACTTTTTCTCAATTCGCAACTAAACTTCTATAATTTCAAGAAGAAAAAAAATTACCAGAAAATACAATTATACTCCTTATAATTATATTTCCTCTTTCTTTTCTTCTATTTCACCAAGAATAGTTGAATTTAAAAATACAAAACAAATTATCCACAAATTTTGAAACGTTCCAATATTTCAAAAAAAAAAAAAATGAAATTTATCAGGAGATGAAAATTAAAATACCTTTGCAATGATGACGATAGTAATAATATGATAATTATCATGAAAGTCATAGAGAGCTAAAAGGGATAGTTAAACGAAAATCCTGTCTGTTTAATTACCACGATTTCGAGAGTCTGATTGTTAATTATTGTGAACGAAATTTCTGAAATGTCAGCAATGATAAACATGAAGCTGAACAAGTGGTATTGTTGCTAATTGCTATCTAAAACTGAATCGGCAAATTTCATCTGATTTGTCAACTCGAAATGTACACATACAGTAAATTTGTGTACATATGGATTTTGGCAAGTTTGGAGGAAATTTTTTTTTTTTTTTAATTTTGTAAATATTTCTTGTAAATATTTCATCAACAAATGTAAATATTTACTTATGTTTACATACGATCGTATAATATATATTGCTTACTATCAGTGAAAAAAAATTTTTTTTAGTAGAAATAAAAATATTGACAATGGGAAAAAATTTCAAAGATTTAGAAATTCGATTTGTCTGACTAAACGATTTTTACTTCACTTGAAAGACGAATTTCGTAACCAAATTTTACTTCCAAGTTTCTCTCAATTTTCTCCCTTTTTTCCTTCTTTGAATTTTTTTTCTCTTTCTCTTTTTTTCTTTTTTTTTTCCTTTTTTCATTTTTTCTATTTTTCTCTTTCTTTCTTCTTTTTTTATTTTCAATTCTTTTTCGTTTTTCTATTTTATTCTTTTTTCCCCTCTCTCTTTTTTTCGTTTTGTATTTTTTTTCGTTCGTTCTCCTCTTTCTATTTTTTCCCTTTTTTCGTCTGTTCTCCTTTTTCTCCTCTTTCTCTTTTTCCCACTCCTTTCTGTTCTGTTCACTCTAAATTTTCTACCCCTTCGCGAAAAACTATATCTGACTAAACGACAATCGTTTCACTGGAAAGTAGAAATTTGTCTGACTAATGCAACTTTTTTCTACTTAAAATCAGAATCATGTCCGAATCAACGATTTTTATACTCTACTTAGAACGTGCTTTGCTTACTCTAGCACTTTTTTTTGCTTGTACGGCAATTTTTGTCTGACTTGACGAGTTTTACACTACTGCGAATCTAAATTTTTTTATTTCAAAATTTGTTGGAAAAAAAATATTGTAACAAAAAGTATTTTTTCGAGTTTGAATTTTGTATCGCAAAGCACAAGATAAATAGTAAAAATAACACTTTAATTATAGTCAGGCGAAAGTGTCAAAATTTGTAATTTTGCTGTAAGTAGTAAAGACCAATTATAGTCAGACATTAAAAATTTTATTTTCTAATTAGGAAAAATTGATTCAAATTTAATTTTATACAGAATTCTTACATAATAAAAAAAACCATTTAAAATCAAGCAGAAGATTTTCAAAATTAATAGTTTTACTACAAGTAGTAAAAATCAATGTGAGTCAGACAAACCAAAAAAAAATAGTCAGACAAAGAAAACTTTGTAAACTTTAAATATTTTAGCAATTTTTCTCTAGAAATTCCCCCCAGTAAAGACAGTTATCCAAAAATTTTGCCAACATTTTCTCGAAGTAGTAAATAACGTGTTTAGTCAGACAAAAAATTCTCATCTCACAAAAAAATGATAAATTTTCTCTTTTCACTTTACTTGGAGGGAAATAAAAATTGAAAAAAGAAAAGAAACTTTTTTTCTTCCATTTTTTTTACGCCATCAACTAAAGACTTGAATGAAATCTGATCAAATTTGATAGAGTCTAAGAAAATATTACCCTCTCTACCTCGATAAATATCAAAAACCGATTTTATTGCAACTCGAGGAAAAATATACCCAAACCCCCAATGTATAATCGTATCTTCACAGTGAGTATACTCGCATCAAAAGTTATTCCATTCCCAAAGAATCGTTTCCATTGAGAAGTATCTATATACAAGCATTTCAAAGATAAGTATCTCTATTGGGTCAGTATATATTCGATTTACCACAAAATCCTCATTTTTCCTTTCCTTTTCATCTCATTTGAAAATGGAGAGAAAAAAATACTGTCTGGTATTAAAAGAAAATAGTAATGTTTTAAAAAATTTTTATTAATCCTTTTTTTAATTTTAATTCGAATAAAAATTAAGGTCTTTTTTCTTTTATCAGTATTTTTTTATTATTATTATATTTTTTTTGTTTGTTATTATATTGAATTTTGGTCTCAGGAGTAAAAATAATTTTTTAGTTAGACAAAAGATTGAATTTCCTTCTTATTTTTACCTCAGTAGTAAATGTCGTTCTTGGTCAGACATAATAATGGAAATAGTGAATTTTAAGTATGAAGAAATATAATTTTTTTTTCTTATTTTTTGTTTTAGTAGTAAAAGTTGTTTTTAGTCAGACAAAATATTTTAAAATCTTCTTTATTTTCTCTTGATATTGTTTCTAAGTAGTAAAATCATTTTTTTAGTCAGACTGTAAATATAAATTTTAAATATAATTTTTCTGCAAATAATGATAGAAGTTTCTAAATTTCCGTATTGCTAAATTATTCACATTGTCAAATTATTTTATTTATAATAATTATTTTCAGTCAGACAAAATTTCAAATCTTTATTGTATTTTTTGCGTAAAAAATTTTACAGCAACAAAAACTATATTTCAATTAGAGGGCGAAAGTAATGATTGAACATAATTTTTCTGAAAATTCTGGTTAATATTTTTAAAAGTAATAAGTAAACAATAGTTTTCGACAAATTTTATAAAATTCTCAAGTGTTTTAAATTTGCAATATTTGTACTAATTAGTAAGAATTAATTTTAATCAGGCAAAATATTTAAATACTTTGTAAAATAGTAAGTAGTAAAAGTCAGTTATTGTCAGACATTTTTAAATAAATTTTGTCTCAGGTGTATAAGCTATTTTTAATAGTAGTAAAAGTCAATATCAGAAAAAACATTTTAATACATCGTAAATTTATTTTTAAATAAATTTTAAAATTTTAAATAAAGTAGTAGAAGTCAGTTTTAGTTAAACCTGCAGTTTTCTTACACTCCAATTCTCAATAATGTTTTAAGTAGTAAACAATAGTTTATAACAAATAAAAAATATACTCATTTTGTTTGTTATATATTCTTTTTTCTATAACAAATTTTGTTCTACTGATCTAAATTATAATGCAAATTATTCTCCTTTTTATTTTGAAAAAATAAAAAGAAAAATTTCAATTGTCAATTGTTAAAAAATTTTGATTAAGAAGTCGGAAATATACGCATTTTATGAATAATTTTTAATTTCTCAATAGCAATATTGTTAACAAACTCATCTTTTTCTTTTTGGAAGAAAAACATTAGAAAATCACGTTTCTTAATATTTAGAAAATTCTCAATTTTCATAATTTGCATCAATTCTATTTCTTAATTTCAATTGTTTTAATAAAATTCAAAATTTTTTAAAAATGAAGTAAAAAAATGTTTATAAATTATATTTAGGAATTTAAAAATTTAATTGAAAATAAAACAATAAAATTTTTTTAATTTTTAGAAAATAAGGGAAAAAAATTTATTAAAAAAAATTGTTCTATTACATGTATTTACGAATATTTTTAATTGTCAAATTATTCGAAAAGAATAGTTTCTTTTTTAAATAATTCAAATATTTAATTAATATTTTTCCATAGGAATTAAAGTTTTCAAAACATTCAAATTCAAATGTTTTTGAAATTAATAAACTTTAAAAATATTGTTGTAAATCATAAAGATAACTGTAACTTCTTAAAAATTATTTTCATATTCTACTATTATTCTAAAATTAAACTAAAATTCATTTTCAAATTAAATTTTTCTTAGAAAATTCTACGAGAATTCTATTATTTAAATACAAAAGTAAATTATTTATTAAATATTTATTGATATTTATTTAATTGAATGTGTCTTAAAATTTAATTCTTATAAAGAATTTTATTAACAAATTTGTGCCTAAATAATTTAATTTTTTTGACGAATATTAATGAAATTATTTAGAATACTTACATTTTTTAACGAATTTGATTAAAATTGTATTAAAAATAATTGAAATTCTGCGATGAGTTTTATTATTTCTGAAAATAATTGAATTTTTCAGAAGAAACTTATAAAAAATTTGTAAATATTTAAATTCCTGTGGAATTTTTATTCTTTATAAAAATAAATAAATGTTTGCGTACAATTTTTTAAAAATTGTTTTGAAACAATTGAATTCTTTTGGGTAATTTTATTAAAGTAGTAGATACTGAAAACCATTTAAATAAGAAAAGTTTTTGCAAATAATTGAAATTTTTCCAAATTTATTAACAATTTTTGAAAATAATTGAATTTTAAAGAAGAATTTTTTTTATTTATAAAGATAATAATTGGTATTTTTTCAAAAAAATTTTTTTGTAAGTTTTAAAAATAATTGAATATTGTGATAAGAATTTTATTACTTTTGAAAATAATTAAATTTCTGAAATGAATTGTAACTTTTTTAAAATTCAATTTTTTTTTTAGAATTTTTAACTAAAATTCTTCTATAAATCCATTATTTCTACTAATTAATTAAATATATATTGACAAATTTAACAAATTTTAGAAGATTTTGAATTATCAAAATTTTTCAAAAATCTCAGTTCATAAAAATGTCTAATTTAATTCATTCAACATTGAAATTTTATAAAATTTCAAATTGAAACTGTTATTTATGAAAATTATAAACGCAACTCTTTTAAAATTGAATTAATTTTGAAATATTTAAGTAAAATTATTCATTAAATAATTTATTTATTTTATGATAGTTGTTCAAGATTTAAGTTATTTAAAAAGAAATTTTTGTCAGAAATTGAAGAAATTGAAGGTTTTTGTATTAGAATTCGTGATAATTTTATAGTTTATGAGTCAAGCAAGGAAGACACAAAAATTCAGAATTTTCTCATGAGTTCTAAAAATTTAATTTTGTCAGTACTTTTAATAAAAATTCCTTACTTTTCTCTGAATTCTCTATGTTCGAATATATAATTATTATATTTATAATATTAAATCTATATATTCCAATTCACATATTTTATTTTTTATATATTTTATTTATTTTATTTTCACATATTTTATTTTTATAAAAAAGAATTTGAAGTAAAAATGTTTACGTTCTATTATTTTTAAAATTAATAATTCTATTTGAAAAAAGTGAGTGAGAAGTCAGCTGCGCGCGAATTGTTGCTACTATTCTTAATAATATATAATTATTTTTTATAGATTTTATTTTTATTATTTATAATTTTTTAATATAGATATTAAAATATATATTACCATTTTAAATTGCTAAATGATTTATATTATTCATTTATTTATATTATAATATTATTTTAGCCTCTCATCGCAGTTTTTCTATGAATGGCAAATTGAGACAAAAAGGAATCAAAAATTTTGCGAAACAATGTTTTTGATTTGTTTTTTGGCTCAATTTGATATCCTTAAAAGAACTGTGATTATTTAATAGTTTTAATGCGGAGAAAAAAAAATAATATAATTTTTTTTTTTTTGTAAAACGAAAGAAAAAAGAATCTCACCTTCAGGAAAGTAATATTAGTGCTGTCACCAGGACTGATGGTTTCTGATGGTTGAGTGTAAAAAGGTTGAGCGGTTGTTGTAGTTGATGTTGTTGGTATTGGTTTCTGTCTTGTTGAGTTGTGTATTCGACCCTCGCCAATACGTATTCCGGAATTTCCTCTTCCTGAGCCAATGCCCAGTCCCCTGGAAACGGCGCCACGTTCAGTGCTGCCAATCTTGACGCCACTTCCGCTCCTCGTCACTGTCGTTGATCCAAAGTAACTGCCATGCACATGAACCGAACCGTGGAACAAATGAATCATTACCACGAGCAATATACCTTTCGACACCATTTCTCCCTTTCTCTCTCTTCTCTCTCTCGCTCTCTAAAATGGTGAATTCGAATTTCCCCTTTTGCCCCACTTAATTTCAATTAGATTTCCAATTTGTTAAATTTAACTCTCATCACTTTTTTTTCCTTCTCTCTCTCTTTCACACTTCTTTTTCGACGAACACGCTTCATTTTGTTTTTCTCGTCGCCTTTAGTTTGCTTGTAGTATTTTTTTTTTGTTTTTCTTTTTTTAAAAAATTTTTCTTTACGGTTGAATTTCTCGATTCTTTATTTCTCCCCTTCGTCCATTTTGTTTATCGTCTATTGTTGAACTGTCAATCTGAAAACAAAAAAAAAGTTTTATCAATCGAAATTAATTTCATTAATACAGACATTCATTTTTCGGTATTAAAATTTAAACATAAAATTCTATTTTCTAAGTAGTAAATGTCAATTTCAGTCAGACCAAATTACTTGAAGTTTTGTTTGACTTAATAGAAGTTAATTTTTACTAAAATTACTATAATAATACTTTAACACAGAAAACATTAAAAGTATTCACTTTTTAGTTTTATTTTTTACTTTTTTTCCCGTTTTTCTAGCTTCAAAAAAAAGTAATACCATTTATTAAATTTCGAATTAAAACAATTGTAATATTTCGTTGGGGAAAATTTCATGCAAACCGCAAAAAGTCAAATATTTTTGTACAAAATATACTTTTTGTATATAAATATTTGTGTCATGAAATAAAAGGTGAAATGTAGTGTATAAAAAAAGAGAAGGGGGAAAATTGTAAACATCAAAGGAATAAATAACAGAAACTAGAAATGTAAATAAGAAATGAACGAGTGAACAAACAGTTCTTTTTTTTGATGCGGTCAAATTTTGTGGAAAGAAAAACTTCACACTTCTGTGCGAAAAATCTATTGAATATCTGTCAGACCCAAGGGAAACTTGAAATAAGGTCACGACATTATTCTATCATTGAAGACTTGTAAATTAATTCAGACACATGTGTGCATATATATTCTTTGGCAAAATTCATCATATTTTCAAAGTTCAGAATAAAGAAAGAAAAAAAAATTTACTACAAAAGAAATTTTTTCCTTTTTTGTATTTTTTTTTAACAGTCGTGTCATCTCTTCTTTACACTTTTAGAAAAAAGTAGTGAATATCGAATATAGTCAGACAAAAAGGTTTTAATTTCTTTGTAGGGCTAGTGTAAGTAGTAATATACGGTTCTAGTCAGACAACTTTGGGTATTTTGCTTTTTTCAAGGAAAAATGGTGAAAAATGATAAAATCAGTGGTAGAAAGCACTTTAAGTCAGACAGGGAGATATAAATCCAAACCCTTAAGGGATGTGAGAGAACTTTTTACTTTATCTTTAAGTAGGGAAAATGAGTGTTTGTCAGACTCAACTTATCGATTTTCTGTAAATTAGTTATTTAAATTAAACATTTAGATTTTAAAATTCAAAATAAAATAAAGATTTAAATTAGCTTAAATGTATTTTTAATTAGATATAAGATTTTTTAAGGATTAAAAGTTAGTTAGTACATCTGCAACAGTTTCATCCCTCTAGGATTAAATTAACACCAGAAAGGATTAAAATGTGTTCAAAAATTTTTAAAAATTCTCATCAAAATTTCAATTCTCTTTATAAATAATAAAATTCTTCTCTGATATCCAATTATTTTACAAAATTTTAATCAAATTCTTGTCAAAATTTCAATTATTTTCAAAAGTTTTCTAAAATTCAATGATTTTCAATATCTACTATTTCAATAAAATTTTACAAAAGAATTCCATTATTAAAAAAAATTTGAATAAAATTCTACGCAAACATTCAATTATTTTCATAAATAATAAAAATTTTTACAGGAATTCAATTATTTACAAATTTTTTTATAAATTTCTTCGCAATAATTTAATTATTTTCATAAATAATAACATTTTTACAGGGATTCAATTATTTTTATAAATAATAAAATTCTTTTAGAAATTCAATTATTTTCATAATTAATAAAACTCATTGCAAAATTTCAATTATTTTTAATGCAATTTTAATCGAATTCCTCGAAAAATGTAATTATTCTTAAAAAATCTATTAAAATTTGTCCAAAGAATTTAATGATTTTAAAAATTTGTTGATAACATTTTTTATGAGAATTTAATTTCAAGAAACATGAAATTAATAAATTATTTATTTGCATTTTATTTGTATTTACATAATTGAATTCTCGTAGAATTTACTAATAAAAATGGTTTTAAAAATGAATTTTAGTTAAAAGTTTAGAGTATAATTAAATATCAAAATCATTATAACGTGGATTTTTATATATAATTAAATTTTGAAAAAGTTTCAAATTAAAATCATTGAAATTCTTTATTTTCAATATTTTTGACAAACAATTCTGTAGAATTAATTCTTTTTAAAAGTTTAATAGAATTTTTATTGAAATTATTTCAAGTTTTTAGTTTTTAATATATATTTAATTGCAAAATTTCAGAATAATTGAAATTTTGTAAAATTGAATTTTAAACGAATGAATTTGAAAATTCTCAAAGAACTTTTTTAAAAATTATTAAAAATAATGGATTTACTGAAGAATTCTAGTTAAAAACACTAGAAAAAAATTTAATTATAGAGAAGTTAGAAATTATTGCAGAAATTCAATTATTTTCAAGAGAAATAAAATTCTTCTTAAGGATTCAATTATTTTTACTAATAATAAAACTAATCGCAGCGTTTCAATTATTTTTCATAAAATTATAATTGAATTCCTTGAAAAAAGTAATTATGTTCATGCAAGTTTTAATAAAATTCGACAAAAGAATTCAATTATTTAAAAATTTGTTACTAAAATTCTATATGAGAATTGAATTTCGAGAAACATTAAATTATTCAATAAATTATTTACTTTTACATTTAAATGATTAAATTCTTGTAGATTTTTCAAATAAAAATTGATTTAAAAATGAATTTCAGTTAAAATTTTACATAATAATTTGAATATGAAAAACATTATAGCGTTAATTTTTAGAAATGGATTTTTTATGTCAATAGTAAAAGAAAATTTCAGTCAGACATAATATTAGTTAATATTATTTCCACTCCTCTACCGTAAGTAGTTAAATCCAACATTAGTCAGACATTCTGTAATTCTATTATTATAATAATGAAATTACAGAATGTGTGACTAAAGTTTTAATTTTTAATTAATAAAAAATAATTATAGCACTATAATTATTTTTTATTAATTAAAAATTAAAAATTGAAAATTGAAATTTGAAAATTAAAAATTAAAAATTAAAAATTAAAAATTAAAAATTAAAAATTAATTAAATATAATTTTTTAACAAGTAGTAAAAATTAGATATTGTCAAACATAATTCACTAATTTTTTACCAAATTAAAAAGATAATTTTTAAACTAGAGGCTCGTTTTTCTTTCTTTAGGAGTAAATTATTTTTAAATCGTGCAAAAAATCTAGTATTATCGTAATTATTTTATCTCAGTGGTAAAAGTAATTTCAAGCCAGACGAAAGACTGAATATTCTTGTTACATTTTGTCCTAATTAAAAATAATTTTTAATAATAGAGAAAATTTTTTTTTTAATCTTGATAATTTTTTTTCTCAGTAGTAAATCGAATTTTTAGTCAGACACAGAAAGTGAATTTCTAAAAATTATGCTAATTCTCTCGTAATTATAAATCCCACAGTAGTAAACAACCATTTTCAGTCAGACATTTAGTCAGACTTTCTTTAAGAGACTCTTCTAAAGTCGCAAAGTACTAGGAAAAGTAAATTTCAAACTGAAACGAAAAGAAATTTTTTTTCTCACAATCCCTCTTAATCACCTTCTTATCCGAAATAATTAAAAAAGTTTACCTCATATTGAAATATGAGGTCAGCTTCTTTAAATTCAAATATGTATTCGAATTAAAGTTCGCACCGATCAACAGGGAGAGATTAAAAAAAAATTCGGTTGAAATTGTTGTCTCTCTCTCTCTCTTTTTCTATATCTCCTTTTTTTTGGGATTTTGATCGAAATTAAAATTTTAACACCATGAAAATTATAGTTCTGATGTTTAGTGCTGCGTAAAGTCATTTGAAATTCAAGCTGCAGTAACAGTTGGAATGCGAAATGCCGAGAATACTTGCAAAGTACTTTAGTTGTATCAAAGTTATCATCGTATAACCTGACCCTCAAGGCATCTATTGTGCATGCGACGATAGTGATGCTCGACAACAAATAAACATGTCATAATAATCTCAAGACTTTTATTAAATCTTCTTTTTATGAACTCAAAAGAAAAATATTTCAATTCTTCCCATACTTTTTTAAAAATTTTATTTTTGTTTATTTTATTTTTACGTTTTCAAGAAATTCGTTAAAAAAAATTTCAAAACTGTATGATTGTTAAGTGAGGAATACAAAAAAAAATTTTATCTTTTTTATTGTAGTTTAATCATATTCGCCAAAATTTCAATGAAAAAATATCGATCTTTTATCAATTACAAATTAATTTTGATATTCTTTTTCAGGTAAATTTTATTCATCAATTTCAATTGCACTTGAAAATGATAAATATTCAAATAAAAAATGAATCGCGGCTTTTAGTGAATCCATTAAAATGACATTCAATGTCATTCTCGTTTTACATCAGAATTTTTTTTTTGTTTTTATTTTCCCTTTTCGCATTAATTGTTCTCAATATTTACTGTTTATTTAATTATTTTCGAAATTAATTTTTGTATATTGAATTTTATAAATTTCATTTATTTATAATTATTTTTTATTGATACCTATTATTTATTTGATTATTTTTATTTTTGTTCATGTTTTCTTATATTTTTTTATTTTGCTCATTTTTCATTTTCTTTATTTTTTTATATTTTTTTATATATAACTATATATTTTTTATTTTGTTTGTTTTTTTATTTTATTTTACTTTACTTTCTATATTTCTTTATTTTTATTTATTGTTCCTTATTTTTTTTTTTTTAATTTTGTTCTTGTTTAGAAAAAAAGTTCCTCCAAACAAACAAAAAATATTATATATTATATTTATTGTTCCTTATTTTTTTTTTTAATTTTGTTCTTGTTTAGAAGAAAAGTTCCTCCAAACAAACAAAAAATATTATATAATATATTTTCTTAAAAGAGAATGAATACATTATTGGAATGAAATTTTCTGTCAAAACTTATCTAAATTCATTGGATTAGAATGAATATGAAAAAATTGTGCCAAGGATACCTTTGAACTGAAAAATGTTTATTTAGGTAAAAGCTTAAAATAATCTCTCTTTTACAATGAAAAACAAGCAAGAGAATTTTAACCATTTTGAAAGCATCGAGTCAGTGTGCCAGAGACCAAGTTTCCATTCCTATAGTATTAATTCAAACAAAAAAAGAAGAGAGGAGGATGGGCTAACACACAAAATGGCAACGTTGCTCCACTTTACAAAGATGCATTTCCGTGCATAGAAAATTTCGTTAGACTCCTTAAAACAACCTTAGTAATTCCTTTTCAAACTTCCAAAAGCCATAATACTATTTCAAAAACCAATAATGTTTCAAAAAGGAAAATTAAATTTTAGTCACTCTCTCTCCCTCTTTTTAGACACATACACACAAAGTAAATATCAAAATTTAAATATTTCCATCTTTAGTTTTAAAGGACAAAGGAAAGTGTTAAAACGGCAGAGAACATGAGATGATGCGATTGAGAATGAACGAGGGCAAGAGAATTTCAAAAGACAAAAGACTAATGCTCAAAAAAAAGTAAGATAACAATAAAAAGTTTTTTAAGCGGAAGTCGAGAAATAAAGGAAAGAAAAGAAAAATTCAAGTCAACGAGACGATAATGACGACAACGACGACGACGACGACGATGAGAGAGAGAGAGAAAAAACTATATATAGAAACAAAAACTTAACGTTAAGCATAACTGGCAAAAAATTCAGAACAAAGATTTAAAAAAGAAGAGATAGAAAAAAGGGAACTTAATAATAGAAGAGAAAAGAGGAAAATAAGGGAGAAATGAGGAATGTACAATAAATGTGAAAAATTTCAAAAATGTAAAATATTTTCTAAACATTGAGAAATAGGAAAAATTTAATTTTTAGAGGAAAAAATAAAAATTAAACATAAAAAATAAAATTAAAATTAAACATAAAAAATAAAATTAAAATTAGACATAAAAAATAAAATTAAAATTAAACATAAAAAATAAAATTAAAATTAAACATAAAAAATTATATTAAAATTAAACATGAAAAATAAAATTAAAATTAAACATAAAAAGTAAAATAAAAGTTAAACTAAAAAAATAAAATTTAAATTTAGCTTAAAAAGACAAGATCAAAAATAAAATTAAAATAAAATCCATTAATTAAGAAATGAATTACAAAAATATTAAATTACAAAAAAAGAATAAAATTGAAAAAAAACAATAAAAGAATTCATAAAATTCACTTGTGATGTTGTGATATATGAAATACTACACTGTAAAAAATTTAAGGAGTTAACGGACTCGGGAGTTGGGAGTTAAATTTTTCGAGTTAAAAATCAACTCCAAAAGAGAGTTAATTTCTAACTCCCTTCATTCAACACCCGCGCGAGTTATTTTTTTCATGGGGAGTTAGCATTTGGGTGTTAAATTTTAACTCTCTTTATTTAACTCCCCTGACATTAACTCTCCAATGGGTGCGACTTTTATAGACTCCCCTGGGGAGTTAAAATTTAACTCCCTTTTTTCACAGTGTACATGTTTCCTTTTCAATATTAAAAAATTATATTTTCCATTATTTCTCCTCTCTACAATTTTCATATAATTTAATCAAGCTTATGTCAACACGAACCCTCCAAATGAATAGAAATCAGGACACATTGTGTCCTTTTTTTCTGTTTAAAAAAAAATGTATATGTATTTTATGACAAAATTTTATGCACACTTCTGAAGAACGTAATTTACAATTTACGATATTTCGTTTTAGCGAAAAAAAAAAATTTATTCAAAAAGCAGAAAAATTCTGTCCTTTAATATGCGGGTATATTTACTATTTCAAAAACATAAAAAAAAAATTTTTTTCACTCTATAAGAATCTAAATTAGTAAAAATTTCCACTAAATACAAAAATACATGAAAAAAATTTAGGAAAAAAATTCTAAAAGATTTTTCTAAAGTTAATTTTCATTTTAAAACGAAAATTGTTCGAAAACATCAATAACATATAATAATTAAAACTTGCTACTTTATAACTGTAATTTCTTCAAAAATTATTTTCATCATTACGATTATTCATTTCTAGAATTTTCAACTAAAATTCTTCTTTAAGTCAATTAATTTTAATAATTTTTGAAAAAGTTCTTTGTGAATTTTCAAATTCTTTTTTTTACAATTTAATTTTACGAAATTTCGATTATTCTGACATTCTTCAATTAAATATATTAGAAATTAAAAACTTCTAATAATTAAAAAAAAATTCCATTAAACTTATTAAGAGAAATTAATTCTATAGAATTCCTAATTAAAAGTATGAAAAGTTCAAATTTTCAAAGATTTTAATTTGAAATTCATTTTTAATTCAATATTTTATTAGAAAATTCTACGCGGGAATTCGATTATTTAATTATAAAAATAAATATGTTATTATAAAATTGAATGTTTCTTGAAATTCAAAATTTTATAAAGAATTTTATCAACAAATTTTCAAATAATTCAATTCTCTTGAAAAATTTTAATAAAATTTTTAAGAATAATAATTGCATTTTTCGAGAAATTTGATGAAAATTGTATTAAAAATAATTGAAATTCTGACAAGAATTTTATTAAAAGTTTTTGTAAACAATTGAAATTCTGTCAATAATTTTATTCAAAGTTTTGATAATAATTGAAATTCTGCCAAGAATTTTATTAACAGTTTTGAAAATAATTGAATTTCGGGAAAATATTTTATTATTTATAAAGATAATTGAAATTTTGACGAGAATTTTAGTTAATTTTTAAACATAATTTGATTTCTGCGTAGAATTTTATTAAAATTATTTTGAAAAAAATTGAATTATTAAGCAAAAAATTTCATTAAAATTTTTGAAAATAATTTTATTCTTTAAGAAAATTTAATTAAAAATTCGTTGAAAATAATACTTAAATTCTAATAAATAAATTGTAGCAAAGGTTATTAAAATAATTAAATATCTTTGATAAATTTTAATAAAATTTTTAAGAATAATAATTTTTTTCGAGGAATTTCATTAAAATTGTATAATTATAATTATATATATAATATTATATATATTATATTATTTATTATATTATATATATAATTAATTATTTATATTAAAATTGTATTAAAAATAATTAAATCCCTGTAAAAAAAATGTTATTATTTATGAAAATAATTTGTAAATTTGAATTTCAGTAAAAATTTTATTATTTATGCAAATAATTAAATGTTTACGTAGAATTTTATTAAAATTTTTAAAAATAATTGAATTTCTGAGAAGAATTTTACTATTTTTGAAAATAATTGAATTTCTGCAATAATTTATTGTAATTGCTTCAAAATTCAATTTGTTTTAGTGTTTTTAACAAAAATTTTTCAATAAATCTATTATTTTATAATAATACATTAAAAAATTTAATTAATTTCAGAAGAATTTTAATTAAAAAATTTTTTTTTTAAATCCAAGTTTTTTATATTTCTAATTAAATTTTTTTTAAATTAAAATTTTACAAAATTTTAAAACAAAATCTTTTGAAGTTCATCTATTTAGGAAAATTGTGAACACAATTCTTTTAAAATTGAATTTATTTTGAAATATTTAACTGGAAATTAGATTTCAAGAATAAACACAATAACTTTAGAAAACAACAATTTTTCAGAATTTCGATCAAAATTCCTGACTTTTCCAGGTTTTACAGGTTTTCAGGTTGCGTAGCAACCCTGACTTATAGTCAGACTGTACTTTTTTAGTTTAGTAGCAGACAAATTTTATTCTAAAGTTAAAATCAGTATCAGTGGTAAACATTTTCAATAAACTTTTAACATTCCTAACCAATTTTTTCCCCAAGTAGTAAAAATCATTTTTAGTCAAACATTTTTGTAACAATTATTAAAATTGTAAATTATTGTAATAATTGTTATAACAACTAAAAAAAGTAAAATTAGTTAAAAGTTTCAATAATAAAAAAAAACTTTTTACTATTTTAAAACTAAATTTTAGTCATATAGTCTTTGTTGGCACAGAAATAGTAGAAATTTTTACTCTCTTAGACATTATCGTTTTTTTCTTCTTCTTCTCTGAATTAAGTAAATAAAAGACTATTCTATTTAAATAGACTAAACTAACTGTGACTAAAGTCTCAATCACTAGTGTGGACCAAGAAAGTAGTTTGGAAATTATTCACACAATTATTGTCACTTATCAGACGAGGTTCAACATAACTAGCCAAGCAATAAATTGACTTTCAAGCAAACATTAACAATGTTTAAACTTTAAGTTTTCTCTCTGCTTCTCAAACAAGCGTGCTTATTGGAGAATTAATTTAATCTCTCCGAGTTAGCGCCGACATTGAAACTCCAAATATGCTTTTCCAAGATATTCAACTTGATTGGAATTTACTCGCCTTCAAAGAAAACTCTTTTTACTTCATAATTTTTTTATAAACTAAAATTCTAAACTTTTTCAGTAACGATAATTATAGCAATAAAAATAAAAATAATAGACTTAAAGGGTCGAAAAAAACTATATTTTTCACTTCATATTTTTTTATAAACTAAAATTTTAAACTTTTTCAGTAACGGTAATTATAGCAATAAAAATAATAATAATAATAATAATAATAATAATAATAATAATAATAATAATAATAATAATAATAAACTAAAGGGTCAAAAAAAAATATATTTTTCACTTCATATTTTTTTATAAACCAAAATTTTAAACTTTTTCAGTAACGACAATTATATCAATAAAACTAAAAATAATAAACTAAAGGGTCGAAAAAAAGGATAATTTTTTTTGTTTTTATTTTTTTGTTTTAGTCTAAATAAAGTGTTAAATTGCTATTAAATAAATTAACAAAATAAAAAAAACTATCAAAATAATTAAGTGTTCCGGTAAGTAAACCATAATAATTAATATGAATAAAGAAATAAAAAAGATCAGAACATTTGACATTAATTATCAAAATTTGAGAGAGAATATTTCCTCTAAATTTTGTGGTTAGTTAATTAGTTATTTAGTTCAAATCAAAGTCAATTAGTGTATGGAATCCAAAATGGTTATTAATTGATAGTTATTAATAATTAATGATAATTAATAAACTTAATGAACCTATCTGTAAATTTTACAAAAAAAACTTCCTTTTCATTTCGTTAAAATTTCAAGTTAGAGGAACATGAAAAGGGTGAGAGAGTTAACAGATTCAATATTTACTTCTTAGAAACAAGGGATTTCCGCTAATGTTTAATTCAACTTTCTAGTTCGCCACTTGGAAACATTTCCGTTTGATTGCTCTTTTACGTAAACTGAGACATTCCTCTGGAAATTGTAACTTGAAACCGTTCATCACACGCTACATGTTTCGTAAAATAAAAAAAAAAAAATAGTAGAAAAGTAAAATACATTATAAATAGAACGAAATAATTTTAAATTGATAATTTACATATTTTTTTACTTGTTTTTAGTTTTATTTTCAATATTTAGATTACTTACTTTTCATGAATTTATTTTTCTATTTCTATTTATTTAATTATTTATTTTTCCATTACTTCCAATTTCCATTTTTTATTTATTTTATATTTTTTACATTTATAAATTTTATCTTGATTTATTTTTTTATAAATTTATGTTTCTAGTTCTATTTTTAATTTTTACTCTCCCTATTTTTTCTTTATAATTTATTCATGATTTATTTATTTATTTAACTATTTATGATTCTATTTATATTTTTATATTTATTTTTTTTATAAATTTATGTTTCTACTTCTATTTTTAATTTTTACTCTCCCTATTTTTTCTTTATAATTTATTCATGATTTATTTATTTATTTAACTATTTCTTAATATTTATATTCAAAAATTTAATTTTACATTTTTATTTTTACTTTTTATACTAATTGCCTAGAAATTTATAATTCTATCTATATTTCTCATTTTTATGTATTATATATTATTTCTTTTTCAAGTTTGGAAAAAAATTTCAAATACAGAAAAAATTACTTTCTTTGTAAATTCAAAGAATTTTTAATTAAATAAATATCTATATTTTAAATAAATAAATATTCTTTTAGTGTTGCAAAGAAAAGGTTTGATAAAATATTTAAATGAAGAATTTAATAACAATAAATAAAATATCGAATATTTAAATTTAAACTTTAATTTTTCTTCTATTTTAATGAAATTTCAAATTCGAATTTAAAAAATTCAATTTCACTGAAAACCAAAAGGAGAAAAAAAATTGGAAATTGGAGGCAAAAAAAAGTGTATATAAACGAACCTATATTGCCATGTCAAGGAGAATTTGAAATTGTCGCTGTGGACTGGAATCATGAGATACGGAATTCACAGAACCACAAACCGCAAATCATTTTCAGATTCGGTTAGACAATTCTGTCGATATATGGTTAGGAGTGTATGTAGTTTCCAATATATATGTGTATATAGTTTCCTATATATATACAATCTATAACAATTGATATCTAAACCTATTCCCAATATACAGTAAACTTTAAACTTAATTTAAACTTTCGATTGTAAATCTTCCCCGAAGTCATCACCTGTCATTGAATCAATTTCTATTTCTAGGAGTAGCGGGGATCTAGATTTAAAGATCTAAAAAAAATCCCAGAAAAAAATTCTCTCATTTATTGGTGGTCGGAAAAAAAACCATTTGTTACTATAATTGGTCACATTTCATTCCCTTCCATTTTAGAAGATAAAAAAATTTTATTTTCAATTTTCTCATTGTGTAAATAAAAAAAAAGTCCGTTTTAGATAAAACAAACAATTTGGAGAATTTAGTTCAAAAAAGAATTTTTGCATAAAGAAAAAAGAGAAAAAAATATTTTAAAATCGGAAAACTTCGTTGTTTGTTGGGTACAATTTTTACGTCGCTGCTTCTTAGAGTTGAGAAAATTTTTAAGGATGCTTTTTTGTACATTTTTTTAAAGTTAAAGAGAAAAAGAAAAAGAGAGAAAAGACGAGGTCATTTTCAAGATGGTATAAGTATAAAATATTGGAACATGTGTCATATGTTCAACTCATAAAGTTTCTGATAACATTTCACCACGGCTGCTTTTTCACGATATTTCGCTTCTACACCAGAATCGTTGGATCAAGACACTCAATATTGAAACACGTTTCATTTTAACGGCTTAAAAAACAAAATCCAAAGTTTAACCGTAAGTAATAATTTTCAACTCACGACGCGATTTTTAATTTGATACTTTCACTTTAAAAAAAGACTTTCTTTTTTTGTGCGGCGAATTCGAGAAAACTTTTCTTTCAAGCTTTTTCTCCTGAAAGTATTATGAACAAAATTTTTACTACTTGTAAACAAAATTCACTGGATAATAGAAAAAAAATTGTCTGACTAAAACTAACTTCTACTACTTATTTTAAAAGTAAAGAAAAAATAGAGTGTTTGTTGGCTGACAAAAAAAATTTTCACTACTTGGAATAGAAATTCATTGGACAATAAAAAAAAATTGGCTAACTGAAATAAAATTAATTAATTTTTTTAAATTAATTAAACTTACTTTAGAATTAAGAAAAAAAATTAGTATTTATTGTCTGACTAAAAAAATGTTGTACTACTTGGTAAAGAAATTCACAGGGTAATAGAAAAACACTTGACTGAATAAAACTAAATTCTACTACTTTTTTTAGAATTAGGAACGAAAATTAAGGATCTATTGTCTGACTAAAAATATGTTCTACTACTTTTATAACAATTGATAATTATTTCAATTTCAAAACAATTTTCTAGATCAAAATGTTTCTAGAAATTTCCAAATATTACTATTTGAAACCAAAGACATGGGAGTTAAAATTCTCTGACTAAATATAGTTTCTACTACTTATTTTTGAATTAAAAAGAAATATTTATTTCATGTCTGACTAAAATAGTTACTACTACTTATTTTTAAATTAAAGACAATTATTTATTTTATGTCTGACTGAAACTAGTTTGTACTACTTAAATAAATACTACATTCAATTTCAAAATAATTTTTAACATCAAACTACATTTTAAAGTCTTTAAATTTCAAAATAATTTTACTACTTCAAAAAAAGACAGCGATTAGAAAAAAATTCTCTGACTAAATATAATTTCCACTACTTACTTTGTAATTAAAAATAAATAATCACTTATTTTATACATGTCTGCCCGAAAATATTTTGTACTACTTAAATAATAATTTACAATTCTTCCGAAACGTTCTGTCTGACTAAAAATCACCTTTACTGCTTTTATTTCTAACTTTAGAATAAGAGAAATTCAGTGCATACTGTTTGATGAAAAAATATTGTTTCCACTAAAACAAAAACTACAAAAAGTTGGCAAAAAATCCAGTCTGACAAAAAATTACTTACACCACTGATATTTCGCTTCTATGTATACGAGAATAACTTTCAATTCTCGAAGCTTTTCTGTTCATTTAATAAAAGAGAATTTTTTCAAAACTTTTCATTGTTGCAGGTGTGACTAAAAACATTTTTACTACTTTAGAAAAAGAGACTGAACAAAAATCGCTACAGGAATTTCCTAATTTTTAACAATATTTTTCTCGAAAAATTTACTTTTACTTTTGATTTTAGAACTAAAAGAGAAAATAAAAAGTAAAAAAAAGTTAATTCTTATTGTCTGACAAAAAACAGCTTGTACTACTTGTATACAAGTTTACAATTATTCTAAATTGACATGTCTGACTAAAACTAACTTGTACTACTAATTTTCCATTTTCTTTCTCTATCTACTTGTTTATACAATTTACAATTATTCCAAAATGTCTTGTCTGACTAAAAATCCCTTGCACTACTTGTATAAAAGTTTACAATGATTTTAAATAATCCTGGCTGACTAAAACTAGTCTGTACTACTTATTTTCCACTTTTATTCCACATCTATTTATAAATTACACAAACAAAAGAAAAATTGCGAAATAAAAATTACAGTGAATGTCAAAGATTTCAAAATAATTTTCATTTCCAGCTGAAAATTGTCCCTTTCCTCTCAAATTTTTTTTCTTTTTCTTTCTTTTTTTTTTGGTTGTCTAAGTTTTCTATGAGATATCCGAAGCGTATATAAGTTTATAACTTTCGAATAAGAAAACTTGCAGTCCTTCATTTCGCAAACTTCCGTCTGCACTTTAAGTTTGATCGACATAGAAAGTTGATAAAGCGCGCGAAGAAATATTTCTCAATTTATATTATATTATACGACGAAAGAAAGGAAGAAAAATTCATAGATTTTTCAATTTTTACTTTAATTCTTCTCTCTCTCTCTCTCTCTTTCTCCCTCTCTATTTCCGTTAATTTTGAATATAAATCTCAAAAAATGAGAAATGTAGCCAAAGAAAAATTTTTTACTTTTCAAATCAAATAAATAAATAAAAATAATAAGAAAACAAATCATGGATATAATTTTAAAAAAAACTTTTTTAAAAGAAAAACTTTATTTTTTGTACATATTTAAAATTCCGTGGAAATTTTTTGAAAGTATCGTTCCATTTACATTTATTCGCATATAAATTACATTTGAGTCTCATAAATAGTCATATAAAATGGAATATGATATTAACGAAGAGAAGTTGGAAAAAGAAAATATTATAATGTACATGTCGTCTGTTACAGAGAATAATAAAAAGGAAATATCCGTAGGCAAATAAAAATTCTCTCCATATTTCTTGAGACGATCCATATATGTTTTGCCTTTTTGATGTGACTATATCTTAAAAAAAGTTATAAAAAAACGGCAAAATACATTTATATACAAACAAATGTCATATTCGTAATAAAAAATCATCGTGAGAGTAAAATGGATGCTGATAACCAATTTTTTTTCACTGAATGCTAAGAGAAGGTGTACGATTTTTTAATATTCTATAAATTTTCAAACCTTTTAATAAAACAAATATATAATTATAATAAATAATAATAAAAAAATAAATAATCTATCTTCTTTATTAATAAAATCAGACTTCTGTCTGTACATTGCTCTAAGTTTGAAAATTTTTATATATTTTTTCGTTTTGAGACATTAAAATTAGAAAAATGTAAGAAAAAAAACTTCTGTCTGCCTGTCTGTCCTTCTATCTGTCTGTCTGTTTGTATGCAAAACTTTGTTCGCGCATCAATATTGAAAACGGTCTAACCAATTAAAGTGAAACTTGGCAGTCTATTCGGTGTTTCAAATTTTTAATAATTTTCGAAAATTTTAAATTTTTTACCAAAGTGTGGAGACTATTAAATAAGTAAAGTATTTTTAAAGAGCACAAAAATAATAAAGCTAAATGCCACAAAAGAGAAGACTTGGCAGTCTATTCGGTGTTTCAAATTTTTAATAATTTTCGAAAATTTTAAATTTTTTACCAAAGTGTGGAGACTATTAAATAAGTAAAGTATTTTCCAAGAGCACAAAAATAATGAAGCTAAATGCCACAAAAGAGAAGAAAAAAAGTTGAATTTTAAGAAATTCGGTTTTTCGAATTTTTGATAATTTTTAAAAATTTTTAATTTTTTACCAAAGTGTGGAGACTATTAAATAAGTAAAGTATTTTTAAAGAGCACAAAAATAATAAAGCTAAATGTTACAAAAGAAAAGAAAAAATGTTGAATTTTAAGAAATTCGGTTTTTCGAATTTTTGATAATTTTTAATAATTTTTGATTTTTTGCTATAAGGTGGAGACTATTCAAATAGTAATATTTTCCTACCGAAATAACTAATGGTAACTAATTATAATTTTTTTCCGGTCAAATTAAATTCCCAGCTATTTCCTAATTTTCCAGATTTGTAGAAAGTAGAAACAGTGCTAAATGTATTGGTAGAAACTAAAACCCGTCCGTCGAAGACGGGTACGACAGCTAGTATAATAATATATATAAATATATAATAATAAAAACAAAATAATAATAATAATTACTGCATCAGTAGAAAAAATTATTTTTATTATCAGAAAAATATTTTCAGTTTTAATAAATTCTTACTATTAGCAGTAAAAACAAATTTTGGTCAGACGAATAAATTCACACTTAGAAAATAAATATAACATTTTTCTTAATTTGAAATTTAGTAGTAGAAATTACGTTTAGTCAGCCAGGGTATTTTTCTAATATTTCCATAGTTTCTGTTTCAAGTAGTAAAAGTATTTTCAGTCAGACAATGTTCTCAAAATTTTAGCATTTTGATAATCAGTAGTAAAAACTATTTTTAGTCCGACCCATTTTTAGCATAATTTTTGTTTCTCAAAAAAAAAAAAATTGTTTACAAACACATTCTTTTATTTTAGGTAAAAAACATTACATATTCCTGTATCCTAATATTTTTGGAGAAAATTTTCAATTTTCATAAGGAAATAATTTGCATATTTCTATTTCTTAATTATAATTTTGTTTCAATAAAATTCATAGTTTTGTAAAAATAAAGAAACAAAATGTTTTTAAATTCTATTTGACAATTGCAAATTTTAATTAAAAATTAAATTGGAAATTTTTGAACTATTAGAAAATAAAGAAACAAATTTCACTCAAAAAAATGTTCATTTACATTTATTTACGAATTTCTTTAATTGCAAAATTATTCAAAAACATCAATAACTTCTTTTTTAAATAAATATTTAGTTATTATTGCTTTTATATAGGAATGGAGATTTTAAAAAATTTTTAATTTAAACCTTTTTGAAAATGAAACAACTTTAAAAATATTGTCATTAAAAATGAAGATATCGATTACTCCGAGTCGAAGACTCGGAGTGATCGATTTCTTCATTTTTTATAATAATTAAAGATGTTCGAGAGATAAAATAATTATTTTATATTATAAGAATATTGTTACTGTAACTTCTTCAAAATTATTTTCATATTCAATTATTATCTAAAATTTTAACTAAAATTCATTTTTAAATCAATTTTTTTAGAAAATTCTATGAGAATTCATTTATTTAAATGCAAAAGTAAATTATATAATTGAATGTTTCCTAAAATTTATTTCTTATAAAGAATTTTATTAACAAATTTTTAAATAATTGAATTCTTTTGACAAATTTTAATAAAATTTTTAAGAATAATTGCATTTTTCGAGAAATTGAATGAAAATTGTATTGAAAATAATTTAAATTCTGCTAAGAATATTATTAACAGTTTTGAAAATAATTTAAAATTCTGCCAAGAATTTTATTAAAAGTTTTGAAAACAGTTGAAATTCTGTCAAGAATTTTATTAAAAGTTTTGAAAATAATTGAAATTCTGCTAAGAATTTTATTAAAAGTTTTGAAAATAAGTGAATTTTTGAGAAAAAATTTATGAAGATAATTGAAAATTGTTTCAAGTAATAAAAATATTTTCAGTCAGACAAATGTTTTTTAGATTTTAGAATTCTGAAAATAAGTAGTAAAATCTCTTTCCAGTCAGACAGGGCGTTTGGAAATATTTTTAATTTAATCACATAAGTAGTACAAGAAATTTTTTTAGTCAGACTGTAATTATAAAAATAAATTTTCGTTGAATTATTAGTTTCTCACACTGAAAAATCAGTAGAAATAGCAAATTTCAGTCAGACATAAATAAGAATCAAGAAAATTAAGAAATAATAGCTAAAAAATAGAAATAAAACTGAAAAATTTTTTTTGCAAATGTAGAAAATTTTTATAAATTGTATTTTTTTGACCTCCTTTCAAAAAAATATGAAAAAAGAATGAAAGTAAACAAAAATTTTGCGTTATTATCCAAGATGATATAATGGCGTAATATTAGACATGAAGTATGGCGCACGTTATTGTATACTGAAGATCAAATCTTGACAATACAGTGACGTTGATATTAAAAAAAAATCCATTGTTTAAAAAAAAAACCACATAAATTGAATGAAAAAATAAAGAATTGCAATGAGAAATTGAAATAAAAAATATAAATTTCTCTATGAAGAAAATTTTAATTTATTAAAAATAATATGAATTATAAATACGATTTAAATGATTTTCTATTTTTTAAATTTCTCAACAGCCATTATTATTTTTTTTTTGTTTTTCATTTTTTAACATAGAGAAATATCTATAGTTTCACAATGATTTGTGTAAATTGCTTTTGGAATTTTGGAGATTATCTTGGCAAAATGCAAAATCGAGATACGCCTGAGGCAAATTGCTAAATTCGCATCAACCACATGTGTATTACTCTGGAGGTATCACGATTGTGTAAATGAAAACAATGTCCATTATTGATACGTTCTCGCAAACTCATGGTCATAAACAGGAGTAAATAGTATTGATATATTATAATCTTAATCTGACACTAATGACAGTTTATCGATATTCTTCAATTTATAAATAATTTGCTATGTTTTTCGCAATTTTTTTTTTTCTTTTTCTTCTTTTATTATTTTTCTCTTTTTTTTATTTTTTTGTTTTTTTCTGTTTTTTCTTTTTTTTGTCTTTCTTTCCTTCTTCATTATTTTTTTCCTTATTTTCTTTTTTCTTCATTGATTTTTCCTTTTCTTTTCTTTTTTTCTCTTTATTTATTTTCTACGTTCATTTCTTCATCATTTTTCCCCATTGAAACTGTATAGAATTTTTTTTTTTCTTTTTAAAAAATAAAATCCTCAAGTGCAAACTGGTGGATTTTGTGATTTTGATAGTTTCTCCTGACAAGAACCAATAAGTATCCAATATATCTTCTTTAAAAGTGTCCTTTGGAAATATGTCTCTAGAATAAATATCTATAGTGACCACATAGTTTTTGCACTGCACGAACTTTTCTAAAACTCATCTCTTAAACTTTTATTTCACTGGATTTTATTTGACTCGATGGGAAGGTTGGAAATTTTTCCTCTCAACTACCATTAAAACCAAGGCAAAAAAAATACACTATTATTTTTTAGTAACTTTAACTCTTCTTTCGCATAAAATTATATTTTCCTCATTACTATTATTATTTGTAGTATAAAATTAACATCTACTACTGAATTTTGAATTGAAAGAAGGTTAATATTTATTGTCGGACTAAAAATGTTTTGTACTACTTGTATTTAATAATTTACAAACTAGAAATAATTCGCGCTCGGCTAACTTTTTGCTCACTTTTTTAATATGTAATTTTAAAGAACTTAAATTTTTGAAAAATTTTAATAATTCATCAAAATCTTCTAAAATTAGTTAAATATGTCAATATATATTTAATTAATTATTAAAAACAATGGATTTATACAAGAATTTTAGTTAAAATCACTCAAAAAATTGAATTTTAAAGAAGTTATTATAAGAATAATTGCAGAAATTCAATTTTATTTTCAAAAGTAGTAAAATTCTTCTCAGAAATTCAATTATTTTCAAAATTTGAAAAAAATCTAGTCAAAATCCAAATTATATTTATAAATAATAAAATTCTTCTTCAAAATTCAATTATTTTCAAAAAATTTCCTCATTTCAATAATTTTTAATATCTCTACTATTTTAATAAAACTACGCCAAAAAAATCAATTATTTAAAAAAAATTTATTAAAATTGTACGCAAACATTTAATTAATTTCATAAATAACAAAAATATCACTTGATTTCAAATTTACAAATTATTTTTATAAATAATAACATTTTTTTTACAGGGATTCAATTATTTCCATAAATAATAAAATTCAATGCTGAATTTCAATTATTTTTTTTAGTACAATTTTCATGGAATTCCTCGAAAAAAGTTATTATTCTTAAAAATTTTATTAAAATTTAATTTATCAAAGAAATTTAATTATTTTAATAACCTTTGCTACAATTTATTTATTAGAATTTAAGTATTATTTTCAATGAATTTTTAATTAAATTTCCTTAAAGAATAAAATTATTTTATGATCCCCAAGTTTTGAACGTTCAAATGAACGAAAGATTTTTTATTGAAGATATTTTTATAAATTACTAATCACAAAAAATTTAAAAACTGAAATATTTACGGTTAGAAACTCAGTTATTAATTTTTTGATAGTGACGCAAAATAATTGCAATAAAAATTTAATTTGTAGAAGAAATAAATAAATTTCGTTCATTTGAACGTTCAGAACTTTAGGATCTTATTATTTTTAAAAACTTTAATGAAATTCTTTGCTTAATAATTTAATTTTTTTCAAAATAATTTTAATAAAATTCTTCGCAGAAATTAAATTATGTTTAAAAATTTACTAAAATTCTCGTCAAAATTTCAATTATCTTTATTAAATACTAAAATTTTTCTCCAAAATTCACTTATTTTGAAAAATTTTAATAAAATTCTCAGCAGAATTTCAATTATTTTCAAAACTTTTAATAAAATTCTTAACAGAATTTCAATTGTTTTCAAAACTTTTAATAAAATTCTTGTCAGAATTACAATTATTTTTAAAACTTTTAATAATATTCTTGGCAGAATTTCAATTATTTTTAAGACAATTTTCATTAAATTTCTCGAAAAATGCAATTATTCTTAAAAATGTTATGGAAATTCGTCAAAAGAATTCAATGATTTGAAAATTTGTTAATAAAATTCTTTATAAGAAATAAATTTTAAGAAACATTCAATTAAATAATTTACTTTTTGATTTAAATAATTCAATTTTCATAGAATTTTCAGAAAAAAAATTGATTTAAAAATGAATTTTAGTTAAAATTTTAGATAATAATTGAATATGAAAATAATTTCGAAAAAGTTACAGTAACAATATTCTTATAATATAAAATAATTTATTTATTTCTCGATCATCTTTAGTTATTATAAAAAATGAAGAAATATTAAATATTATTATTTTATTATTTTTATTATTAAATATTATTATTATTAACAATATTTTCAAAATTCTTTAATTTCAAAAAGGTTTGAATTAGAAATTTTTGAAAATCTTAATTCCTATGGAAAAATAATAATTATAATTAAATATTTATTTAAACAAAACAGTCATTTATAATTTTGAATAATTTTGCAATTCAAGAAATTCGTAAATAAATGTAACAGAACATTTTTTTGAGTTAAATATTTTTTTTTCTTTTCTAAAAGTTCAAAAATTTCTAATTTAATTTTTAATTAAACTTTGCAATTGTCAAATAGAATTTATAAACATTTTGTTCCTTTATTGTTGCAAAACTTTGAATTTTATTAAAACAAAATTGTAATTAAGAAATAGAAATTATGCAAATTATTTCCTTATGAAAATTGAAAATTTTCTCCAAAAATATTAAGATACAGGAATATGGAATTTTTTTTTTACCCAAAATAAAAGAATGAGTTTGTAAACAATTTTTGTTATTAAGAAACAAAAATTATGCATAAAATTGGTCGGACTAAAAATGTTTTGTACTACTTGTATGATAATTTACTAATTTTAGAAACCGTCTCGGCTGACTAAAAATAGTTTTTTACTACTAATTATCAAAATGCTAAAATTTAATAACCTTGTCTGACTGAAAATATTTTTACTACTTGAAACAGAAACTAGGGAAATATTAGAAATTACCCTGACTGACTAAACGTAATTTTTACTACTGAATTTCTAAAGTCTTACGACAGTTCCGAGGGAGGGTAAAGGGCTCCAGAAGAAGGGTTACGGGTTTTAGTGGGTCGGGCTGGCAGTAGGCCGCCAGTTTATTAAATTTACATTTCTTTTTCTTTTTTTTAATTGTCATACCAACCCCACATAACCTTGGAGTGCGGAAGCCAAGGTATCTGTAAGCAGATTTCCCAAAAGTCCCTAAGCAAAAAAAAAAAAAAAAAAAAAAAAAAAAAAAAAAATATCAAGACTATGTGAAGTAAAATTCTATTTCGTCTGCAAATTTAAAATGAAAGCAGTTACAACTTACAAAGCATTATTATCATTCAGAATAATAATACTTTTTGCACTCGATTAGAAGAAATTTTCATTATAAATGACTGTGGATCTAACCTTACTCAATCTATTCTAATGAATAATTCAACGCTCATTTGAGTAGATCTCGAGGGATTTAAGTCGAGCATTCTACTGCTTTTTTTTGCTCCTCAAAAGTTGCTTTACTGTGATAATTTTATCCCTTTAGTATCCCGAGAATGGCGTGGCTAGAATTCCTTTATAACTGCGATTGTCGTTTAAATAATAAATGAATATAGTTTTCGAATCATTTTTTAAATAACTGACATAAAATGAATGATAAAAATTTATTTTAAACGTTTATTATTTATTAATTTTTATTTATATTTATTTTGAAATGAAAAAAAAATTATTAAATTATTATTATTGTTATTATTACATTTATTATTATTAATATTCATTATTATTATTATTAAACATAATAGATAAAAGTAACTAAAAATTAATTATAAACCAACTTAAACGACTTTTTTTCATTTCCGAGTGAAAATAAGAAGAAAAATAATAAAAAGAAAATTTAAAAACGATTCTTATTGTATTGTGAGTAGGACAAAAATCCAATATCGCGTTAAATTAAAATACCATTTTATATTTTTTTTTTGGATCTAACAAAAAAGAAAAAAGAATATGAAATTAACCTCGACGATGATGCCAGAAAGATAGTACAAATCTGTATAATATCGTGTTAGGATTATCTATAGTTTTTTGTTGTAAATATGCGACGAAAAGAAAAAGAATGATAATAGTAAAAAAAAGTAGATAAGCGAATATCGTAAAAGAAAATAGTACTACTTGTCTCTCTTTTTAATACTACTTTTTATTTCTTCTTCTTCTTCTTGATCCTATGTCAGAACTTTTTGCATTTACTCTATACACAACTTTTGTGCGCGAGATAATCGAATTCCAAGCTCAACTCAAAAGCAATTCGAACGTGATTTTGTTCAACTATCATGAGTGGTATTCAGTACAATATTAGTCTTGGAATCTTGTTCGTGACAACATTTTTTTCTTTTAATAATAAATCCCAAATAAAATGACAATTCTAGGTAAAATAATTGGAATAATAACAAAATAATATTAACATTTACATATTACGCGCGGAACGTGATATCCAATTTATTATTGTTAAGCAAATTACAAAAATTTTTCTTTTCAAATATAACTTTTTAAAAATAATTTCATAATAAAAATTTTAATTTATATATTAAGTACAAAATAAATTATTACTGTTCATATTTTCAACAAAATTTTTTAAATTTCACGAAAGAATTCAATTATTTTCTAAAATTTCAATAAACCCTTCTTCCAAACAACTAAATTATTTTTTCAAATAGTAAAATCTTTACAAAATTTCAATGATTTTCAAAATAGTTTTAATTAAATTCCTCAGATGAATTCAAATATTTTTAAATATTTCCATTTTCAATTATTTCCTAAAATTTTAATAAATTCTCCGAAACTATTCAACTATTTTTATGAATACAAAAATTCTTGGCAGGAATTAAATAATTTTTAATCAAATTTAATATTTAAATAAAATTACATGAATGAATTTAATTATTTTCAAAAATTTCCATAAAATGCAATTTGAACAAGAACGTAAAATTCTCAAAAAAATAATCCAATTATTCTCAAAATATTTTTAAAAAATTCTATATAAAAATTAAATTACTTTCAATGCAATTTTTAAATATATTCGTCAAAAAAATTGAAAGTATTCAATTAGTTTCAAAGAATAATAAAATTCTTGTGATAAATTCAATAATTTAATTATTATTATTCCTCGAAAAAATTTCATTATTTTCAAATATTTCTATAAAATTCTTAATAACAATTTAATTACCTAATTCTTAAAATTTTAATAAATTCTTCGAAACATTTTAATTATTTTTATAAACAGTAACATTCTTCGCAATAACTCAATTATTTTCATAAATAGTAAAATCCTTTGAATAGCAACTCAATTATTTTCAAAACAATTTTAATTGGATTATTTTAATTGGAGAAGAATTTTGTTATTTATAAAGATAATTGGGATATTTACCTACAAAAATGTTTTTCAAATTTTGTACATAGTTTAAGAATTTTTTTTTTTTTTTTTTAATAATTGAATTTCTGCAATTATTTGTAATTTCTCAAAAATTGAAGTTTTTTAGTGTCTTCAACAAAAATTTAAATTAGAAAATTTTCAAATTCTATTATTTTTAAAATTGCTAATTTTATTTAAAAAAGGTAGTAATAATAATAATAATTATTATTATTATAATTATAATAGTTATAGTTACAGAATAGAGCTAAAATAGAATGTATTCCCTCATGCTACATAATTTATGTTTTGCATCAAAATTATAGTTATGTACCTAATAATAGTAGAATAATGACGTTATAAAATAAATTTCACAATCTTACAATTTCAAAGCACTTTCATTAAAAACAATTTTAGAAAATAAATTAATTAAAATAAATATTAAATCTAAATAAATTATTAAAAGTTAACTTATTAAATTTCAGGAAGAATTAAAATTGAACATTTAGACAATTTTCCTCCTCAAATTTATGGTAAGAGAATTTATTTCTTTTTCGCTTCACTTAAAAGTTATAAACAGAAAAAAATGTCTTCCTGCGAAAAACTTTGAATTCAAGAAACAAAAAATAAAAATTTATATACATTTCGAATTTTTTTTGCAACCAAATCAAATAGTAAAAAATAAAATTTTAAATTTTCTTTGAACTATACATATAGAAACACGTATAGTCGTTTTAATTAAAGAACAATCAATTAAAATGGTTCTCTCAATTCTTTCAACAAGGAATTAATTAGAAAAAAAAGAATTTGTGGTTTCAGTGTGGTTAGAATTTTTTTTTTCTTTTCGATTTTTGTATAATTGACATTCCTTGTTATAAAATTAGCGAAAAACCGAAATAGACGAGGAGAGGCGAGTACTTTAAAATAAAACCTTTTATCACAAAATTGCTCTCAAATGTTAAAAAATAAAAGTGGAATTTAAATTCAGAAAATGAAACAGGTTGTTTTAAGTACTCTATTTTTATTTAAAAAAAAAAAAATTTCACCTTTGCTGTTTTGAAAAAAGATTTCTGGTTTGGAAGCAGATGGAATAATTTCAGAAATTTCTCAGTGTAAATTTAATTAAAACAGCTGAATTTATTACAACAGTAAAGAATATTAATAATAGTGCAACAATAATATTATGCAAATGAATTAGTAAATTAATAAATTAATAAATTAATAAATTAATAAATTAATAAATACTAATAAATTTAATAATTAAATTAAACATATAAAGTTAAATTTTAGTCGCAAACACTTTGTTTTAACAAAATTTAAATGTCTTTTAACAAACATTTATAGACATAATATTAATTAAATTAAAATGAAATTCTAAAATAAAATTAAACACAATTTAAAATATATTTTAATTACGATTTTATGCGATTAATAAAATTAAATTAGTTTCAAAAAATTCTATTAAATTAAACAGAATTAAGTAAAACTAAATAAAATTAATTTAACTTAAACAAAATTAAATAAAACTAAATAATAAAAAATTAGATTAAATTATTTAAATTAGATTAAAATTATTGATGTATTTTCAGAATATTTTCATAATATTAAAAATAAATTACGTTCGTAAAAATCGACAACGCTTGATTAACTGTTAATTCCAGTCGTTAGCTGCTATTTTTTCGCCTTATCTTGAACCTTAAACCTTAAATGTTTGCTTTACAAACTGTTAAACTTTATTTCACGTTAGAAACTTTTTGCAAGTCATTTCACTTTATAGAGTTTATTGGTCGAGATAAAACACGCAAAATATTTCCGATTCTAATCTAATTATTTTTAAACCACACAATTTTTTATGGAAATTATTTTTTTAACAGCCACTGCAACTATTCTAATTTTTTTTCTTATCTTTTATTTCAGCATTTATTTTTCATTTCTCGATTTTTTTTTCAAGTTTAAAAGAGATGGGAAATTTTTTATTTCTCTGTAAACTGAAAAATAATTTTTTTTTATCTTTAAACTCATAATTGTTGGTCTTTGAAATAAGGTTTCAATTTTCTTTCGCAAATATTTTATTTTGATATGAGAAAACAAATAAGCAGAGGATAATATCTATTGACTCTGTTGATAATCTGAAGTCCCATTAAATTCTCTAATAATTCCAAGGTTATTTATTTATTTTCAAATTTTTTATTTTTCACATTTATTTTTTTACTTTTCTTTACTTTTCTTTACTTTTTTTTTACTTTTTTTTACTTTTTTTACTTTTTTGATAAATTTAAAATATTATTGACATTTTTTAATTTTTATACTCGTGCATTGGAAAAGTTTTACAGATTTAATTGTTTTTTAAATAAAACTATTATTAAAATGAATTTTTTTCCTTTTATTATGTCAAACGTACTTTCATAAAATTAATGAAACGAATTACGAGGCAAATTTTTTCATTTGAAACAAAATTGAATTATAAATTATAACCGAACAAGAAAAAAAGTTGCGTTTTGTTTCTATTAAACTTTCACAATGTCTTCACTAAGATTTTTCTTTTTCAACAAGATTTTAATGAAAAATGAAAATTAAAAATAATTCAAACTTGAAAAATTGTGATAATTAGCGTAAGTTTATTCTATAAAAAACCGTTTTTATTAAACTACAAACTTTTTTTCTCCATTAACTAAAAAATAGATGTTTCAATGGACTCTCTTTCGGTAGAAAGAACTTGTAAATTAATTTTCAATTTTAAATTTTAAAAACAATTCTTCTTTTCCTTCGTAATACTTTAAATCAAATGAAAAAAATTTTTTTATAAACTTTTCAAAAAATACATTGTTGAAAATTGTAAACGTCATACTATAAACGTCAGAACAATATAATCAGAGCATAAAAGTCTTCCACCACCCAAAAAAAAAAAAAAAAAAAAAAAAAATTTAATCAATACGAAAACAGAACTTTTGTTCACTTTTCCCAAAAAAGAAGATAATCTTTTTCCTAATAAAATAGAAAATCTTTCTCTTCTCAGTTTTCTCTTTTCTTTCCCGCAAATACATTTCAATTCAAAATGAACTAAAATTTTCTAATTTAATTTCAAAGTATAAAAATTTAACTATTTTTACATATTTTTTCTAATTTTTCTAATTTAATATAATTTATACTTCAAATATAATTTTTAATTTAATACAATTTTTAATTGAATGTAATTTTTAATTTAATATAATTTTAAATTGAATGTAATTTTTAATTTAATGTAATTTTTAATTAAATATAGTTTAATAAACAATTTTTTTCAACACGCGGAGAATTTTGAAAAAAAATCTCGAAACAATTCAAAAGATGTGAATAAATCTCAACAAAAAAAAAAATAAATAAAAAAAAAGTACTTGATGGACGAAAGTTTATAAAGACAGAAGTCGACATCAATTTTCCGCAAAGCTAGACTATTTTCAGGATGCTCTCTGATAAAATGTTCGATATTTCAAAACCAAGGGAAAAAAAAGCTTTGTATTTTCAAGCCTTTCAAGTTTTATTGACCAAAAAGGCGTTGCAGTTTTAACCCTGAGCTATTGGACATTTTTATAACTCTTCGTAAAAGAAGATTTGTGAGGGAAAGTGAAAAAAAAAGAACGAGAGTCAACAATGTCAGTGAAAAGAACACACAATTACAGCCGCAATGTAACTTGTCTTCTTGTCTCATAAAGCCGAAAACATTTTTCCTTACGACTGCTTTCTTTACACTCATTAATCAAGCTAAAGAAAATTTTCTTCTTTAGAAAAAAAAAAATTCTGTACTTTAATTTTTTTAATTAATTAAATTTTTTATTCTAAATTTAAATAAATAAAAATTTCTAAAAATTTCTTTTGCTATTAATTGTTAACTAAATTTTTATTTTTATCGTAAAGATGTAAACTTGTATTTGGATTTTTAATTTTTTAATTCTGAAAAATAAATTTGCAGGTAAAAAATACAATAATTCTTCTGTGTATTATTTTTTGATTATCTTTTAGTTTTCTCCCAATAATTTATTAATAATAACTTTTAACTAATCTTTAATTTTTCTCTACTCATTTTTAACTCTCTTTTACTTTTCGCCTAATAATTTTTTAACTAACTTTTTATAATTAAATCCTAAGAAAAAAATTTGTAGTAAAAAAATACAAAATAATTTTTCTCTAATATTTTTAAATTATCCTTTAATTTTTCCATTTATTTTGAAATATTTTTTCCTCTTGTAATTTTCAACTACACCTTAACTTTTGCCTCTGATAATTTTTAAACTAATTTTACATTTTCCTCTCGGTACACCTATACCTCTCTAATAATTTTTAACTAATCTCACTTTTTCTGCAATAATTTTGAACGAACTTTAAAATTTATTTTTCTAATAATTTTTAACCAACTTTTATTTTTTTATTCTTAAACATTTTTATTTTTCGCCTAATAATTTTTTTTCTGAAAATTTTTAACTAACATTCCATTTCTAAATTTCTAGAAATAAATGTCTAGTCAAAAATGAAAAAAAGAAATAAAAAGAAAGTAATTTTTTTTTTAATTTTGAAATTTATTTTTGTTTTTTAAATCTGAAATTTTGTTTAATTTCCGATTAGAATTCAGTGATTTGATGATAAACTTTCTTCCTGCACTTTAAACCCCATTAACTATTGACTTTCGAAGCTCTTAACTAAACTCAAAGTACCGAGAAAGTCATTTTGAAAATCGATCAAGTCGCCTATTCAATATTCTATCACTATTAAAGTCAAATTTCACCAGCATCATTTTAACTTTTAATTATATGAATTTAAACACACTTATTGCCCGCTAATTAACCGCTGGAGTTCAATTTTCAATTATAAATTAACCGATAAAAATCACAGAATAAAAAAAAAATTCTTTTGTCTCCAACAAGAAAAAAATTCTCTCATCAAATGAAAAAAAAATTCCTTTAAGTGAAAAGCAAAAATAAAATTCGATTTGGAAATTTTACCAATAAAATACATATGTAAACAAAAAATAATAATCAGATGCGGTAAAAAGAAAAAAACATTCGATTTTGAAATTAAACAATAAAATGTTTAAATAAAAAAAAAATTAATGTTATTAATAGTGAAAATAATAATAGTAAAAAAATGAGAAGAAGATGAAGAAGAAAATAAAAACAATAAGTAAGAAAAAAAAAGTTAAAATTAAATTCGAAAATTTTGTTTTAGTTTTATAATTAAATTTTTCTTTAATTTTTAATTTGAACTTAATTTTCAAGTGTAGAAAACAATGAAAGTTTTTAATCACGAATCGATTTATTTTGATTTTAAATTCCCAACACGTCGAAAGGTATTAAAAGTTTAAAGCTTAATGTACTACTTGGTTTGTAACTATATAAGATTTGCCAGCAACATGAAACAAGCGATCTCTCTTAATCACCTAATTAAGAAAGTAGGTACGAACATCTTTCCTCGTAAGTTACAAACTTGGAAATGTTCAAAACTCTCATCAGGAGAATTTCAATTTAAAAAACAAAAAAGTCGAGTTCAAGAATTCATTTAGCTTCTCAACATATATATATATATATATTATAAATCAAAAATAATTCACTAGAAAGATGTATAGAAGAATTTAATTTTTAATTAAGTTCAAAATTATTAAATTTGGTGAAACTTTTGCTTCGAGTAACATTTTTTCTCAATTTTTTAATTTTTTTACATTTAACAATATTGTTCAGAAACTCATTCTTTTCTTTTGAAAAAGAAAAATTACGTATTCGATTCTATTTGTCAATTACAAATTTTAATTGACAAATTAAATTGAAACTTTTTAAATTTTTAGAAAATAAAGGAAAAAATTTTACTCAAAAAAATGTTCTGTTACATTTATTTACGAATTTTTTAAATTGTAAAACTATTCGAAAACATCAATAAATAAATCAATAAATAAATAAATAAATCAATAAATAAATAAAAATAATTTTAATAATTTTAATTTTCTTAAAATTTCTTCTCGAATATTCAAAAATCGTATGCAAGCAGGAATTAATTAATTTACATTTACTCTATTACCAACTAAATTATTTCGAATTCTAGTTTACGAAAATTGCTATAAATAATTTAATCTTCAAAATTTTGTATTTACACGAAGCAGATTGTTGTAAACATGAGGTGGTATTACCACAGGAAAATAACAATTTCACAACAATAATGAACTGGCAGCTTTACGTGTAAAGGATGAGGAATATTGAGGAAGCAAAACTGGTACAATTAGCTACGAGAGAATTTATGGAAAATATTATTATCACAAAGAAACCAGTAACAAATAAAATAAAAATTATTAATTATTAAACCCACATCAAATTCTCAATTCAACAGGTATTTTTTCCTCTCTTCATTTCCATTATTAAAAAATTAAAAATTTCAATAAATTCTTAACATATATATCGAAAATCAATTGAATAATCCCAAGTATAAAAACCTTTATTTTTCTCTTTTTTTTTATTAATTTAATTATTAAAATGAGAAAATTTCATTTTTCTCGACACTTTATAGAATTTTACGATAAAATTTTTCGATAAATATATCTTATAAAGCAATTTTCGTGTCAAATTTTTTTCCCATCACGAGAAAGAATGAAAGAGGGGCAGAGGATAAAAAGAGAGAAAAAAATTAATAAAAAAAAAGGAAATGTAAATTTTTCTTCGGCAAAAATTAAAAATATAAAAATTTCCCATCGTCATGGATTTTATTTGAAATGAAATCGACTTTTAAATACTTGGCACAGTGTCTTTTCTCTTACTACCCTTGAAAATTGCCGCATTATTGACTTTTTCCCCACCCCCCTACCCTCCCCACTATTACCAAACTCACTTGGTTTATTATTATGAAAAAAAATTCCTTCTTCTGTTTTGCATAAAAACTCTAAAATTCAATTTGAAAACTAAATTCGAAACAAGAAATTACCAAAGTAAAAAGAAATTGTAAATTGTAGCTATATAATTATTAATATAGGTATTTTTGATTGTAAATAATTGTAAATAATTATTTGTAGATAATTAATATTAATAATTAATAATAATTAATAATAATAATTAAGTATAATAATTAATAATTATAAATAAATAACTATTTGTTATTGTCTATTATTAAAAGTAGTGAATGCATATCAAAATGGAAAATAATTCACAATTTTAATTTTCTTTTATGAGTTCAAAAAAAAAAAGAAAAGAAAATGCATACACGAATGTGTTGTAAATAGTGCAAATGAAAATTGACTTTATTCGTGTAAACACAGCAGGAAGGCAAATTCACAAACTCGACACTTTGTATGCATACCGGGGGATGGCCAACAAGATAGAAAACATAAAATTATTAGCCATAAACATGTAAGGTTCGTCTAGGAAAACAATATATACTTTCACAAACACTAGACTAAAGTTTCAAGACAAAGTTTCGCGTTATAGAACAATTTCCTCATTCGAGCAACTGAACTCTCCTTGGCGCATCAAAGTTTAGTGTGGTAATCCTTTCATCACTGAACTTTAAACTTTAAATATTGCAAACTTGACATAACGATGATGAAATTTGATATATGAATATAAGAAAAAAAAGTGGCATTCGCATCATCAGAAATAATATACACGAGATATTCATTAAAAAGTACTTTAATTGATTTAATTAAAAATTACAATTTTTTTTCGCTTTACGCGCAGAAAAAAAAATAAGTGAAAAAACCATTCAAATGAAAATTAAAAAATTAAATTCTGCACGATTCATTTGTATGCTTCCATTTCATTTTTATCTTTTTTTTATCAAAAGAAAAACAAACAAGAAAAACTTTAATTTCGAACGAAAAAAATTTAATATTTTTTTCGAAATTGACTCGATTTTGTTTTATTTCCTTGACCTTTATTTTGGAATAAAAATAGGTCAAACAAAATGAAATTCAATGAATTCGAAAAAAAAGGTTTTGATGTATAAAAAAAAATACGAAAATGCAACTACTGAGATTGCAAAAAAGAACAATTTCAAATGTATGAAGTTTAATTAAAATGCATATCAAAGAAAATGAAACCTAACGATGTTCAATAATATTGTGCATAAAGTCAAATTGAAAAAAATAGTTCGAAATTTTATAATCTTCAAAAACGGATAACAGTGAAGATTCAATTTTATTTTTTTAAATTAATGAAATTTATTCAATTTTTCATGTAACAAGAAAAATATATCCAACAATTAAAAATAAAGGAAAAAAACAAAATTTGACAAGGAAAAAACTAAAAAAGAGACAAACAAGGAAATAACAGAAAAGGACAGAATGAAAAAATACAGAAAAAGAAAAAAATAACAACAAAAATATATTCAACTGACAAAAATAAACGAACAACATAATTTGACAAAGAAAAAAACCAAAAAAAAGAGACAAACGAGGAAATAACAAAAAATGACAGAATGAAAAAAACAAAAAAGCAATGAATGAAGGAGGAGAAAAAACCAAAAAAAAAAGAAAATTTCTGGTTAAGAAATAACGAAACAACACAAACAATGATAAATGAAAAATGACGACAAAACGAGAACAATGAAACCACGAAAACAAGGGAACAACCAAAACAATAAAATAACAGACAATGAAACAATGAAAAACAATGAAAGAAAAACAATGAAACAGGAAAAATCAAATAAAACAACAAAAACAATGAAATAACAAAGAAATTGAAAAAATAAATCTACAAAATCAATACAATAACGGAGATTATGACAAACAATGAAACAATAAAAAAACAAAATCAATAAAGCAATAAAAAACGAAAAACATAGAATAAAAAAACAATAGAAACAATAAAACAACAAAGACAATGCGAACAATAAAACAAGAAAAAATCACCAATACTAAAACAACAAAAACAATAGAAACAATAAAACAAAAAAAAAATAAAACAACGAAGACAGTGTAACAACAGAGACAAAAAGACAACAAAAGCAATAAAACAACAGAGACAGCAGAACAACAGAGACAATAAAACAACAAAAACAATGTAACATCAGAAACAATACAACAACAAAAACAGTGAAACAATAAAAGTGAAAAAAATCCTACAAAAAAATCATAAATACCAAATAAAAAAAAGCAAAAAAAAATTTCAATTAATTTTGAAAAAAAGAATAATAAACTTGACAAAATAAACCAATTAATTTACATTTTTATGAAGAGGATTTTAAATATATAGAGTATATATAGAAAACAAGTTGAAAATTGTATGGAAAGTCAAACAAATGTTTTGCGGATGAAACTGCTTTCCGCGGTTTTAGTATTCGTCTCTCGAATTCAGAAGGATCTTTTGTGTTCAACCTCAAAATATTTCAGAGCCAATTTAAACGAGTTTACGAGATTTACCAGGGGCAGATAAAGCTAATCAGATGAATTCCAACGCATTGGTGACAATTGCACGAAATTGCTTTTAGTAACAATACCTACTGGAAATTCAGGATAAATCGTACAATGTTACCGTTACATTTCAACAACTTTGCTTTGGATTTACCGAATTATTTCCAATTCATCTAATAATTCAAACTAATTCCTCTAAATATAATCGCAAAAAACATTCAAATTATTGTTCGTCCAAAATTTTCTACGAAAATAATATTATCACCAAATAACGATTAAAATAAAATAAAATAAAATTTTGAATTTTATTTCACGATTAGTTAAAAATTCCAAACTACGGTTTTTAAATTTAATCAAAAGTTACAGATTATTTGTCGACCAAAATAATTAAAATTCGAAATTAATTTTTCTAGAGTTAATCAAAATACCGGAATATACGTTTTCAAAAAAAAAAAAAAATGTAAAGTTCTAATAATTTTTTAGCAAAACTATCAAAACTTTAAATTATTTTTTGCCTAAGGCTAAAATAATAAAAAGCTTCAAAATAATTAAAAATTATAATTATTTTGCCAAAATAATAAAAAACTGCAAATTATTTTTCCCCTTTATAAATAAGTTTCCAAATTATTTTTTAAAGATTAAAGAATATTTACGAATAAAGTTTTACAAAATAAATAAAATCCAAAATTTTTATTTTCAGTAATAAATGCAGAATTCCAAATTATTTTTCGCTGAAAATATTATTATTGTTGAAATTATACCCAAAAATGAAATTCGGAATTATTTTTTCAATAATAATGAAAAAATTTCCTTACAACACTTTTCGAAATAATTAAAAACAACTAAACAATTATTTTTTTCAAGTTAATGAAAAATTAGAAATTATTTCCTTTTTAAAATAATTTAGAAGCCAAATTATTTTTTTCAGAGTAAATTAAAAATTCCAAATTACGCTTTCTGAAATAATTGAAAGCTCCAATTATTTTTTCCAAAACAATAAAAAGTTCCAAAATAATCAAAAGCTCCAATTATTTTCCAATACTAAAAAAATCGAAATTATTTTGTTTCCTTTTAATGATTAAATTTCTAAATTATTTTTTTTCCATATTAAATAATAATTACAAATTACATTTTATTGAATAATGAAAATTCCAAATTATTTTTTCCACAATAATCCAGAATTCCAAATTATTTTTCGCCCAAAATTAATCTCAAAATTGCAAATTAATGAAAATTCCAAATTATTTTTCGCCCAAAATAATGAAAATTACAAATTATTTTTTTCCAGAATAATCAAGAATTGCAAATTATTTTTCGTCCAAATTAAAATTACAAACTTGCAAATTATTTTACCCAAAGTATTAAAAATTTCAAATTTTTTTTACGCCCAAATTAATTACAAGTTTGCAAATTATTTTTTTCTCTAAACTACTAAATAATACAAATTTTGTCTTTTCCTAATGAATTAAAAATTCCAAAAAATTCCATTTTGAATAATAAATTTAGAAAAATTTATAAACCAACTTTTTTAAACTAGTTACTAGCGTAAAAAGTGGAACATTTCAGATCATTTGCATTTTATTTTTAACTCTACTTTCGTAGTTTCATTATCATGTGTAAGCTTACAAGAAAATGATTCTACCATTTTTCTTTGCTAACAAGAAAAATATTCATCTCTCTGTCAAGTAATAATGTGGAGAAAATCTATGACTATGGTGTAAAAAGGAAAAATTCTCCATAATTAGCTTCTTCTCTTGTCCTTTGCCAACAATTTTCTCAATTTATTTCATTTTTCCCCGCAGCTTTTCTTCTTTTTTTTTCCTACCATCTCCCTCCATTGCTCATCCATTTATGTTCATTGCTTCACTCTCGCTTTTAATTTTTTATTATTAAAGTGCGATTTAATGCAGAAAAGATAATTAAGGTGCACTATGTAAAAAAAATCTCAATTTCTCAAAAGCTTTTGCACACATTCTAGATTTAATAAATTTTTTTTTTTTTTTGCTTTTTTTTTAAATAACTTTTTTCTCATGCTTCATATATACACTCGAACACACATACAGTAAAAATCACATTTTCCATTTCAGGAATAGCTTTCTCGAAGCACACGATACTAATACGCTGGTAGAGAAAGAGAGAGAAAAAAAAGCACGAATATTTATTTTCACAAACAAAATAGGAAAAGTACGTTAACGTACGATATTTTACTTTCGATGGCGGCGCGCGTCTGTGCTTTCATGACGCGAACACTATTATTCAGATTCTAAAAACGTTATAAAACATATATCACGCTACAAAAATTCAATCAAAATAAAAAGAATTATTAAGAGTTTCGTTATAGATGCAGCTGACAGTTTATTTAATTTTTATTTATTTTTTTTAGGAAAAATGAAAAATAATAAATTCTCCCCAAAGGAGAAAGAAAAATTCAATTTTTATTTTTATTTGAAATGAATGTTCAACTTATTAATTAGAAGTTTAGAATAATAATTTTCTATTATCTAATATTATTTTTTATGGGGAAACTTACTTTTTTAAAGTAAAAATTTAAGCTCTAAAGGAAAAAACATGTGTCTTAAAAATAATTCCATAATTAACTGTATTAATCTCCGTATTCTCTCATTCATTCTGTCCGCAGTTTTAAAATAGTTTCTGTGTATACTTTTGCTTTTTTTTTCTTTAAAAAATATTGTTTCACAAATCGAAAATATGCAGGTAATTTTTCATGATTTATAATAAAATAATATTACAAATTAGAAATTACAAATTATAATTAATAAATAAAAAATATTCCCATTTTGTTTGTTATATGCTTTTTTCTATAAAAACTTTCGTTCGACTGGTCTAAATTATTATGCAAATTATTCTCCTTTTTATTTTTAAAAAATACTAGAAAATTGTCAATTGTTAAAAAATTTTAATTAAGAAGTAGTTTTATTTATAAAAAATACTAGAAAATTGTTAATTGTTAAAAAATTTTAATCACAAAGTAGAAAATATACCCATGTTATGTATAATTTTTATTTCTCAATAACAATATTGTTTACAAACTCATTTTTTTTTCTTTTGGGAAGAAAAACATCAGACATTCCCGTTTCTTAATATTTTTGTAGAAAATTCCAAATTTTCATAAGGAAATAATTTGCATCAATTCTATTTCTAAATTTCAATTGTTTATATAAAATTTAAAGTTTTTTAAAAATAAAGGAAAGAAAATGTTTATAAATTATATTTGTCAATTAGAAAATTTAATAGAACGTGAAACTGAAAATTTTCTGAATTTTTAGAAAAAAGAGGAAAAAATTTTATTAAAAAAAAATGTTCTGTTAAATTTATTTACGAATATCTTTAATTGTAAAATTATTCGAAAACAATAATTTCATTTTTAAATATTTAAAATATTTAATTAATATTCTATTATTATCTAAAATTTAAACTAAAATTCATTTTCAAAATCAATTTTTATTAGAAAATTCTACGAGAATTCAATTATTTAAATAAAAAAAGTAAATTATTCATTAAATAATTAAATGTTTTTTAAAATTTAATTCTTATAAAGAATTTTATTGTAACAAATTTTTTAAATAATTGAATTCTTTTGACGAATTTTAAGAAAAAATTTTAGAATAGTTACATTTTTCAAGGAATTCGATGAAAATTTTATAAATAATTAAAATTCTGCGATGAGTTTTATTATTTCTGAAAATAATTGAATTATCCAGAAGAAACTTATAAAAAATTTGTAAATATTTGAATTTCTGTGAAATTTTTATTATTTATGAAAATAATTAATATTTGCGTACAATTTTATTAACAATTTTTTTAAATAATTGAATTCTTTTGAGTAATTTTATTACAATAGTAGATATTGAAAGTCATTGAAATGAGGAAAATTTTTGAAAACAATTGAAATTTTGACAAGAATTTTATTAAAATTTTTGAAAATAATTGAATTGTGAAGAAGAATTTTTTTATTTATAAAAATAATAATTGGGATTTTGTCAATATTTTTTTGTAAATTTTGAACATAATTGGATTTTTGGATAAGAATTTTATTACTTTTGAAAATAAGTGAATTTTTGCAATCATTTGTAACATTGTAACTTTTTCAAAATTCCATTTTTTTAGTGATTTTAACTAAAATTCTTCAATAAATCCATTATTTCTATTAATTAATTAAATATATATTGACAAATTTAATAACTGATTTTAGAAGGTTTTGAATTATTAAAACTTTTCAAAAATCTACGTTCATTAAAATTTCTAATTAAATTCATTTAAAATTAAAATTTTATAAAATTTCAAATTGAAACAGTTTGAAGTTCATTTATTTATGAAAATTGTAAACGCAACTCTTTTGAAATACAATTAATTTATAATTAATAATAATTTAAATTTATTATCTAATATTATTTTTTAGGGGAAAAATTATTTTCAAAGTTGAAATTTAAGTTCCTCAAATTACTTGTCTTTATAGTTTCAGATTGGCCAGAAATTCTTACATGTAATTAGGTGGTCCATGAAAGAGAGAGAGAGAGAGACAGAGAGTCAAAGGAATTTCTTCCTCAAGATTCCACTTTAATTGCACCTGATGGCAATAAAGGACTCTTGAAATATGTTGCAAGTATGGTGACAATTAATTTTCCTTTGAAAATTATTATAGTTTCAATTCGAATTAAAAAAAAGTACGATATTCATCATTTTTCCGACAATGTAGTAGTTTTTTAAATTTACTGTGTAAATTTATATCTATTTTATTGTAAATTCATTATTATATAATTTTAAATTTTTTTAAATTTTTAAACTGGAAACAAACAGATTATTTTACATGGGAGAAGGAAATAAATTTAAAAATACGGTTCTTTAATTAATTTAATAAAATGGCTTCTTTGGAACCTGATTAATTAATTTATTATTTGAAAATGATAATAGAGAATCAAAGTATTTTATTAAAAATTTTGTATTTATTTATATAGATTTATATTGAAATAAATTAATTCCTAATAAACTTTTTTTTTGCGTCGGAGAAGAAAATAAATTTTTAAATTACGGTTCATTAATTCATAAATTCGTTTTAAATAAACAATTTTTCTTTTGCGCTGGAGAAGAAAATAAATTTTTAAATATACGGTTTATTAATTCGTAAATTAATTTTAAATAAACAATTTTTTTTTGCGTCGGAGAGGAAAATAAATTTTAAAATTACGATTCATTAATTCAAAATTAATTTTAAATAAACAAATTTTTTTTTACGTCTTTAGTATCTAATTAATTACTAAAAATTTCTTGAGAAACTGTGACAAGACGAAAATTTATAAATAGAATGCAATTGAAAACTTTAGTACTTAATTTAAGTAATATTATATTAATTAAATTTATAATTGACACTGGTAAACGTAACTAAATGGAAGTTTTGCTCCATTCCAATTATGTGGATGGCTTTAATTCCTTTTAGTATTCGACTTAAGTATGGTATTAGGAATAACCACAGAATGTTAGACTAAAACTCAAAATGTACAGAAGTTTCGCCAGTAAATTTTGAATACACTACTCTGGTAGGAGAGAATACGTGCTTAGATGTGTTTCAACTTCTTTTTACTTTCTTTTTATAAACACTTCCGCCACATTATAAGCAAGTTAGTACATCGAGAAAGTTAGTGGGCAACTTTGTCTAAAGATATATATATATATATATATATATATATGCAAATACAAGTGCTACTTCAATCAATCTTTTCATCATTTATCAGAAACACTTCTACGAATCAATAATTATCTCTTCACTTTACAAGAAAAATTTTGCGAAATAGAAAATGTTTAATTTAACAGTGAAAAAAAATAATTGTTTTGGAAAATTTGTATTTCGAGTAAAAAAAAAGGAAAAAAAATAGATAAAAGTAAAAATACACAAATAAATAAAAACAAATGTGAATAAACATTAAAAATATTAATAACTGTAAATAAAAATAAACAAAAGAAGTGGAAAAAAACTATTTTGAAAATTTTCGTTAAAAAAAAAAATTCTTCCATGAGAAAGAATTAATAAATTAATAAATGTAATAAATTAAAAAATGTAATAAATAATAAATGTAAATAAAAATAAATGCAAATAAAAATATAAACAAAACTAACGAGTGATAAAGTCAAAAAATTACGACATTAAAAATACAAATAACTTTTAATAATATGAAATACAAATAAGAATATACATAAATATAAATAAAATTAAATACAAGTAAAAATATAAATGAAAGAGGAAGATAAAGCATATTTGATTAATTTAATAAATAAAGAGAAATAAAGAGAAATAAAGAGAAATAAAGAGAAAAAAAGAGAAAAAAATACAAAGGAAAAATAGAAATAAAGAAATATAAATGGAAAGTAATATAAACACAAAAAAGAATTAAAACAAAAGAAAAATAAAAGCAAGAAAACAAAAGAAACAAAACATGTTCGAATGCAAAAAATTAATAAAATAAAGATTTAAAAAATAAAAAGATAGAAAAACAATAGAAGAAGTTAACAAACCAGACAAAGAAGAAGAAAAAAAAGGAAAAAGAAAAACAACAAAAAGAAGGAAACATGAAAGAAAAGAGAATATAAACAAAGGAACAAGAAACATAATGAAAGAATAAAAGTACAAAGAGAAAACAAACAATAAGAATAACCAGAAGGAAAATAGTTAATTGAAACCAAAAACAAAGAGTAATAATGAGAGTAAAAATAAAAAATTAAAAAGTTGCCAAAAGAGTCAAAGGATAAGAAAAAGAAAAGCAGAAATAAAACGATAATAAAAAGAAATAAAAGATGTAGAGAGACAATATAAACAAAGGAACAATAAAAATAAAAAGTTAAGAAATAACAACAACAAAAAATAATAATAGAAGAAAATTGTCAAATGATAAGAAAAGTAATAACAAAAACAGAACAACAAAAAGAAAAGAAAAACAAGAACAACGAACAAAAAAAAATAAGAAAGTACAATAAAAAACGAAGTTAGTAAATAAAAAAAGACTAGCAAGAAAAAAGAAAGAGAAAAGATGAAGGAGTAGTAAAACTAAGAGAGCAACAAAAAAAAAGAAAAAAGACAAAAGAGTAGTAAAACTAAGAGAGCAACAAAAAGAAAAGAAGAACAAAGCAAGGAGTATATAAAAATACTTGAAGATTATCAAAGGGTTCAACAAAAGTAAAACAAAACCAAAAACAGCAGACCAAGGATAACAAAAATTCAACAAACAGAGAAAAAGGAAACAAAACTAATGAATGATAAAAGCAAAAACAGAGCAAGAGTAAAAATAAAGTACCAATAAAAGCAACAATGGACCATGTTATTTTTCTCTAAAGCAATATAGCTCATATCACTGTTTTAAGCAGGACAATAAAAAAATCATAGAAAACCAAACTCAGAAAAAAATAAAAAAAAAAAATCGATAATAAAAACTATTCTCAAAAATCAGTTATTTCCAATAGTTTCGAATACACAGTATACGTAGATTAAAATAGTTTCAACTATTTGTTTTGTTATTTAAAAAAAAATTCTACTTTCAATATAAAAAAAAAGCTGCGGCAAATAGTTAAAATTGAAGATAAACGAATTTTTTTGGCGCATAGAAAAAAAAATATTTTTTTTGCAAAGTATAAAAGGAAAAAGTGTGTACAATAACTTTTTGTTTAATCAGAAAATTATTATGAATGTTGTATGTGTATAAGTGAATATTTCCACAGTATCACGTGTATGAAACTTGCAAAACGTTGAAAGCTTTGAATCAAGTGATTCTATACTTTCGAATACAATGGAATTTTAGGTTGGCGGTTGAAACAATGTTAAGAGAAGAAAAGAGTACGCTGTGAACGCAGTAAAAGGATATCACTGTGACAACGTGGTCCATATGATATGCTAGGGTAAATGACATCTTTTAATAAAGAGAGAGAGAGAGAGAGAGAATGATTTTTTTAACGAGCGCTGCTATTTTTTTATTCATATTTTCTAAAGTGCTCTATGACCCATGAAACTTGAATCACACCTAGAAAGAAATTTTCACAGAAATTTTGTGTTTCATTAGTCCGTTAACTATTTACTTCCACTGTTTATTTTCCCAATTTTTTTACGATAAAGTATTTTTTTTTATTTTTTACAATTGTTGGCTTATTTTTATTTTTTACGCTTCTGTTTTGATTTTTATTTTCTGATGACTTTTTAATTTTTTAATGCTTCAGTTAAAATTTTTTTAACAATTCTGTATTCAAAAAAATTCTTTTTCTAAATTTTGTGAGAATTTTTTTTTTTATTTTCAAAATAATTAATACTCAATAAAATTGAATTAAAATAATTGTGTAAAAATATTCATCTAATTTAAAAGCAAATTTTTTTTTGGGTAAATATTTTGTTCGATTAACAAGTCGAGATAAAATTTATTTATTCAATTAAAATTTTTTTTTCACCACTGTATAATCTAAATAAAGTTGAATACACTTCAAGTTTAACGTTTACAATACAAATGTATTGAACGCATTGGAATTAAACCAATTTCAAGCGGCGAACGCATGAAATGCTCTGAAATTCCAATTTTAAACTTTTTTTACACGTTTTAAACTTTCAAAAGCAGTGAAATATCGAAACTCTATTTGAAAGAATGTTAAATACATTTAAAATATTTTCGAATTTATTTCAACAAAAAACAAAACAAAAATTGACATGCCCTCTACTAGAACAATAAAGGCAGGAATAAAAATAATATGAAAAATAAAAAGAATAAAATAAAACAAAAAAGAAAATAAAAGAAAACAAAAATAGAAAAAATTAAATGGAAAACAGAAAAATAGAAAAAGTAAAATAGAAAATAGAAAAATGGAAGAAAATGAAATCGAGAAAAACAAAACAGAAAAAGAAATAGAGAAATATAAGAAGGAAAAAGAAGAAATGAAAAAAGAAAATGAAAAAGAAAAATAGAAAAAAGAAAATAAAAATAGAAAAATAGGAAAAATAAAAAATAGAAAAGAGAAAAAGAAAAATAAAAAAATAGATAAAAGAAAAATAGAAGAAGAAAATAAAAAATGAAAAACTGAATAAAAAATTTCTTTTACTTTAAAAATAAATAAATGGATGTTTGCCAAAAAAAGGAGAGCATTTTAAATTGCTATCTCTCTCGAATGACAGTAATGATTTTCTGTTACTCGATTCATGAGAACACATGAATAGAAATTTCTCGCAATCATAACTAAATTTATGATAATGATTATTGAGTTGAAAGTGTGCATTAACCCAGGGGAAATGAAAGAAAAAAAATCTCGTGTACTTGAATTTAGTTGAAATGCGGTTAATATTGGAAATTTTTTTTTAACAGTCAGTAGGTGGAGTGTGTCACGATTTTCCGGTCAGTAAATGTTACAAAGTTGCTTGTTTATTTAGGTATTTTTTTAAATCGACACATTTCCACTACCGACGTTTATTTAATTGCCAAAAAAAAAAAAAAATACAAAAACACAAAAGATAGAAAAAAACAGTGATCTCGTCGAAAATGTTTGTTTTCATTCAAGTGTTTTGGAATTGTAAAATTGAAATAATTAATTGAACCACTGGAAAATTAACTGCTATACTGAAAATTTTTTACTTAAAGTAACTTTAGTCGAATAACTTCAATTACATGAGGGGTAAAAAATATTTATTAATAAAAAAGAAAAAATATTTAAAATTGAAAGGAGTATTTAAAAATAAAAAGAATATTTGAAAATAAAAAGAAAGAGAATAAAAAATAAAAAATTAAAAATTAAATTGAACGTAAATAAAAAATATAAAAAAGGATAAAGGGATTTATTATAAAAGGATTTATTATAAAAGGATTTATTATAAAATAAAATAAAATTTACTCTAAAAAGTATTTTAAATAAAAAAAAAAATTTTTTTTATATATCCAAAAGTATAAAAAGCTGCAATAAGCGAATAATAACAGAGGTGAGAAAAAAAATTCCAAACTCCACTCTCTCGTCATTTCGATTACAAACAGAAAGAAATATATTCTACTCAATTTTTTTTTTCAGTAATTGGAATTGGATTTATCATCGGATTCTATATCGGAAATGTAATCACCGAATGAATTTCCTCTCTGCTAAATTCAAAGTTCAATCAATGACTTCAAACATTGCATTTAACAAAAATCTACACAATTTTTTCCTTGCATTCCTCCTCCCTCTCTCTCTCTCTCTTTAAAAGAGAAAAAAAATTATTAATTAACTAAAAAGTAAACTTAAAAATGAAAAATTTACAAAAGTCTACATTTTTGTCCTTGTCTTTCCTCTCCCTGTCTCTTTAAAAGAGAAAAAAAACAGAATTATTAATTAACTAAAAAGTAAACTTAAAAAATATTTAACAAAAATCTACACAATTTTTTCCTTTGTATTTCCTCTCCATTTCTCTTTAAAGGAGAAAAAAATCCAAATTAATAATTAACTGGAATATAAACTTTTGTGAAGTAAATTAGAAAGAAAAAGTACCTACGAAAAATTATATTAACAATTGCAAAACAATAATTCTATAATTTTTATTTTTTATTATATTAACAATGACAAAACAAAAATTTATTTACTTTTTATTTTTTATTTCCTTTATTTTCCATTAGAGGAAATTACAAAAATTCTTCTTTGCTTTTTTACTACTTTGAATATGAACTCTCGGATGCAAATTATCTGTAAAATATCCCTATAAGCACTTTGAGAACGAGAGTGAGAGAGAGAGAAAGAGAGAGAGAGAGAGAGAGAGGAAGAGAGAAAGCGAGAGAGAAAAAAAGAGTGCAATATAAGCCTGTAGCGGGATATCGGAATATGATTTTGAATGGAATTTCCGTGAACGGAAATATAAGCGGCGATTTTCACCTCCGATGACATCTGAATTTGAATGTACACGAGTTTTCTTTGCATGAACAAGACACACATACACACATTTAGAATAAAAAAAAAAAGAAAAAAATTTTAAATGGTAAACGAAAACATAAAGAAGTGGGTAAAACATTTTTACATTCCTCATTCAAATGTAAACGGAATAATTGCATACTTTTTATCTACAAGAAAAATATTTTAATGCACATTTTAATGTATGTAGATTAGAAAAAAGAAAGAGTGAAAAAAACACATTTCCTCTAAAGATTATAAGCAAGAAATATAAAAATTTCATAAAAAGAACTTACAAGGATTTTGAAAAAAGAGAAAAAAGTTTAATTTTGAAAAAGAAATTACAAGAAAGATTAAGAAAACATCATTTTATGGAGTTAAATGCAGGAAAAAATATTCTGTCTGACCAAAACTGATTTTTACTACTGAGATCGTAATCAAGAATATTTCCATTAAATCTTGTTGGAGGAAAAAAACATTCTGTCTTAATGTAAATTCCTGTTCTTATAAATTAAATATAAATTTTTTCCTAAACTCCTATTATTTAATATTAAGAAAAAAATAAATATTTTTGTCTGACTAAAACTGTTTATTATACTACTTTAATAATAAAAATAAAAAATCAAATAATAAAAACAACATTTTGTTAACTTAAACTGACTTTTACTGTTTTGTCTGACTAAAATCGAGCAAAACTACTGAAATTATAAATAATTATAAATACACTATAATTTTCAGATTCTTGTCTGACAAAAACTTTTATGAACTACTGATATTAGAACGATAATCACTCTGTCTGACTATTACTCTCTACTACTACTTTCATTTCTTTAAAAATATATTTAGTTGAAAAAAATCTATTTAGTTTAATTTATTTATTATTCTAAGGAAATAAATATTTTTCTGTCTGACTAAAACTATTTATTTCTACTTTACATGATGGAAATAAAAAATCAAATAATGAAAACAACATTTTGTTGACGTAAACTGACTTTTACTGTTTTGTCTGACTAAAATCGAGCAAAACTACTGAAATTATAAATAATTATAAATACATTATAATTTTCAGAGTCTTGTCTGACTAAAACTGTTGTGAACTACTGATATTAGAAAGAAAAAGATTCTGTCGAATATTTCTCTCTACTACTATTTATTATTAATAAATATAATAATAATAAATAATATTATTTATTATATTTACTGAAAAATTATATTTATTTTAATTTATTTATTATTCTTAAGAAATAAATATTTTTCTGTCTGACTAAAACTATTTATTACTACTTTACATGATGGGAATAAAAAATCAAATAATTAAAACAAAATTCGATTGACGAAAACTGACTTTTATTTTTTTGTCTGACTAAAATCAAACGAAACTACTGAAATAAGAAACACTGTAAATTTCAAAGTCTTGTCTGACTATTACTCTCTACTACTACTTTTAATTTTCAAAAAAATATATTTATTTGAACTATTTTATTACAATAAGATCACCGTTTTTTTAAGATTATTAAATTGAGACAAAAAACGAATCAAAAGTGTTGCGAAGCGACACTTATTTTGATTCGTTTTTTGTCTCAATTTGATAAACTTAGAAAAACAGTGATATAAATATTTTTGTCTGACTAAAACTGTTATTCTCTACTACTAATTTTATTTTAAAAAGTAAAATAAAAAATTTAAATTAAAAAGTAAAATATGTTTATTTAAAAAAATATGTTTAGGTATTTTAATTTGTTTATAAATTACAAGTAAAAAATTTTTATTATAGAAAGACTATAATTATAATTCAACCACGTAAATAAAATATTTTCTTGTCTTACTAAAACTAACTTTTACTACTAATTCCCATATTCTCTACGTACTTTACCAATTTCAAAGTAAATTATTCAATAATCTAATGGATATGCACTCAAATTTAAATCTAAGAACAAATCAAATTACTCACTTATTTACCCAATAGGAAATTAAATCAAAATTTTTATTAATATTTTTATTAAAATTTTCAGTACTTTCAGCATATGGGCGAATATTCTGTCTGATTAAAACAATTATTACTACTTATCAAAGAGTTTTGTAAAAATTTTGCAAATAGTATTTAATTGAAATTAATTTCTACCATTTGAATTTTATTATACTATTATTTTTTTAAAATAAATAAATAAAAATAAATATAAAATAAAAAAAATAAATAAAAAAAAATAAAAAAAATAAAAAAAAAATAAAATACCTAAAAATAAATAATAAAATAAATTTTCTAAGTAACCGTTTTTGAAAATGATTTGTTAATTTATTTAACAAATACAATAAAGAATTAAATTTTTTAAAATTTTAACATTTGAGAATATTTTCAAAATTCCAAACACAATATTATTTCCGGAAGTCAAGAAAATATTTTTTGCTTTAAAATCAAAATTAATTTTCTTTACACTAAAAAAAAAAAAAAACGTTAATCAATTTTTCAAAAAAAAAGAAAAAAAAGTGGGGAAAAAAAATTCCAATGAACATTAGCATATTCACGTTTACGAGAAAATCTCATGATGAATTGGCATAATTTAATCAACACAAAACATTTCATAGAGGACGAGAGACTATTCTCGAGTAATGAAGATTGAAACACGTATTTTTAATTAAAATTTTATTAAAGGAGTAATTGGTCTTTTGCGCACGCTTCATTCCAATCTATAAACGTGTATATATCATGCATCGCCTCTAATAAATGAGATGTTATACAAATTAACTACTCGAATAATAATTATATCAAAATTACTCAAAATATAAATTTTAATAATGAAAATTCCATTTAAAAATTATATATTACAAATTAATATTATTATTATCATTATTATTATCATTATTAATTAGCATTATTGCTTGTTTAGTTAAGAATATTAATTATTTCCGATTTTAAAATTCTAATTAGTATTTATTGTATTACAAAGCCAAAAATATAAATTCACATTATACACGCATGAAACCTGATTGAAATAATGAATCATTATTTACTTGATACTTGTGTTACAAGCAGAGTAATTTGTATAAATTAAATTGATTGGCGGAATTAATAATAAATAGATAGATAAATTAATAACTAAAACAGATAAATTAAATGAAATAAAGAAAATGAATTTTTAAATTAAAATAAATAAACAGAGAAGTAAATAATTAACAAAGTAAATAAAATAAATAAGTAAAGTAAGAAAAATAAATCAAGAAAAAAGTAAAACGAAATTTTTTTTGTTAATAAAAAAGCAAAATAAAATTGAATATTTTTTTACTAATAGAAGAAAAAAATAAACTATTATTATATTATTTACTAATAAAATGAAAAAAATGGATTTTTTTTAACTAATTGACTAAAAAAATAAAATTCCAAAAATAGAATTTCCATTCCTTCTGTTAAAACTATACCTTATTTCTTTCTTTCGTGAATATTTTTCTTCAGTAACAAAAAAATATTTATTCTAGAATAAAAATAGAGTTGAGATCGAAGAAAAAAAATTGTAAAAGAAATATTATATAATGAGGTTATAGTTTATTTTTAATATCAATCGTAGCTGTAGTGAAAAATAATTTTTCTTTTCCACATTAAAAAAAACGTGTTTTTTTAAAATATACATTTAAGAAAATTGTTGCGATTGTGTAAAAGAATTTTATATAATTTAGTTTCTCGCACTATTTTCCATGAAAGAAATATTTTTTCCATTCAAATCTTTTTTTTTGTGTATATTAATAAATTTTGTAAGAAGGAAGTGCAGTGTTGTAATTCCTCTGAATTTTTTTTTACTCCTTTGCTCTATTTTTTTCTTTTCAAATCGTAAACAGAAAAGGTATTATGTATATAAGATAGAGTGCGAAAGAAAAAGTGGCCAGCGTATTTCAGTGGGCTCCCTAAAGTGCACTCGAATGCACTTAAGGCTACGTCATCTCGTTGGAGATTTATTCAAGATGTTCGTATCGCCTGGTCTCCATACCATTCAGTAAAAGTGTTATGCTACTTTATTTCAAAGTAATCGTCTTTTCTCTTGGAAAAAAGTTACCTCCTTTACGAGTAAGGACAGATTCCATGTTTTCGGACATAAAGTGAGATTCTCATTTTTTTTTCCCTTCCTTATCGAAAAATGTTTAGAAGAAAATAATTTTTGCTACAAAATAAATATTATTATATTTTTGTTACTAAAGAAAAAATTAACCAAGAAAAAAACTGAATTTTTTTTTACTAATAGAAGAAATAAATATTTCTATTTTTATTTTATAAAAAATATTTTTTCGTACTAAAAAAAGTTAAGAGAAAAAAAAAGAAGTTTACAAATGGAATAAAAAAAATCCAATTTTTACTCTACAATAAATATTCTTTGTTTCTAAAAGGGAGAATTAACAAAGAAAAAAGGATATTTTTGCAATAGTTGTGAAATCGAATGGAAGATACGGAAAACTAATGGAAAAATAAAATTGATGGAAAAAATGAAAAGAATTAAATATGTCGATAAAATTCAAAAATATAAAGTATTTCATTTTTTCCAGGATGAAAATTTAATTCGCAAAAAAAAGAAATGAGACAATGCGAGTAAAAATTTAATTCGACAAGAAAAAGAAATGAGACAATGACAGTAAAAGAAATTCGACAAGAAAAAGAAATGAGAGTAAGAATTTAATTTGACAAGAAAAAGAAATGTGAGAATTGAAGAAAAATAAGAGTGAAAATCGTAGTGACCAGTGGCAATTAAAAGACACGCACACAGAGAAGAAAGTGGTTAATTAACGTTCTCAAGTTGATCGAGTCACTTTAACTTTCATGGTAAGTTGAGTTGAATTTCAAATGACTGAATGTATAAGTTTAAAGGACAAATTAATCTCATGACAGACACTTAATGAGATTGACCAATCAGCGTACGAGAGTCCTTCTCTCAAGGTGTAACGCTTTCACGGTCTAATTCAATTTCCCAGTAAGCCACAAATTTATTCACGATACAATAGCTTCCTTATCAATTTAATTATCGACGAAGTGTAATTTGGATAAAAAGAATTGCATTCTCTTCTTTATGACAACGATTGTCTATTTATAAAATTCGTTTTTAAAATTAAAAAAAAAATGTTTTTCGAATTTTACTTTTTGACTAACCGACACTAGTCGAAAATAATTTCTTTTAATAAATTAAAAAAATTTTTTTTGAAAATTAAATTGTTATTAAATTGTTATTGAATTGCTATTAAATTGTTATTGAATTGCTATTAAATTGTTATTAAACTGTTATTCAATTGTTATTGAATTCTTATTAAATTGTTATTAAACTGTTATTCAATTCAACTTCATTTTTAAATAAATATTTAATCATTATTATTTTTTCATAGAAATTCAGATTTTCAAACATTTTAAATTCAATAACATATAAGAATACTAAACTAAAATTCTTCTTTAGGTCAATTTTTTTTTTCATTTTTGAAAAAATTCATTGACAATTTTCAAATTATTTTTTTTACAATTTAATTTTATAAAAGCTCGATTATTGTGATATTCCTCAATTAAATGTATTAGAAATTAAAAACTTTAAATAATTTTAAAAAAATTCCATTAAAGTTTTTGAAAAAACTTAATTTTACACAATTCTTAATTAAAAATATATAAAGTTCAAATTATCAAAAATTTTAATTTGAAACTTATTGAAAATTCAATTATTTCAAAAAATCAACGCTATAACGCTTTCAATATTCAACTATAATCTAAAATTTTAACTGAAATTCATTTATAAATCAATATTTATTACAACATTCTAAGAGAATTCAATTATTTAACTAGAAAAATAAATATTTTATTAAATAATTAAATGTTTCTTAAAATTGAATTTTCATACAGAATTTTATCAACAAAATTTTTAAATAATTTAATTCTCTTGACAAATTTCAATTAAATTTTTAAGAATAATTTCATTTGCTGAGAAATTTGATGAAAATTGTATTAAAAATAATTGAAATTATTATTAATTCTGCTAAGAATTTTATTATAATTTTTGAAAATAATTGAATTTCGGAGATGAATTTTATTTTTTATAAAGATAATTGAAATTTTGACGAGAATTTTTGTAAATTTTTGAAAATAATTAGATTTCTGCGAAGAATTAGAATACTTTTAAAAATAATTGAATTCCTGAGAAGAATTTTATTAAAATTTCATTCTAAATAATTGAATTATTTTGTGAAATTTCATTTAAATAGTAGACATTGAAAATAATTGAATTTTGACAAATTTTTGAAATTTATTAAATTTCGAAGAATTTTATGAAAATTATTTTGAAAAAAATTTTATTGTTACAAAGAATTTTATTATCTATTAAAATAATTCAATTTTTTTAAAGAAATTTAATTAAAAATGTATTAAAAATAATACTTAAATTGTAATAAATTAATTGTAGCAAAAGTTTTTAAAATAATTGAATTTCTTTGTTCAATTTTAATAAAATTTTTAAAAATAATTACATTTTTCGAGGAATTCCATTAAAATTGTATTAAAAATTAAAAATAATTGAAAGTCTATGATGAGTTGTATTTTGTATTTAAAAAATTATTGAATCCCTGTAAAAAATGTTATTATTTATAAAAATCATTGAATAATAATTTTAAATTAAAATTTGTTAGAAATCTTTAAAAATAGGCGAAATTTCAGAATTTTTTTTAAATTCCATTCTATTTACAGGTTTTTTATACTCTTTTTTAAATTCCATACATTTTCCAGGTTTTCCAGGATTTCCAGGCTCAACTAAAATTCTTCTTTAAGTCAATTTTTTAAAAAATAATTTTCAAAAAAGTTTTTTTTTAATTTTCAAATTTATTTGTTTACAATTTAATTTTACGAAATTTCGATTATTCTGACATTCATTAATTAAATATATTAAAAATTAAATACTTCAAATAATTAAAAAAAAACTCCATTACACTTTTGTAAAAAAAATAATTCTACATAATTCTTAATGAAAAGTATCGAAAGTTCAAATTTTTAAAGATTTTAATTTGAAACCTTTGGAAAATTCAATTATTTTAAAAAATCCACGCGAAAATGCTTATTCAATATTCAATTACAATCTAAAATTTTAACTGAAATTCATTTAATTTAATTTAATTATTTAATTACAAAAATAAATATTTTATTAAATAATTAAATGTTTATTAAAATTAAATTTTCATAAACAATTTGAAAAAACAATTTTATAAAAAAATTTTTTTAACAATTTAAATCTCTTGACAAATTTTAATAAAATTTTTAAGAATAATTTCATTTTTTGAGAAATTTGATGGAAATTGTATTAAAAATAATTGGACTTCTGCTGAGAATTTTATTTAAAATTCTTAAAAATAATTGAATTTCGAAGAAAAATTTTCATTCTGTCTTTATGAAAATAATTGAATAATAATTTGAAAGCAATTTCATTCCTGTAAAATTTTAATTATTTATGAAAATAATGAAATGTTTGCGCAAAATTTTATTAAAAAATTTTTTCAACTAATTAAATTCTTTTGGAAATTTTTATTAAATAAATAATAATTTTTACTTTTTTGTTAAAATTATTATTTATCCCATAAAGGTCTTTTAAAATAAATTAAAATTAATTTTTATTAAAGTAGTAAATATTAAAAATAATTGAAATGACGAAAGTTTTTGAAAATAATTACATTTTTGACATGAATTTTATTAAAAATTTTTGAAAATAATTGAATTTATGAGAAGAATATTACTACTTTTGAAAATAATTGAATTTCTGCAATCAGTTGCAATTTTGCTTAAAAATTCAATTTGTGTAGTTGCTTTTCACTATACTTACAGTTAATTTATCAAATGCGAAGCTTCCTGTCTGACTGAAGATGGCTTTTACTACTTACTTTATGCAGTCAAACATTAAAAACTTTGTGTCTGACAAAAACTAACTTTTACTACTTATAAAAAGTTTAGTAAAAATTTGAAAATTATATTCGAAAATAATTAATTTCTTACTAATTGGATTAAATTCCTGACGCTTAAAACCGGTACGACAAAAATCGATCTTTACTACTTAAATTAAAATTACTTAAATTCTCAAAAAGAAAAACTAAAAAATTTGATCCTCCTTTTTTTAAATTTTCCGGAATTTCCTGCTTCTCAAGAAGTATATAATTAATTACAAATTATAAAAAACTGAAATAATGGATTATTTAATTCCTACTTAATTAATAATATAGTTTCGATTTAATTAATTTTCAAGTTTCGAATTAATTAAATAGTTTCGAATTAATTAATTATTTACTTTGAAAAATTAACAAAATATATACTTTTAACTTAATTATACAGTTTCAAATTAATAATTACGAAAAAAGAGTGTTGAAACCACAAAATAATTCTTTAAAACAAGTGAAGGAGGTGAATATTAATTTTCCGAGAATAAACCCCAGAGATTAAGTGATAAAATTAATACATGCAAGTATTATATACAGTGTGAAAAGTACTTTATGCAATTTTATGGCATCCAACCGCATTGAAAGCATGCTCAAGTGGAGGGACTTTAGCTTTGCCAGATTACAGAATGTCTGATATGAAATTTGAGGAACTTTGCTAGCCAAATATTTCAACTAAAAACTTTTCCCTTGGTGTCACTTGCCTTTTGTTTGATGCAATACACCATTTTCTTCATAACACATTCTTGAAATAATTTCCAAAACTTCTAAAAATCTAAAAAAAATAATAAAAAATTCAAAGTATATTTTTTTCAGAATATTCACTTATTTTTATGTTTCTTTAATTTTAATTTTAAAATTATACACGAATTTTCAATTGAAAACTACCGTTTCCTCGAAATTGGTAAAAATTAAATTAATAACATTTTGATTAGTTTTTTAATAATATTTCTAATATTTAATGTAATATTTAAAAAAAAAAACATTATTTTTTCTTCTTAAATAGAATTTATTGGATTATTTAAAGAAAAATATGTTTTTCTCGAATATAGTGGAAAAATTTGTTTAATAGTGTTTTGCTAATGAATTTCGTTATTTCCGGTACATTTCTAGAGAGAAAGAGAGCGAGAGAGAGAAAGAGTAATTACATTATACAAATGGTAGTGCAACCCAATGCGAGACTGTCTAATACCTATGGGGGAGTCTCAGTTAAATGTGACTTGAATTTTAAATAAAGAAGACTCACTGGGGAAACGTATACACTATTACCGCAGTTCACGTAGAAAAAATTTCCGTTAAAACTGTTTCAACTGAGACGTGTTTAATAACCAACTAGATACTTAAATCACTGTTATTAGTTGTAACGATAAAAAATTAGCAGAGTTTCAACACAATGTCTGACTTACATTTACCCTTACTACTTAAAAATAAAATATTTAACAAAAACTGAATTCCGTCTAACTAACATCGACCTTTACTACTTAAACCAATGTTACACGAATTTAGAAAGTTTAATGTTAAAAATATTTTTTACTGATTCAAACCTGAAAGTGAAAATTTGGTCTGACAAATATTGACCTTTACTACTTAAAATTAATATTACACAAATTTAAAAAAATTTAAAATTAGCTAACATTTTTTTATTCAAAACTTACTAAACTAATTTGCAATATTTCGACTGACAATAAATCATTTTTACTACATGCGATAATTTATAACAATATTACAAGTTTGGTCTGATTATCATTCGCTTTTACTACTTACAGTAAACTTACTTTCTACTTATAGTGAAGTTACAAGAGTTGCAAACTACTTGCAATAAAGTTACAAGAGTTGAAAATCGCCTGACTGAAAATAACTTCTACAGCTTAATGGAAATTTACAAATCCCCGTAGGAGAAAGTGAAAATTTATAACATTAAAAAATAAAACAAACTTTTACTTCTTGTAGTGATGTTAAAAAAAAAGTACAACGTACTGTCTGACAATAAATGAGTTTTACTACTTGAAAAATGTTTTTTTAGGAAAACTAAGTTCAGTCTGGCTGTAACTAAATTCTACTACTTAGTGTAATAAAAATTTAAACAAACGATTAAGACTACTGTCTGCCTGGACGCTGACTATTACTACTTATTGTGGAATTAAAAATATTTAACAATTGATGTCTAACCAAAACTAACTTTTACTACTTAGAAGGAATTTATAAGAAAAGCTGCGAAGTCTGTCTGACTACAAATTGACTTCTACTACTTATTTTCAACTTGAAAAGATGTAATGTTCTACGTCTGACCAAAAATGCCTTTCACTACTTAAAATAAATTTTTAAAAATTACTACAACTACTGTCTGACTAAAAATTGACTTCTACCACTCATATCTTCAGAAAAAATAGTTTTAACCTCCCGCCCGACTATAAACTTTTGCTACTTACAAGAAACTTCCTTCTCTGAATTCTATGGAAATAACATAAAATCCACATTATTGTAATAATTACAAAAAAAATACAATTTTCAAATTCTCTTTTTTTCGATACCAAAAAAGAAAGCCAACAAAAAGTAAAAGTTACAGTCCTCAAATATTTACAAGATTAATTAGAATTAAAGTAAATTGGAATTGCATGTTGATTGAAGTGTCACCAAACTAATTTTACATTTGATTCTCACAAACTGTTGGAATTCCAAAGTTAATTACAAAGAGAGAGCAACCAGTGATTAATGCATTTTCCAGGTAAATTTCAAAATAGTTTCGCGAACGCTAATGAAAACCAATAAATTTTGCCTTTAGGAAAACAAAAATATTTTCTCTTCAAATTTTCAATCATTGACAAATGAAAAAGCTTTGTTCAAATTTTTTTTTTTCGATAAAATAGTAGTAATAAAAACAATCACAATAATAATAATAATAATAATAATAATAATAATAATAATAATAATAATAATAATAATAATAATAATAATAATAATAATAATAATAATAATAATAATAATAATAATAATAATAATAATAATAATAATAATAATAATAATAATAATAATAATAATAATAATAATAATAATAATAATAATAATAATAATAATAATAATAATAATAATAATAATAATAATAATAATAATAATAATAATAATAATAATAATAATAATAATAATAATAATAATAATAATAATAATAATAATAATAATAATAATAATAATAATAATAATAATAATAATAATAATAATAATAATAATAATAATAATAATAATAATAATAATAATAATAATAATAATAATAATAATAATAATAATAATAATAATAATAATAATAATAATAATAATAATAATAATAATAATAATAATAATAATAATAATAATAATAATAATAATAATAATAATAATAATAATAATAATAATAATAATAATAATAATAATAATAATAATAATAATAATAATAATAATAATAATAATAATAATAATAATAATAATAATAATAATAATAATAATAATAATAATAATAATAATAATAATAATAATAATAATAATAATAATAATAATAATAATAATAATAATAATAATAATAATAATAATAATAATAATAATAATAATAATAATAATAATAATAATAATAATAATAATAATAATAATAATAATAATAATAATAATAATAATAATAATAATAATAATAATAATAATAATAATAATAATAATAATAATAATAATAATAATAATAATAATAATAATAATTACTAAGAAATTAGTTTCAAGACAAAAAACCCCGGGTCTAGGCAATCCGATTTGGGTCCAAAAAATCATAAGAGCGCTGTTTCCCCATGTGGAACCGAGCCCCAGGGAGGACTATACTTGCGTAGTACAGATGGAGGAGCTTTTCACGCTTGAAGAACTAAAAAAGGCGGCAAGGGCGTTGAAAAATGGCAAGGCGCCAGGCAGGGATGGAATACCAAGCGAGATCGTAAAAGAGGTCGTCGCGGTATACCCAGAGTTGCTTCTCAACGTCTTTAATGCGTGTTTAAAAGCCGGAGAGTTCCTCAGTGACTGGAAAGTGCAAAAGTTGGTTCTCCTTAGGAAAGGCGATAAACCTCTGGATAAAGTCTCATCGTTCAGACCAATTTGTTTATTGGACACGATGGGCAAACTTCTAGAGGGGATGGTTCTAGAAAGACTTCAGGGAATCCTGGTAGGCGAAAATAGCCTATCAGAGAACCAGTTTGGCTTCCGGAAAGGCCGGTCAACAGTTGATGCAATACTCTCTGTTGTAAAACTGGCAAAGGAAGTCAATCAGGGGAAGAGGAAGGGTTTCTGTGCTCTTGTTTCCATCGACATCCGGAATGCGTTCAATTCCGCGAGATGGGACATCTGCATTAAGTCAATGAGACGCAAAGGAGTGCCGACTTATCTGTTGCGAATGATAGACAACTATCTCAGTGACAGATGGGTCGTGTACGAAGGCAATGTGTTCCATCTCAAGGAAGAGATGACCTGCGGGGCACCACAGGGGTCTAAGGTGGGTCCATTCATATGGAACGTCATGTACGACGATCTCCTGAGAATGGAGCTGCCCGAAGACACGATCCTGAAAGCCTTTGCGGATGATGTACTTCTGGTGTGTAGAGCGCAGGAAACCAAATTCCTCGAGATAAAACTCGATGAAGGACTGCGACGAGTAGAGCGTTGGTTGTCTCGTCATGGCCTGCAAATGGCCTTAGAGAAGACCGAGGCTCTGCTTGTTACAGTCCGGCGAGTTTTTGAAGCCCCAAAGGTGAAAATAGGAGGAACTGAAGTCTCATGGGGAAATCAACTTAAGTACCTGGGAGTGACGTTGGATCGAAGGTTAAACTTCGGTCCGCACGTGAACATCACAGCACTCAAGGCCGCCGAATGTATGGGTAACCTATCTAGGTTAATGCCCAACATTGGTGGTCCCAGGGAAAAGAAGCGGCGCTTGGTGGCGACCGTGGGTCTAGCAAAGCAGCTTTATGCTGCCCCTGTATGGGCTGATGCCCTTAAGACCCACGCCATCTTGGACAGGTTGCTCTCTGTGCAGACAGGAAGCGCACGGAGAGTAATCTCAGCTTACAGGACGGTGTCTGATTGCGCTGCTCTAGTTCTTGCGAGTACACCGCCAACAGATTTGTTGGCAAAAGAAAGACAGGAAGTCTTTCAGCTCAACAAAGAACGAGCTGTCTCACAGGAACAACAGAGCGGCGGTAGCCTAAAGATGGCTATCCGCAAATCGGCAAGAATCAGACTAGTCGATAGTTGGCAGGCAAGATGGGATGGGGAATCCAAAGGAAGGTGGACATACCGCCTGATTCCTCATCTCGCCACCTGGTTAGAAAGAAAGCACGGCGAGGTTGGCTATTACCTCACGCAAGCGATGACTGGTCACGGCTGCTTCGGTCAGTACCTTCATAGATTTAAGATCAGAGAAGAGGCGAAATGTGTGTATTGCGGCGCTGAAATAGACGACGCGGAACACACTCTCTTCTCCTGCGGGCAATGGAGTGAGCTAAGACGGGCCATGTTTGACGCGGTGAAAACTCAATTCACCGCTGATGACATGGTCTCAACTATGCTCCAAAGCGCGGACTCTTGGCGTCACATCGAGTTCTTCATTACTTCGGTAATGAAGACAAAAGATGTGGACGGAAGAAGAGGTTGACCTGGAGTAATCACTGGGGTCGATTCGCGGGAGGGGGAGGAGGAACTAATTCTCGTTCCTCCTCCCACTCCCGCGACTCCCCCCCGGTGGTTAATGAAAAGATTGTTTTTTAACAATGGACAGAGAGGAGTAAGAGAGAGGACTTCCACTTGCGAAGTAAAGCCATTAGGTAGTTCCGCAAGTGGAAATAGAGTCCTGGAAATAGGGAGTTGGTTTTAGTAGGTCGATAGAGCCTAAGCTAAACTTAGTTTAGCCTATGCTACATGCGGCTCAATGTTCAACCCTGCAAAACTCGTGGCCCGGGCCACGAGGGATCTGATGAACAGATTTCCAACTTCCTTCGTAAAACAAAAAAAAAAAAAAACAAAACAAAAAAAAAAAAAACAAAAAAAAAAAAAAAAAAAATAATAATAATAATAATAATAATAATAATAATAATAATAATAATAATAATAATAATAATAATAATAATAATAATAATAATAATAATAATAATAATAATAATAATAATAATAATAATAATAATAATAATAATAATAATAATAATAATAATAATAATAATAATAATAATAATAATAATAATAATAATAATAATAATAATAATAATAATAATAATAATAATAATAATAATAATAATAATAATTCCGTGCCCGGTTGGAACTTTTGTTCTAATTGGAACTTTTGTTCTACCCGGGGCGCATTAGAACCTGTTCTTTTGCGCGGGGTTGCTGGTCCTCTATCGGACGCGTGCCAGGTGGCGGATAGGTTAGCTTCCTAGAAATAGGTGGTATCGAGGAAATCAAATACTCGACGCGGACCAAAACCAGCAAACAAGAAACATCCATCATGAGCGATTGTAAAAACGAGGAAGAGTACCTGCGGGGTAATGCTACGGCTAAATCCCTCACTGGTTCCGATCGTCAAGCGCTTTCGAGCGTGAGGGCGGTGGCCAGTGGCCCAAGGATGCAGGAGGGCAACAACGCGTTGGTAGTGCCACAGATCATCGTGGACAGGTCGGAGAGACGAGGGAGTACGAGCAGCGTGACGAGTCAAGCCAGCTGCATTTCTGTCTTCAGTAATGCCTCGGCAAAGGACATTGCAAGCTGCAACCAAGATCGAGATGAATGCGTTAAGCTGCGGGAGGAAGAGGCAGCGAGTATTCTAGAAATGGAGGAGGAGGTCAGCAAGATGCTGAAGTCCTGTGAAGTCCAGAAAAATGTCAATAGGACAATCAAGGATGGACTCAAAAGCTTAACATCGCTCATAAGGGACGTAAAGGAGAAGCACGCAGCAGCTGCGAAAAAGGACGAGAGTTTCTACCAGGGTTTGACCTGGTCTGAAGAAGCTAGACAAGATCGCAGAGCTAGACGAGATCGCTGTAACGCGATCGTGTTGAGAAACGTCGTCTTGGATGCTCAGAAGCGGAAGAGAAGTGATCCTGAGCCTGCGAAGGATCCAAAAAGGAAAAAGGAGGAGAAACCAAAAAAGACTGGAGGCAAGGGGAACAAAACGGTTCCAAAGCCAGACCAGGTCAAGAAGGGAAGAGCCACAGTGATCGTTAAAGTGGCCGAAGGTAAAACTTTCGCTGAAGTGCTGGCGAAGGTTCGAAGGGAGGCTGACCTGGAGGCCAGCCAGACAAGGGTTGTGGGAGCTTTACCCACTAAAAAGGGAGACCTTCTCATTAAAATTGGAGGGTCTTCAAACAAGAAGCTGTTCACCGAGGAGGTGACAAAGGTAATCGGCGATTTGGGTAAGGTGCAGATGGCGGATCGGCGAACTACGCTGGAAATCCGCGACATGGATGCCCTTACTGAGAAGGAAGATGTTGAGGATGCCCTGGAGAAAGTTTCCACAGTTCCAGCTGGAAGCAGAAAGGTGACGGTCCTTGGGCCAAATAAGCGAGGAGTGAAACTCGCTGTTGTGGTCACCAGCCAGGAAGATGCTGATAAGCTGGAGAAGGTGGGTCACGTAAAGATTGGATTCGTGTCCTGCAGGATCAGAAGTAGAGTGATGGTCAAAAGGTGCCATAGGTGTCTCGACTATGGTCATATAGGTCGAGACTGCAATGCAGTAGATAGGTCGGCTGCGTGCTTTAAGTGCGGAGAAGCCGGCCATAAGGCAGCAGACTGTAAGAAGAGCCCATGCTGCTTCTTATGCAAGGCGAAGTTCGGCGAAAAGGAGAACATCCAACATGTAGCCGGATCAGGGAGTTGCAAGGTCTTCAGAACTGCCCTCGAGGAAGCAAAGAAGACTTTGTCAAGGACAAGGAGAAAATAAGGCCAGAACAAGAGCGGCACGGGAGAGTTGCGCCAGCGACTACATGGAACCATTCATCTACGAAGTCTGAAGCCACTAGGTAGTTCCGTAGGTGGATAGAAGGTTCGAAACCCAGGGGAAACAAGAAGAGGTTTTAGTCGGTAGGGTGACTGCCGTTAAAAGCAGGTATGTGAGGTTTTTTTTTTCCTTGCATTTTGTACGAGTCCGACATACCCCAGGTAAGTGGGATCTTTCTGGGGATGCGTAAATGCATTTCCTCTTCTCCCCCGTGAATAAAAAAAAAAAAAAAAAAAAAAAAAAAAAAAAAAATAATAATAATAATAATAATAATAATAATAATAATAATAATAATAATAATAATAATAATAATAATAATAATAATAATAATAATAATAATAATAATAATAATAATAATAATAATAATAATAATAATAATAATAATAAAATAGTAAATATAGAAAAAATATTAGTAAAAATATGAAAAATATGAAAAATTAAAAAAAATAAATAAAAATAGTGAATTAAAAAAATAATAACAATAATAAAAAATTATTATGAAAAAATAATTTATGGAATTTGAATTATAAAATTAATTTTTCAATAAGTACCCTTCTTATTCTCTCTTGAAAGAATTGAAATAATTATGAAACGAAATGGGAGTTTATCGGCTAAACGCACAAACAGATTAAATTCTTCTTGGAAATTTCTGAGATATTCTAGATTCTATATTTATATATATATATAATAAAAAAAAATACTACAAGAGCGAATCTTGAAAAAACTCTCTACATTTTTTTTTTGATCTCTCGTGGGATTAATTTCTTTTTTTTTTTTATTTCAAAAAAGTCTCTGGGAAAAAATTAATTATCTGTAGAGAATTTACGAGAAATAATACCAGCAATTAAAAAATAAGATCAAAACAAACAATGAAAAACACTTGGATGGAAAAAAAATCCAATAATTGTGAACAGAAGATTAAAAATTAAAATATAGTGTATATTTTTTAATTGAATTTCAAAAAATTACTTCTACAAGAAAGAAAATGAATTGTGTAATCTCGTTTTGTTAATTTAATACCAACGATAATTTTTCTTACGTGATGAGAATGGAGAGAATGAAAGGAAAAAATTAAGATCCAACATTTTTTCTCTTTTGAGAATATTTTTACTTTTCTTTTTAAAAATAAGTTGGTTTTTTATTTAATAGTCATTTGGTTATTTAATTAGGAAATTCATAATTTAACTAAATATTAAAATAAAAAAACTAAATATAAATTATAAAATAAATAAAATAAATAAAATAAATAAAATAAATAAAATAAATAAAATAAATAAAATAAATAAAATAAATAAAATAAATAAAATAAATAAAATAAATAAAATAAAAAAAAGATCTAAATAAAATTAATAAACAAAATATTTCGCTTTATTTCGTTTATAAAAAAATAAATTTACCTAATTAACCTAATTTATTTACCTGACATTTAAATTATTATTTCGTATTTAATTAATTATTTAGTTAACTTATTATTTAAACTTTGATTATCAGATTGTATTTTTATGAAAAAAAATGAAATATTAAAATAAAATATTAGTTGCCAAAAGAATAAATTTTTGATAAAGTTCAGTTTTCTCCTAACCGAATAAATAAACTTCCACCTAATTTTTATCATCAGTTTAATGTTCAAAAGAGAGAGCAGAACTAATGTAATTATAAGTTCTCTGCTTTTCTAAACTAAACATTCGTCGCCTCGTTTGAAAGTGACCTAAAAATTTCAACTCAAAAGAAACTTTGTTTACATACATATTAACTTCAATTTACAATTACTTATACTTTCAAATAATTAAATTAACACTTTTAATAAAAAAATTTTTCTACTTTGAAAAAATATATATTAACAAAATAGTTCAAAAAAATTGTCTCAAAATTTTTCATCATTTTTAAATTTAAAAAAATAATAAATAGAAAATAATAAATACTGACAAAATATTACAAAAAAAAACTTTTTTTAAAAAATTTTTTACCATTTTCAAGTTTCAAAAAAATAATAAATAAGAAAATAATAAATACTGCAAAAATATTTCAAAAGAAATTTCTTTCCAAAATTTATACAATTTTTAATTTTTAAAAAATATATATTTTTAAAACTCCATAATCCCTTGATCTACTTTCTTGTTCATTATTTCACGAATTTTATTGAAATTGCAATGTAATCCTTAAGCCCTCAACGACGAAAGTGAATCAAATTTCGATGATAAATGTGATCCTATCAATTTCTTTTTTTTTGCACCATTTTTATCATCTCAAGTGATAAAATTACAATTTTTCCCTAAGAAACAAAAATTTCCACAAAAAAAAGAAAAAATTAACTTTATTTATTAAAACTTTTCTTTTTGCAAAAGGAAAAAAAGTTTATCCTTTTCCTGTATCGGTATCTCTCCGTGAGTTTGATAAATCTAACTTGAATATTTTAAAAGTTACTTCTCAACATAATGATCTTTTATTCAGGAAGCCTGTTTTACAAGTTACTTCAACAGAATCAGAAGAGCTCTTGAAATTCAAGTTTCCGACATTAATTTGCTATGACAATGTTTCAGAACAAAAAAAAAATGGTAGAAAAAAAAACTTTTAACATTTTAATTGTGCTACGTTATTAAGCTTTTGTTACTCAAAAGAACAGTAAAAAGTGTTGCTCGAATATTATTTTCCACTTCCTTTGTAATTCAATTCTACTTGTTAATTGTAATTTTCTATTATTTATTTTTCGAAACAATTAGTAGGAAAAATGAATAAAATTTTCAAAAGGGGGAATTTAGTTTATACAAATGAATAAAATTTTTTATTAAATTTCTTCTAATAAATAAAAAAAACAATTTAAATTAGAGTTTTCAAATAAAGCAGAACATGTAAATTAATTGACGTTTTCAAAATAAAAAAGACATAAATGTTTGATTTATATTCACTCTTACTACTTATGTGGAAATGTTACAAAAATTATATTCCGCCTGACTAATATTGACCTTTACTACTTAAAATAATTTAATCTAATAATTTATAAATATAATAATAAATTATTTATTTATTTATTTATTTATAATAATAATAGTTCGAAGGGATAAAATTTAAATAAGTTATTAGTTGATTGATAGAATAAAAATGAGAAATAATATTGAAATTGAAAATAGATAAAATAATATTAAAATTATTATTTTGTCTGACCAATGATGACCTTTACTACTCCAGTTTAATAATAAAAATTGAAATTAAATTCAGATAAAAATAAAAACTAATAAATCTACAGAAAATAATAATTACAAGACTTTAGAAATTTTTAAATTAGCCAAAAAATTTTTTACGCTTGACATTAAAATTAAAAGACAGAGAAATTTTGGTCTGACTAAAACTGTAGAACTAATATTGACCTTTACTATTTAAACTATTATTGCACCAATTTTGAAACATTCAAATCTAGCCTAAAAATATTTTTACTACAGAGATTAAAATACAGTAGAAATTTAGTCTGACTAATGTTGACCATTACTAAAGAAAATAATTATTAAAATAAAATTGTAAAATTACTGATAATAATATTATATGAATTTAGAAATTTAAAAATAAGCCAACAATTTTTTTTACTCCTGAGATTTAAATGTAAAAAAATTTTAAAGTTGGTCTGTTTAAAATTGTGCGACTAATATTGACCTTTACTACTTAGAACTAATATTATACGAATTTAGAAAGTTTGAAATTAAAACAAAAATTTTTTTTACTGATGCAATTAAAATCAAAGGTATTGGAAATTAGGTCCGACTAATATTGACCTTTACTACTTAAAATTATATTACACGAATTTAGAAAATTAAAAATTTGCCAAAAATTTCTTTACTACTGATATTAAATCTGAAAGACAGAGAAAATTTGGTCTGACCAATGTTGACCGTTACTACTTAAATTATTAAAAAAAAGTTAATAATAATAAAAATGAAATTAAAAAATAAAATAAAAAAAAACTACTAAGGCTAATATTCGACAAATGTAGAAAGCTAAATATTAGCCAAAAAGTTTTTGTACTCTTGAAATTAAGATCAAAAGTCAATATAAATTTGGTCTGACTAAAGCTGTTCAGCTAATATTGATCTTTACTACTTAAACTAATATTAGACGAATGTAGAAAGTTTAAAATCAGTCAAAAATGTTATTTACTAAAAAAAAAAAAAAATAAAATAAAAATAAAATAAAACAATAAAACCAACAGACAATGAATATTTGGTCCGACCAATATTGACCTTTACTACTTAATTCTAATTAGAAATTAGAAAGTAAAAAATTTTTCCAAAAAAAATTTTTTTCCATGGAGATTAAAATTAAAAGACAATGTAAAATTAGTCTGACCAATGTTGACCTTTACTACTTAAACTAATAATAATAAAAATAAAAAAAGTAAAAAACTAATAAAATAACTATTTAATTTTCTTTTCTCAGTAAATTAATTCAAATTATAATTAATTAAAGTAATAAGCAAGAACAGCAAATAAAAATAAATTTCAAAAAAATATAAAATTTTCAATGTTCGAGTCTAGCACAAATATTGAATTCTTCACCGACTTTTGATTCAATCAAAGCAACGTTTGATATTCGCAAAAAAAGTTACGTTACATACTTCCTACTTGCCGGTGCATTCTGAGTCTGATTAATCTAAATACATATTGAATATATAAAAGAATATTGATTGTAAAAACTTGGAATATTGGAATAAAAAGTAAAAAGAAAAAAAAATAGAAAAAAGTCGATACAAGCGTTGAAAGTAGATCAAAAGAACAGTCTCTCTGGATGCAAATTCAAAAATTAGTCCAAGCACGTTCACCTTCACAATGCTCTATATTTTTCTCTCTCTCCTTCTTTTCTCATTTGGCTGTCGCAGATGTGTAGAATTTTATTTCCAACAAGGGAAATCTTTTTAACTTTTTGTCACATTCCCAAAAACGGAAAATGTGAAGAAAAAATTTTTTTTCGTTAAAAAGAAGAGCTTTACGTTAAAATTCTTTTTTTTTCACTGGAACACAGTTGCAAACAAACCAGTTGGTTTTGATGTAAAAGAAAAACGTCTAATTAACCCTTTGATATCACGTAAAAACTGGTGAGCAAATTTTTATTATTTTAAACCGAAAAAAAAATGTTTTTCAATAATTTTTTTTTTGCAAAAATGAAACAATTTCCTTAACAAAAACAAGGGCCTATTTCTTTAAGAACTGTAAGTATTTTTCTTTCAATTGTTTTTTTCAAATATTTATTTAAGAAAAATTTCAAGTGAAAAAATTAAGTGACAAATATTTTTTATACAAATATTTATGCAAGGAAATTTTTTATGAATAATGTTATTATTTATACAATAAATATTAATTTTTGTAAATAAGATTTTTTCTAGAAATATGATCCACAAATTTTCAACGTTCGAATGAACGAAATATTTTTATAATAAAAACGAAGGAAATATTTACGTGACTGAAGTTCACAACACGTTTGTGGTCAAAAAATCAGAAAAAAAAAATTTTTTTTACACAAAAAACTATATTTTGTTTACAAATTTTTATTGTCAGGTTTTGATCAAGAAATGTAAAAAATGTTTTCAGAAAAAAATTTGAATGGAAAACATTTCTTTTTTCTAAATTTTTTGATCATAAAAGTTGTAAACTTCATCAACGTAAATATTTTCATAACAAAATAAATAAAAAAAAATTGTCATAAGTTACTGATTGTAATAAAAATAAAAATTTTAAAATTACATTTACAAATTACATTGACAATTAACTCAAACTTGATAGTGACTCAAAATTTTTTATTATTGTAATAAAAATTTAATTTGAAGACAACATAAATAAATTTCGTTCATTGTAACGTTCAGAACTTTAGAATTATCTAGAAATATTAATCTTTTCATAAATGTAAGTATTTTTGGAAATGTAAATATTTTTAAAAATATTAATACTTGTAGAGAAATTTTTAATTTTATTAAAACTAGGATTTGTAAAAATTCTGATTTGAAGGTTCAGAACTTAAGAAGTATTCGGAAGTATTACTAATTAATATTTTAATGAATGTTAAAATTTTTAGAATTATTAAACTTTTGGAAAAATTAATACTTCTATGAATCTAAATATTTTTTAAAAAATTAGATTTTATTTCAATAAAAATATTTAAATATTTTTAGAAATTTTCATATTCTTCCAAGTGTAACTATTTGTAAAAATTTTAATATTTTTTTAAATGTAACTATTTGTAAAATTTGTAATATTTTTACACATATAAATATCTAGAAATGCAACTATTTTTAGAAAATTAATATTTTTAAAAACCTAAATATTTTTAGAAATATTAATATTTTTTGAAACATTAATATTTTTCGAAAAGTAAATATTTTTAGTAATGTAACTGTTTTAAGAAATTTATTTTTATAAATTTATTTTTATAAACGTAAATAATTTTAGTAATGTAAATATTTTTATAAATTTATTTTTATAAACGTAAATAATTTTAGTAATGTTAATATTTTTACTAACGTAACTATTTTTATAAATATTTTTAGAGATTTAGAGATTTTAGAGATATTTTTAGAAATTTAAATATTTTTATAAATATAAACTTTTCGAGAAATATAAATACTTTTAGAAATAAAAACTTTTGGAAAAATATAAATATTTTTAGAAATATAAATACCTATAAAGGTACAAATATTTTGAAAACTACAAATTTGTTGGTACAAATGTAAATGTAATTAATTAAATTTAATATTTAACTTGTTAATAATAAATTCTATTAAAAATATAAATAGTACACATCAAAAATATATTCCATGACATTTCTTTCAATCAGAAATATAGTAAATTTTTCCAATAATTGAAATCAAGAAAAATAAATTCGAATCTAAAAAAGTGAGAAGCAGTATAAAGCAGTACCTGCAAAACTCCTCAAAAAAAAAAAAAATGAAAAAAGAAAAAATACTAGCGAATAAAAACGTTCGGTAATAGGCAAAAAAATAAATGCTAATTATTACCATCATTACAATGTAAAAAATAAAAAAAATCATTTCCCATTTACCGGCTAGCATAAGGGAGAAGTTGAACGTCTGCATAATCTTCTGGTGCAATACTGGAAACTGCAGTCTCGCCCAAAGGACAGTTCCAATTTGAAATAATTGCAAAATCATTTTTTCTTTGTCAAATAATTTCAAAATGCATTCTCTTTATTTCCTTTCAATTAATCCTTCAATTAAAAAATAATTATTTTTGCACGACAGTATAGGGTTAAGAAAAGAAAAAGAAAATTGTGAAAAAAAAGTTTTTGTTGGGGTTTGTATTGGGGTATATATATGTATATATATATATATTTATTTGTATATATATACTAAGCTTGCAGTTGCGCCAAACTTGGAGAAAATGTGCAGACACGATTCGCGTACCAAACCCAACTGAAGAGCCAACGGTTTTGCTGCTGTGACCGCGCCCCCGCCTCCCGATTCTGATTATCCGATCGCGCACGCGTTCCTCACCGAAATGCAAGCAGCAGACCACATCCATTACCCTTTACCTGCAAAAATTCTCTCACACACACAAAGGTGGAAATTTCTTTTTCGTTATTTTTTTTCATCTCTCTCTCTCTCTCTCTCTCTCTCTCCACCCATTGTCTCACTTATGATCGCTTTTCACACCCTCTCAACGCCTGCGAATAATATAATTTTTTTGGCTCTAGCGCCAATTTCGTTTTTTTATACATTAGCTAGATTAGAACGTTTGACAAAACTTTTTTTTTTTTTTTTTTTTTTTTTTGCTCTCCTTATCTTTTCGTAATTTTCTCAAAAAGAAGAAAATATTCAGTCAAATATTTTTTTTTAAATAAAATTAACCCCTTCGTAGTCTGTTGAATTTTTCTTTTTAATTTTTGATTTATTCATATTTAAGATTTTAGAAATCATTTAATCAAAAATTAAATATCAGATTTTAAAAGTCCAAAATGGAGGACCAAATATGGCAAACAAAAATTTTTTAAATTCACATATTTGCCTAAGAATTGTTACTGGGGAGGATTCTAGAATTACTGAATCTAAATTTAATGCCATTTTTAAGAAATTCAAAATGGTGGATCCAATATGGCGTCCAAAAGTTTTAGACTTTTTCTAAATATTTGTCCAAATATGTTTACTCTGATTTTTTTTTCTTAAATAAACATATTTGTCTATAAATAATTACTAGAGGGGTTTTTGGGATCACTGCATTTTAATTTAATGTCAGATTTTAAAAATACAAAATGGCGTATTCAATATGGCGACCAAAAGTTTTAGAATTTTTTAAATATTTGTTGAAAAATGTTTACTCCAGGATTTTTTTCTTAAATTAACATATTTGTCTTTAAATAATTACTAGGGTGGTTTTTGGAATCACTAAATTTGAAATTAATATTAGATTAAACAAAAATGGCGGAACCAATTTGACGACCAAATGTTTTTAAATTAACATATTTGTCCAAGAATAGTTTATTTACTTATTTATCCAAATATTTAAATAGTTACTACAAATATTTTGTCAGGTGAATAAATTTAAAATTAATGTCAGATTTAAAAAATTCAAAATGGCGGATCCAATATGGCTACCAAACTTTTCAGAATTTTTTAAATATTTGTCAAAAAATGTTTACTCAGTGGTTTTTTTTTAATAACATATTTTTCTATAAATAATTACTAGGGAGGTTTTTGGGGTCACTGAATCAAACTTTAATGTCATATTTTAAAAATACAAAATGGCGGATCCAATATGGCGACCAAAAGATTTAGATTTATAATTTTTTTTAGTATTTGTTTAAAAAATGTTCATTCCAGGATTTTTTCTTAAATTAATATAATTGTCTTTAAATAATTACTAGTGTGGTTTTTGGAATCACTGAATTTGAATTTAATGTCAATTTAAAAAAAAACAAAATGGCGGAACCAATATGGCCACCAAGAATTTTTAAATTGACTTATTTGCGTAAGAATATTAACTAGGGAGGTTTTTTTTGGTTTACTTAAGCCAAACTTGATTCTAGACTTTCTAAATGTGAATTTTATCTCTTTTCATTTTTATTGTAAATAAATTTTGAAAATCTTTTTAATATTAGTTTTAATTATTAGTAAAAAATTTTTATTACAAAAAATATTGCATTTAAAGGTTAAAAACTCGAAGATAATTTTTGCATTTTCTTTCTTTTTTTTTACTTTCTTAGAAATGTATGTGAATGAAATGTAAATGATCTTGATTGTATTCATATCGTCGTTAATTTTTGGTACACATCGTTTAAGTTTATCGTCCATTTGGTAGAAGGTGCGATATAAAATATCTACACATCGATTCAGTATCTATGATTCGATGTTGGAAATTCAATTTCAATTTCAACTTGCGATATTCCGGGATTTACAGATCTACTTTAAAATTCGTAATTTTATAGATCTTCGTGACTAGAATGTCCAAAATTTTCAGATTTGTGAATGCAATCATCAATTTTTTAAATAGAGATGCAGCGAGAAACTATTTTTCATATTCGAAAATGGAATTCTCAATTTTTTTCGAGACTATTTTTAGTTATATTGAGTTATATCATTTTGTGAAAACGATAAACAAGAACAGGGTAAACAAATAAATATTCTAAATATCAATATTTTTGGTACTTACTAAACAATATTTGAATATTAATAAATAATATTGTTATTTATTTTATAAAAGAAATTTAGATGAAAAATAATTAAATATTTTAATTTTAATAAACATTTCAAACATTAATTTAATTTTTTAAACATTTTTTAACGAAACATAAAATTTGCAGAGCTAAAAAGCAAATGTACTTAAACATTATATTTAAAATTATACTAAAAATAAAAATAATAATAAATAATGAAATGAATAACCAACACTAAATAAAATAAACTTTAAAACAATTGCAAACTTACAAAAATCAGTCCTGGCTTGTTCTCGACCTCCATTCTAAAGTTGTATTCATCATTAATTTTGAGACGCAAAAAACACTCACTCGCGGTTTTAAAATTTTTTTTCGAGCACTCGCGAACCACGTGTTCGCAAACTGGAAAAGGGATAAACTTTTTTCTGTATAATTAGGTTACGATCGCGGTTTTAATTATTACGAACACTCCCGATATTTACACGGAGAAACTTTTTCTTATAATATTAAATATATTTGGTTATGTTTATTCTAAAAGTACGTTAGAATGTGAGGATTTTTCGTGCGTTGTGCTAATAATTTCAACATTAATACGAAAATATGATAAGTTCGTTATATATTAAGCAACCTTCGGTGTACAAAAATTACTATCTGCATTAGAAATAGTCTTATTTTTCTTTAGAAAAGAATAAAATGCTAGTTTTTGTTTGTGAAATAATACGGTAATTCTAACCTTTTTTCCACATATAGATAGAATATATAACAGACATTCTAACGTAGCATACCAATTTTGGAAGGACTGCGGGCGGACTTAACCGATTTCGCCCGAGCATCACCGAGACCATCACCTGACGTCGCGAACTAACCCTAATGTTTTCGAAGTTGAAATTCACACGTGTATGAAAGAAAAAAACCTTTTATTAATAAACGTGAATGTCTCCTCATGCCAAATTAAATTCAAGAACTGTTCCTCAATATAACATAATTTTTTTCACGACTTTTACTTATTTACATAATTTGATTAGTAAGTTATTTTAAAAAATGCTCTCTCTCGAAGGCACATATTTTTCCACTCGTTTAATATATAAGGACGATTCAGCTGTGTACTTCTAACGAATCGTGCGATCTTTCGGTTTCCGTGACCAATCGTCGTGTCTTTACTTGCGTGTGCGTGTGTGCGTTAATAATATAGGTTAGGTTCTTACGTCGTGTTAAATATATTTACCTACAGTTACAGTGACATACACTAATGCCATCTACCATCAGATCCAAGTATCACTATCGTCTCTATGAGTATCTATAGACAATTAATTTGTTGTGTTTCTTTTTAATTCATGGCTTTCCCAACTTTGCAAAAATTATTATTTTCTTTCTAAAACAACATACTAATTTTCGTTAGTTTCCTTATGAAGAACTGTAAAATATATACTGAATGAGTGTTTTTGATAGTCTCAATAGCAATTTCTATAACCTATGTCGTTTTTCCCTTGAATCTAACCTAACATACTAAAATGTCTCACCAGTTTTAAGAATTATTGGTATTAAAAGTTTCTCCGTGTACTTTTAATCTATAGAAAATTAAATCTATAGAGAAGAATTTTTATTTCTATTTAAATAAAATTATTTACAAATTTTTATATAAATAAAAATTGATTTAAGTAAAGCAGCAATTAAGAAAAAGAAGAAAATTTAAAAATCCTAAATATTAATCGATCGCGGTTTTGAAAAAAAAATTATCGCACTCCCGAAAGCTAATGCACATTTTTAGAAAATAAAATTTGAAATCAAGGACAATTTTATAAACACGTGGTCGAATGAGACGCGCGACAATGTTTTTGGAATTTTGCTTTGACCTTTCTCATCTGCGCCCAAGCATTGACTGACGGCGTCTGAGAGAAGGGGTAGAAAATTGAGGAAGAAAGTGACAAGTTTCTCTCTCTCTCTCTCTCTCTCTCTCTCTCCATTCTGAAAATACAAAAAAAGTCAATAAATTAATTTTCTGTTTCCAGTAATAATTTAAATTTAATTTTTACAAATTTTTTTACAAATTTTTTTACAAATAATTAAAAATAATTCTAATTGTAAATAATTATAAATATGAATAATTGAATATTTTCGATTTTAATTTCAATTATATACATTCATTTATTAAAAAAGTAGATTTAGATATAATACAAAAATATAATTATTATAATAAAAATAAATTTCTCCAAAAGAAAATAATTTCGGTTCCTTAAAGTGCGAGTTTTCATCCTACACTTTTCCTAATATTAAAGATTAAAAGAAATTATTAGGTATAAATTATTATTATTATTAACCATAAAAGACGTTAATTTAATTAGTGAAAAAAAATTGCTATTTAAAAAAAAAATTAATAATCACGGTATTATAGTTGGCCCCATATTACTAATTAATTAAAATCATGAATTATATATAAGAGTGAAACTTTTTCTCTAATTAGAAAGTGAGTTTCATGGAAAAATTATTTACAAAAAAAAAATAATAATCTGTACCTATTAAAAACGCGCATAATACTATCCATTTGTTCGAGACAGAAAAAACGTGAATTTGAAAGCTTTTAAAAATATTCTCGATTCATTTTTAACAAAATTTTTTTACGAGCATTAAAATCTCCATAAATTTCATCATATCTACTTTTAAAGATTAAATATAATATTTGCTTAGTTCCCTGACACGAATATATTTGTAATCATTTCAAAAATACTTTCGAATTTCATTCTTTTCTACAATTTTATTTTTCAGTTATTAATTTGAAAAATAATTTTTATTTTATTTTTACACAACCAGATTTTTATTTCAAAAAAATTTTATTTTTTTCAAATTAATCTAATTTTTTTTAATTGAAAATTTTTTCATAATTTAAAGAATAACTATTGAAAAAGAATGTTTTTTTTTTTGAAGAAAAATTATTATTGAAAAAAAATTCATTTTTCATAATATAAGTTACAAAAAATTATAGAAAAAATCGAAAGTTTTTGGTGTAAAATTAAAAATGTTTTTAATTGCGCATTTTTTATTTACCTATCTGATAAAAAATAAATTATAATACAGCTCTTAATCCCAAATGTCATTAATCCAGTAATGATATTTTTGTGAAGTACAACCCATGGGTAATACATTATTATAAATTATAATATTTATAATAATAATAATGTAATTTTTACTTGGAAATTTATAGATAAATAAATAAAATATAAATAAATAAAAAAAATAAAAAAAATGGGAAATTAAAAAATGGTAAAAATGGTAAATAAAATAATAAAATAATAATAAAATAATAATAATAAAATAATAATAATAATAATAATAATAATAATAATAATAATAATAATAATAATAATAATAAAATGGTAAATTAAAGAATAAAAACGAAATAAATAATTATAATTCGAAATATGAGAAAGTTTTGGTAATAAATAATGATAATGAATAATTATATAATAATAATTAAATTATAATAGTTTCAAGTTAGAATATTTTTCGTATCACTCGAATTTCGTGAGCTGAATATTTTGCGATAAAAAATTAAAATCGGAAAAGTGTAACAAGCAATTTTTTTCCCCCACTGAGAATGTCATAAATTTTAAAGAAACTTTTTCAATATTTGATAACGTTAAAGGCCTGAAAAGGCTCGTGGTCAGAGAATGCAACAGGTGCCTAAATAAACTTTGAGAGTGGTCTTTTACTGAGTGTGTTTATATATATATGTGTAGGTAAATGGAGAAGTTAGGCTCAACAGAGCTTTACCTAAAAAGAACCTGCGAGCAGTATGCGATAAAAAGAAACTTTTATTTTATTTCTCTGAATAATAGTAAATAGTAGGAAGAAGAAAAACTTTAGAAAAAGAGGTTTATTGTTAATCTTTTAAAAAGCTTATTTACATTATTGTTGAATATTTCAAGAGAATTTATCCAAATTGAAAGGAAGAAAAAATTTTTCTTTATATACTTTAAGAGAAAGGAAAAATTCTCACTTCTATTATCACCAATCGAACACAATAGAGATAGAAGAGTGCAAAAAAGAAAACAAGTTCTGAATTTTAATGAAAGAATATTTTTATTTTTATTTTTTTTTTTTTGAAAGTGGTGAAAAGTTTTAGAGTTAAAAGTCAAAAGTAAAATATTCTTGAAAAATTTTTTCTGTGAAATGATTTTATATTTAAAAGAGAAGATCGAGGAAAAAGTTTTTTGATTTTTGGTATTTATTTTTTTTTTTTTTTGCATTTGTCAGTTATTCGAAAGGAAAAATATGAAATATAACTAGTGAGAGACTTATTTTTCCCGGAGAGAGAGACAGAGAGAGCGAAAAATTTGCATATACCAACGTCTCGTTTCGCACGTCCGAAAGAAAAATGCGTGACTCAAGTAAGAATTATTTTGCAAAATAAAACTCAATTCGAAAATTTTTACCAGCTAAGCATTTTTTTTTTTTAGAAACAAAATTTTTTCACCTTAATATTTTAGGTGAAAAAGTTTATAAATAAAAAAAATTTATATACAACAGAAAATATATTTAATATAAATAGTAAAAATAAAAAATAAAAATAGTAAAAATAAGAAATAATAAAAATAGTAAAAATAAGAAATAATAAAAATAGTTAAAATAAAAAATAATAAAAATATTAAATATAAAAAGTAATAAAAATAGTTAAAATAAAAAATAATAAAAATGATTGTCAATTTTTGTAAAAAAAAAACCATAAAATAAAAAATGTAATTAAAAAAATAAAAAATAAGATAAAAATTACCACTTTGGACCATTTGGTAAATATTATTGAATGTTTGTTATATTGTTTAAAATGTTATTTCTAAATTACTCAAATTTCTCGTTTCATGTTTAATCTGCTTTAATTGAAAATGTCATTTAAAATACATGTGTATTTATGGAGACTACTTAATAAAGGACAGTATTTATCAATTTCGCATTTATAAAAGAAAAATAATGGAAAATCTCTGTTTATACGAGTTTAAAACAAAACTTAAAACAATAGCCCAGGTTAATGTAAAACTAAACTTTTTAATATACCTTCTGATATATTCTTCACAGTACAATATATTTTAAACATATATTATTGTAAAAATGATTTTCAGTCACGTAGTGAAGTTTATAATTATTATTCCTATTGATTTCATAATAAAAAATTATTTAAAGTAAATTATTTAATTATTATTAAATTAATTAATTAATTATTTCACTATTTAACAATAATTTAATAATTATTAATAATTTAATTATTAATAATAATTTAATTATTAATAATTATTAAATTATTAATAATGTTTAATAAAAATAATAATATAATTAAAAAATTCACATAACCGATTACTTGTCTATTATCAAGTAAATATTCACTTGAATCAATTAATTTTCGTATCGATTATTATCTAAATCAAATAAATTATATTTGAACCGATAATTTCATTATTTGAAGCAAATACCATTTAATTGATTTACCTAAAAATTATTTGATTGAAGTAAATATTCATCATGATAATAGATGAGTAGGTAGGCGATTATTTTAATCAAATAAATTTTCTTGTCATTATATATTCTATATTATTATTATTATTATTATTATTATTATTATTATTATTATTATTATTATTATTATTATTATTATATTACTATTATTATATTATATTATTATATATTAATCTATAATATTAGTATACATAATATTTACTATAATACAATATGGATAATAATTTAAATAAATAAATTATAAATATTTTTAATAAATTAATTTTTTTAACCATATTTATTTCAATAAATCAAATTTCCAATTAAAGAATATATTCAAATTATGGTTTTACTTCTATAAAAGTAAAAAAGGAAAATTTCTCATCTAAATACATTTTCTTTGGAAATTTACGAAAATCAATAAAATATATATATATACGCGTTGATGTCCCGTTTTTATACATATGATATGAGATCATATTCGTCAAGCGTCGCGTCGGTCAATCGACTTTTTTTCTCTCTCCTGAAACCTAATCCGGTGAGAATTCGAGACAAGATACTGTGGGAGTTGACAGCATATTACATGAGTTTCCAACCTTTCAATTTTGATCGAAAAATAAATAAGAAATACTATAAAATAAAAATTGAAAAAAAATATATTTTTCCTTTTTAAAAAAAAAAATACTTTTCTTATTTTTTCTCCGAATTTTAATTTTTGTTTCTAAACGGAAGTAGAATATTTTTTAAGATAATTTTCAACCCCCCTCGACACTCTCTCTATCTCTCTCTCTCTCTTTCCAAGAGAGATAAAAAAAATAATTTTATTACAAGAAAACTGTACAAAACTGAATTTTTTTTTCAAAATTTTTCTGAAATATAAAAGAATATTTACAAGCGACATAAATAATAGAAAGAAAAGGGGTAAAATACCAAAGGAAGAATTTAACAAATTAAAAGTAGGATTAAGTGGCTTTCGAGTTTGAAAAAGTTTAAAAGAAAATCTCTGGTTAATCTCATCGTTTTCTAATAGTTGTGAGAGTAGAAAGTTTGACAGAAAGCTCTTGATTAAAATTTCAGAGCAAAGTATTTAGATTTCGTATTATTTTTCATCACTTTTCTCGTTAATAACAAATTTTTTAAAAATAAATTAAAAATAAATTAAAAATAAATTAAAAATAAATTAAAAATAAATAAAAAATAAATTAAAAATAAATTAAAAATAAATTAAAAATAAATTAAAAAATTAATTAATTACTTATAAAACCGAAAAATGTGAATTAGCTTTTCCTTGTATAGAATTACAATTTTACATTTGGACTTTTCTTTTTTCCTTTTCTTTGGAAAAATGAAGAAAACACCGTTAAAAGTAAAAAGTTGAAAAATTAAACTTTCAAGAAGCTTAGATTGCTTCGAAGAAAAAAATTTAGTGCTAAAATGAAGTAACCATCGAAATGAACATCTCTTACTCTCTCTTTCTTTCTTTCTTCAACAAAAAGAAAGTAATTCACGAAAAAAGTTAATTCAGGAAAATTCTTCTACTTCTTCAAATTCAATTTTTTTTTCATTAAAAAGAAAAAAACGACTTTTAAGAATAAAAAAAAAAAAAATTAAAAAAAAAAAAAAAAAAATAATTAAAAAATAAAAATAAAATTAAATAATAAAAAATTAAATAATTAAATAATTAAAATTAAATAATATTAAATATTAAATAATTAAAAATAAATAATTAAATAATAAATAATTAAAAAATAAAATTAAATAATTAAAAAATTATTTAATCTTTTTGTTAGAAAAATATATTAAAAATTAAAATATAAGAATATAGAATTAAAATTTCAATTATATATAAATTAATTTTGAAAACTTTTACCAATATTAATTAGTGGAATTTTCGGCATTAAGTTCGATTATTGAAATATGCATTTGAAAATTATGCGATTTAACAGAAGTCAAACAAGTTTTAGTATTCAAATTAGATATGGAATCGTGTTCACCAAGTTTAATTCACATATTAGTTTATTCTAAACAAGATCGTAATTCGTTTTATCATTGATTAACAGGAGTTTATTAAATCGAACGCTTGTTAAGCACGACTACATATGTATGCACATATATACACAAATTTAAATTATATTTCTCTGCAAAATCAATCATTTTGCAAAATTCACATCTAAAAGTCAAATTTACTGAATCGAAATAGCGTTGGATTTAAAGTACATAAAAAAATAGTTTAGGATATTCAGTTATTTTTATTTAAATAAATTTAAAAAAAAAATAATTTTAGTAATAATTTTTATTATTACTACTATTATTATTATATTTATTATTATTTTATTCTATTCTATTATTTAGTATATAGACGGGCTTATATTATTGCACTTTTGTACAATGTACTGAACAATGAAAATCTTATGTTACTAATTGATCGCATTGTTATTTTGGTCGAAAATCTGATTGCGCAGTTCTCTATTATTATAATAATAATTTCATTGTTTTGTATTAAACGACCAAAAATATTACATAAATTAATTAAATAAAGGTTTTAAGAAAAAAATAATATTAATTATTATTACATCATATGTAAGCCGAAAAACATTTATTTATTTATGGAAATAAATATAATAGGCATGAACTATGAATAATAAATAAATTAAATTGTTTTAAATAAATTAAAAACTACATCTAATTAAAATTATTATTAAAGTTATATTTGTTACTTTGTTATATAAAAAATAGAAAAATAAAAACCGATGCAAAGTTAAATAATAATAATACTTTCATGGGGAAGGAAAATAAGAAATAGTTAATAGAAAAAAATATTACAAATATAAATATTATTTAACTATTTCGTCGAATAATTTGCCAAAATATTGTACGAGCTCAAAAGTAAAGATTCATGAAAGTACAAAAAAATTAAAATAAATAAAATATTTCCACGAAAAGTTGATGAGAGAGAATGAAAATTTTTTTTTTCTGCAGAGAGTAAAAAAAATTTTTAAATAAATATTTACGGGACAAAGGTCTAAAATGATAAATTATGTTAGTCGAAAGTGTCTTGAAAATCTACTGTACGTAGTGAAAAGACAGGAAATCCTGCCTCCGAGCTCGGATCCCTTTATGACTGAAAGCTAACCTCTCTCTCTCTCTCCCATACCAGGAAGAAACTATGGAAGTTGGCCTCGTTGATGCCTTTTTGAAATATCCAATAACCTTTAGATTCACGTTCATATACAGATAAAATTTATATTAACGAGTGAAAAAGAAAGTTACTTTTTTTTATTTTTATGTGTAAGAAAAAATCTATTATAATTTGGATCATAAAAATATTAAAATTTTCAAAAAAAGTACAAAAATAAAGATTTAGAAAAAATAAAAATAAAGATTAAAAAAAATCAAAAATGAAGATTTAAAAGAAACAAAAATAAAGATTAAAAAACAAAAATAAAAAATAAAAAACAAAAATTAAAATTATAAAAACAAAAGTAAAATATAAAAAAAGAAAAATAAAGATTTAAAAAAGTACAAAAACACAGGAAAATAATGATAGAAAATTTTGAATTTGATATTCAAGCGTACAATATTCAATATTCGTTCACTTCAAGCAAATGATTAATATTTGTTGAATATGTTAATGAGGTGATGTATTATAGCACGGAAATTATAGTTCTGCAATTATTTTCCTTATTATAATTTCTACATTAATTAGCAGAATACATTACATGATTTTTTATTTTTTTTCAACTACTTTAGAGTTTTTTAAATTTATTGGTACTTATTTGTTTAAAATTTAATATATTATAATAATTATTTAGTTAATAATTCTAATAATTTAATTATTCTTACTATCAATAACCACAATTTAATTTATTTATTATTCATAGTTCATGCCTATTATATTTATTTCAATAAATGAATAAATGTTTTTCGGCTTTGAAGCCGTATGGTATTATAAATTTAATATATTAATTATTACGTAATATTATAAAATTATAATTATTATATTATACTATATATTAATTATATTATTAATTATATTATTAATTATATTATTAATTAAATTAAACTATATATTTAATTATATTATCTTTTTCGTATTATAAAATATTTTAATTATTTATAAATAAAAACATTCTAATATATATATTTATTTATTTATTTATTACACTAATTAAGTTGCATTGAAAGTAATTTTAATAATTAAGTGGAAAAATTAATGTATGGTCAGACATTTATAACAGAAAAAATATGCAAGGAGAGTGAAAATACCCGACTTTAGTCAGACAAGACTATTAAAAATAATTCGTTAAAACTTACATTCATTAAGTAAAATAATTTTCAATAAAATACGTAATCAAAATAACAATTTCTCAAGTTTATAAATTTTTTCAGTTAAAAATAAAGATAAATATAAGATTTAAAAAAAAATTTTGAGCAAATAAATAAATAAAAATTATGAGTAATTTAGAATTTAATTATATAATTGTACTAATTAAAAATTTGTTATACATTAGATAGTAATTAAATTAGTTAATAATTCTTGGTTATTATTAAATAGTTAAAAGTTATTAAATTATTTAAGAAATATTAATTATTTCAGAAATTAAATTTTTTTAGTCAGTTTTTTAACTAACATTTCTTTTAATTTTTTTAGTTACTTTGTAGGAAAATTTTTTAAGTGGTAAAATTTGTATTTTACGTGACAATTAACAAAAGGCAAAGAAATGGTTCATTAAAACTTTTTTTTCCCTATCATTACTCTAATAACTCAAGCGAGTAAAAAGAGAAAATTGTCGTGAAAAGTAAACTATTATCTGCGAATAGTGTTTAAATTTTCAACATTATCGACAGTTGAAAGGATATTTAACGTTGGTAAGAGTTCTCTGCAGAGTCGATAAATTTTTCTATCCTCACGACCATCAAGAGATGGAGCAACTATTTTGTTTCACTGAAACTTGAATTATTCTTTAAAAAAAAATTCCAATAAACTGTAAATAAAAAAATTGGAATAAATATAAATAAAAAGAAAATTTTTCAAAAATTTTTTGTTTTTTTTGGTAATTGAAAAAAATTTTATTTCTTGTTCGAGTTTTTTTGATAAAGTCAGTTAATTTAAAATTAGTTAGTTAATAACTAAAAGTTAGTTAATAATTAATAACTTAACTGGACTAAACTAATATTTTTTTATTAAATAACTAAACTATTATTTAGGTTAAACTAAATAGAGTAAAATAAATTTAACTCAACTTTTACTTAAAATAAAATAAATTTAACTCAACTTTACTAAACTAAATCATAATTTTGATGTAATTAAATTTATCTAAACTTAAATTAACTAAACTTTACTAAACTATTATTTTAATAAAATTAAACTGAAATGAAGTGAAATAAATTTAGCTGAACTTTAACTGAGAATGAAATAAACTTAATTGACAAGAACTTTACTAAACTAATAATTTTAATTAAACTAAATTTAGCTAATCTTTTCTAAACTTTATTTAACTATTATTTAGGTCAAATTAAACCTAAATGAAGTAAAATAAATTTAACTGAAAATACAATAAAATAATTTTAATTTAACAAAACTAAACTAAAAGAAGAAATTAAATTTAAAAAATATACTTAACTGAAACTAAACTAAAAAACTAAACTAAAAAACTAAACTGAAAAAAATAAAACTTTACTAAATTCTAATTAAACTAAAATAAAAAAAACTTCACTAAACTTTAATTTCAAACAATCCAAAATAAACTAAATTTTAATTTTAATTTAAAAAATTTTCAACTACAAAGAGAATTTTCCGAAATTTTTCCATCACTTTTAGCATTCACTGTCACACTCATTACACAGGGAGGGTTGGCTTTTTTTTCTTTCACTAATTTATCGTGTACAGCCACAAGATTTCATTTCTGGAAACAAGAATCACTCCTGCATATGTTAGCGAGAACGAAAATAGCCTTAAACCGTTACAAGTCAAAAATATTCTCTCTCTCTGGTCCATCTATCCTCGGGAGGCTGCAATGAGTGGCATATAAGAATTTCTTTTCTGCTTATGAACTTTCACGATCAATTATATTTTACATTATGATGACGATGATGATGATAATGGCGATAATCTTTCTCTCTGATCAAAAGCTTTTCTCGAGAATTTAATTTTAAATTTACAAATAAAATTCTCATTTTATTTTTTGTTTATTTTTTATTTCAAATTTGACGCATTCCTTTAAACATTATTACATATTTATAATTATTAACACATTCTCTTCATGAATTTTCCATACTATATAGAATGTTTTTGGTTATTAATAAAAGCATACGAAATAGTTGAATTTATTTAAAGAATTTAATTTAAAATTTGAGTAAAAAATATAATTTATTTATTTATTTATAATATTTTTAGTTTTTTACATTAATAATAATTAAAAAATAATGGAAAATGAAATATAATTGAAATAAACGATAATAACTGAATATTAAAAAATAGTATAAAATAAAATCTGGTGTAAAACAGTAATAATAAATACAACAGTAATAATTAAATAACAATAAATAATAATTGTGATAATAATAATAAGTAATAATAATAAAAACTAAAACTAAAGAAAAACAATAAAAAAATAATAATAAAAACGCCAATAAAAATAAATTAACAATAAATGAATCAATATTAGAAAATAAGTATGTGTTGTTTATTAATAAAGACAAACGAAATAGTTGAATTTATATAAAGAATTTAATTCAGTAAAACACAATGATATGAATGTAGAGAAATAAATATAAATTAAATTAAAAAACTTTGAGCTTAATTAAAATTTTCTGTTAATACAAAAAACCTTTGGGAAATGAAATGATTTTCAATTCGAAAATTAATTAATTTAAAATTAATTTATAATTTACTACGTTTTAATACGGTTTTGATTAATTAGGTAATAATCTGTTCCCTCTGTGAATGCTTTGTGCACATGGGATACCAATTTGGGAAATCCTTTGGTTTATTGATCTGTATCAATCGAGATAATTAATCCTACTATACACTTTTGTACATTTGTAGTTTGTAATAAATAATAAATAAAATAATATTTATATACACAAACAACTCTCGAGCAATTAACAAATAATAAAAATAATAATCGTAAATAATCTTCGATATAATTTTTTATCAAGAAAAATTAAATTTTTATCCTCTCACAAATATGGATTATTTCAATTAGGAAATTCAGTCAAGTAAATTTTTGTTTTTTTTTAAATTAGTTATACTAATTAAATGTTTGTAATTTATTTTTAAAAAATTTTATTAATTATTTGATGATTAATAAATAAAATTATTATTTATTAGTAAATGAATAAAATTAGGTATTATATTTACTTATTCAAATAATATAATTTTTTTTTAGAGTGCAAATATTTAGAAAAAGAATATATTTGAATCATAGCCAACTAAACTTATTATTTATTTCAAATAAATTTTATTTGGTTCATATTATTTTTATTTGATTCAAATTGAATTTTATTTGATCCAAATTAAAATTTCCATTTGATTCAAATAAATTGTGTCTGGTTTAAATAAGATTTTATTTCATTCTTATAAAAATTTTATTTCATTCAAATACAAATTTTATTTGGTTGACATTAAAATTTCATTTGGTTTAAATTAAATTTTGTTTCATTCAAATAAAAATTTTATTTGTCTCTCATAAAATTTGTATACTTACTTGGCTTTGAGAGAAATTTTTCTTTTTAAATTAACCTAAATAAATTATATTCGGTTGAAATAAAATTTTTCTCTAGATGAAAAATAGAAAGAAATTAAATAAGAGAGACCAAAAAGAAAAATAAATGAATAAATTGTAATTAAATCACGCTTCGAAAATTCAGAATGTTAAAAGAAATAAAATATTTTTTCAATGCAAATTTATTTTAAAAAATTACAAACTAAAATCAAATTAAAAACGTAAAATAAACATTTTGAAACTTTATAAATTATTCTTTTAATGAAAGCATTGTAATTATTGGAAAAAAGTTTGAATTTGAAAAGAAGTCTTTTGGGTTTCAATAAATGAAAACTTAACAACAATTCTAAATTCAAACTAAATTTAATTATTTATATAGTATTATTTAATTATTATTTTTTATTAATGTATTATTTTAATATTTTTGCCTACTCGATTTATTAATCAAACTAAATTTAATTATTTATTTGAACCAAATAAAATTTTTTGGAATCAATTATTTATTTGAACCAAATAAACTTTTTTTATATCAATTAAAATTTATTTGAACCCAATAAAACTTTTTTTGACTTAGGTAATTTGAATTTATTTTAACCAAATAAAATTTTTCTTTAACTCAAATGAAATTTTTATTTGAACCAAGTAAAATTTGTAAATAAACCAAATAGAACTTTTTTAACCAATTGAAACTGATTTGAAAGAAATAGAAAATTTTTGGAACCAATTAAAATTCATTTGATATAAAATCCATTTGATCCATTTGATTTATTTTAAATAAATAAAATTTTTTGAAACAATAATATTTAGTTAAACCAAATAATATTCATTCGAACCAAATAAAAGTTGTTTCAACCAATTAAAAAATTTGTTTGAACTAAATAAAAATTTTTTTTGAATCAATTAAAATTTATTTGAACGAAATAAAATTTTTATTTGAACCAAATAGAATTTTTTTTTTTTTAACCAATTGAAATTGATTTTAAACAAATAGAAAAATTGTTGTATTTACTTGTTTTAAATAAAAATTTGCTTTAGCGCAAATACAATTTTGTTGAACCAAGTAAAATTTATTTGAACCAAATATAATTTTTTTGAATTAATTAAAATTTATTTGAACTAAATAAAAATTTTTGTTGAATCAATTAAAATTTATTTGAACCAAATTAAAATTTTTATTTAAACCAAATAAAATTTTTTTGAATCAATTTAACTTGTTTTTAAATAAATAGAAAAATTTTTGTAATCAATTGAAATTCATTTGAAATAAATATCATTTATTTGAAATGATTAAATTTTTTTTTGAACCAGCAATTAAAGTTTATTTTGAAACAAATAACATTTATCGATAATTTTAACTTTATTATTAACAAAAATGTAGTTGGACCAAATAAGATTTATTCGAAAGAATGAAATAATTTATTAGGCTATGAGTGAAATATATTTTTTCTTTGGGCGTAATAATTGGAAAACTAAGATTAAGATTAATTTTTTTTCCTTAAAATGAATAAAAAATGAATAAAAACCAAAAATTCAAAATAAAAATTCCCAACTATGAATAACAGAATATTTCTGAAAAATTCGTCTCGGGAAATTTCTCTAGAATACAATAAATTCACAATGTCATTTGCGTTGTTACAACTAAATTTAAATTTCTTTCTAAATTCATATAGCCACTTAGAATTTTCCCAGAAGAAAATTTTATCCAGGAAGACTCCGCATATATTTATAAATGGATTTCAAAAAAAAAAAAAAAATTAACTCTCATACTTTATTTTCTGTCATTCATTCCTGTCATTTCCCAAAGTTCTTTAAACTCAACTTTCTTTTCTGTTTCTTTTCCTCTTTCTTTCTTTCTCTTCTCTATTTTTTTTCCTTCCACGTGAAAGTTCAATCGCCTGAAAATTAAATATTTTTTTTTGTCTCCTCATTCCATACATCTTTTCATATATATATTTGCGTGCACGACGAACTGTCTTATTATTCTTAATTTTTTTTTTTATTGCTTTTGCTACAATGTCCGCGGAATCGTTGAACTTTCGCGAGAAATTTTTTTTTCGTTTCTTTCTTTTTATTATTATTATTTTTTTTTTTTTTGTGCGGCGTTGCACTTCCTGGCGAGTCTCATAGAGTTTCGTGAAAGACATGCCGGATTCGTTGGCTTTGGCGAATGATAGGATAGCGCGGAGAAATTGGACATATGCCAGGCCCGGTATATACGCACCGAAAGTCACCGAGCTTTCACGACGTTCTGAATTGCGGCGGCGTCGCGACGCCATGCGACGCTCAGTGTCTCGCGAAACACATCCCGGGTGCTGCAAAAAAGAATAAAGCGCTCTCCCGCTTTTTTAATTGTGCTGAAAATCACATGAGAAGCAGCTGCGCTTTTTTTTATTTCTCGGTGTGTTTGGAAAAAAAAATAAATAAAAAAAAAAATCTCGGGTGTTTTTTATAAAAAAAAAAAAAAAAAAATACTATGAAAAAATAAGTGAAACTTTTACAATTACAGGACCATTATAACAAAAAAAAAAGTTGGAAGTGATTTTTATTTATAATTTTATATTACAAAAAAAAGGTGCGTAATTTTTAACTTTTCCCGCTCTCTTTTTTGTTTAAATTCACTGTCTCATTGTTAACGACAAAATATAACGAAACAACTTTTTTTTCTTTTAGTCTCTTTTTCAATTGATTCAAACTTTCAAGAAAGTTTACCAATGGAAATTTTTACAATCACCAAAAAAGTTGGAAATTTTAAATTCCGTTGAGTACAATTTTTCGAAATTTAAATTCAAGAACAAAACAGTTAAAACTTCTTACGAAGAGTTGAATATTAATTTCATAACTTTAAATAACCAAAAATTATAAAATTGATTATAAAGTTATTAGTTATTATAAAGTTATCAGAAAATGAATATATGAAATTTGAATTTGGGAATAAAAATTCGAATTTCAAGTGAAAAATATTATGAGCTTCAAAAAATTAGATCTAAAAACTAATTTAAAATATTTATATTAAAATTGACGATAAAAATTATTTAAAAATATTTATATCAAAATTAACTATAGAAAATAATTATTAATATTTCCATCAAAATTAACTATAGAAAATAATTATTAATATTTCCATCAAAATTAACGATAGAAAATAATTAAAAATATTTCTATCAAAATTAACGATAAAAATTAATTTTAAATATTTATATTACAATTAACGATAAACATTAATTTTAAATATTAATTATTTAGAATTTAGAAAGTTTATCTTCAACCAAAAAAATTCATATTGGAGTTAAAAATTAATTTATAATATTTATTAATTATTATTTAAAATTTAAAACATTTATAACATCTGGTGAAAAAATCGTGTGATTTAAAATAAGAGTTAAAAAATAATTAAAAAATTGATTAAAAATATTTATATTTAGAATTTTTATTTAGAATTTTGAATTTAACTCCTGTTGAAAAAAAAATGTGTGCTCTAAAATTAGAATTTAAAGTTAATTCAAAATATTTATAGTTTGATTTTTAAGAATGTAACTTCAAGTGAAAAAATTTTTGAGCCATTGAAGTTAAAATTGTTTTTATTAACATATTTATTAATATTTGAAATATTTATCTATTCATTTATTTACTCACGTTATTGTTGTTATTAGTGAATAATCGTACCTGGAACAGAAAATTTTTTTGATTATTAAAAATGTTTAAACATTTTTAGATCCTGTAAACAAAATTTTTTCTTTTTAAAATTACAACAAAATTTTCTCCCTAACAGTCGCTGCAATATTTTTAGTTCAAATTTGAATCCAGAAAAAAAATTGTAATCTAAATAATTAAAATAATATAATTAATAATCTAATTAAAAAATTAAATCACAAAATTACTTTTCTAAAAGTCAGTACAATATTTAGTTCAAAAAAATTAAATATTTTAGTTAAAACAATATTTTCAAATCCAAAAAAAATTTTTTTGGTTAAAAGAAGAATTATAAAATCAAAAAAATAAGAAAATCTTTTCTAAAAATGGCAGCGGAATATTTTTAATTCAAACAATATTTTCAAATCGAAAGAAAATAATTTTTTGTTTTAAAAAATCTTCGCAAAATTAAATTACAAAAATTCCTTTTGTAAAAGAAAGGTGCTTCATTTAAGTAGCTTTATTTATTTATTTATTATTAAATAAAAAATTAACTGCAAAGTTGATTATTTATTATTTAATAAATAATTAACTTTAATATTAATTACTTATCACTTAATAAATAAATAAATAAAGCTACTTAAATTAAATTAAATATTTATTTTTAAATAAAAAATTAATTACAAAGTTAATTATTTATTATTAAATAAATAATTAACTTTAATGTTAATTATTTATTACTTAATAAATAAATAAATAAAACTACTTAAATGAAGCACCTTTCTTTTACAAAAGGGATTTTTAAAATAAAAAATTAACTTTAAAATCAATAAGTCTTTGTTTGAAAAAAGCTTTGTTTAAATTTATTGAAACAAATGTCATTTAAATAATTAATTCATTTTTATTTTTATTCGATTAAAAAAAATTCCTTTCAGCGAATAAAATAATTAACTAAAATAAAAATTACGTTAATTATAAGAAAGTTGAGAATATTATTTATTGAAAAAAGTCCGCATTAATTTAATACTCAATTCAATTTTCCATTTCCATTTCACTAATGAAACTGTGCAACATTATTTATTCGTAATTTTTCAATATTCAATTATTGAAATTAAATAACTATTCACACACAACAATAACAAATTCAGTAAAATAATTAACAATTACAAATATCGTAATTTAAATTAAATTTGATAATCATTTTATTCCATTACTAAAAACATGTGTGATTTAATACACAAATAAAAATAAAACAGCAAATAATCGTAAAAACGAAATATGAAAATATTTTCCGATAATTTTTTTTTTTATTAAAAAAAGCTCTCAAAGACAATAAGTAAATAAAATACAAAAAAAAATTTGTTTTTCAGGGAAATGCAAAATATATGTAAATATTAATTGGAAATGTTATTGTACGTAAATTGCGCCAATTAGCTAAAAACCAGTATAGACAATAAAGAAATTGCGAAATATTGTTTGTTGTTTTTCAGCAAAATTTTCTCGTTTAAAATACAGCTTTAAGAGCAATAAATTAATACTGTCGGGGTTTTAAACGAAACTCTAATTAAAGTGTACTTCATTTGTGGAACACGATATTTGATTTAGAAGCGTGGAATTCTATTATCGAAAATATTAAATTTAATGGAAGCTGGCAAGTTTAAGTCTATTATTATTAAATTAAAAAAAAAGAGGTGAAGAAAATTTTAATTTAATAAATAATAAACTTTTAATTCAATAAATAATAAACTTTTAATTCAATAAATAATAAACTTTTAATTTAATAAATAATAAACTTTTAATTTAATATGAAAATATACAATATAAATATATTTATCAAAATTATTTATAAATTCCACTTTCTGTTTCAAATTTATTTTATCGGATAATTCTTAAAATTCTTTTTCTCTGAATTATGAAAATTATCCAATTAACACTATTTAAATGTTCAATCAACTTATTATTAAAATTATTTATTTTTAATATTAATAACTTAATTTAATTCCATTCAATTGACATTTAAACTTCATTTTGTCCTTGAAAAAAAATAATTGTAAAATAATTTATTTTCAATTTGTGTTATAACACAGATTGAAAATAAATTATTTATTAATTTTTTTTAAAAGTATTTAATTAATTTAATAATTAAGTTTTTAATGTTTAAATACTCAATTACTGTAAATTATTTAAATAAGTCGCATTCTATTTATATAATAAAAAATATATATGTTAATAATTAATATAATTTTCAGTCCATTTATAATAAATAAATCTTTTATTTAATTAATTAATGTAAAAATGTAAATTAGTTATTAATTATTTAATTATTAATAAATAACATTAATTATTTAAATTAAATTAATTACAAATAAAAATTTATTAATTATATTCAGTTTATGAAATTTTATTCTGTTTTCTTTTCTTTCAGAGGAAAAATAATCCAAGTACCAACGAAGCTCTTTTCTTGCAAGAGGAAAAAAAAAATTTTTTCTCAAAACAATTATAAATTGTTGAAAAAGAAGAGAAAAATTCTTAACAAATGGATACGGTACCGATTTTAAATTCAATGGTCCTATTCTCACGTGAGACGAAATAAAAAAGAAAAAAAAAGAAGGAAAAGAAATTTAAACATATCAAAAAAGAAGAATCAAAAATCAAATGCAACCTATCAAAAAACAATTATCAATTTTTCAAAATCGAAAAAATCTCAAATTCCCTAGTGATTAATAATTTATACCATCTTATAGGATAATTTCCCGGAGATTTTTATTTCAAAAAAAAAGAAATTTTTTTTCTATCGATTTTCAAAGTGAGTGTTTTTATATTTTAAAAGGGGGTGAAAAAAAAGTGTTAATTTGTTATTATTAATGAAGACGAGTGTTAAATAGAGATCGGAGAATAGTTTTAAAAAATTCGGAAAGTAGTTTTAAATAATTCAGAAAATATTTTTAAAAAAGTTAGTTTTTTTATTCGGAGAATAATTTTTTTAAAATTCAGAAAATAGATTTAAAAAGGAAAAAAAAAATTCAAGTGTCATCAGAAGTCTTCCATTAGATAATGGCAGAGGAAACACCACGAAGAAAAACAAGATCGGCTTCAATTTGCGCTCCTGGTTTTTCAAGTATTGATAAAATGGTTGATTCAATGCCGCCTTCGGGTGCTAAAGAAAAGGATAGGGAAAGGGATAGCGGAAGTGGTACACCGGAAGGAAGTACACCAACAAGAAGACGACGACCTGCCACAAGGTCTCAAAGTGCACGAGTCACCGGTGGCGGTAAAAGTATTCGCCGAAGAGCTGCCGCTCAAGGTATTTTTTCACTATTTTTTTTCATAATTTTTTTGCCTATTTGTAAATTTTTTTCCTTTTTTATTCCTTTCCTTATTTTTTAATATTTTTCGTTTTATTTGTTGACTATTTGTAAATTATTTTTTTTTATTTTATCTTCCCTTCCTTATTTTATCATATTTTTTTTTATTTCTCTTTGCCTACCTGAAAATTTGTTTTTCATTGTTTTATTTCCTTCCTTATTTTTCACATTTTTTTTTCTTTTTGGTCTATTTGTAATTTTTTTCATTTTCTATTCCCTTTTTTTTTGACAATTTGTAAGTTTTTTCCATTTTCTGTTCCCTCGATAAAAAATGTTTTTTTAAAAATTAATTTCCATTGAACGAAAAAAATTGTAAATAAAAAAATATTAGCAATAAATGGTGAAAGATTAAAAATATAATAATAAAGAAAGAAAGATTCTAAGTAAAAATAAAAAAAATGGAAAAAGATTATAAATAAAAATATAAGAATAAGAAGAATATTGAAAAAGATGAAAAAAAAATTAAAATAAAAAAAATTTTTTTAAAATATATTAATAAGTAGAAGAAAAATGAGAATGGGATATAAAAGTAATAAAAAAAATAACCAATCCCAAATATTGTCAAGAAAAATATCCAAAAACTTAAAAGTTTCAAATTATATTTTTTAAGACACGAAATTTTTAAAAAACAAAATTTTCGAAGTACAAAATTGCTTGAGGACGCAAGTGCAATAGGACGTAATTTTTAAAATATATAATTTCTAAAGGACAGAATTCATAATGAAAAATATTTCTAAACTTTCTAAAAAGAATTTATCATCTAGTCTCTCAATAATATTTTACGAAGACTTTTCCATTGAAATTTTTATTAATAAAGAAATACATTGAGATGTAAAAAAGTTTTCTTTACAAAGTTTGATAACTCTGTCATTTTTCATAGAAAATTTAATTTATACTGACAATTTAATTCAATGACCCGAAATATTAATTTCCTATTAAAATAGGTAATTGTCACTTAATGACATATTGATAATTTAATAACAACAAATAAATTTCATTTATTAAAAATTGACTTTCAAATTTTCAAGTCTTCTACTTTTTTTAAAAAAATGTCCAATGCAAAAAGGAATTTTTTTGGAAAAATTGTAATTTTAAAATTCAAAACATTGCATGAGAAGTTTATAAATTATTTTCTTTTCCATAATTCGCGTTAATTTAAGTGAATTTTTTTTGGAAATTAAACAAATAACATTTTTGTTAAGAAAATTTTTAATTTTTGTAAATTTAATAATATGAAATTTCAAATAATTTAATTTTTGCGCAGAATTTTATTAAAATTTTTCAAAATAATGCAATTCTGTCAAAGAATTCTATTTACATTTTTCAAAATAATTAAAATCTTTCAAGGAATTTAAGTGAAATTCAATTAAAAAAAATTGTGAATTATTAAAAAAAGTTTTATCAAAATATTTGAAAATAATTCAATTCTTTTCCAAAAATTTATTAAAACTTCCAAAAATAATTAAATTTTTGACATGATTATTAATTTTTATAAAAATAATTTAATTATTATAGAGAATTTTATTAAAATTTATTTTAAAATTTATTTTATTAAAATTTTTAACAATGATTGAATTCTGTCGAAGAATTTTCTTTAAATTACTAAAAATAATTCAGTTCCTGCGAAAAATGTTTTTATTTCTGAAAACAATTGAATTCCTACGAAGAATTTAATTATTTTTTAAAAATAATTGAATTATGATGACGATTTTTATTAAAATTTTTAAAAATAATTCAATTCTTTTCAAGAATTTTATTAAAATTACTAAAAATAATTCAACTCTTACAAAGAATTTTATTAAAATTACTAAAAATGATTGAATTCCGGCGAAAAATGTTATAATACATAAAAATAATTGAATTATTATGACAATTTTTATTAAAATTTTTTTTTTGAATAATTCAATTCTTTCTAAGAATTTGATTAAAATTTCTAAAAACAATTGAATTGAGGTGAAAAATTATATTATTCGTAAAAAAGGTATTATTAAAAAAGGTAATTATTACCTTTTAAAAGAAATTTATTTTTTCTGCAAATAATTGAATTCCTGACAAGAATTTTATTTTTTTCCAAATAATTAAATTATGAAGAATTTTATTAAAATTTTATAAATTTATTGAATTCTTTCGAAGAGTTTTATTCAAATTTCTAAGAATAATTAAATCATTTAAAACCTGAGAGAAATTTAATTATTTTTAAAAATAGTTCTTTAAAAAAAATAGTTTTTTTAAAAATTATTTCGAAGAATTTTATCCAATTTTTTTAAAGTGATTGAGTCTCTTGAAAGAATTTTATTAATTATGAAATTAAAATTGAATTATTATGAAGAATAGTGTCAACATTTTTTTAAAATAATTGAATTCGCATAGAATTTTTTTTTATTAAGAAAATAATTAAATTAGTGGGGAGAATTTTTTCTATTTATGATAAAAAAAAAAAATTGAATTCTTATGAAGAATTTTATTAATATTTTTGAAAATAATAATTAATAATAATTAATTAGTTAAAGAGGTGAATAATTTTAAATTTTAAATATAAGATAATATTCAAAAATCAAAGTTGATATTCGAAAATAAAAAATTTTGTAATTTGCAATTGTGAATAAAGTAAACACCGCGTTTCTAATTCGAATTCAAAACTAATTTGTTAATTAGTGCTAATTAATAGTAAATAATAAAGTCGAATAATTTAGATTTCTAATTGGGGTTTTGTGACCAAAAAAAAAATTTATTTTTTCTAATTTTTTCCCACACGAGTTTTTATTTCAAATATAAAAAAAAACATTCTTTTTTCAATAATAATAGTTTGGCGAATATTATATAAAAGGCCAATATTATTGGCGAATATTAATACACACTGGACTTCCGGAAAATGTTGAATGGCGACACTTAGCAAGTGAACCGTGTAACATACAAAGTTCGAGATATTTTATAGTTTTAATCTCAAGAGCTGGTGAACTTTAAACGCCAGAGGTGTATAGTATACGAGACGAGCTTTGATAATCCCAAAGTGTGTTACGCATATGGATTAAGTTTGCATATTTACCCTTGAGAAATGCCATTTTCGAGAGCTCAACTTGATTCTCGTCATACACACAAACTGTCTATTTGCACACTATACATACATATAAGTGTACACCTTTTATATTGAAAAATTAAATTTTCGTACACATTTTTATGGTTTATTTTGCGCACAAAAAATGTTGATAGTATAATAATTTTAAATTTACTCGAATCGAGAAAATAATTCCGCAATTAATAAATTCCGCATCAGTATTTCCTTTTCTTTTCCAAATAATAAAAATATTGCGAATATTTCAGCGTAAAATTAAATTTTATACTATAGACACAATTGTGTAAAAAGAGGAGAAAAAAAAATGTTTATGACATTACACATTTTTATTATACATTTTTTTTCAAAATTAAAATTCAGTCTGTTTTTGCTGTTAAATATGCGCATGTAATTTTGTATTTAATAAATTAAACCGCGCTGGAGAGTTTCATTCTTTTTCTCTTTTCACAATAATTAGAACTTCTTTTATTTATTTCTTATTACAATTTCTATTTTTCAAAAAGGTTTTATAAAATATATTTAATCAGCGCCAATAATTTTACTAGAAACAATAATAAATTAATTATAATATAATAATAATTAATATTAATGTGTAAATTTATGCGATTGACGCAAATAATATTAAAGTGAAGAGAGAGAGAGCGAAATTATAACAGTTCGAGCTTTGATTAAACAATATGGAAATTATTTAATTATTTAAACAATATTCGATATAAAATATAACTATATTTGTAACAAAGTAATTAATATAGTTTATAATAATTAATTAATTTTTAATCATTGTAATTAATTAATATAATAATTAATTAATTCATAATTAATATAATAATTAATTCATTCATAATAATTATAATTAATTCATAATTAATATAATAATTAATTAATTCATAATAATTATAATTAATTAATAATTAATATAATAATTAATTAATAATTAATATAATTAGTAATGAATAATTTATTTTCGAAATTGAAAATTTTCAGCTGCAGCTCAACATCATCATCATGAACCAACAATGAAATCAGCACATTGTAGCAGTGAACCGAGACTAAATGAAAATGACGTTAGTCCTGGTTTTCGAAGGCGGGGCAGTAGACGGGGTCAAAGTATGCATCACACTCATCACAGAAAGAGCAATGCATTTCTTGACGTGCCCGATGTTTCGGTTCAAATACCACCCCGCGAAGAGGGCGAGGACGAGGACAGTTACAGACTTCGAAGTTTTAGTCTCACCAGTAAAGGTTCGTTTTTCATTTCTTGTTTTTCTCATCACGATAAATATATTTAATCAAAGGAAAAATTAACGTAAATTTTAAAAATTATTTAAAAAAACAAACTATAAATTTGATTTAGTAAAAATGTTTATTACTTTGAATTAGTAACTGAATTTTTGCTTTTGCGTTTGGAAATTTTACTAATAAATAGTAATTTCTACTAATTTATTAGTAAAATTTACATTAATTAGTAAATGTAATAACTAAATTTACTTTAATTAGTAAATTTAATAAATAAATTTACTTTAATTAGTAAATTTAGTAAGTAAATTTACTTTAATTTGTAAATTTAGTAAGTAAATTTACTTTAATTTGTAAATTTAGTAAGTAAATTTACTTTAATTAGTAAATTTAATAAATAAATTTACTTTAATTTGTAAATTTAGTAAGTAAATTTACTTTAATTAGTAAATTTAATAAATAAATTTACTTTAATTAGTAAATTTAATAAGTAAAATTTACTATAATAATCTTGGTATTTCATTCTTTCATTTTTTCTGTCCGCCCACACTTTGAAGTTAGTTTTTTTTGTGATTATTAAGAAAATTATGATTAACAAATAAATTTTGTTTATTGCTTTTTTTTATAACAAATTTCGGTTTACTGATCTAATTGTTGTTAGTTTATAATAATAATTAAATAAATTAAATAGTTAAAGTTTACTAATAACTTAGTAGAAATTACTATTTGCTAGTAAAATTTTTCTAACTCAAAAGCAAAAAGTCAGTCTCACTAATCTTAATTAGTAAACATTTTTATTAATGTAAATTTAGAGAGAATAAAATAAAATATAAAGGACAAAATCTAAAATACAAAAATACCTAAATAAACAAATAAAAAACTAAATAAAAAAAAAATAAAATGAACCGCCCGTTTAAATTAACATAAATAAAAATAAACCAAAATGTAAATTAAAATCGAAAAAAAACTGTTTAAAATTAGGAAATAAATTATTTAAAAAATATTATTTTTATTTAATTATTTTATTCGTTATTAAAAAAATATTTTGTAGAATTATGCAAATTTTTCTCCTTTTTATTTATAAAAAAGATTACAAAATTGTTCATTGTTAAAAAATTATGAAAGAATTGTTATAAAATATGAAGATATCGATTGCTCCGAGTCAAAGACTCGGAGTGATTGATTTCTTCATGTTTTATAACAATTAAAGATAACCGACTGATAAAATAATTATTTGATATTATAAAAATATTGTTACTCTAATTTCTTCAACATTATTTTCATCATTTTAATTTAATTATTATTTTCTAGAATTTTTGACTAAAATTCTTCTCTAAATCAACTATTTTTAATAATTTTTTGAAAAAGTTTTTCGTGATTTTATATTTAATTATTATCTAAAACTTAAACTAAAATTTATATTTAAATCAATTTTTATTAAAGAATTCTACGAGAATTCAATCATTAAAATACAATTTTGTATTTTATTTTAATTATTTACTTTTAAGTAAATAATTTATTGAATAATTTTGAATGATTCTTAAAATTTAATTCCTATAAAGAATGTTGTCAACAAATTTTTAAGTAATTGAATTCTTTTGTTGAATTTTAATCAAATTTTTTAAGAATAATTACATTTTTCGATAAACGCGATAAAAATTGCTTTTAAAATAATTGAAATTGTACGATGAGTTTTGTTATTTATGAAAATATTATTAAATTTCTAAAAAAAAATTTACTATTTATGAAAATAATTTAATTATTGGAAAGAAATTTTTAAAAAAATGGTAAACAATTGAATTTCTGTGAAAGTTTTATTAATTATGGAAAAAATTAAATGGTAGCGTACAATTTCATTAAAATTTTTTTTTAAGTAATTGAATTCTTTTTGGAAAATTTTATTAAAATAGTAGATATTGGAAATCATTTAAGTAAGAAAAATTTTTGAAAATAATTGAAATTAGGACAAGAATTTTATTGACATTTTTGAAAATATAAATTGAACTTTAGAAAAGAATTTTGTTATTTATAAAGACAATTGGGATTTTGACGAGAATTTAAAAAAAATTTTGAACATAACTGAATTTTGTAAGAAGAATTTTATTACTTTTGAATATAATTGAATTTCTGCAATTATTTGAAACTTCTCCAAAATTCATTTTTTTAGTGTTTTTAACAAAAATTTTAATTAAAAATTTTTATATTCTATTATTTTTAAAATTGCTAATTTTATTTAAAAAAGTAATTGTTGCTAGTTTGTAATAAGAATTTAATAAATTAAATAGTTAAATTTTACTAATAAATTAGGAGAAATTACTATTTATTAGTAAAATTTACTAATTCAAAAGCAAAAAGTCAGTCACTAATCTTAATTAATAGACATTTTGACTAATGCAAATTTAGAGACAATAAAATAAAAATATAAAGTACAAAAGCTAAAATACAAAAAATAAATGAAAAAAATTAAAAACTAAATAAAAAAATAAATAAAATGAACTGCCCGTTTAAATTAACATAAATAAAAATAAACCAAAATGTAAATTAAAATCGAAGAACAACTTTTTAAAATTAGGAAATAAATTATTTGAAAAATGGTTAAATTAAACTTAAATCACAATTATTTTTTATTATTAATTATTAATTAATAATTATTAATTATTAATTATTAATTATTAATTATTAATTATTAATTATTAATTATTAATTATTAATTATTAATTATTAATTATTAATTATTAATTATTAATTATTAATTATTAATTATTAATTATTAATTATTAATTATTAATTATTAATTATTAATTATTAATTATTAATTATTAATTAAATTATTATATAAAAATTAAAACTATTTATATCACAAAACCTCGAAATATTAAATGAATGAACAATTAAAATTTTCAAATACAACGAAAGAAAAATATTGAAGACTCAAACTATTAACATTTTAATGAACTAATTATTATTAATGATATTCTCAACGCAAGTGAAATTAGTGTCACGTTTTATGCGAAACGCGCGCTCCTCATTCTCAAGAACAATGACACATTAAATTGGTGAATTAAATTAATAATTAATATTGTCTTTTCGATTTTGAATATATTCAGAAATTTTGTATATACACGTAGAAAATTATATTTTCTTTCTAATTGAAAAATTATCAATGAAAATTTTTTTTTATGAAAACTAATCTTTATCAGAAATAATAAAATCAAAGAACGATCAAAAATTAAAATGCTAAGATAGCTCTTTGATGGCGCGCTTTACATAATTATGATATAACTTTAATTACAACTAAGTTCATTTAATCGTTAATAAACTGATTTCACGTCTCTCCTTCGAGATCAAAGTATAATTATTTAAAATAACAGCGGGGTATGTATATCACTTTAAATATATATTTCTTTATTAATTCGTTCAAAATTCTATTCCTACAAAATTCTAATTTAATTATATTTATAATAATTTATATTAATTTATTTCTATCTGTGAATAGTAAATATTAAAAATATAATATAATAATAATAATAATAATAATAATAATAATAATAATAATAATAATAATAATAAAAATAATAATAATAATAATAATAATAATAATAATAATAATAAATTGGAAATTAAAATTCTAAAATAATTGAATTATCGTAAAATTTTCAAAAATTCCGAATTTCCTGAGAGTAATTTATTGCAGAATGAAAAATGACAGTTTGGTTGTAGAGAAGAAAAAAAAAACTGTCATTTGGAGATAAACAAAGATAATCCTCGAGATCTTCTTCTTCTTCTTCTTCTAACTTGGGAGAATTTTTTTCTTTACGTCTATTTGAACCGTCCTGCGAAATTGCCCTCGAGGGGTTAACTTGTGACCCCAACTGTCTGATGCTCGCTTTGCTCTCAAGTAGAAACTTAACTTGTATTGGGTTCCTGCAAGACGGAACATTTTAGTTCTTTTTAAACTCTTTTCTTTCTTTTTTTTCATTCTCTTTAGCATTTTGAGATTTTCGATCCAATTTCAACTTTGATAAAGAAAAAATTTTTTCTTTATTCCTTTTTTTTAATGAAAAAAATTCTCTTATTTCGTAATTAAAAATATATTTTTATTTTATCGTATTTTATTAAAATTATTTACAGAGAATATTGAAGAACTTTCGCTTCTTATTTTTTTTATTTTACATAAAACGTAAGGAAAAAAATATTTATAATATAAATATTTTTTATTTTTTATTATGTCCTCATTATCTCGAAAATAAAAAAAAAATTCTTTTCTTTTTTTTAAGGAAAATGTGTAGAGAGATTTTATTTTCTTTTTGAGTAAAATTATTTAAAGTAGCAATTTTTTATTTGCATAAAAATTTATTATTTTATATTTCCTATTTTGTGTATTAAAATAAGTTTATGCGCTTTACAATATCGCCAAGCGGAAATACGCAGAATAAGAAAAAAAAAGAAGCGCTCAGCCCTATCAAATCTCACTTAAGAAGATTTATGTTACTTACAAAAAAGAAAAAAATAATGCACAAAGAACGGGGGGATAAACTCGATAAAAAAAATTGCAAAATAAATTCTCTTTCACAATTTTACAGCAGATTCTGAAAAATTCTTTGCTAACGGGAAAAATTCTCAAATATTTTATTTATCCAATATTTATCCAATATGAGTATTAAATATTTATTATAATATAAATATTAATATTAATATTAAAATTACAATGAAAATTATAATAATATATTTATTATTTTTATTGATTTATTAATTAATAAATTGTTCAAGTTATTAGTAGTAAGTTAAGTTTAGTTTAGTTAAGTTATCATTAATTCTGGAAAATAATTTTAAAAGTAGAATTTTGCTTTCTTGAGCTTTAGATTCTTTAGGGATTGTTTTCAAAAGTAATAAAATTTCTGTCATAAAATCCAATTATGTTCAAAATTTTTTAAAATTCGCGTCAAAATTCTAATTATTTTTATAAATAACAAAATTCTTTTCCAAAGTTCAATTTTCAAAAATGTCAATAAAATTCTTGTCCTAATTTCAATTATATTCAAAAAATTTTCTCATTTCAATGATTTTCAATATCTACGATTTTAAAAAAATTTTTCAAAAGAGAATTCAATTATTTAAAAAAAATTGTACTCAAACATTTAATTTTTTTCATAAATAATAAAAATTTTACAGGAATTGAATTATTTACAAATTTTTTTTATAAATTTCTTCGCAATGATTCAATTATTTTCATAAATAATAAATTTTTTTCAAGAAATTCAATTATTGTCATGAAAAATAATTAAAAATTCTATTTTGATAAATAAAAATTATGCATAATATGGGTACACTCTAATTTTAAAAAAATTAAAAATAATTTTGAACTAAAAAAATCCAATTTTGGAAAAATTACAAATAATTGCAGAAATTCAATTATTTTCAAGAGTGATAAAATTCTTCGCATAAAATTCAATTATCTTTCAAATTAAAAAAAAAAATTCTCGTTAAAATCCCAATTATCTTCATAAATAACAAAAATTCTTCTCTAAAGTTCAATTATTTTCAAATCAATTTCAAATTCCCAAAAATAGTATCCAAACAATTTAATTATTTTCATAAATAATAAAAATTTCTCAGGAATTCAATTATTTATAAATTTTTTATAAATTCCTTCGCAATAATTCAAACATTTTTTTAAATAATAAAATTTTTTTAAGGAATTCAATTATTTTCATCAAAAATAATTATAAAAATTGTAAAAAATAATAATTGATTTGAAATGATGAAAATAATTTTAAAAAAGTTACTGTAATAATAATTTTTTATAATATAAAACAATGATTTTATCACTCGGTCATTTTTAATTATTATAGAACATGAAGAAATCGATCACTCCGAGTCTTCGACTCCGAGCAATCGCTATCTTCATGTTTTATAAAAATATTCTTATAAGTTATTGAATTTAAAAAGATTTGAAATTGAAATTTTTGAAATTCTTAATTCCTATGGAAGAATAATATTTATTAAATATTTATTTAAAAAAAAAGTTATTGATGTTTTCGAATAGTTTTACAATTAAAGAAATTCGTAAATAAATGTAATAAAACATTTTTTTAAGTAAAATTTTTTTCTTTATTTTCTAAAAACAAGAGCATACACAAAAACTAACTTCAAAGTGTGGACAGAATTCAGGAAAAAGTCAGGAATTTTTATTAAAAGTACTGACAAAAATTTAATTTTTAGAATTCATAAGAAAATTCTCAATTTTTGTGTCTTTTTTGTTTAACTCATAAACTATAAAATTACCACGAATTCTAATACAAAACCTTCAATTTTTTCAATTTCTGACAAAAATTTACAATTTTCATAAATAAATGAACTCTTAAAGGGTTTCAATTTAAAATTTTAGAAAATTTCAATTTTGAATGAATTTAATTAGAAATTTTAATGAACTTAGATTTTTGAAAAATTTAATAATTCAAAATCTTCTAAAAGCAGTTAAATTTGGCAATATACATTTAATTAATTATTAAAAATAATGGATTTATAGAAGAATTTTAGTTAAAAACACTAAAAAAAATTGAATTTTGAAGAAATTACAAATGATTGCAGAAATTCAATTATTTTCAAAAGCAATAAAATTATTATCACAAAATTCAAATATGTTCAAAATTTACAGGAAAATCTCGACAAAATCCCAATTATTATCTTTATAAATAAAAAAATTCTTCTTCAAAATTCAATTATTTTCAAAACTTTTTTTAAAAATTTTCCTCATTTTAATGATTTTCAATATGCAAACTCCTTGAAAAATGTAACTATTCTAAAAAATTTTATTAAAATTCGTCAAAAAAATTCAATTATTTAAAAATTTGCTAATAAAATTCTTTACAAGTATTAAATTTTAAGAAACATTCAATTATTCAATAAATAATTTACTTTTGTATTTATAATTGAATAAAATAAAAATTATTTTTAAGTTAATTAATATTTAAAAAAAGGTTTGAATTTGAAATTTTTGAAAATCTCATTTTCTATGGAAAAATAATAAGAATTAAATATTTGAAAAAGAAATTATTGTTTTCGAATAATTTTACAATTAAAGATGTTCGTAAATAAATTTAACAGAACATTTTTTTCAATAAAATTTATTCCTTTATGTTCTAAAAGTTTAAAAATTCTCCGTTTCATTTTTAATTAAATTTTGTAATTGACAAATATAATTTGTAAATATTTTTTTCCTTTATTTTTAAAAAAATTTTGAATTTTATTAAAAACAATTGAAATTAAGAAATAGAATAATTGATGCAAATTATTTCCTTATATGAAAATTGAGAATTTTCTACAAAAATATTAAGAAACGGAAATATCTAATGTTTTTCTTCCCAAAAGAGAAAAATAACTTTGTAAACAATATTGTTATTGAGAAATAAAAATTATACATAAAATCGGTATATTTCCTACTTCTTAATCAAAATTTTTTTAATAATTAACAATTTTCTAGTAAGTCTCGAATAAACAGTTTTCAATTTCAAAATAACTTTTCCATAATTCATAAGTACCTTTTTGGAGTTTGAAATTACTTTTTCGACTTTTCGAAATATAAAATTACTTTTAAGAATTTCAAAAAGATGAAATTTCAAAAAAAAAAAAAAAATGAATTAAAATAATTTGTAAAGTGCAAAATAAATTTAATAAATATTGAATGAATGTGCGGAAAGCGGGAGGTGTGAGGTGTGAGGTGTGAGGAACTACGTGACATTACACGATTTATTCAGAATATGTTCACCATACTTTGAGTGTGTGTTTGATGGAGCCAGAAATACAATTGCGAAAGAGAAGGCTTCAGATAAGCAAAAATAGAATATACCTGTTAGTGGTGCAATGACGTCCAAACGAGTCAACTCCAAAGGAGTTTATCATCGTGAAAGAGAGAAAGAGTAGTAGTTTTCTCATAGACAAAACTTCTGGATAGTAGAGTGTTTAATGAAAGTTGAGAGAGTGAGAATGTAGAAAAGCGTTAAAGCTGAACGAACATAGGGACACGCTCATATTTCCTGTTATGTGAAATGTTAGTGTAAAACTTCTCCAACTACATGCCTTTTCATTAGCGTTCGTTAAAATGCACTTTTTCAAAATCTCCATCATTATTCCTCTGAAAGGTCTACTTTTAAATAGAAATTTAAATAAATTTCATAAATTTCTCGTTAGTGACTTTTATTTTCTCCTTTTTGTCAATTACTATTTTCTTTTTGCCAATTACTATTTTCCTTTTGGAAATTAATGTTTTTCTTTTGGAAATTAATGTTTTTCTTTTGGAAATTACTTTTTTTTTCTTAACAATTACTATTTTCCTTTCTTTCAATTGCTATTTACTCTATTTTACCAATTATACTTCCAAAAACAATTAGAATTATTTTTGGCATTATAAATTTTGAAAAAATATTATTTATCAAAAAATGCAAATACGAAAATAGTTTATAAAAATACTGTAATGAAATAAAATTTAAACCCTTAATAATAATATAAATAATAATAAATAGGTAATAATAAAAAATATTATTTACAAAAATTACGATTTAATTAATTAAATTAATAATAGTAAATTAATAATTTACAAAATGTTTTTTTACAAAAATTACACAAATACAATTCATTTCAAACAATTAAAATTTGTAATTGTAATTTCAATAAAAATATTGTTATTAATTATACAAGAATTATCAAAAATTGCGAATATTAAAATATTCTATAAAAATATTAAAACAAAAAAATGCAAACCTTATTTTTAAATTCTACTAATTAAAATTAAATGAATTTAAAATCACTCTGATTAAACCCAGATTAATATAAAATCACTCTGATTAAATTGATTAAAATAAAATAAATTATTTAAAACTATTTTCCAATAATTTTATTCTCCAAAACTTCCAAATAAAATTAATAAAAAAAATTATCTCGTTAATTTATAAATTATAATTTACTATTCACCAAGAAAAAAAATTACAAGCCAATTTTTCCCTCAAAAAAAAAAAATTCCTATAATCATAATTTTTTTTTCTCCCTATTTGTCGACATAATTATTATTCGAAATTGGAAATTCGCAATTTTTCAAACGAGATACCATCTCGTTGAATCAATATATCATCGCGAGATTCCTTGAATTCTTCCGTCAGGTTATTTTAAAATGGATAAAAAAAATAGAAGAGAGAGAAGAAAAAAGGAACAAGAAGAAGGAATAAAAAAGCTCTAAATTTGTATGTAGCACGTGTGTGGAATATTGTTCTCAAAAAAAAAAAAAATTTCCATATCTTTTTTTTTAGCAACTATTGCATCAATTTTGTACTGCGGTATGTAGTATATTAACACAAAAAAAAGAAAAGTGTGAAAAAAAATTGAATAAAGATTTCACACGTTTAATTAGAAAAATATTTCCAAGTTTATAGGAATTTTTGAAAAAAAAAGAAAAAATTAAAAGCACAATATCACAGTTTCTATATATATATATACAAGAGCTGGATAGATTTGAATTTATTTCCTCTCGTATTTTAGAAAAGCGATGCAATTCCAGAAATCGAGAAACGTCACTTCAGATTATGCAATTTTTGATATAAAAAGAAATTAAAACCTTTTGTTAATACATTTTGAGTAAAAGAAAAATACTTTATTTTATTTATTTGAAATTAGAAAATAAATACAAATTTTTTATTTATTTATAATAATTAATAAAAAATCAATAATATTTTATCGATAACTAAATTGACAAAATGTTTGCAAACATTTGTAAAAAAAAATAAATTAGAAAAGCAAATTCTATTTATTAATTTACATTTTACATACATTAAATTTAAATTTATTTAAAAAATTTAAATTTTATTTCATTTCATTTGGTAATAATAATAATTATGATATTTTACAATAATAAATTAATAATTATTTTCATCTGCAATTCAATGATATGATAAAAAATAATACAAATATTATTTAATTAATTATTAAAATAAATACTGATAAAAGTAATAAAAATATTAAATATTGAATTTAAAAAATTAAAATTACGGAGACTTGAAATAAGGACTGAACAAATTTAATTTTATTATAATTACTTATATTATTATGAAAATAAAATTTTGTTTTGTGCAAATTTTAATTAACTTCTATAATTTTCTTTCAGGGGAAATTTTACAAAACAAAAATTTTTAGGGAAATAAAATTGAGTATAAAAATTTAATATACATTTTTTTTTGGCTTCTTTGAATTGAAAACTTTTACTTTGAAATTTTTTTTCGCCTTTTACTTTAACGAGCACATCTGCTGCACTAAATGATAAAAATAATCATTACTGTCCAAAATTTCCGCTTCGTGTGACATTTATAGAAAATTAGAGATATTCTGACTGTAACACTGGAACGAGAAAACATTAAAGCTTTGTTCGAAAATGTCGGATTTTAATTATATCACATTCTGACACCTGTTTCACGTCACTTTACAAATAGAATTTGCCTCAGCGCGGTATCGGTTTTGTTGAAAACCTGCATTCCTCAATCCTTTTGAAATTCGATAAATAGTATATAGAATATTATATATGTATTATTATCTTCTAATCACATTTTACATTTGGAATTTCTTTTCTTTCTCTCGAATAAAAATTTTCAGAGAAAAAATTCAATTAATTAATTAATTAATTAAATAATAGGAAATTTTCAGTCAATACCTCTGCAATTTATTTAATTATTTAATTTCTTTTTACTTCTTATTTATTTATTTTTTTTATTTTTTATTTTCTATTCCTTCTTACTCTTTCTATTTATTTATTTATTTCGACTTCCTTTCTTTTTGAAGAAATTTTTTTTTATTGACAATTTTCCAATAGACGAAAATAATAAAATGTGACACTTTATTCGATTATGAGTTCTGTCGTACTGAATTCGTGGTAAAACAATAAATCTCCCGATTGTTCAGTGAAAAAAGATTGATTTGATTTTCAACTAAACGATTACTTGTCTATCAAATAAATATTTCCTTGAATCAAATAATTTTTATTAACCCCTTCACTGTCAGTGGGCTCTATAGAGCCATAAAAATGTCGTGCCCTGTATGTCCATGGGCTCTATAGGGCCATCGGAAAAAAAGACATTTAAATGTTAACGAATCTGGCTAAAAATCCTTACTCGGGGGTTTTCGGGGTCGCTGAATCCAAATCCGTTGTCGAAAATTCAAAATTCAAAATAGCGGCTTCAAAATGGCGCCCAAAAAAATTTTTAAGTTTACGAATTTTTTTTAAAATGCCTTAAAATGCCTACTCGGGGGTTTTCGAGGTCGCTGATTTCAAATCCGTGGTCAAAAATTCAAAATTTAAAATTGCAACTTTAAAAAGGCGACAAAAAGAAATTTTTAAATTAACGAATTCGTTAACTTTTCAATTTTTTTGCTCGATATTTTGAAGCCGCCATTTTGAATTTTGACTTTTCGACCACGGATTTTGAATCAGTGACCTCAAAAACATAAAATATAACAATATCATGATTTAAAAAAAAAAAATTTTTTTTGAACACTTATGGCACAAAAACTTTATTTTCACTCGACTGTGAAGGGGTTAAGAAGTAAATTTAAAATAAAAAAATTAATTTAAAACAAATATTTAAAATTTTAAACAAATAGTTTAATAAAATATTATAAAGCAAATAATTTATTTAATTGTTGATAGTACAAGTATTTTAACAGATAAATAATTTTTTCATTGAATTTTTCTTTTATTCTAATATTCGACAATTCGAAAAAAATTTTTGCTAAAGAAATTCAGTATTTTTCTAAATAAAATTTTAATTTTTGTATTTTCATCATTGCAGGGCTCGGATCGCCTTTAATACTAAAAAAAAGTCGCTTTAGTCGCATAAATTTACAACAAAAGTCACGAAAAGTCGCATGAAATTTCAATTATTTTTATAAATAATAAAATTATTCTTCTCTGAAATTCAAGTATTAAAAAAAAAATTTTAAGAAAAGTCTTCTCTGAAATTCAATTATTTTCAAAAGTAATAAAATTCCTCGCAGAAATTCAATTATATTCAAAATTTTTAAAAAATTTTTCGTCAAAATTTTATAAATAATAAAATTTATTATAAAAATTTAATTATTTTCAAAAGTTCTGATAAAATTCTTTACAAAATTCAATTATCTTCAAAAGTAAGAAAATTCTTAGTAGAAATTCAATTATTTTCAAATTTTTTTTTAAATTCTTCTCAAAATTTCAATTATGTTTATAAATATCAAAATTATTCTGCAAAATTCAATTACTTTAAAAAAAAAATTTGTTGAAGTTTCAATTATCTTTGTGAATAATAAAATTCTTGTCTAAAATTCAATTATTTGCAAAGAATTTTAATAAACTTCTTGTCAAAATTTCAATTATCTTTATTAATAATAAAATTCTTCGCAGAAATTCAATTTTTTTTAAAAGTAATAAAATTCTTGGCAGAAATTCAATTATTTTCAAAATTTTCTTTAAATTTCTCGTCAAAATTATCATTATCTTCATAAATAATAAAATTCATCCTGGAAATTTAATTATTTTCAAAAGTTCTGATAAAATTCTTTGCAAAATTCAATTATCTTCAAAAGTAAGAAAATTCTTCGTAGAAATTCAATTATTTTCAAAATTTTTTTTAAATTCTCCTCAAAATTTCAATTATGTTTATAAATATCAAAATTATTCTGCAAAATTCAATTACTTTAAAAAAAAAATTTGTTGAAGTTTCAATTATCTTTGTGAATAATAAAATTCTTGTCTAAAATTCAATTATTTGCAAAGAATTTTAATAAACTTCTTGTCAAAATTTCAATTATCTTTATTAATAATAAAATTCTTCGCAGAAATTCAATTTTTTTTAAAAGTAATAAAATTCTTCGCAGAAATTCAATTATTTTCAAAATTTTCTTTAAATTTCTCGTCAAAATTATCATTATCTTCATAAATAATAAAATTCATCCTGGAAATTTAATTATTTTCAAAAGTTCTGATAAAATTCTTTGCAAAATTCAATTATCTTCAAAAGTACGAAAATTCTTGTCAAAAATTAAATTATTTTCAAAATTTTTTTTAAATTCTTCTCGAAAATTCAATTATCTTTATAAATATTAAAATTCTTCTGCAAAATTTAATTGCTTTTAAACATTTTTAAAAAAATCTGCTCAAAATTTCAATTAACTTTGAGAGTAATAAAATTTTTCTCTGAAATTTAATTATTTGCAAAAGTTTTAATAAAATTCTTGTCAAAATTTAAATTATCTTTAAAAATTCATCCTAGAAGTTGAATTATTTAAAAATTTTTTTTTAATTTCTCGTCAAAATTTTAATTATTTTCATAAATAATAAAATTTATACTGGAAATTTAATTATTTTCAAAAGTTCTGAAAAAATTCTTTCCAAAATTCAATTATCTTCAAAAAGTAAGAAAATTCTTGGCAGAAATTAAATTATTTTCAAATTTTTTTTTTAAATTATCCTCAAATTTTCAATTATCTTTGTAAATATCAAAATTCTTCTGCAAAATTCAATTACTTACTAATGTTTTATAAATTTGTTCCCAATAATTTAATTATTTTCATAAAAAATAATTAAAAATTTTTTTTTTTAAATGTCTTATAAATAAAATATAATGATTTTATCACTCGGTCATCTTTAATTATTATAAGTTGTTTAATTTCAAAAAGGTTTGAATTTGAATCTTTTGAAGAATTTTAATTCCTATGGAAAAATAATAATTAAATATTTATTTAAAAAAGAAGTTATTGATGTTTTCGCCAAATTTAAAAGAAATTTGTAAATAAATGTAACAAAACATTTTTTGACTCAAACTTTTTACTTTAAATTTAAAAAAAAAATTTAATTTCAGTCGCATTTTACTAAAAAAAAATCTTGAAAAAGTCGATTAGTCGCATTTTTTCACAAAAAAGTCGAAAAGTCGCTCAATCTGAGCCCTGTCATTGTTCTTTTTTTTTGTTTAAGGAGAAAAATTGGGAAAAAATTAAATAGCAGAGATTCGTTTTAAATAAAATAAAAACCATGATATAAGTGTGTGTTTAAGCACTTTAAATAAATAGGGCTTTCAAAGTAATTTGCACTTTATAGAGAATTATAAATATTTGCATTTCAACGTTGAGTATAACGATGCTGTTTCTTGCTAATCAAATCTGAATGTGCCCGAAGGCATTTTCCTTGCGATGTTTAATAAGCTCGTTAATTATTTTTGGAAAATTACAAATTTCTGAAAAGCAATTAAAAAAATACTTTCTCATTTTGTCCCTCCATTGCAATTATGACGAAATAATTAAACACATTTTTTTCACCTCTGATTAAAAACATTTATTTTTTTCAAATTGAATTTTATTTTTTTTTCTAATAAAAAAAAGACAGTAAATTATCGTTAAAAAAATTATTAAAAAAAAGAGCAATTTTCGAATAGGGATCTTTAAATAAATAAATAAATAAATATAGAAGAAAAATTATTAAATTCGAAAAAGTTAATAAATTATTTAAAAAAATATTATTTGGGTACAAAAAATTCTTTTTATTTAAAATTCCATTTTCTGTTGAATAATTTCCGGATTTTTTTTAAATTCTAATTTTTAAAAAATAGGGTTTCAAATTTTTTCCCCTTTTTTGATAAGGGCTAAATTTTGAGTATTTTTGTTCAAAAAGTCCACTGATCGAGAGGAACGAGACGATGACTTTCTTTTTTGTATAAAATGAGATTGAGAATAATAATAACGAATATATAGGAATTTATTGAATGAGATAAACTTATGTCAAGGTGTTTGACGAGATGGAATTATTATAGGAAATATTCTCACGGAAGAGGCTTTTCTTGCCTTGGTTTAAAATGGGTCACCATGTCTCAAAATAGCGAGGCATGTTTCGGAAACGGACTCCATTGAAATTGAATCTCGCATATAAGTTTAAATTTCCAATGAATGCCAGAGAATCAGGCCGATTCGATGTTGTCTTTCTTGTCTGATTTCAGACTTATTAATAACTTTCTCACGTTATTAACGAATTTTCACGTCATCTTCTTTATTTCATTGTGTCTCCCTAGATATTTTCACATGGCGCGCGAGAAACGCAAACAAAAAAAAATTCCCATTTTAATAATTTTTCTTTATTTCGCTACTGAATTTGTCGATGAAAACACTGAGCGACATAAAAAATACTTTTTTTTCACATTTCCAAAATTAATAATTAATTTAATAGAAGTAAAAAAATTAATAAATTTTCCATTTATTAAATTCTAATTATCGATTTAGAATTCTCATTGCATTCTACATAAAAAATTAATTCTATTTTTCTACAATTTTTTCACAGAGTAGAAAAAAATATTAAATTTCCACCCATCGATATTTTAATTGCCCTGAAATTTTTGTTTAAATTGTGTTAGAAAAATATTTATTCAAAGACTGTTTTCTTTAGTCTAAATAAATATTTACTATTTTAGAGAAAGAGAGAGAAACGATTTTCTGAATTTATTCTTCGAATAAATAAAAAGACGATGAGATAATGATAATTTCCCAATATTTTTTTTCTCTCTAAATTAATAAATTTTTTCTCTAAATATAAATTAATGGAGAAAAAGAAATTTAAGTATAAAATAATTATAGAACTAGAAAATCATTTCTAGTATTTTATTAAGTGAAATGAAATTATAAATGTGACGAATCATTTGCGTTACATTGTATTCGGAATACCGAAAAGCAATGACTAATAATGTCTGGGAGCTTTGGACTAAATCAATGCAAAGTGAATAATAATGTTATTTCAGTCTCCTGCGAGTCACGTTTTCGACTATTTCGAAATTCAATATTTTAGTTTTTGCAAAATTGTTATCGAAACTCTCCAAATACTTTAATTTTATGAAATTTAGAAAAAAAAATAAATTGATTTAAAAAAGAAAAAAAATTTGGAAGAAGAAGAGAAAAAAGTAGAAAAAATAATAAAGGAGAGAAAAAATTGTAATATTATTTTTTGTTATTATTATTATTTTTCTACTTATTATTTATTTAATTATTTATTTAAGTATCAACGAGCTTACAAGAAGAAAAAATTTATTATTAGTTAAATAATTTATTATCAGGTACAATAATTATTATTTATTTATTTAAAATAAAATAATACATACTAAAATACAAAAAAATAAAAAAAATACAAAATTAATTTTAAAAAAGAATTTTATTATTATAATAATAATTATAAATTATTTTTGTTATTTATAATAAATAAATAAAATAATTTGTAAAATAAGCAAAAAACGAAAAAAAATTCAATAAAATTGATATTTCTCCTTTCATTTTCTACATTTTGGAAATTATTTCGTTTTTTTCGGTAAAAACTGCGACAAAACAAATTTAAAAAAAGAAAAAATATGCAAAACATTTTGAAATCGAAATTACGTGAAAAGATTATTTTTAAAAAATCTTTTTATAATTGACAATAAGGAAAATTTCGGGCAGAATATAAAAATTGTGTAATTGAAGTTCTGCTTTCTTTTCTCTTCTTTCTTTTGTAAAAAAAAAAAAGAAGTGTGAGTCATTTGAATTTCGAGTAAAGTTGCAAGCAGATATATAAATTCGACCACCTGTTACTGAATTCATGAAAATTGGATCACTTGCCAATTTATCCATATTTTTGGCTTGAGTTCTTATTTAACATTTCTTTTTTTAAAAATAAATTCCGATTAATAGCAATAAATTAAAAGCGGAAGTTAAATTTTTAGTTCCACTTTCTCCAAAATATTCTAAATTACACAATTTTTTTTCTCTAAAATAAAGTTAAATATTTTATAGCAATTTTATAACAAAATGTTTTTTATTTGCAATTTAGATATTTTTAATATTTAAAATATTTTCTAATTATTATTTCTAAGTTCTTGATAATTAAAACAGATTAAATTCGCAACAATATTATAACATATTTAAATTTTTAATAATAAGAATAGTTTGTATTTTTTAAATTTGAACATTTTCTAATTTTTAATAGTTGAAATTATAAATATAATTAAATAATTTAAAATTTTAATTATTACAACAATTTGAATTTTTCATAAATTGGAAATTTAAATTTTTAATAATTAAAAATTTAAATTTTAAAAATTTGAAGCACAGTAGGTATAAATTGTTAATAATAAAAAAATATACCAAACTATTGATAATTAGAATAAATAGAATAAATTATTTAACCACTTAAATTATAAAATATAAGCATTTTTTAAATAAATGATTTAGAAAATTTTTTTAAATGAATAATGTAAAACATTTTTTTAAATATATAATTTAAAATATTTTTTTTTTTAAATAAATAATTTAAAACATTTTTTTAAATAAATAATTTAAAACATTTTTTAAAATAAATAATTTAAAACATTTTTTAAAATAAATAATTTAAAACATATTTTTAAATAAATAATTTTATTTAAATTCAGTTGAAAGAAACAATAGTGTTTCGATTACTCGAAATTTTTTGCTTTCATGAGTCTAGTCATTTGAAACAAAATTTCCAAAAAAGGACAATAGAAAAATTGAAAAACTCTGTAAAACAAAAATCAAACAAACAGAAAAAATACACGTATATTCATAAAAAAAAACTTTTAATTGGAATATTGGAAAACTGCGGTTTTTATTACTATTATTTTATTTATTTAGTTTTTTTTTTTTTTTGAGAAGTAAAAATCGACAAAGTACCATTATTAGTATTTTTCTCTTTCAACTATATGTCTCACTGGACATGGACTCGTTTATTTCATTTTTCCCTTTCGATAAAAATATCGAGGTTGCTCCTATACGCGAAGTTGCCTTCAACCGTAAATTCCATAAATAGTATCAAAGTGATCACTGACTATAAGTAGATTTTCAACATGGAAGCTAGTTTTTCGTATATAATAACTAACAATTTAAGAAAAAAAAGAAAATTTCCATTTTTTATAAAAGTACAAGAATTTATATACAAAATTTTTTTTTTTAATTCTTGTCATGTTTCCAATACGTTCAATTCTTTATAATTCAAAAAATTACTTTTATCACAGAAAAAAAAGTAAAGAAAAATTATTTCCACGAATAGAAAAAAATCTTTCCTCATAAAATTTTTTTTTTCTTTTTTTCATTAAAACAATAGAACCATTTAAAAGGAATGGAGAAAAGATACGCTCGCATTTCTTGAGACCATTTTTTATTGGGGTTGTTGTAACTTTTAATCTTTGTGTGAAAATGGATAAAATTTACGACATTTTATAAAGATTCGAGAAAAGTGATGGTGTAAAAGAAGAAGAAAAATTTTCTTTTTCCTCATAAATGAAAATAGTTTTTTCTTTTTATTGAGTGAAAATTAATTTGCCATGTTTGTAAGCAAAAAAAAAAGAAGAAAACCAAAAAAAAGGGCATTGTTCTTATTCCCAATGCAGTGCGTGTTTTTACTTTTTTTTTTTTTTTTGCTCTTTACTTTTTTCTCACCCCTTTTTCTTTGTGTTTTCATTCGAACATTGAACCTTCTCCGAGAACTGAAAGGTCACGGAAAAGTGCGATGCGCTCAAAATTACAATTTTATTAATGACAGAATAGATAAATAATATAAATAAAAATTAATAATATTTAAAAATTATATTATATATTAATAATTAATAATTAATATAATTAAAATTAATTAATAAAATAATATTAATTAATAGATAATTTATATTAATTTATAATTCAGAATTTAAAAAAAATACTTTTATTATTATTATTATTATTATTATTATTATTATTATTATTATTACCAATTATTAAATATTGTAAATTATAATAAATGAATTAAAATAATCGAATCAATTAATTATTAATTACACTATTTATTTATTAATTAACGGTTAATTATTATTAGCTAGTTGCTCTTTACTGCTAATTAATAATAATTACTATTTAATGACGCACAATAATTACTAATTGCAAAATATTAATTATTATTTACTAATTGGTATTTACTAATTTATATTTAGTAATTATTCATCAGTAACAAATAATAATTACTAATTAATAACGCCTAAAAATTACTAATTAGAAAATATTAATTATTTCCTAATTAGTATTTACTATTTAGTAATTTATATTTAGGAATTATTAATTAGAAATTGGCAACAAATAATAATTACTAATTACTAACGCATAATAATTACTAATTACTAATTACTAATTACTAATTACTAATTACTAATTACTAATTACTAATTACTAATTACTAATTACTAATTACTAATTACTAATTACTAACGCATAATAATTACTAATTACTAATTACTAACCGGGAATTACTATTTACAAATTAGTATTTACTAATCATTAATTACTATTTGCTAACTATTAATCGAGAATTGCTAATTACAAATATAATTTTCTTCTTTAACAAATTTTTTTTTAATTTCGTTTTTTTTTTTGAAATTTTGATCGAATATTATACAGAAATGGGTGATTCTCAACAGAAACAGATTGCACATATGGTAATTAATCCAACGTGAAAAAGTAACTCTGGTGATTACAAACAAAAACCTATAGCTACTTTAATTTATAAGATTAAATATATTTTTTAAATGCAAATTTAAGAGCCAAATAGTCATGGTGAAGCCTGTCTCCAGGGTCAGTTACAAAACAAAAATAAATATTTTTAGCAAAATTCTCAAATAAAAATAATGATTGATAACATTTTTTTAATATCTAAGTGTGTAAAATTAAAAAGTAAAATTGGTTGTAAAAACAAATTATTTTCTATATTTTTTTTTCTGATGTTATTTCTTGTTGCCAGTTTTGTGCGTCATGGTGAAGCCTTTTTAAAAAATTGAAATATTTCAGAAAAATAAAATCAGAATTTCGGTATTCTTTAGTATAAGCAACAATTCAGCTCCCTCAAGTGTTTCACTACAATAGAAAAAAATGCTATACTTTTTTTTCATTTTTTTTTTACGTTTAAAGCATCAACTTTGTGCAGGGAATCACAGAATCGTCATGGCGAAGCCTCCACATATTTCATAATAAATCAAAAAAAAAAAAAAAAATAATTTTTATTAGTAAATAATGTATAGTCGTATTATTTCAGTAAATATAAAAGACAGGAATATGAAACCGATTGAAAATTGCTAATAATTTATTTTAAAAAAAAACAGTATTTATTTTGCGTCATGGTGAAGCCTTTTTTGTCTTTCATTGAACTTGTGATTTAAACATAAGTGTACAATTACAACAATTTTTGTAATTGTTTCCAAATAAAATTATACAAATAAAAGTTACTTTGACTGTCATAATTTTAGTAAGTTTTTGACATGAATTACTTTATAAATTTTCATAAATTAACGTACAAATTTCTGAAAGTTACTAAGAATTGATTTTCATTTAAATTATGTTAATAAATTACGATAAATGATTTTAAATAATTGATAAAATTACAACATATATTTCCATAAATTTTCATACATTACCACATAAATTTCCATAAATTTTCAAAATTAGTTTTTAAAATTTTCTTTTATTTACTCAAAAAAATTTATTTACCTCAAAAAATTTATAAATTACCGCATAAATTACTATAAATTTCCTGCATTAGTTTTTCTAATCTTGAATTATGTTTTGTAATAATATTATCAATTACCTTACAATTTTTTTAAATTACCGTATAAATTGCCATAAATTTCTATAAATTACCATAAATTACTGCATATATTTCCTGAATTAGATTTTTAAATCCTGAATTAAACAAAAAACGTTCATATAAGTTCAACTATCAATTTTGTTAGTACAACAAAATTATGGCAACTAATTATGGTACATGGATGCGTGAACAGTTACTTTGTTTAAAAAATACAAAAATTACAAACAATTTGTCCGGCCCATAACAGATATTTCATTCTTGACTATCATACTTAAAATTTACATTATGATTTTTATTTTTATTGAAAAAAAAAAAATTCTAAAATAACAATAACCAAATTGTCGGTTTCATGGATAATCGCACTTAAATGCAATTTTTAATTTTGATTTTAATAAAATGGCAAATAAAACGAAGGAAGATAATAAAATTTTGAAGAGATATTCTCGTAAAGCGAAATAGAAAATCGAGGGTACTTGAAGAATTTGCATGATCTGTCACGGAGAACAAGGAACTAAGAAAGCCTTTTAAGAAGTTTTAAATGTAAATTACCAATTCAGTAAAAATAATTTAGCGAAGTACAAAGAATTTCCCCCTTTGAATTTTTGTTTTTCTCTTTTGAATAAAAATTTTCTTTTTATTATTAGATTTTTTTATTTCTATTAGATTTATAACTAATTTTCGTTTCTAATTTCAATTTCAATTTTATTTCTAATGTCACTAATTTTTATTTATCAATTTTATTAAATTATAAATTTGCTTTTTTATTGCATTTTTTCATGCATATTTTATTTATCAATCTTCAAATAAAAATTTAATTCTTTCTTCTCAGACGAAATAAATTTCCTATCTTCTAATGAAAAATAAAAATAAGAATATTTTTTATGAAAAATAACAATTTTGCAGAATAAATTTTTTTTTTTATAAAATACTTCAAATCTCTCAAAAAAATACGTTTTTGTAATTCGAAATTTCCAAATCGTTTCCCTAAAAATACGATGAGAAAATTATTTTCGTGTATAAATAAAAAAAAAAAAAAAAAAAAATGGGGACAAAATGACGAAAAAATTGTGTATAATGTGAAAGGGAGAAAGGGAAAATTTAATTAAAATGTCATTCAAGTGAAAATAAAGGATGGAACTTTAAGTTTCGTGGATCTGTTTAAGTTAATTATTTGACTCAATTGACAGTCCTTTGAAAACGTTAGGTTCAGCGAACCTCAAGCTCATTTCCATTCAAATAAAGACGTCGTCGTCGTAGTCGTCATAGTCGTCAGTGAATCCGTATGCTTTCAACAGGTTATGAAAAGCGTCGTGTTATTGGAAAAAGCGTTAAAGGGAAATGTGCTGGAAAAATAGATGTGGTATATAATTAGACGATTTGGCCATGACATCCAACTACTATAGTAGACATAATACTTTAAGCACAATGCCATTCGGGATATATGTACACAGATTAGAAAATATCACTGCTGGCAGGAGATAAAAAAAAGCAATTTTCTTTTTTCTAAATTCTCTCGTTCATTTTTCTCATATAATTAGAATTCATTAATTAATCATTATTTATTACAATTAACTAATTAACTAATAATTAATTTTAATTATTTCTTTAAATTAAAATAATAACTCAAATACTTTTCCAATTTTCGAAAAATTTTGTTCTCTTTCTATTCAATAAAAAATTTTTTTTTTTAATTAAATTTGTAAGTTATTGTTTATTATTTTTTATTATTAATTACTTTAATTATTTTCGATGTAAGGCAATTAAATAATGTTTTTCCTTTTTCATTTAATAAATAAGTAAATAAATTATGTAAAAAAAGGTAATAAAAAGGTAAAAAAATAAGTAAATAAAAATAAGTAAAAAAAATAAGTAAATAATTAAACAAAAACGTAAACAAATACAGAAACTAAAAAACAAATAAGTAAACAAATAGAGAAATTAATAAACAAATTAATAAACAAATAGAGAAGTTTATAAACAAATAAGAAAACAAAGAGAGAAACTAATAAACAAATAAGTAAATAAGTAAGCAAATAAATAAACAAATAATTAAATTAATTAATAAAGAAATAAGTAAATAAATTAATAAAAAAATAAGTGAATATGTAAGCAAATAAATAGAAAAATAAGTAAATAAATAAACAAAAAGGTAAACAAATGGAAAAACTAATAAATAAATAAGTAAACAAATAGAGAAGCTTATAAACAAATAAGAAAACAAATAAAAAAATTTATAAACAAATAAGTAAACAAATAGAGAAACTAATAAACAAATAAGAAGAAAATAAGAGAAGCTTATAAATAAATCAGAAAACAAAGTAAATAAGTAATAAGTAATAAGTAATAAGTAATAAGTAATAAGTAATAAGTAAATAAGTAAGCAATTAAATAAACAAATAATTAAATTAATTAATAAAGAAATAATTGAATATGTAAGCAAATAAACAGAAAAATAAGTAAATAAAAAAACAAAAAGCTAAACAAATGAAAAAACTAATTAATAAATAAGTAAACAAATAGAGAAGCATATAAACAAATAAAAAAAATTTATAAACAAATAAGTAAACAAATAGAGAAACTAATAAACAAATTAATAAAGAAATAGAGAAGCTTATTAACAAATAAGAAAACAAAGAGAAAAACTAATAAACAAATAAGTAAATATGTAAGCAAATAAATAAACAAATAAGTAAATTAATTAATCAATAAAGAAATAAGTGAATATGTAAGTGAATAAATAGAAAAATAAGTAAATAAATAAACAAATAGAGAAACTAACAAACAAATAGAGAAACTTATAAGCAAATAAGAAAACAAATAGAGTAATTAATGAAAAAATTAGTAAACAAATAAAGAAATTAATAAACAAAAACTACAAATAAAAAATGTCAAGAAATAATTTATTTTATTTAATAGTAATCAATTTATTAAAAATTTAAAACTTAAAACTTCAATTAATATTAAGCAACTAATTTTCAACCAATTTTTCTGAATTCTCTATTCAATGTTTGTTTGTAATTAAAATTCATGAATAATTCAAATATTTTGTTTAACTAAATCTTTTTCTCATTCAAAAAAAAAATTTTTTTTAACAATTTTCTCCTATTTATATAAATATTTAAAAAAAAATTTGTATATTTCCCCCATATCAATAATTTTGATGATTTCAATTATTTTCACGTAAATAAGTAAAATTTCAATCAAAATTTAAATTAAAAAATAAAAATAGAAAAGAATACAAAAATATGAAGAATTTTTCGAAAAATTTTAATTGAAGATACGAAAAATATTATTGTTCAATATTTTTAGATTTCTCGACATTCGTGTGTGCGTATATATATATATATATCTTTATAACAATTTTAGATCAGCTTTGATGTTAAAGAAGCAATATTTATTTGATGTATTTTTTTTTCTTTCACTTTGCAAGGTTTTAAAAGCAATCTACTCTCTGGCTTCTTGAAATTTTATTTATATATATGTATATATACCTATACTTTGAAGTTAAACAAATTTAGAGTTTGATTTTCGTGAAGAAAATCTGTCTGTAAATGTGTAAAAAAGGATAAAAAAAAATTAGAATCTTTCAAATGATAAATTTTACCCAATTAATGTATCTCGTTTCTTGATGAAATCACTTTTCTTCGAAAAAAATCTTAACTAAAAATTAGTCTTTTGCGAAACATTTATATTTTCTTTTTCGAAAATTGATTCAGAATAATAATAAAAATATTAAAGTGAAAATAATTTGGAAAAATAAGTGATAATTATAAATAATAAATAATAGTAGGTATAATAATAACTAATAATATTTCGCCCTTCTTTTTTTGATAATAGGGGGGAGGGCCTGAAAATATTTATTATTATTATTAATTATTAATATTTTTGTCAAATAATATTAAATATAAAAAAATAATAATTTAATAATAATAATAATAATAATAATAATAATAATAATATTTCTCTCATTTTGACAAGAGAGGGGGTGGAAATATTTATTTTTATTATTAATTATTAATATTATTGTTAGATAATATTAAATATCTAAAAATTATAATAAATAATTAATAATAATAATAATAATATTAATAATTCCCCCCCCCCTTGTTGACAAAAAGGGAAGAGGGGGAAATAACAAAAACAAACCGTCAAATTTAAATGAATTTCGAGGTTAATAACGTTGTTTATTAACGTGAAAAGTTCATAAACATAACACAACACGAGAGGTTGCCGGGTTAATATCACTAATTACGTCAATGTAATTAAAACATTATGAGGTGCATGTAGCATTTTCACTCTCATATAGAAACTTATAAGTTCACTTCATTGCACAGGTCACGCAAAGATGTTTCTCGCTCTGTTGTTTTTTTCCATAGAATTTATAATTAATCACTATATATAATTTTTCAGTGAAAAATCACGCGAAAATGAAATATGAAATTAAAAATAAAAGTTGGCAAATATTCTTCTTTTTTTCACTGAATAATTAATTAGTTTCTCCAAATATTGAACAAAAAAAATAATACAATTAAGAAAATAAAAAATAATAAATAAAATAATAAATGTTATAAGCAAAATTTATTTTTGCTTATAACATTTATTAACTTTAAAAAAATTATTTAAAATTATTATTTATATTAAAATTTATTTTCGTTTTTAATAAAATAATAAAATTAATAAAATTTTAATAAAATAATAAAATTAATAAAATTTTAATAAAATAATAAAATTTTAATAAAATAATAAAACTTTAATAAAATAATAAAATTTTAATAAAATAAATTATTAATTATAATTTAAATGTTTAATGTAATTATTTTACTAAATAATTCTGGTTAATATCTCCATTTTATACTGTAACCAGTTGATTAAAGTTTTCCTACCTTTAATTCGATAGAAGACAATCTGGATTTTCATCTCCCTTCCGGGTAATTAATCTTTATCGCTAAATTGGAACAGCCACTCGAATGTTTGAGAGTAGAAAAGAAAAAGCCAGCCGAAAAAAAAGAAGTTTACCTGAAATGAAAAAAAGACAATTTGTCAGAAAAAAGGAGTAAATACAAAAATTGATTAAAATTGTTTAAAAAAAAATGTTTCTAACTCAATTATTTAGTGAAATATAATAATAATAATTTCAAGAAATTATTTTCCCAAAAACATAAATTGAAATTACTAATTATTTTTTTAAATTTCTAAATAGATTATTTATTTAAATGAATAATATTGTTGTTAATAGAATGAAAAGTTGAATTTTCTATTTTCACTAAATTTAAATTAAACGATAATTAGTATTTGCAGTGAATGTAATAAAAAGACAATTTTAAACGAGCTGTAAAGCGAGTCAAGTAATCAAAGGGGATCGTAAATATCGGAGGAGCTAATAAAATAAAATTAAAGACACTTTAGAAAATTACGTTTTTAAAATAAAAAATCCTTCGCGAATTTTCCCAGAGTGTTATATACAAATTTTCATTTAATGAATCATTCCTGTCAAATATTAAAAAAATATTTTTTCTAACATTAACAAATAACACAATTTTTGTAATATACAAAATTTGTATATAATTTTTTTTTCCTTTAAAAAAAAAAGAAGTAAAAGTTTAAAAAGCATGATAAATTTCATATATCTAGTGAAAAAAACAAGTTTCCAGTCAATTTTGCATAGAGAAAAAAAAACTTCATCTCCTTTATAGAAACTTGTCCACTTGAATCGATAAAGTTGAGTGTAACATTTCCGAGTGACCTTATTATGTCATAAAAGTTAACTGGGAAAATATTTTGGTATAGAGATAAAATTTTGTATAATCTAAAATAAATGGACATCGTATAAAATATTATATAGTCTCCACAAAAAAACATTTTCCTATCAACTGAAATCTGTACAAAATGGCAAATGTTTCACAATAAACATTACGAGGTGAACATTAAAATAATAGTAAAATTATCCATAAAATTGTTTTTAAACATGAAACATTTATGCAACTTTTCCTACGCATTTAAAATATTTATTTTTAATTCTGAACTTTCATTGTTTGAATTTTTATTTCAACTTTTTTACTTCGATTTTCGATTATTTTAATGAAACATTAATCGTAGAAATGTTTTTCTGTATTTATGAAAAAAATAATGTATGAAATAAACAAATAAATAAACAAATAAGTAAATAAATAAGTAAATAAATAAGTAAATAAATAAGTTAATAAATAAGTAAATAAATAATTAGATAAATAAATAAGTAAATTAATAAGCAAATAAATAAGGGAAGAAAAATTAATAAACAATTAAGAAAACAAAAAATAGAGAATCTAATAAACAAATAAACAAATAGTAAAACTAATAAAAAAATAAGTAAATAAATAAACAATGAAGTTAACAAATAGAAAAATTAATAATTAAATAATGTAAGAAGTGAGCAAATAAATAAACAATTGTAAAAGTCAATAAACAAGTAAGTAAATAAATAAATAACTAAACAAATAGATATACTAATAAACAAATAAACAGATAATTAGTTAAATAAATAAACAAATTAGAAAATTAATAAGTAAGTAAATAAATAATTTATTAAACAAATAGAGAAGCTAATAAATAAATAAGCAAATAAGTAAACAAACAAATAAACAAATAGAGAAATTAATAAACAAATAAGTAAACAAACAAATAAGTAAATTAATTAATAAATAACTTCTTTAGTAATCAAATAAATAAAAATATTTTTTTTTAAATTTAAAAATTTATATAATTATGTAAAAATAAACACATGCTAATTTTATCCAAAAATTTAAAAAATTGATTTTTATAAAAAAAATACACGAAATGTATTAAAATATTCAAGGGGAAAAAACTTGTTCAATTATTTATGATCAGAAATTTTTTTCAATAAATTTTCTTTTCTTGCCTGTGAAGAAGAAAATTTAACCTGTTAGTAGCGATCTTGAAATTAAGTTACAAGCTCCTTTGACAGGTGACACGCGAGCTAACGCTGTCAGTTGCACTCACTTTTGCATGAAAGCTCAAAATGCAAATTAAATCGTAATCATTAACTTTGATTTTCCAAAGATGACCGAATTTCTCAATCATCAAATTTTAATTGCAAACGATCTAAATGCATTTTATTGTATCCATTCCAAAATTGATCGCCACCAACATCTACTTAATTAATTAACATAAAATCCAATAATACATTTTTTAAAAAGCCAGTAAATTATTATTACAATTTTTTTTTATTACTTTGTACAATGGTATTTACTATTTTGGTAAAATTAAATTATTTATTCCTATAGGTAATAATTATTTATACAATTATTATTGTTATTACTATTTCAGTTATTATTAGTATTATTTTTATTATTATTTTGTATTTTTCTTTCATTTATTATTTATTTTTTTTATTATAATTATTTCTTTAAACAAGTACCTGACAAGTACAAAACGGAGATTAATTTATTATTATATTATAATAAAAAAAGAACAAAAAAATATTTAATAATAATTATTTTTATTTGAAGCAAATTATCGAGGTATCATTTATTTAATTATTTATTTCTCAGTAAATATAAATAATAGAGTGATTAAAAAAGTATTAAAAATAATCACAATAATAATAAAAATAACAAAAATAATTACAAGAACAATAAAAATTATAAAAATAATTACAAGAATAAGAAAAATGATAGAAATAATTATAATAATTAATAATAATAATAATAATAATGAAAATAATTATTTATTTACCGTACGCCTTGAAAATTAATAAAACAAAATCATTTATTGTTCAAATGTAGCCACCAATATTGTATATACGTTTATAACATTTGGTTCTACACATTGCTAGTCGGTCCACTCAGCTTTCAAACGCTTTCTCATTTAATGGAGCTTAACCGCAATGAAATAATATTCACGTTCCACCATTATAGAGTAATATTCTAAAATTTAATTTTCAAAAGATATTTAAGCATAGATTACCGGAAAAGGAAATTTATCTTACAATTTTCTAATTTTATTTTACTTTCAATTTTTTAATTTTATTTTACTTTCAATTTTAATCGTAATTTCAATTTCAATTTCAATTTTAATTACCAATTTTTGATCTTGTAATTTTAATTTCGATTTTAGTTGTATTTTTAGATTCAATTTCAATTGTAAATTTAATTTCAATTTTAATTGTAAATTTAATTTCAATTTCAATTGTAAATTTAATTTGTATTTGTAAATTCAATTTTTAACTTTAATTGTAATTTTAATTTCAACTGCAATTTTAATTCCGATTTTAGTTGTATTTTTAGATTCAATTTCAATTGTAAATTTAATTTCAATTTTAATTGTAAATTTAATTTCAATTTCAATTGTAAATTTAATTTCAATTTTAATTGTAAATTTAATTTGTATTTGTAAATTCAATTTTTAACTTTAATTGTAATTTTAATTTCAACTGGAATTTTAATACCAATTTTACTATTTATTCGCAATTTTTCCCTTACAATTTACCAAATAAATTGAGGAAACTTATCTAAATCGAAATAATCTCCATCAGCCAGAGGTCTAAGTAAAAAATAAAATTATTTTCACAACATTAACAATGAAGTTTCAAGTATATTATTGTCAAGCAGGGATATTTTACTGAGAAGACAAACACTTTGTGGTTATTTTTTTACTCTTTCGGTTTTCTTTTTTTTTTTTTTACAAGGATTCAGGAAGCTTTTAAGAGAGAAAAAGATCGAGTGGATCAGAAATGAGGAAAAAGCTTTGAAAACAAAAAGGAGTTCTAATCAACCCGAGACTGCTTTTAATGAAAAAGCTATTGTTTTCTCAAGTGCTCGTCATAATTATTAAACCATCAAAAGAATTAAAAAAAAAAAAATGAAAAAAACGACAGAAAAATCCCAAAGGCAAGATTATAATTAATTTTACTATATAAGTTCTCTTAATAATTTAACATCAGAAAAAAATTGAACGATTTTTATTCAATACTGCGCGAAATTATTTGTGTAAAATATTGCATTTTCTGAAACTGAATATAATTATATTTAAACTTAATTAAAAACACTTTACAAATAATTTCAATTTAAAAACTTTTCAAATAATTTTAATTTAACTTCAATTAAAACATTTGCCAATAATTTTCATTTATCTTCATTCTTCAATTAATAAATTTTCAAATAATTTCAATGTGAAGAGAAAAATTTTTAAATAAGACAAAAATTAAAAAATTTATTTGAGAAAAATTAAAAAATTTTCGAATAATTAAAATTATATTTATTTGTTTAGTTATTTTAATAGTAAACGGACTAGGAAAGAAAAGTTTTTTCCGTATTAAAATTTTTTATCTTTCTTTCTTAATACGAAGTATTAAATAAATAGTTTTTAATGAAAAGAAAAAAAAACAATTTCTTTAAATTATTTTTCATTTTATTTTCAAAATAATGCAATTTCAAAAATTGTCCAGAATATAAAATTTCGTCTCGTTGTTAATTAAATGGAATATGAAAGTTAGAATAAAAAAAAGTGTGAAAAAACAGAAAACTAATCAAACTTTTAATTTTTTTATTTAATTTTTCCGCCGAACGAAATAGAGAATGTGTATAGGGGGTAAATTAGTTTTTCACATATTAAAGAGTCGTTCGTTCAACTGTCAGAAATTGTCTGTCCATTTCAGTGAAATTAAATCACCCCACGTTTCACTAGCCATGTTCTATATTCTTGTCAATCTCACTTTTTTTTTCCTATAGAGACTGACGTGGGTAGACCGTATAATCTTTTCACACCCGCCTTAACGGACAATCTCATAAAATAGAGGTGACTCTTATCAAGAAAACCGCATGCCATTCTCTCGAATGTACACTTCAGACACTATTTTCGACCCTAACATTTTTTTTCTCCATTTCTTTTTTCTGGTAAGAAACCTTTCTTTGGAAAAATATTGTTCCATTCTTTATTACACACATGTTCATATACACGCATATGAACATATATTTTTCTTTTTCATATAGGATATTGTAATAATTTTTTACAGAGACAAAATTTTTTTACACGATGATATTAAATTAGGAAACTTTTTTTTTCGCTGTATTAGATTAAAAAACTTTCTTTCCTAATAGCTAAAAAAATATTATTAAGCGCGGAAAATATAAATGTTGCGAAGTTAAAAATTGTGAAAATGGGAAAAAAATATTCTGAAAAGAGAAATTAAAAGGGCATAAAAGACCTTAAAGTAATTTTCATGGATTAAAAGCGCATGAAGGAAAATTGGACTAGTTTGAAGTAGACCTGAGAGGAGAGAGAGAGAAAGCGTTAAAAATATTTTTTTATAAAAAAACATTTCTTTTAGAACTAAAATATTTATGTATAAGAAAATTTATAATTAGAAATTAAGATTTTTTCTTGAAATATAAACTGAAAAATAAAATAATTTAATTCTGAAAAAATTTGTATAATATTTGAAAATTAATTTTTCAATCAGTGTAAAAATTTTAACAAATTAGTTGAACATTACTATAATAATAACTTATTAATAATTTGTTTATTACAATTTTAGTACAATTTTTAAACATGTTTAAAAATTGTACTAATAAATTAATCATTTATTTAATAAATAAATAAGTAAATAAAAAAAGTTATAAATAAAATAATAGTAAATTAATTGAATTCTTTTATTTATTAATTTTTTAATTTCATTATTCGGCAATTTTTTTATGGTGTCTTTTTTGTTTGCCTCACAAACTATGGAATTACCACGAATTCTAATAAAAAAACCTCCAACTTTTTCTATTAATGACAATAATTTGTAAAAAGTTGCAAATGATTGTAGAAATTCAATTATTTTCAAAAGTAATAAAATTCTTCTTACAAAGTTCAATTATGTTCAAAATTAAAAAAAAAATTCTCGTCAAAATTACAATTATCTGTATAAATAACAAAATTCTTCTCCAAAATTCAATTATTTTCAAAAAATTACCTCATTTGAATGATTTTCAATATTTCCCAAAAGAATTCAGATGTTTAAAAAAAAATTTAATAAAATTGTACTTAAACATTTAATTATTTTCATTGTAAATAATAAAAATTTCACAGGAATTCAACTATTAACGAATTTTTTAAAAAATTTCTTCGCAATAATTCCAATTAATTTCATAAATAATAAATTTTTTTTATGAATTCAATTATTCTTATAAATAATAAATTTTTATTAGGAATTAAATTATTTTTATAAATAATAAAGCTCATCGCAGAATATTAATTATTTTCAGTACAATTTTAATCGAATTCCTTGAAAAATGTAATTATTCTTAAAAATTTGATTAAAATTCATCAAAAGAATTCAATTATTTAAAATTTTGTTGTTAAAATTCTTTATAAGAATTAAATTTTAAAAAAAACATTTAATTATTCAATAAATTATTTACTTTTGTATTTAAATAATATTGAATAATTTTGAAAAGGTTTCAAATTAAAATATTTGAAAATTTGAATTTTCTGTACTTTTATTAACTGGCATTTCTGAAGAATTAATTTTTTTGAAACAGTTTAATTTAATTTTTTAAAAATAATTTGAAGTTTTTATTTTCTAATATATTTAATTAAAGAATTTCCGAATACTCGAAATTTTATGAAATTGCATTTTAAACAAATGTATTTAAAAAATTCTCAAAGAACTTTCTTAAAGTTATTAAAAATAGTTGATTTAGAGAAAAATTTTAGTTTAAAATTTTAGAAAATGACAATTGAAATTAAATGATAAAAATAATTTTTAAAAAGTTACAGTAACAATATTTTTAATATAAAATAATGATCATACTTTAATAAGTTGTTTAATTTTAAAAAGGTTTAAATTTGAAATTTTTGAGTAAAATTTTTTCCATTATTTTCTAAAAATTTCAAAATTTTCAATTTTATTTTCAATTAAAATTTGCAATTAACAAATAAAATTTATAAACATTTTTTTCCTTTATTTTTAAAAAACTTTAAATTTTATTAAAGCAATCATAATTAAGAAATAGAAACGATGTAAATTATTTCCTTATGAAAATTAAGAATTTTCTATACAAAAATATTGAGAAACGGGAATGGTTTTCTTTCCAAAAGAAAAAAAAATGATTTTGTGAACAAAAAATAAAACATAAAATTAGCAATTTTAAAAATAATAGAATTTAAAAATTTGTAATTTGAATTTTTGTTGAAAATATTAAAAAAATCCAATTTTGGAAAAATTACAAATAATTGCAGAAATTCAATTATTTTCAAAAGTGATAAAATTAAATTATCTTTCAAATTTAAAAAAAATTCTCGTCAGAATCCCAATTTTCTTTATAAATAACAAAATTCTTCCCCAAAGTTCAATTATTTTCAAATCAATTTCAAATTCCCAAAAATAGTACCCAAACAATTTAATTATTTTCATAAATAATAAAAATTGCTCAGGAATTCAATTATTTACAGATTTTTTATAAATTCCTTCGCAATAATATTCAATTATTTTTATAAATAATAAAAATTTTTTTAAGGAATTCAATTATTTTCATGAAAAATAATTAAAAATTGTAGAAAATAATAATTGATTTAAAATGATGAAAATAATTTTGAAAAAGTTATTTAATTATTATAAAACATGAAGAAATCGATCACTCCGAGTCTTCGACTCGGAGCAATCGCTATCTTCATGTTTTATGAAAATATTCTTATAAGTTATTAAATTTAAAAAGATTTGAATTTGAATGTTTTGAAAAATTTTAATTCCTACGGAAAAATAATATTTAAATATTTATTTAAAAAAAAAATTGATGTTTTCGAATAATTTTACAATTAAAGAAATTCGTAAATAAATGTAACAGAACATTTTTTTGAGTAAAATTTTTTCCTTTATTTTCTAAAAATTTAAAAAGTTTTAATTTCATTTTCAATTAAAATTTGTAATTGACAAATAGAATAGAATATGTAATAATGTTTCTTTTCCAAAAGAAAAGAATGAGTTCCTGAACAATATTGTTATTGAGAAATATAAATTATGCATAAAATATTTCCTATTTCATAATTATAATTTTTTAACAATTAACAATTTTCTCATATTTTTTATAAATAAAAAGGAGAAAAATTTGCATAATTTAGATCAGTCAAACGAAATTTGTTATAGAAAAAAAGCATATAATAAACAACAGTTATTTGTTAATCATAATTTTTTTATATTTTCTTCTTTCAAATATTGTTTTATTATAAATCATGAAAAAATACCTGCATTTTTTCGATCTGTCAAACAATATTTTTTAAAGAAAAAAAAAAACAAAAAAACAAAAGCATACACAAAAACTAACTTCAAAGTGTGGACAGACGGAATGAAAGAATTAAATACGAAGATTATTATAGTTAATTCCTATCAAGAAATTACTATAAAACCAATTTCATGGAATATTTAAATTATTGTCTCGATAATTAATAAATAATAATAATAAATCTTGAAATATAATAAATATTTAATTAATAAATATTAACTGCACCCATTTATCAGCAGCGACTTAATTTCTAAAATTTTTTTAAATCAAATTTTAAAGTTAATTTTTTTTTTTTTTGCTCAAAATCAACTTATGTTGATAAACATAAAAATAAACTTTATAAACTTTATAGTTTTGAAAAATTAAGTGGGTTCTGAGTGTAAAAATTAATATCTATCTTTATCACAAATTAGTTTTAACCCTCCTACGATTTTATCATTTTTCAATTTTTCAGGAAATAATATAATGTTGTTAAAATTAATTTTGACTATTTAATTTTTACATAGATATTAAATACAACTATTTAGCTTCAAGTTTGAAAGCGAGTTTTATTTATATGACTCTGAAATTAAATTTTTTCAAATAAATAAATGAAATAATTACAACCCCGAGTATAGTCGGGTTAAACCGTAGGAAGGTTAAACATAAAAATTACTTTATTTACTAAAAGAACTGAAAATGAAAGAAAAATGATCAATCTCTCAATGAATTTATTGTTGGAACATGTAAACATGTTCGAAAATTTGTACCTTTTTGTGTTGCGGGGAAATCACATTTCAATATGTGCATAGAGTTAGAATCATGTTCAACGTCTTTACAGGCATCGATTTGTTCTATTCAGCATGTGTGTACATTCTGAATGTAGATGCAGAATGGGTATTATGGATGTTGAAAACAATGGTATGAATGAACGGACTGACGGACGGATATCGGTATTCTCAAGCGCTTAACGGAATATTCGTTGTTCTCAAAAATGTGTCGACAAACTCGTCTCTATATACATATATATGATGATGATGTTGATGATGATGATGAATATTTTCAGAAACGTGCTTCAATCGGATTTTGCACACATTTAAGTCCTCTCTTTTGCGCTTGCACACTCTAACTTTACTTTTCACTCTACACTTTCAAAAACTCGTCTAGGAAGATAGCAAATATATTCCAAGTCATTTGTAACATTGACATACATATATGTATATTCAGAAATTTCTAATTAGTTTGTCTTCTAAACTGAAAGCCGTCTTAGTATTTGCTTTCGAGTTGAGGGACATTTGCTGATTGCGTCTTCAATTTATTGAAGTTCAAATTGTATTTACGTTACGAAGAGGAAGCTTACTCTCAGCCAAAGTGATAAATAGGAGAGAATGGAAACTGAAAACATTATAATACCGAGGGAGAGGAATCTTCCATTATTTTCTATTTTTGCTCTTTTTTCTATTTTTCTTCTTTCTCTATTTTTGATATTTTTGATATTTTTGTTTTTTTCTTCTATTCCAGATTTTGCACTCGATAATTAATTTTAAAAAAAGTTGCAAAAAGTAGCTTTCAAACTATAAAAAATAGAGTAAAAAAAAGTAGCTATCGAAAAATTGAACTTGACGACCAAAAAAAAAACTCGTTTTAGACACTTCACAAAACTGCGAAAAAAAAAATTCTATTCTATATTTTATTTTCCTGGCTTTTTTCCTAATTTTCATAAAAAATATTTACTTTTTTCTTATCCTGCTAATAAACTGAATTACATTTTTTTAAAATTGCTAATTATTTATAATAATTTTAATGTTCTTACATTCATTCATTCACTTTTTCTGTCCCTCACACTCTAAAGTTTTCTTTTGTTTTTTTGTTATCTTTAGATAGATTGTATATTATATTATTACTAGCAAATGTTATGCGCGGAACGTGATATTCAATTTATTATTGTTATGCAAATTACAAAATTTTTTATTTCCAAATATAAATTTTTGTAAAGATTTTCATAATCAAAAATTAAAAAATTTACTTATTAAGTACTTAATTAATTATTACTCTTCATATTTTCAAAATTTTTTTTAAAATTTCACTAAAGAATTCAATTATTTTCTAAAATTAAAAAATTAAAATTAAAATCCTTGTAAACAATTCAACTATTCATTTAAATAGTAAAATCTTTACAAAAATTCAATGACTTTCAAAACAATTTAAATTGAATTCCTCGGATGAATTCAAATATTTTTAAATATTTCCATAAATTTCAATTATTTCCTAAAATTTTAATAAATCCTTCGAAAAAATTCAAATATTTTTATAAATAGTAAAATTCTTCACAAGAATTAAATTATTTTTAATCACATTTCAATAAAATTACATAAAAGAATTTAATTATTTTCAAAAATTTCCATAAAATGCAATTTCAAGAAGAATTTAAAATTCTCTAAAACTAAAAATAATTTAATTATTCTCAAAATATTTTTAAAAAATTCTATATAAAAATCAAATTACCTTCAATGCAATTTTTAAATACAATCGTCGAAAAAAATTTGAAAGAATTCAATTATTTTCAAAAAATAATAAAATTCTTGTGATAAATTCAATTATTTTGAATATTTTTATAAAATTAATTTAAAAAAAAAACTCTAAACAAATTCCATTATTTTCGAAACACCTTAACTGAATTTCTCGAAAAAATTTCATTATTTTCAAATATTTCTATAAAATTCTTCATAACAATTGAATTATTTCTTAAAATTTTCATAAATCCTTCGAAACATTTTAATTATTTTTATAAATTGTAAAATTCTTCGCAGTAATTCAATTATTATTATAAATAGTAAAATCCTTTGAAGGAATTCAATTATTTTCAAAACAATTTTAATTGAATTCCTCGGATGAATTCAAATATTTTTAAATATTTCCATAAATTTCAATTATTTCCTCGCAAATTTTAATGAATTCTTCCAAACAATTCAACTAATTTTATAAATATACAAAAATTCTTTGCAGGAATTAAATTATTTTTAATTCATTTTTAATAAAATTCTTCTTCATAAAATTCAATTGCTTTTAAAATTTGCAATTAAAATTATTAAAGAAACTCCATTAGTTTAAAAGAAAATTCAAAGCAATTCTTCAAAAGAATTTAATTAGGATTTTTGAAAATTTTTAATAAAATTCTTTGCGAGAATTCAGTTATTTTTCTAAATAATAAAATTCTTCAAAGGAAATTTTTTGATAAAATTTTATCTCTTTGCGAGAATTCATTTCTGAATTCTGAATTTTATTTTTCTAAATAATAACATTCTTTGAAGGAAATTTTTTGATAAAATTCTTTCCAAAATTTCGATGATTTTCAATACATTACTTTTAAAATTGAAAATATTTGATAAGAAAAATTATAAAAAAAAAAATTCAGAAACAAAAAGCAAACAAAATTTAACTTCAAACTGCGAACAAATTACAGGAACTTGTACTTTATTATTATTAATTAATAATGAATTAATTAATGTTATAATTATTTTTATTTTATAATTAATTTAAAATTGTCATGACAAATAGACATTATCAAAAATTTTTTTCACTTCTTTTGATTAAAAGACTAAAATTTTGTTAAATATTATGTTTTTTCAAATTGGAATCATGCAGATTTTTGATCTTTACTTCTAAACAAAATAAGAAAATTGTTAAACAACTGTGATTAAGAAATAGAAAATTTATTTACTTTGCATTATTTTTGTTTAAGATTCACAATTTTTTTAACAAATTTATTATTTTTTTTTTTAGAAAAAGAAAAAAAATATTTGCACAATTGGTTTTTTTTAATCTTATTTTTGAACAGGATTTTCGACGGGAATTAAGACATTCTAATAATTAAAGATGATCGAGAGATAAAATCTTTTTTTTATATCATAAGATTATTTTATATCATAAGATTTGATTTTATATCAAAAGATTTTCTTTTTTTTATATAAGTCTATAGACTGTAACTTCATCAAAATTATTTTTCATCATTTTAATTCAATTATTATTTTCTAGAATTTTAAATTATTTTTAATGAAAATAATAATTGAATTCCTTTCTTAAAAAAATTGTATTATTTATGAAAATAATTGAATTCCTGTGAAGTTTTTATTATTTATGAAAATAATTAAATGTTTGCATACAATTTTATTATATTTTTTTTAAATAATTGAATTCTTTTTGGAAAATTTTATTCAAATAGTAGATATTGAAAATCATTTGAAATTAGAAAAATGCATTTTATTTTTGAAAATAATTGAAACTAGGACAAGAATTTTTTTTGAAATTCATGAAAATAATTGAACTTTGGAGAAGAATTTTGTTATTTATAAAGATAATTGGGATTTTTAAGAAAATTTTTTTCAAATTTTGTACATAGTTGAATTTTATAAGAATTTTATTTTATTTTTTTTAAATAATTGAATTTCTGCAATTATTTGTAATTTCTCGAAAATTGAATTTTTTTTTAGTGTTTTCAACAAAAATTTAAATTAGAAAATTTTTTAAATTCTATTATTTTCTAGTAGAGTTATTAAAGAGAAACAAAAAACAAAATTTGTTACAGGTGTAATAAACAGAGGTGACTCATTCAGGAGGCGAAGGTCGAGGTCAAATTCCTTGGCACCTGCCGATCAAGAAACGGAAGAAAAACCAGTCGCACCTCCCAAGGAGGTTATTTCCTACACTGTTGCGATATTAGGAGCCCGGGGTGTTGGTAAAACAGCCCTCATTAGTCAATTCATGACGAGCGAATGCATCAATGCCTACGATCGACAGAGAGGTGAGACTCTTTTTTTTAATTTCCTAAATCAAATAAATTAAAAATTATCTCAAGTCCCATTTTTTTTAGGTTCATATTTTTGTCCCTAAATAATTTTTTCTCTTTTCTTTAATAAATTTTGCAAACCTGTTTATATGCAATAAATAAAAATTCCTGTTGTATAAAATTTTTACTTGAAAACAAAATAAAAATTGTATATAAAAAAATACATATTATCTAAATTACTTTCTCACTGAATTTTACTAAAATAGCAAAAAAAAATAGAGTTGGTGCTTTTTTGAATTGCGCTGAAACATGAGGGACAGATATAAATCGTCTTAAATGGAAAGCGTTTATCTTGAACGGGTTAAGAGGCAAGAATATCGTATATACAGTTCCATTTAAGTCTTGTGACAAATTGCCATTTTTTTACCAAAAGCCTTTTTTTCTTTTTCGTGTCGAGAAACAAAACAAAAATGAAAATCGGAAGATAAAATATTTATCTTATAAACATATAATAGAAACTGGGACTCTCGCCCTTTTTTTTTGTTTATTTTATGAAATTTCATTATCGTAAGAAACATTTTCTTGTTATAATATATACGGAGAAAATTCGTGCTGAAGAATAATAACGACCCTTTTTTAATGGATTTGGGGAAATATTTAAAGATCCGTTTTTTGTATTTTATCATTTATTTACAAGCATTTATTTTTTATGTAATGCCAGTAAATTTTCTTTTGCTGCAAATTAAACAAAAACAGGGAATTTTTTTTAAATCGAAAGCTTAAAACCAAGATTCTAAAATTAACATTCTAAAATCTTTATTTATTTGCATATTTAGAGGAAAAATTATAGGGATTGAAAAAAAATTCTATCGAACCAAAAATTTTCATATTTCCTTCGTATAATTTGCAAACTGTGATTGAAATTGTTAAACACTGTTGAAATTTGTTACAATATGCAAGTGAAAATAGAGAGGGGGGTGAGAGGGTTCAATCATTGTATAAACATTTGTGGGAGCTGGATGAGACAGTCGCCATGGGGATTGCTAACCAGGAACATAACACGTATACCAACAAGTACAACATATGTGTGTGTTTATATTGTTTCTGACAAAGTAAAATTATTCACGTTTGTGCGGTTTTCTGACAAACTCCAAAGTCTTAGGACAAAGTTGTTGTACATTTATATAGAGAGGGATCATGTAATTTTGAAAATTAGCATATTAGATAACAGACAAACCAACGTACCGTATACGTAATTATTAGAAAAAATAAAGAGAGGCCAGTGGCCCTTGTATTTTTTTTTACATGTAATAATATTTCTTAACGCGTGGCTCTCGGCCAATCTTCACTTTTGGACGTGGCAGAGCTTTTTCAATTTGAATACATTGTATAAATATATGGAACTTCGCAGTTATTAATTTGAAAAATGAAAACAAACATTACGCAAGAAATTCTTAAAGAAAATTTTTTTTTTATGTAATTTGTTATCAATTTTCACACGCAATTAGCGGAAAATAATTATAAATAATAATAATAGTAATAATAAAAATAAATAATAACAATAGTATAAATAAAATACGTTTAAATTCAGTTGTATTATTTCTGTCTTAAAAAAATATTAAATTAACTATAATAATCTTCGTATTTCATTCTTTCATTTAAATTCTGCCTATCCACACTTTGAAGTTAGTTTTTGTGTAAGCTTTTGTTTTGTTTTTTTTTTGTTTTTTTTCCTTAAAAAATATTGTTTGACAAATCGAAGAAATGCAGGTATTTTTTCATGATTTATAATAAAAGAATAATTGAAATTAGAAAATATAAAAAAATTATGATTAATAAATAAATTGTGTAAATTATATGCTTTTTTCAGTTTTTTTTATAACAAATTTCGTTTGACTGATGTAATTTATGCAAATTTTTCTCCTTTTTATTTATAAAAAATATGAGAAAATTGTTAATTGTTAAAAAATTATAATTAAGAAATAGGAAATATTTCATGCATAATTTATATTTCTCAATAACAATATTGTTCAGAAGCTCATTCTTTTCTTTTGAAAAAGAAACATTACATATTCTATTCTCTTTTTCAATTACAAATTTTAATTCAAAATGAAATTGAAACTTTTTAAATTTTTAGAAAATAGAGGAAAAAATTTTACTCAAAAAAATGTTCTGCTACATTTATTTACGAATTTCTTTAATTGTAAAATTATTCGAAAACATCAATAACTCTTTTTTAAATAAATATTTAAATATTATTTTTCCGTAGGAATTAAAATTTTTCAAATCATGCACATTTTTTTTATTTCTTTTGAATAAAAAAATAAAGTTTCGTTGAAAATTGTTGTTTATTAAATCAAAATGGTCCATAGTTTTTTCTTTATTTTTACACAAAAATTAGAATATTTTTAAAATTTAACAATTAAAAAATAGAAAATATGCCCATTTTGCATATTTTCTGTTTATCAATCGCAATTTTGCTCGGAAAATTAAAAGTTTGTTTCAGAAAATGAAGAAAAATATTAGCATAATTTCTATTTTTTAATCACAATTTTTGTACAAAATTCTTTAATTTTTTTTAAACAAGTACAAAAAAATTTATATTATTAAACCTTTCTTTGTAACAATTTTATTATTTTTTCTTGCTTACTATATTAAGATCAACTTTATGAAAAATAATATTCAAGAATTAATTTATTGACAACTTTGAAAATAATTAGTTGGTTAAAAATTTTTATTGTAAATTTTCGACTGTAAGAGAGAAATTATTTTCAACTTTTGCTGTATTTGAACAAACAATTTTGACACTTGACACAAGTCAAGTGTCGAAATTGTTTCTTTTCAAACTAATAAAATTTAATCATTTCAATTAATTAAATTATCTAAAATTATTTTTTAATAAATAAGGACCTGAAGAAAGAGTTTAATCTACAAAAACTAAAATTTCTTAATAGTATAATTGATAGTAGTTATTAATAGTAATAAAATTAAATTTCAATTTATATTTTTGTTTCATAAAAAAATTTTGTATTAAAAATTTTTAAATTCTATCATTTTTAAAATTGTTAATTTTATACAAAATAGTAAAAAAAAGTTGACAGCGCGAGAATTGTTGCTCGTTAAATTAATAATAATAATTATAATAATAATAATTGAAAATTTTTGAATAGTACAAAATTCTATAGCCCATACTTTTAATATTTCTCATATAGCGTAAAAAAGCCGAGTCTAATAACAATTTCACGTTGAAATATAATTTATTTTTCCATTTTAAAATGTCAGGACTAAAAGTCGAGACTTTTTAACGTTTATTTTGCACTCTACTTGCATTTTTCACGAGCACAAAGTTTTCAAAAGAAACCGTGTTTTATTATTTTTTTTTTTTAAAAAAAGCCTCTTTCATAAATCTATAGAACTTTTTTTGCAACTACTTTTTTGTTCTTAATATCTTTGTTTCGCGCCAATAACAAAATTAAAAGTTTGAAATTCGATTTCTTTTTCAATTTTCATTTTTTGTTCGATAAATATCCAATGATGAAGGAGGAAAAAAAATTCTTTCCTTCTTTTCTTATTTGATAGATATCCAATTAGAAAATTGAAAAATATTTTCTATTATAATTTTTGATAAGTATTTAGTGGAAAAAAAACAAAAAATCTGATGAATTGGAAAAATAAGCTGTGCAATTAATAAAATTTCCAAATATAAAACTGTATTTAAAATTTTATTTCTAAAATTTTATTTCAATATTAAATTGTAAAATAAAAATTTGGGAATCGTAATTTTCAGAGAGAAAAATTGTCGCAGTGATGGAGAAAAAATTAAGAACTAAAATAAAACCATTGTTATTTTCTGTGAAAAAAAGTAATTTTATTATTTATTTCTGATAATAAAAAAGTAATTTTATTATTAGAAATCGCTTTATGTGCTTCTTTATGCTGTAAAGAAATCCCGTAGCAAAATTGTGCGTAGCTTTTAACGAATCGAGGAAAAACCAGAATCTATTTGCGGTTTTATTAGTTTAGGTCCAATTCAAGACAACAAACTGTCATTGCATCTGCATTATCTCTTTATCGATAAACTCGATCCGAACAATTTTTTCCTAATCTTATCATTACTATATTGATAAATAGTTTTTTTATATTTTTATTTACTATTTACTATTTACTATTTTGTTATTCATTACTTACATTCTATTATATATATTTTCGTATTTTTTATTTATTAAATAAATATAATTTTCTTTTAAAAGCTTATTATTACAATTGCGACAATTTTTTCCACACTAATTACATTTTTTTACATTTAAAAATTGTCCCATTTTTCTGCATTTATTTATTTAAAACAATTATTTAAACTTTAATATTTACTTATTTATACTTTTATTTTTTAATTTATTTAATCGTTTATTTACCTAATTTGAATTTTTCGAAATGATAAAATAATAATAATAACAATTATAAATAATTAAAAATGCTCTCACTAAGAGCATCGCAATTTTCCTCTCTTTTGTTTCGAACATGAGAAAAAGGAATAAATAGAAAAATGATGGAATTTTAATTAGAAAATGACTTTCTTTTTGTAAAATAAAAAGGAATTTCATTAATTTTTTTTTCGTTCATATATAAATTCTCTTGAAATATTGTTCTATTTACTTTTTTCTATATTTTCTTCCTAACCTTATGCTTTTTCACTGTCATTGCAACTCCTTTATCTTTGGAGAGTGATTTCTACCGAGAAAAATCTTTTTTCTTTGTCATTTATTTTAAGAGAAAACAATAATACAGTCCAGAGAACAATTCCCCTTATCAGTGTTGTTGTCTTGGGGTCGTTATTCCTTCGTTAAAAGAAGAAGAAAAAATGGATTTAATTACCCCTTAAGATTGGATTATCAAAAAAAAAGAAAGTCCTCTAATAAAATACTTTTCCTATCAAGAATAATAGGAGAAATATTCAAATAATCGAAATAATTGAATTTAAATTGAATTTTATTTAATTCATTATTTAATATATTTAATTTATTCAATATATTTTATTTATTTAATAAATAAATTTATTTATTTATTTATTAAAATTTAATTGTTAATTTTAAATTATTTTCGAATTATTTATTAAATGTATTTTATTTATTTTTTACTTAAATAATAGAAGAAATAATTTTCTATTTATTCTTTAGAAGAATATTTATTTATTTTTATAAACAGTAATTAATTTCAATTTTCCATTAAATTTATATTTATTACGTTTTATTTAATCTCTTTGAGTTTTTTTTCCTCAATTTTCATTAAAACTCATTGCGCTTTCTATTTGTATAAAAAATTCCTCTTAATATAAAAATAATTCGCTTCTCTTTAAGTAGAATATTAATTATGAGAGAAAATTTTATAAAACTAGAGGAAATTACGTATTTTTGCAATAATAAAACATTGAATTTCAGATTAAAATACACGCGTTCATTTTTACTCGAGAGCTCAACAAGAGAATAAGGAATTAAGTGGAATAATACTACTTCCGGTTTTATATTTCTTCTCTTCTTCCTCTTTTTTTTTTGCTATCCTGCTACTATTTTGACAGTGCAATATGTCTTGTAAAATATTAATGTTATACCATAAAGAATTTAAGCATCCATGCAGCTGCAACATTTACGAGCAACTTCACTAACATTTAAAAGCTCATATATGACGACTAAAAATAAAATAAAATTTTTAAAAATAAAATCTTTTTTTGTAAAATAAAATTTAATTAATATTAAATTAAAATTCAAAAATCAAAAATATTTTTACTCTTTTATCTAAATTGGATTTTTTTTTGTCTCTCCTTCCCCTCTATATAGAATTTAATATATTATGAAAATTATGAAATAGAGGTGAAATGAAGAAACGAAATTTTATACACCGGAAAAATATGTTTTTACAATAGAAAAAGGAGAGAAAATAAAATGAATATCAATTTACTGCTTACAATGAAATGTAAAGCTTTCAATTTACAACCCCGAGACTTTTACATGAAAAAAAAGTACGTTCAATTCCTTTCTATATAATGAAGCCACGTCAAATGTTATAATGCAAAAGAAAAAGAGTAGAGATTTCATTCAAAAAACATAAAATTTTCTTCGTTTTCTTTCGAATAAAAAAAGAGAAAAGAAAAGTTCACTTTATATAATTCACTCCATTAGAACATTAATTAAAAAAAATTCTCAATCACTTGATTGGATTTTCTGAAATTAATCACACTGAATAATAAAAGAGAATCAGAAGAAAATAAATAGAAATTAAAAATCAAAAAAATTAATTGCTGTTTATTAATTTTAATTTTTAATGAATAATAATTATTCTTTAAAAATTAAATTAAATCATTTTCAATTATTAAAAATGAGTGGAGAGAAATTAGAAATAAATTTTATAGACAAAAATGGAGAATAAAAAATTAAAAGTAGTATAAAATGAATAGAAGAAATTCCATTCTATAAATGAAAGGAGAAAAAAAATAATATAACAAAGAAAAAATAAGTTGAGAACAAAGAAATAAATTATGTTGATAATTGAAGAAATATATAAATTAAATATTAACCAAAAATAAATAAATAAATAAATAAATAAATAAACAAAGAAATGAAAAATATAAATTAATAATTGGAACAAATGCAAAAAAGAGATAAAAAATGAAAAAAATAATACAAACAGAAAAAATAGAAATAAACTAATTCAATGAAAAGTAAAAAAGATAAATAATAAAATAATAAAATCAAAATAAAAAATTGAAACAAACAATTTTTTCATATAATTGAAACCAAAAAAATAAGAATTGTGAATAAATAATATAAAGAATCAAAATATGTTTTGTCAAAAAGATAAAAATCGGAAAGAAATAATGGAAAAACAAATAAAGGAAATAAATAATAAATAGAAAAAAATAGAAAATAAATAAAAAAAAAATAAAAAATAGGAAATAAATAAGAAAAAATAGAAAATAAATAAAAAATAGGAAATAAATAAAAAAGAATAAGAAATAAATAAAAAAATAAAATGAAAGTATAATATTGTAGAAAAATATACGAAAGAATTTTACATTTATAATGATGTCTGTAAATAATGCTTGAGAAAAAATACAAATTTATGATCCTCACACAGAATCCCTATAAGATTTATTTTTTAGAATGCCTTCGAAATTCCAACAATTTTTCTAAATTTTTCAAGAATCTCCAACGAAAGAATTCTTTTCATTCTTTGACAATAATTAGAAAACATTTCTCTCTCTCTCTCTCTCTCTCTTCTAAACGAGAGTACAAAATTATATTAGGAATATTTCTTCTTCTACAGATAAAATTTTTCATATCTTTAAAAATTTTCTCCAGTTATTAATTCGATTCCTTTTTCATATACTTATTCTTATAAGACTCAGTATAAACAAATCTAATAATTCAATAATCTGATTTGAATCTTAAAAAGAGATCGTCTCAATTTTCTCGAGAAAAAATTTATTATACGTGAAATAAGAATATAGTAGAAGAGTTATACGGAATGTAATTGGAGAAAATTGAATGCGATTTAACTTGTGATGCAATAAAAAAATGAGAATTCGAGAAATTTAAAGTTTCAATATAAAAAAAAAAAAAAATGTGGTTTAATTTTCTATCTACTGCTTCTATTCGAGTACAATTAAAATTAATTCCGATAAGGATTTAAATGAAAAATTTTACTTATATTTATTTTAATTCCTTTTTTATATTTTATTCATTTTATTTATTCTATTAATTTTCTTAATTTTCTTAATTTTACTATTTTTTTTTAATTTTAGTAATTTTAGTAATTTTCTTTATTTATTTTATTTAAATTTATTTAATTTACTTTATTGTATAAATAAATTTAACGAAAACTAAAACTAAAAACTAAAATAAACTCCAATGAAATATATTCGAATCGAAATTTTATTAAATTTCTACCTAATTTATTAATATATTAACAAATCGACAAAAATGACAAATTTTTATTGCATAAATTTATTGCAAAAATACGTAATTTCATCTACTTTTATAAAATTTTCTCTCATAATTAATATTCTATTTAAAGAGAAGTGAATTATTTTTATATTGAGAGGAATTTTTTATACAAATAGAAAGCGCAATGAGTTTTAATGAAAATTGAGGAAAAAAAACTCAAGGAGATTAAATAAAAAGTAATCAATATAAATTTCATTGAAAATTGGATTTAATTACTGTTTATAAAAATATTTTGAATAAAAAGTTCTTTCACTGATTTCAAGATAATTTTTATAAACTATTTTATTTTATAAATTAATTTTTTCGATTTTTGGAAGACGTATATAAAAGGTAAAAGAAAAACACTCTTTTACTTTTTTATAAAATAGACGACGTTTCGGTGGTCAGGTTCGCCACCATCATCAGGTCACTTGTTAAAGTCAACAAAATAAACATCACGTCAATAAATTAAAAACCTGACCACCGAAACGTCGTCTATTTTATAAAAAAGTAAAAGAGTGTTTTTCTTTTACCTTTTATATACGTCTTCCAAAAATCGAAAAAATTAATTTATTAAATAACTGTGGAAGAATTTACTAAATATTTAACTATTTTATTTTAATCATTGAAAAAAAATTATTCGGTTTTCAGTGTTTATTTTTAACCCATAATTATTTCTGAGTTATTAGTAATTTTTTACTTTCATTATTTTTTCATTACTATTTTTATTATACTTTTATTATTATTATTGTTATTATTGTTTTTATTCTCATTATTATTATTATTATTATTATTATTTTGATTGTTATTATTTATTTATTAAATAATAATCGTTGCAAATACAAAAATTGATAGCTCGAATATTCTATTTATAACAAATAAAAATTAATTTAGTTCAAATAAATATTTACTCGATAATTATAGCCTTTGATTAGAAACCAAAAAAAAAAACATTTTCTCATTGCCAACGAAAATATTTTCCTAGCGCAAAAATATATTTTTCAAAAATACTTTCTTTGATTAGAAAATAATTTTAGTTTAAAACGTAACAAATTTTCTTTATAAAATAAAATTATTATTCACAAAAACTAATAATGAAATTCAAAGCAACAAATTTTCTTTATAAAATAAAATTAATAAAAACTAATTTTAAATTTCAAAGCAAAAAATTTTCTTTATAAAATCGTCAAAGTAGTTTAAAAAAAAGTTTCGTCAATTAAATTACATTTTTAGTTGTTGCTCCTCTTACATTCGTCACTATATCTACGAGGTGAAAGAACTCATTAACAAAACATTCAATTTATATATCTTTGACTCGTAAGAAAATAATAATAAAAATATTCGTTTAAAAAAAAATAAAAATTGAAAACTCATTGAATCGTGAGTGTCAGTAGCAAAAAAAAAAAATGCGCTTTTGCGCTTAATTTTAAAAAAAGAGATCGAGGCCAAGGAGAAATTGAAGTGAAGAAAAAGAATGTGAAAAAGAAAAAATATAATAATACAGGAAAAATCTTGAAATTATCAAGAAGAATTGTTAGCACGCGAGCGAGCGCGCTCTCTCTCTCTCACTCTCTTTCGCGCTTAGTTGGAAATAAATGAAATAAAAACGAAAAAATTTTTACTGAGAAAGAAATATAAAAAAAGTGAAAAGTGCATGAAGACGTGTAGAAAATAGATGTGTTTAAATTTGTACCAGGTTGCGCTATAAATGCACATCATAGAAGAGACTCGTGTCTGTTCATCGTCTGATTTTCTCACACTTTCCGCTTCTATTTCGAATCCGCGTCCCCTATATACAATACCAAGATTTGTCCATAAAAAAAATTTGTTTAAATTTATTAAAGAAAAAAAAAGTACTAACGCTCTTTTTTTCATCCACATTTTATCCAAAATAAAAAATAATCCCTTCAGTTAAAAAAAAATCATTTTTTTTTCTCACGTGAAAAATAGATTTTTGTCGAACGTGCTCTATGTCAAATTTACGAAAATTATTCTGCGAATATTATGAAAATGTTTTCTAAATGAAATCCTTGACATAATTTCCCTTCTCCCCCCTCTTCGACACAACGACAAAAATTTTACAGAGGAAAAAAAAAATTTACCGTAAAATTTTATTTTAAAACCCTTTGAAAATTTTGTTTTTCATTAATAAGAATGATTTACTCGCGAACTGATTAAATAACGTCAATTTATTAGTATTTTGAATTTATATATAAATTCTATATTTTACATGGTATTATGTTTTGTAAAACATTTTCTTTTTTTTCACGATTTATAAATTTAGGAGAGGAGAGAGAAAGAGAGGGAGAAATGAGAATTATTTAGTTGACATAATTCTTCACAGAAGAAAAAAATATCTCTTTTTGTTTGAATAAATTAATAATTAATTTCTGGTGTTTTATATTTTATTATCATTAGTTTTTCATAATGTAAACATTTTGACAAACAATCTATTTATTATTTTTTTTTATTTTTAATTTTATATAATTTTTATAGTAAACATTTTTATTTGTTTAATTTATTTATTAATTTATTTTGTTACTTCAATAATTAAATATTAAAAATCGAAAAACACAATAAATAGAGAATAAAATTTATTTACAAATAAATGTAAATTATTTTTTCTTAATAATTTATTTATTATTAAGATTTTACTAATCGCGTTTAAATAAACGAAATTATTTTTCTGTTTAAATATTTTTTTCAAAATTACTATACAAAAAGGAGAAATAATTAAAATTAACCATTTACTTACTCAAGAAATAATCTTTTTTATAAATATAAATATTTTCTATAAAAAATAGGAATTAAAAGCAGGAAAAAAATATTTTTGCTCATTTGAACATTCAAATCTTAAAAAACATGAAAATTAATAATTTACTGAAAATAATAATATTATTTGAATAATTTAATTTGTAAAAATTTATTTCAAGTTCTTTTACTTTAAAATAAATAATAACAGTAATAAAAAATCTAATAATAATAATAATAAATTTTAAAAAAGTGAACAATTTCCCACGAGATTAATTATTGCCTCTATTGTACAACTAATAACGATTGAATTCCATGAAAATCTTGAATTATCAATAGACTAATTGAAGTGTAATTCAATCCTTCAAAATAGAACCGCTGTTATTGCAAATGCGACGCTTTCCCCTCATATGACATTTTGGCACGTATTAATTGACACATGTCAATATTATTTTTGATTGAAGGCCATTCAAAGAGTACAAATCGCTTTGATTAATCATTATTATTCACTCGCCTGATAAATATGTAAAGATCTAATTGACATGCAATTAAGAATTTCAACTAAATACCTCATGAATGAACGTAAAGAAAAAATAATTTCTTTCTCCAAAAAATAACTACTTTTTACCTACATTTTTACTCTCATTCTATTCAAATTAATTATTTTTTAAATAAAAATAAATATTTTTATTAAATAAAATTTTTTCATAAAAATAAATATTTTTATTAAAAAGAAATTTTTAATAAAAATTTTAATTTTTATTAAAAAAAATTTTTAATAAAAATTAAAATTTTAATTTAAAAAATTAATTTGAATAGAAAATGGTGGGATAAAGTGTGGCAATACTTTCACGGTTAATTTCCGGTTTATTTATCTAAAATATTTAATGGTTTAAAAATATTTATTATTATTTTATTAAAAATGTATTTTTTTAGTTTGCAAAAAAAAAATTGTTATTACTATATTTGTAACAAAGATTGATCTTAGTTTTGCGATCACTTGAACTGACGTCAATGTAATTTCGACCTGACATTTAACATCTCCCGGTAGTAATCGGTTTCGTGATTCGTTGTCTTCTCTTAGATTTCTACTTGCATCGTAAACGTGACCCATCGAAGACGCTTTTAGAACAAAGATTACGTCACTTCCGACGTCATGGGTTTTGTCGCAGAAATTGTTTCCAAGTCAAATTTTCAACAGTTTCTCTCTCTATATGCCGTAAACTTATTTTTGAAAATCAAAAAACTTTTCCAATTTTCACAGAAATTTTTTGAATAATATTTGAATTTGTTTGGGTAGAAATAAATGTTCTTCTTCAATTTTTAATAACAGTTATACAGCATTTTTTTTTGCACATTTTTCTAAGGTTTTTTTTTTATTTTGTTCTGTTTTAAAAATTAGAACCAATTTATGGTAGAAATTAATATATATTTTATTTATAAGAAAGGAAAAATTTAAGAAATTTGTATTTAATTAGTTTTGTTTTTCGTTCTTAATTAATATTAATCATTTGTTGCAGATATGCCCTGTGAGCAGTCAGTCTTTGTGATGCTGAATGGAGAGGAGAGTGAATTGAAATTTTTAAATATTACCAATCCAAAGGTGAGAAAAATAATTATTGTATTATTTAAAAAAATATTTAACCAAATCTTGGCGCTATGTTGGCAAACTATTTTTATTTATATCTTCGGTACATTCTTGGAAAATATAATAAATTATTTTTATTCACATCATGGGCGAAGATTGGCAAAATGTTTAGCCAAATTTTGATGGCAAACTTCAAAAATTATTTTTGTTGCGAATCTTGGCGAAATATTTAGCTAAATCTTGGCGCTGAGTTGGAAAACTATTTTTATTCAAAACTTCGGTGCATTCTGAGAAAATATTTAGCCTTATTTTTGGGGGAAATACAATAAATTATATTTATTCATATCTTGGGCGAATTTTGGGTCAATCTTGGAACAATATTTAGCCGAATCTTGGCGCTAAATTGGAAAACTATTTTTAATCAAATCTACGGTGAAGTCTGGAAAAATATTTAGCCAAATTTTAGGGAAAAATATAATAAACTATATTTATTGAAATCTTGGGTAAATGTTGGCGAAATATTTAGCTAAATCTTGGCGCTGAGTTGGAAAACTATTTTCATTCAAATCTTCGGTTCATTCTGAGAAAATATTTAGCCATATTTTTAGGGAAAAATAAAATAAATTATATTTATTTATATCTTGGCTGAATTTTGGGTCAATCTTGGAAAAATATTTAGCCAAATCTTGGCGTTAAATTGGAACATTATTTTTATTTAAATCTTCGGTACATTCTGGGAAAATATTTAGCCAAATGTTAGGGGGAAATATAATAAATTATTTTTATTCAAATCTTGGGTGAATGTTGGGTAAATGTTGGCAAAATATTTAATCTAAATCTCGTAGCTAACTAGAAAAACTATTTTTTCTAAAATCTTTGACGAATACTGGTTAAATATTCAGCTACAATAATAACGACAATACTGGCTTAATTTTGGCAATATTTCCAAAAAAATAATTTTCGTTTCTTTTTTTTTTGCAGAGCGAATTGGAAAAAATCGCCAAACCCGATGCATTTATAATAATGTATTCGGTGATAGACAAAGCGTCATTTCAAAGGGCTCAAGAACATTTGGCACGTTTACACGATCAGGATCTGTTGCGAGGCAGACCAGCGATCTTAGTCGGCAACAAAGTTGATTTGGTACGGTCCAAAGTTGTTTCACCCGAAGGTATGTATTAACATCGATTTATTCATCAAAGTCAAACATCAATTTCAGATTAACTTACAGATTGTAATTAAATTACTTCCAAGAACAACACTCTTTCTCTCTTCTACTCTTTTTCTCCCCATTTTCCTCGATTTTTTTTTTTTTTCCATTTTTCTTTATTTTTCTCTACTTTTCTCTTTTAAACTTGAGGGATTACTATTAAATCGATACAACATTCTTAATGTAACGAGAATCTTGTGTATATAAATAAATAAATAAAAAGTTAAGTGAATAACAAAGTAAATAAAATATTAATATTTTTTTATGTCTTCAAACCGGTAAAAAAATTATAATAAATATATAAATAAATAATAAAATTAATAAGTAACAAAATTAATAAATAACAAAATAAATTAGTAACTAAAGTAAAATAAGTAATTAAAATAAATAAACAAATTAAAACAAAGTTAACAAATAACGAAATAAATAAATACAATTCTTTCTCTATGAGGAAGCAATAAAAAAATAATCGAATGAATAAATAAATGAGTAACAAAATTAAATTTATTATTACAAATTAATTAAGTAAATTAATAAAAGAATAAATGAATAGCAAAAGTAAATAAATTGAAAAATAAATGAATGAATAAATAAATATGTAAACAAAACATAAACAAGCAAATCACAGAAAGGCGGAAAAACAGGAAATTTTTTCTCTCTTCGGAAGTTGGAAGAAAATTAAATAAATTTAAGTTTTAATTAGCATTCTTGCTGACGTTACTGTTTTTTTCCTTTTTATCTAATTAAGTTTTTCAATTTAATCAGATTTATCTAAATAAAAGAAAAACTCGGCAAAAATCAAAGGAAAAGAAAAAGTATTACCAGTATTCAGGAAAATGAAATAATTTTTTTTTCTGTTTAATGCAATTATTTTTCTCTCGACAAAGAATCTTTTTTTATGCAAATATGTTATTCTCGATAAATTATTATTGTTAAGCTATTGTTAAATTATTAAATTATTGAATTAATATTAAATTATTTTTCAGTTGCTAAGTTGTTAAATTATTTTTCAATTAATGATTAAATTATTATTTTCTTATAAATAAAAATACGATTCTAATTGTTTTTGTGTTTTTTTTCAGATGGAAAATGTGTGGCGTGTACATATCGAACAAAATTCATTGAAATATCAGTCGGAATAAATCACAATGTCGACGATCTATTGGTGGGAATTTTAAGTCAAATACGATTAAACATTGTCCAGGGACATTTGGATAATAGAACAGTTAATGGAGAAAGCAGTGGACGATGGTACAAATCACGTGGGGTTGTGAGAGCAAGTATGAAGGCAAGACAAATGCTCACGTGGCTTTTTGGCAAGGAGGACAGTAAATTTAAAAATTGCGAAAATCTCCACGTTCTTTAAATTCAATTGCAAAAAAGCGATTACAAAAAAAAATATTTACAAAAAAAGAAAAATAATTACCAAAAACAAAAAAATAGTTACAAAAATCAAATAATATTACCAAAAAAATAGTTAAAAAAACAAATAATTATTAAAAAATAGTTACAAAAAGATAATCACAAAATAAATTTACAAAAAAAAATTACAAAAAAGGAAACGCGAAAGTTTTGAAAGTTCAAATAAACATCAATATTTTTATTACTATTTTTAATTTGTATTATAGTGAAAAATTATTGAAAATTATTATTAAAAATAAAAAATTATTGTGTATATTGAAACAATTAATTGTTAATTAAGTATAATTTTGAATTTACCATACTTTTTAATTTACTAGTTTTTTGGGAATATTTTCACAGAAAAACTATTCGTTTATTTGAACATTCAAAATTTTATTGTAAAATATAATAGAATCGCAAAAAGAAATACAAAAAGATTTACAAAAAAAGAATTACGAAAGAATTACAATAGAATTACGAAAATAATTACAAAAAGAATTAAAAAACGAATTACAAAAAAATTTACAAAAATAAATACAAAAATACATATAAAAATCAATAGAAAAAAATGGTAATAAAAATATAATTAAAAAGAAAATTACAATAAAAGAAATACCAAAAAGAATTATAAAAAAGAATTACGAAAATGTAATTACAAGAAAAAAAATGCAAATATATCAATTTAAGCCTTTTTCGATGACAATTTTTCAATTTTTCTCAACTTTTTACTAGTCAACGTTTCACGAAGCAAAATAAAAAAATTTATATTTACTTCGTAAAAATAAAGAAAAATTTTTCAATGTTCAGAAAAATTGAGAAATTATCATAATACTAAATAGGCGAACTGAAAATTATTATCAATGATATCGTAATAATTTTATCTAATTTTAAGTGCATATATATCAAAAATCATTTGGCGATCCTTGAAAGGACAATCAGTTCGGCTTTAATGATCGACCAATGATTATCTCAAATAAAAAAGAAAAGAAAAAAAATTGTGCCAACCTATTTCAAAGGGATCAACACTTTTCATCATCTATAATGAACGTCGAATCGATTGCGTGAGAGTTGAAATTTATTGGTTCGTAAAATTTTAGATTCAAAGAACACTTGATTGCCTTTAATTATCATACTTGTTGAAATTTACCTCTCATTTCAAATTATAAACCCAAAAAAAAAATTCACTATTGAAACAAAAAAACATTTGGTTTTTAATTCTTCGTTTATTAATTAATTCACAATTAATTAAATAATTCTTTATTTATTAATTAATTCACAATTAATGAATTTTTTATTAATTAATTAATTCACAATTAATGAATTTTTTATTTATTAATTAATTCACAGTTAATTAATTCTTTATTTATTAATTAATTCACAATTAATTAATTCTTTATTTATTTATAAATTCTTGTTTATTTAAACGTTCAAAACCTTTAAATCATAATTAATTAATTAATTAATTTTAGAGGAATTAATTAATAAGACAGAATTTAAATTAAAATTTCAATTTTCAAAATTATTTATATTCCAAACCAATAAATATCAACAAAAAAATTCACGACAAATTTAAAGCAGAAATTAATGAATAGAAAATTTCTTGCAAAAATTAAAAATCAAAAAAAAGACGTTCCCATTGGACCAAGACTAGAAAAAGAACCAATTATATCGAAAAAAATCACATAGTCATTAAAAAAATTGTAATTAGAAAAATTCTACTAATTTACACATTATCCCAAATTTCTTTCGCATTGTAAACTTAATATATTTAAAAATTAACAATTTTGAAAATTTTTCCATTTGTCATCATTTTGTTAATATGCGCAATTTATTTGTTTGCGTTTCTGTACAGAAAAAAACAAGAAATGAATCGATAAACTTTTTCATAAGATGTATATATATATACCTCTAATGTAGAAAATAAGTTTAGTTAAATTTTACTGCATATACGTTTTATGATATATGGTTATTGTGTATAATTATATTATATTCTGGTGATAATATTAATTTACGTGCGTGAGTCGAGAAATTATTAAAAGATTTGCAAATAAAAATAAAAAAATTCCATATTCCATTTTGTTTGGAATTTTCTGGAATATCGAAGCAAAAAAAAAAAAAAAAAAAAAAATTTTGCGAATATATATTGTATGTAATTTTTTCTCAATAATCGATTAGATTTTATTTTCGATTTCCTATATATTATATATACATAAAAATATAGGTCTTTTAAGTAATCGTAAAAATGTCTCTTGACAACCTAAGATTTTTATCAAGTGCCTTTCGAATATTTTTATAAAAACTAAGCGAGAATCCGTATAATCTTATAGGTACTTTTTGTCCTTTAATTATACATAATTATCATCTTCAAAGTGTTAATAACAATTTTTTTTTTTGACAGTTTTCAATCTTTCCGCAATTTTTAATTTTTATCCAAAATTTATTTCAAATTTATTGTTCATAACAATTTTGGAATTTTTATTGCAATGTTATAAATTAATATTCAAATATCAATTTTATTGAATATTAATTTCGAATAAAAATATGAACGAAGAAAAAAAAATATTTCCTTCATTGCCGAATTGAATTGAAAACTGTCAAAAACTGCGATATTTCGAAATATAAATATAAATAAAAAAATCAAAATATTAAAATATGGAAAAATATTTCTTCCGAACACGAGGGGTTTGTCCAGAATCCAAAAATCTTATTCACAAAGCCTATTTCAAAACCCAAATTCGTGTGTTTCAATACTGTAAAATAATAATAAAAATATCTTATTCGTTGTATTGTAACAATGTGGAAAGACAATACTGCCAAATCTTTCGATAATAAAAAAAAAAAATACAGAAATTCATTAAATACTTTTTTTCACACTTTTTTCTATAAACCCAACTATTTAATTGAATAACAGAAAAAAATATTAAAAATTCAATCTGAAAATAGAAAAAAAATAATAAAAACTGATTAAATGGTAAAAAATAAAAAACACTAATTAAAGGACAAGATAATAAAAAACTAACAAAAAGAAATAAAAATAAAGTAAATAAACAAAAAACTTATAAAAAAATGTTCCTAAACTTCTAAATTGTTTAATTGAACGAAATTCTTTTATTTCTCTCTTCAATAGTGTAAAATTTTATTTCAATAATTTTGTCTCTCGAATCAAAAAAATTAATTAGTTTCTAAATATGTAAAATTTTGATCTTTATTTTTTATTACAATCAATACTGAAATTTTTTTTTTATGACAAATATTTCGTTCCTTCGAACGTCCAAGACTTGTGGATAATAAAAAATAAAACGAAATTTATAAAAATAAATAAAAATTAAAAAATTAATAACTAAGAAAAAAATTTTTAAATTAAAAAATTTTCCTGAGAAATTTACTCGAAAATTATCGTTGAATTTGAAAAAAAAAAATTACTTCATGCTTTATAAAGTACCAAAGATACTTTGAATAATAAAATAAAAATTAAATCACAAATTGTAACTTCTGTAAATCAGGAACAGTGTATAGGAATTATTCGAAATTGAAAATACATCAAAAGTAGAAAAAAAATGTTAGCAATGTGGAATCAAGTTTTATTTTGAAAAAAAATACGTGTAAAAAGCATTGTCAATAGCATTTACGGATCACTTTTCACAGCAATATTCAATCGGTACTTTGCATTGAACGAAATAAAATAGAGAAGTACAGAGAAATTTGAGAAAATCGATATTCCCTCCCCCTCTATTGTGGTTGAAATCTGAATCTTTTTAGTCTTTTATCGAAATTTTTAGTAAAAGAATGAAAAAAAAAAGTTTACTTTACAAAAGAATATACAAACAAACAAACGGTATTCAAAATTATGGTTTTAGTTGTTTAAACATTATTTAAATAAATAGTATTCGTATTACTAACTGTATTTAAATTAATTAATAATATTTATAACTAATATTAATAGTTTAAATAATATTTATAAATTATATTTAATAGTTTAAATAATAATATTTATAAATTAAATTAATATTAATAGTGTCAATAATATTATTAACATTTATTAATATTAATACAATCTGTTAATAATATTAACATAATATATTAATATTGATCAATATTAATATAATCTATTAACACTAAAGTTATTCTTAAATTAATTCAAATTTACTTTCAATAGTCTTTTTATATTTCATTTATAATTTTCATAAATTCATTAGAATTTTTATGTTAATTATATGGAATTTTGAAATAAACCCTTTAGTGAATAAAATAAAAATGTCTTTAAAAAACGAATATATAAATAATATTTTTATATTTTATAATTAAGAGCTTAAAAAATTTACCATTAGTAATATTAATATTATTATTTCACTCAATTATTTATTTTACTAATAATTAATAATAAATATTAATAATAATAATAATTAAATTAACTAAAATAATTAAAAAGAAAAATTTCTATTTATTACTTTTCTGACAACTAAAATATTCATTATAATTCTAATTATATCACTAATCTTTATAATTATTTATTATTTATAATTTATAATTAAGTAACGAATTAAAGTAAAATATAAAAAAATAAAAATCCTCAGTTTCTCTTTACATGTAAATTTGCGTTCCTAAATAATATCGATTACAGAGGTAAGATTTTACCGATTAATGCCCTTCCCTTTGGTCTTGCTCTGTACTAACATAAACAATTGCATAGCAACGACATTTCAAACCCCTCTCAATGACAGTTAACAGAATATTTTTTTTTATTTTTTGATACGAAAGGAAAATTATTTTCTATTCAACGAAATTTTATTGTTCCCCTATTCATGGTGAGTAGGAAGTATTAATATTTCTAACTGACAATTAATTCTAACTATTTAAGAAAAATAGCACAATAATTCAATTTTTTAAATATTTGTAAATTATTAAAAAAAAATTATCAATTTATTATACGTAAATATTTCAAACCTTTTTAGAAATTTGCTCTCGAAACACCATCTTGGAATTGTTTTCGAACATCACAAAAAAAACACTAGACAACACTTTATGAAAAAAAAAATCGCTAACAATTAGGTACAATTATTCGCTAACTCTCGGAAAAGTGGAAAATAAAAAAAAAATGTTTAATTTGAATTAAAAATAATTTGACTATTTTTAAATAAAATTCTTTTTTTTAATTCTTTTCGTTTTTTTTAATATTGTAAATTATATTTCAAATATACGAATTCTTTTTTTAATTATAAATTAATTCTTTTCTTTTCTTTTTTTTTTTTTGATATTGTAAATTATATTTCAAATATACGAATTATTTTTTTAATTACAAATTAAAGTTTAAAAATTATAACAGAAATTTTTTTACAATTATTATAAATTTTAATGAGAAAGAAATGGGGTCTAAACTTGTCGAAACACGAATCACAACTGAAGAGTTCCAAATAAGTGAACTTGTGTTTTTGACCTTATTAGAGGTGATTATTTCTTTGTTATTTTGTTTCTTTTCAGGATAGATTGAAATTCAAGATAACGATTCTCAATATATATTATAATAAATTATTTATATTTTTTAAACAAAATTATTATTTTAATTTATTAAACTAATTTTTTTGGTCATTAAAAATTCTTTTAAAAATGTAATTTTTTTCATGAATTCGAGTAATTGAAGAAATAAATAATAAAAAATTCTATTTAGAAAATAATTATAATTCAGATTGTAAATTATTAGGTATATAAATCACTTACAGAACTGAAAAATTGTCTTGAATAAAACAAGATTTTTAAAAACAAGAACACTTTTACTTACTCAATAAATAGAGAGAATTCTTCAATATTTATAAAAATGTTTCTTTCTACATGAATAGTAATGCAAAATATAAAATAAATTTGACTGTATTTTGACACATTTTATGTTAATTATTTAAAATTAATTTGACACTTTGTATATTTGAAGAAAATTAATTTTTATAACTTGAGAAAAAACAAAGGAATAACAACAAATTACAGAAACCATAGCAACTCAAAATTAAGAGCGCAAAAATCGTTGATTATTAAATAAAATGGAATAAAAAAAGTAAATAATAATAAACTATTAAAGAAATTTTTTTATTATTTATTATAATTTTAATCAGAATAATAATAGTAATAATAAAAATAATTAATAAGAAATAGAATAATATTACGCACCTAGAAAAAAATATGTTTGACTCAGAGCCAAATAGCCTTTTTATTTGTTTCATTGTTTCACATTATGTGAAATTATTATTTCAATTATTTTAAATAAAAGTTTTATTAATGTCGAATAAAATTTTTATTTAAAAGAAATAAATAATTTAATTGGCTCTGAAACAAATATACTTTTATTTAACTCAAATAAATTATGCTTGTTTTAAATAAAATTTATTTGAGACAAAAAGTCTAGTTCGATCTGAGTTAAATATTTTTTTTGGGTGCTGTACCTAATAATAATAATAATAAATAAATTTATTATTTACTTGAAATAATATTAAACTAAGAATAATTAGAGAATAATTATCGAATAAAATTTTTGCAACAGGTGTTCAAAAGAAAATTTTTAGTACTATTGCCAGAGGCTAATTTTTTTTCATAAAAAATAATGTCTTCTGTGGGAAAACCAACGACATGTAAAGACGCAATTCGTCGTTGGGAGGAAGAAAATGGACAGGAAGCTTCGACAGCAACTGAAATAACTTTGAGTTTTCAATGGCCACCCATTGAAAAAATGGATAATTCCCTGGCGATTTTGTCCAATTGTGAAAAAATTTCCCTCTCCACGAATATGATTGAAAAAATTGCAGGTACATTTTAACAATTATAAAAATAAATTATTAATTAAGTAATTATTAATTTTAATAATTGAAAAAAATTTGAAAAATTATTTTTTGAATTTAATATTTAATAATAAATTTTATGAATTATAATATTAATAAATAGTTAAGAAATAATTATTATTTATAAAGGAAAATAAATATAAAATAAAATAATAATAATTAATAATAAATTAATATTAAGAAATAAAAATTAATAATTTTGTTAATAATTAATGATTTTGTTAATTTATAATTATTATTAATAATTAATATTTATAATTCGTTATTTAAAAAAGTTACGATTTTATTTTAGAGAATAAATTTACCTCCAGATTTTGAAAAATATTCAAAAAAAAAAAAATTCAAACTTAGTCAGTTAGTGTAACAAAAAAAATGTTAGCACTCGCTTTTTCAAATTAAAAAAATATAATTACAGTATGAGAAAAAGTTTATCAGACTTTTAATCAGGGGACGGTAATTCAACGTACACGACTGTTTGAAAACTAATGAGGAAAGTTTTTCTATTAGAAAGCTTTCAATTTGTAATGTATTGAAAAGCCAACCGACGAAACATTATATTTTTCCTCTCTAAAAAATCATATTTCTCAATAATAATTTTCCTCCCCAGCAATTAATTATTATTTCTTTTAATTTTCAAAAATAGAATTTTCGAAGAATTTAATAAAAAAAAATAAATAAATAAATTTTAAAAAATAAAAAATCTTTTTTTGGTTTTTAAAATTAAAAGAATATTTAATGTTGATGAAGGTGAAAAATCACTAAATTATACTACATCTGCTTTTTTTCTCCTCGCAGGAATCAGCTCGTTGAAAAATTTAAAAATTCTATCGCTCGGACGAAATTTAATTAAAGGCCTAACTGGAATAGAAGCATTGGGAGAAACATTGGAGGAACTCTGGATATCGTACAATCTGATTGAAAAAATGAAGGGAATTCAGGGAATGAGAAATTTACGCATTTTGTACATGTCCAATAATTTGGTTCGCGAGTGGAATGAATTTTCAAAAATGTCCGAATTACCGAATCTTCGTGAATTACTTTTCGTGGGAAATCCATTGTGCGATGGTGGCGAGGTAATTTTTTTCATTTACTTTAATTTTCAGTATTTTTAATTAGAAAAAAAAATTTATTTTCAATATTCAAATTTATCTTTTTACTCCAAGAGTATAAAAAGACAATTTTTGGGGAGAAATATTTTTGGAAAATATTTAAATTATTTTTTTTAATGAAAGCATAACATTTATTTATTTTAATGTATTTATTAATTTATTTATTAATTTATTTATTAATTTATTTATTTATTGAGAGTATAAAATGGTAATTTTTGAAAAAATATTTTAATTATTTATTGAGAGAGAGAATTATAAATTATTTTGTCAAAACTGACAATTTTTTGAAATATTCAAATTATTTTTGTATTGAGAATAAAAAAAAATAATTTTCAGGAAAATATTCAAATTATTCTTTATTGTTAATTTTCGGGGAAATATTTAAATTATTTTTTCAATGAGAATAGAAAATGCTATTTTTGAAAAAAAATTTTTTTCTTTTATTAGGCGGATGGTTGGAAAATGGAGGTTGCAAGAAGACTACCAAATTTGGAAAAATTGGATGGAGAGCCAATTATTCGTTCGGAGGAAGGCGCTCAACAAATATCAAAATCCGAATCATCTCCTCAAAGTTCAAAACCTTCTGAACCAATTGTCACTCAATAAAAAAAGAAAAAAATTTCTTATCCAAAAAATCTATTTTTCGATTTTTTTTCTATTCAAATTACACATTAATAATTTTTTTCCTAATTAATTATTTTCTTTTTATTTTCATAATATTTTCTTCTATTTTAATTTTTTCTACCTTATAATTATTTTCACACAGAAAAAAAAATATTATTATTATTTTTGCATCTATTATTAAAAAGAAAACTAAAAATCAAATCACGACTATCAAAAAAGACAAATTTCCACTTACATTTATTATAATTTATTCGTTTTTTTTGTTCCTGGTACAAGATAGAATATTTTACATATTTTTCTGGTGGTTGAAAAAGGTTTTTTTTTTGTTTGATTATCATATCGGCACAGAGCACAATAGCAAACACAACATTAGAGTATGAATTCGATGCACGAGAAAAATTGTTACATCAAAAGAAAATTTGAAAAATTTTGAAATAGCAACTTTTTTTTGTAATGTAAGAATTGATTATTTTTTTTTAGTTTTTTTTTCTTTTTTTTTCTTTTTTGTTATTTTAAGGCAAGTGAGTTGCAGAGAGATCATAATATTTTGTGTGAAAAAGCATAATATATATTAGTATATGTATATATATATATATATATATACTTTGCACCAAAATATGTGCAATTATACCGATAGATTCTCGTGCACTCGAAAAATTGACTGACTCATTTTTCTTACAGTTAATATACTGCATTATTTTTTTTTTATTATAATTTATTAAAGTCTCCCACGAAAATGGATCCATTGAAAAATATTCTTCAACTGATTCCCTTCATTATTTTAAAAAACGAAATTTTAGTTAGTAAAAAATAAATATTAATAAATGTAAATGTTAATAAAGAAAATAAATACTAAAAAATTGCAATAAACGAGGGAATTAACAAAGAAGCAAACAAAAATAACAACAAAAAATTAACAAAATAATACAAATAGGAATAAATGTAAAAAAAATGGTAGTAAACAAAAAAGTAACAAAAAAATAGTAAAACCAAAATTAAGAGTAATGGTAAATAAATAAAGAAAAGTAAATACTTGTGGTTAAAAATTAACAGGGCAAAATAAATGAAATAAAGTTTAAACCTCTGAAAATAAATCTAAAAAATTAAATTCAACCAAAAATTATTTTAATATTAAATTAAGAATAATATTCGTTTCAATGGAAATCAGTAATATTTTTAGAAATACTTTCTTTTTTGGACCCACATTTATCATGAATAACTGTTTCAATAATAAAATCGTAATTTTTTAAAAATATTTATACATTATATCAGAAACTATCAATGAAATAATAATAAAAAATTATTATTATTAAATTTTTCACCAATTAATTATTACCCAGTTATTAAAAATTGTATTTTCTAAAAATTATATTTTTAATTCGAAAATTTAAAAATAAAAAAAAATTATATCCAAAATCTTGAATCAATTAAAAAAAAATTAAATTATTAAAAATAAATTGTTAATATTATTATTTTTAACGTTACTATTATATAACTATATTTTATAAAATAAATCTTCTTGATAAATATTTTTTTAAATACATTTTTCAATAAAAATATTTTTAACAATAAAAAATTCCAGAATTATATATAGAAATTCCAGAAAATTCATAGAAATAAAATTTGAATTATTATAACGAAAATAAAGATCTCTTTTCGACAGAAGACTTCGTGATGGTACTATTTAAAAAAAAACAATTAAAAAAAAACTTGCGTTCGATACAAGCATATTAGAAGGAAACCTGTTCCTTTTTCTCTCTCTTTTTTTTGTGTAATTTTTTACAAACGTTAAATAAGTAATATTTTTTTTTCGTAAAATTCGAACAATAAATATATGTGAATAACATTTTTTGTTGTCTGCCTAAAATTCATAAACTTCAGTAACAATTGATTTATAACTTGTTTTATATGTTTTTTTTGTCCTCTCTTTTCTATATTTTTTATCTGCGACATTTTTTTTTTACAAATTTGCTGAATTTGTGCACATTATAAAGTGCAACAATTTTTAATCAGTCTTTAGTCAGACCTTTTTCATAAATATATATTTATATTAATATTTATAGGAGTAAAAAGGAAAAAATTTATTTTGAGAACCACGGGTTTTATTTTTTAATCATTAGAAAGAAATTACTTATTTTTTTTTCTATTCGTTGGCTTTGTCGATTTTTTTTTTATAATCTATATTCGAAAATAATTTCAACAACAAAATAAGAGAAAAAGAATAATTCCAGTAGTTCTCAAAAAGAAATCGAAAAAAAAAATATAATTTCTTTTATATATACTATATAGAGAATTTAAAGATTGTTCCATTAAATTGATTGAATTCTTCGATAAAAACGGATCGAAACGATCGTATCGAAGGCAAGTAGAGAGAGAGAGAGAAAGATTTTTTATTCCCCCTCGAAAAAAAATTTTTCTTAAATATTCCCATTTGTGATTTATTCACTTTTGCGAATTAATAAATTTTTTCCCTATTTTTTTTAAAAATTACTATTACACTGAAGTTCAACCCAGAATCTCTACATTATTCTTACGTTAAACGACAATTACTACAACTCTTATAAAGTAAATTTTTTTTCGGCTCAAAAATTTATTTTCGCAATGAAATTCAATTTATTCAATTTATTTTTTTTTTAAATAAAAATTATTTTTCAAGCTCAAAAGAAATAGAATGTTTGATTCTAATTTTTTTCCGACTAAAATGAAAAGAGAAAATAAATTTTTGAGTATAAAAGAAAAGATATGATTGTTTTCAAGACCGTCTAATCAGTCGATAATATTTTTGAAAATATTGTTTAAGGTACAAAAGTGATCGAATCTGGAATATTGAATAAAAATTCTAAAACTAAACTTTTCCTCTCAAACGATTTTTTTTTTTGTCAAATTTTTCTCATTTAATATTATTTTTTTCCCACTAATAGTTACCATCATAAAAACATTTCATTTAACGTTATTTTTTTTATTTATTATTTTCTCTTTCTTCTTTTTAAATCGTTTAAGATTTTTAATATTTTTTACTTACGATTTTTGTTTTCTATTAGTATTAATTTTTTTTTTCACTTAATGGGTATTTAGTATTTTTTTTTCTTTGAAATGAATTATTTTCGAGATCGCGTCATTTCCAAGGTGCGTGAGTGTACCTAAATTTGTAAACATTCATTATATCCTTATAGATACAGCACATTAAATTCATGTTGATTTTTTGTCATTTTATCATTTTTTTTCTCTCGAGCTTCGACATTGACACAAAAATAGTTCTTCACATTTTCTTAATTTTTTTTTTACCTTTTTTTCTTTTTTCACTTTTTATATTCCTATATCGATATTGATTTATAATATTCGACATCGATTTATACACGAAAGAAATAACAGAGCGTATTTTTTTTTTTTACTATAATTTCATTTTGATAAATAATTTTATCAAAGTCCTTTTTTCTGTTAAGAGTAAAAATTCTTCGTAATTTTTTCATTTTCTTTAAGTGGCAAATCGTAATTTTTGCTTTTTAACAAAGTCCAGGGCTAATTTGTCGCCTGTTCGAGATTCCAAAATTTGTAGAATTGGATGATCTGGAAAAAGAAAATTGAAGAATTAAAATTTATTTTCTACTAAATATAGAAAATGAAAATTTATTTTCTATTCGAAAGGGGAAATAAAAATTTATTTTCTATTCGAAATTGGAAAATTCAATTTATTTTCTACTGGAAATAGAAAAGGAAAATTTATTTTCTATTCGAAATGAAAGATTAAAATTTATTTTCTACTGTAAATAGAAAATTTAAATTTAAATTCTATTACAAATGGAAAATTAAAATTTATTTTCTATCAGAAATGAAAAAATTAAATATTTTTTTTACTGGAAATAGAAAAATTGTTTTCTATTCGAAATGGAAAATAAAAATTTATTTTCTACTGTAAATAGAAAATTAAAATTCATTTTCTACTGTAAATAGAAAATTCAAATTTATTTTCTATTACAAATGGAAAATTAAAATTTATTCTCCACTAAAGTTAGAAAATTTAGAAATTAATTCTTTCAAAATGAATGAAAAAAGGAAAATTTTCTCAAAATTCTTTTTTTACATTTATTTTTTTGTTGCATGAGAGGTAACTCTTGATGTTTGAGGCCATGAAAATTATCGATGCTTGCATTAGAATCCGCAACGCCAGGAATGCTGCTAAGTCCCAAGAAGGCTTCACCGGCAAAATCATTTGCCGTCAGTACATCGTGGTCCATTACAGTGAATAGGACCATTGAATCCGGACTTCGACATTGTTCAACACTCACGGAACTGTCGAGAAAAAAAACATTTAGCAAAAAATATTAAATTAAATTAAAAATTATATTAAATTACTTTTTTAATAAAAGAAATTTTTAATTAAAAGTTATACCAAAAAAAAAAAAAAATTTCTTCACCACTTTAAATACTGAAATTAGATTTTCATGAAAGAAATTTCCAATTAAAAATTATATTAAATTGAAATAAAAATTTTTTCACCACTTTAATCATTCAAATTACTTTTCCACGAAATAAATTTCGAAAGTAAAAAAAAAAATGAAAAAAAGAAAGATGAAATTAATTTTTCACGAACGAAATTTTGAAAATCGAAAAAAAATTGAAAAAAGAAATGAAGGAAGAAAATTAATTTTCCACGAAAGAAATTTTGAAAGTCGAAAAAAAATTGAAAAAAAACTGAAATTACTTTGTCAGGAAAGAAATTTTTTTTAGAAGTAGATTTAGAGGATGAAATTATTTCTATTTGAATAAAAATTCAGAAAGAAAAAGTGGAAACTCTCGAGGATTTTCATACTTACAATTCGAAACATTCGTCAAAGAGAGGATTTAAGGTTTTCTTTTTTACATTCGTTTGTTGTTCGGAACAGTGGGCAAAGACTCGTCGTGGCAGCAATTCTATTATCACAAAAGGATCACTGAGTCCATTTGGATCAAGGGGAATCACGTCTCTTGCACTTATGACTTCCACGCAAAGTGAATCGTGATTAAAATATGCCCTTACTGTCAAAACACCATACTCAACCGTAAACGTATTCATTTGGTCCTGAAAAGAAAAAAAAATTATTTACAATTTCTATTTTTTTCTCTTTCTTATTCAATTTTTTTCCTTCTATTCTATTTTTCCTCTACTTTTTCAATTTTTTTGTTCAACAATTTTTTCTTATTTACCTAAACTTTTTTTTCTGACTTTTGTATTCATAAAATTCTTATTTTCAATTATTCAATTTTTCCTCTACTTTTTCAAATTTTTTTCTCAACATTTTTTTTCCTTTAAACTTTTTTTCTAACAAAAGAAAATTGAATAATTGAAAATAAAAATTTTATGAATACGAAAGTATTCATAAAATTTTTATTTTCAATTATTCAATTTTTCAATTATTTAATTTTTTTTCTACTTTTTCAATTTTTTTGTTCAACAATTTTTTCTTATTTACCTAAACTTTTTTTTCTGACTTTTGTATTCATAAAATTCTTATTTTTGTCTTTGCAGTTTAAAATTGAATTAAAAATAAATAAAACAAAATAAAGAATTAAATGAATAAATTAAATAAAAGAACAATTTTTAAATTTAAACATCAAAAAACAAAAAAAAAATCGTTAATAAATGCTATTAAAGAATTTTTATTTTTATTAACCAAATATTATAAATTGCAATTAATAAAATTAACATTTCTGAAAAGTTTCTCGTTTTTTATTTAATAATTAATAAAATTAATCAATATAATAATTTTTTCTTTCACCTGCAATCGTTGTTGATAATATCTGTCGATTAGAAGAGTTGTATCCATTTTATGATATTCAAGTCTTTCCTCGATATTTAAAAATATTTCACAGCGAATAATGTCGTAGGTCAAACCCTTTTCGTCCGCATAAAAGAAAGTCACCAAATATTCAAGAGCCTCGTGAAGTCTTTCGTAAAATAGTGGCGGTTTATCCTGAAGTAAATAATAAAAATATAAATATTAACAATGAAAATATGAAAATTAATATATAAATAATTTAAATGCGAAATAAGCATAAATACTGTAAATACAAAATGAATATAAATAATTTAAATACAAAATAAATATAAATAATAAAAATACAAAATAAATATAATAAAAATACAAAATAAAAATAATTCATAATAAATAAAAAATAAATATAAATAATATAAATAAAAAATAACAAAATTGTATACTAAAAAATTAACAACACTGCATTAATTTAAATAGAAATCCTATTTTTGGAAATAAATAAAAATGAAAATTTCCAAAGACCAAAAGTTTTGAACGTTCGAATGAACGAAATTTTTCTACCTCTTTTTTAAATTAAAATTTAATTGTAAAATAAATTTGCGACGAGTATAGAAAAATAAATTAGTTTCGAATTATGTTTAATTTAAATTTTTTATTTCTACTGCAGTTGATAATAATTTTAAAAAATATGTAAATAGAAAAAATATTTCGTTCGCATTTGAACGTTCAAAATTTTTCGAGCAATAAATTTCCTCTCATCAAGTCAAAAAACTTTTTCTCTTGACGAGTTTAATAAATCGAAAATAAAAAATTTAATAATAAATAATTATTATTACCTCCTCATAGTGGAAGTATTTTGTTTATAAATAATAATAATTATTTCGTACATAAATAATAAAGATTTTTTGTATAAATAATAATTATATTATTTCTTCTATAAATAATTATTTCTTGTATAAATAATAATTATTTTGTGCATAAGTATTAATTTATCATTTCGTGTATAAATAATAATTATTTCGTGCATAAGTATTAATTATTATTTCGAGTAAAAATAATAATTCTTAAAAAAAAAAAATTTTTTTTATCAACATAAAATGAATTATTATTATTATTTAATTTTTTTTTTAGTAAAAATCGATCTTTACTGCTGCACTTCCGTCCATTTGATTGTAAAGCTCGCTCAATACCACTTCCCAAACGACTTGAAGCACTCGGGCAAAATTGGTTGATAATAAAGCCGAGTTAAGAGTCACCAGGTGTACATCTAAGTATTCCACTAGAGGTGCAATTGCCTCCGATGTTGGAAGACTGTCGGGCGACCATGCCAAATGAAACATTGCCTTCTTTAACGGCGGTCTCATCTGTAATTATTCAAATAATTATCAATTTATTATTCACCACATTTACTAATTTATCAATTAATTAATTTTCACTTCAATTTTACCGTTATTTTTTATTTCCACCTTTTAATCACTATTTCGAAAATTTTCAAAATTCCATCTCAATTTATTAATTATTTTCAAAATTCTCCCAATAAGTATCAAGAGTATTTTCACTCATAATTGGAAAATACTTGGAATAAATTAATTTTCAATGGTATTTTCAAAATTCAGTATTTTCATTAAAATTTATTATTTTTATTTAAAGATTAATATCTTTCGAAAATTCATCAAAATTAATTCTCAATAATGTATTTTTTTCGTCTTAAAAAGTTCGTCTTTGAAAAGTTTGTAAATATTTTTTTAACCGAAAGTTTATTATTCTCGATAATTTCTTATTTTTACGACAATTTATTTCTTGAATGCAGACTAAAAGCATTTATTTGTTTACTAACTTAGTTTACTTATTTATTTAATTTGTTTATTTTCCCCCTTTTTCTTCATTTTGTTTCTATTCCTATCTTCATCGTACTTTGTACGAATAGCCAAAAATTATTTTGTTCTCTATTAAATGAATAAATTTCAGTGAATTAATTTCAATATTAATTAATTGCTTAATTGTAAGTGAATAATATGAAAAAAAACTAAAAAAGAATACAAATAACAAAAGTAAAAAAACGAAAAAATAAAAAAAAAATACAAAATTACAATTTTTATTAACGAACACCTTGCAAAGTTGAAGAGAGAATAACTTGGTGAAAAAAAAAGTTTAGACTCTCAACAAAAAGTTTCAGTTATATTTATCTATGTAATTGAATTTTAAACTCGATGTCGTGTGTATTTATTAACGGAGAAAATGAAATTACTTGCCTTTGCCCCAGTTCGTGAGATAATTTGATTAATAAAAAGCATCATTTGTCCCAATGTTTGTTCCAAGGGTGAAATCATTGTGTGTCGCCATTGAAGGAAAACAGCTTCGGCCGCCTGTCCCTCCAAGGTCGCAAACAGATCCTCAATGTGCAACATTTCCCCCAAATTTTCCAGCCATCTTCTCACATATTCCAATCCATTCACCGACACGCACATCTAAATCGAAATTTATTTATTTTTAATTTCTTAATTTTTAATCTAATACACAGTAAAACGTGAGGTGTTAAAATAACACCAGAATGGATGAAAATAATCTGCAACAGTTTAATCCCTCTAGGATTAAATTAACACCAGAAAGGATTAAAATAATCTATTTTGGTGTTATTTATAACTATAAATGAAATTTTACTTTAAATAAAACACCAAAGTCAACGATTTGTCAAAATTCAACGAATTTAGCTTTTCCAGGGAGAATAGTTAGTTAGTAAGTTAGACACTAACTTACTTACTAACTTAGTAACATAGTTACTAAATTCAATTGTGTTCAAAAATTTTTTTAAATTCTCGTCAAAATTTCAATTCTCTTTATAAATAATAAAATTTCTCTCTGATATTCAATTATTTTACAAAATTTTAATCAAATTCTTGTCAAAATTTCAATTCTCTTTATAAATAATAAAATTTCTCTCTGATATTCAATTATTTTACAAAATTTTAATCAAATTCTTGTCAAAATTTCAATTATTTTCAAAAGTTTTCTAAAATTCAATCATTTTCAATATCTACTATTTCAATAAAATTTTCCAAAAGAATTCCATTATTAAAAAAAAATTTGAATAAAATTCTACGCAAACATTCAATTATTTTCATAAATAATAAAAATTTTTACAGGAATTCAATTATTTACAAATTTTTTTTATAAATTTCTTCGCAATAATTCAATTATTTTCATAAATAATAACATTTTTACAGGGATTCAATTATTTTTATAAATAATAAAATTCTTTTAGTAATTCAATTATTTTCATAAATAATAAAATTCATTGTATAATTTCAATTATTTTTAATGCAATTTTAATCGAATTCCTCGAAAAATGCATTAATTCTTAAAAAATTTTATTACAATTCGTCCAAAGAATTTAATGATTTAAAAAATTTGTTGATAACATTTTTTATGAGAATTTAATTTCAAGAAACATAAAATTAATAAATTATTTATTTGCATTCTATTTGTATTTAAATAATTGAATTCTAGTAGAATTTACTAATAAAAATGGTTTTAAAAATGAATTTCAGTTAAAATTTTAGATTATAATTAAAACATTAAATATTAAAAGTATTTTAACGTGGATTTTTAGAAATAGTTAAATTTCGAAAAAGTTTCAAACTAAAATCATTAAAATTCCTAATTTTTCATATTTTTGACAAAAAATTCTGTAGAATTAATTCTTTTTAAAAGTTTAATAGGATTTTTATTGAAATTATTTCAAGTTTCTTATTTTTTAATATATATTTAATTGCAGAAATTCCGAATAATTGAAATTTTTTAAAATTAAATTGTAAACGAATGAATTTTTGAAAATTCTCATAAAACTCATCGCAGCGTTTCAATTATTTTTCATACATTTATAATTGAATTCCTTGAAAAAAGTAATTATGTTTATGCAAGTTTTAACAAAATTCGACAAAAGAATTCAATTATTTAAAAATTTGTTACTAAAATTTTTTATGAGAATTGAATTTTGAGAAATATTCAATTATTCAATAAGTTATTTACTTTTGCATTTAAATAATTAAATTCTTGTAGAATTTTCTAATAAAAATTGATTTTCATTTCATAAAAATAAATTTCAGTTAAATTTTTATTTAATAAAAATATATTAAATATATTTAATATCATTGAATATTAAAAGCAATATAGCGTGAATTTTTAGAAATAATTGAATTTTGAAATTAATTTTTTTGAAAAAGTTTAATTAAATTTTCTTTTATATTATTTGAGGTTTTTATTTTCTAATATGCATTTAATTAAAGAATTTATGAATAATTGAAATTTCGAGAAATTGAATATTGTAAACAAATGGATTTAAAAATTACCAAATAACTTTTTCGAAAATAATTAAAAATAATAGATATATAAAGTAAAATTGTAGTTAAAATTTTTTGAAAATAATAATTGAATTGAAATAATGAAAATAATTTTGAAGAAATATAATATTCTTATAATATAAAAAAATGATTTTATTACTTGATCGTCTTTAATTATTATAAAATATGAAGAAATCGATCACTCCGAGTCGAATCACTCCGAACTCGGAATTATCGATATCTTTATGTTTTATAGTTATAAAAAAATTTAACGAACTAAAATTTCATTCATTGTAAAAAATAACTCCAAAATTAATTATTTTAATCTTTTTTGGTGTTAATTTAATCTGCAACACTTTTTAATACCTCACGATTTACTATGTTATTAATTAATTCATTCATTGTAAAAATACAATAAATTAATAATTAATAATAATATTAATATTAATTAATATTATTAATATTATTAATATTAATATTAATAATATTAATATAATTAATAATAATAATATTAATAATAATAATAATTAATAATAATAATAATAATAATAATAATAATAATAATAATAATAATAATAATAATAATAATAATTATTAATAATAATATTAATATTATTAATATTATTATTATTAATATTATTATTATTAATATTAATTAATAATTGTGAATTTTAAATTTGTTAATTTATTTGTTAGTTGTAAATAAATTCTAATTTAATGAGTAGATAATAAATAATAATTTTTATTTTTTATTTAATATTTTATTAGATAATAAATTATTTGCTAATAATTATTAATTTTAGCGATTTAAAAATTTCAATTGACCGGAATTTTGATAAATTTACAAAAGGCCCTTATATCTTTTCTAACTCGATGAATATTTTAGTCTAACAAAATTGTTCTGCATTTTGTTGAGAATGACAGCAATGTGACAATTTCGCTATAATTAAATTAAAAGCTACTTTACTAACAAGCATTAACAATCTTTACTAAAAGCAGAGGTAAAGTTTACTAAAGCAGATACATTTACTACCTGTGCATTTACCTCGTCAGTCGTTTTATAAGGACCCTGATCATCGTAATAACCTGAATCAGCTAGTTTTTGATGTGTCAGTTCAGCATAATAACTTGCGCAAGTGCAAATTGCCTGTAAAATATGTCATTAATTAATCCTCATGTGTAAATAAATTCAACTCTCAATGCGCAAGCAAAAATCTTCATTACATTTTTTATATTTTATTTTCTACTTATATTTCATTTATTTTTTTATATTGTTCATATTTTTCATATTTTTTATATTTTCTATATTTTTTATATTGTTTATATTGTTTTATATTGTTTTATATTGTTTTATATTTTTAAAAATATTTTTTATATATTTTTTTTAATTTTTTATGTTTTTATATTTTTTTATATTTTTTTATATTTTTCATATTTTTCATATTTTTCATATTTTTCATATTTTTTATATTTTTTATATTTTTTACATTTTTAAAATATTTTCCCACTTTTTTCCATTATACATATATTGAAGATACCAATTTATCAAAATATTTTATATTTTAAATTTATTCGTTTGCTTTCTGCTTTTGATCACTTACGTCAACAACTTTCAATACGAAACTGTATGATCCTGGGATATCCGGCCATTCGAGTTGATTCCAAAATTCTTTCAACTGTAATGAAAAAATTTAATTTAAAAATTACATAAAAAAATATAATATCGTAATTGAAAATTTTTAATTACAGATTTTAAAGTTTTCGGCCACATTGCGTGCAGTAAAGTAAATTATTATTGTTTTAATTATTGTCATTGTTATAACTCTTTATTATTATCATTATTTTCATTATATAAACATTTTTTTTTAAATTCATCAACAATTTACTTCAAGTTTCAAGTTTATAATTTAGAAATCAGTAGTACAAGTCAATTGTACAGTTAGACTTTGATTAGAATTATGTATTCAGTAGTAATAGCCTGTTTAAGTCAGACAAAAAATTTTATGGACAAACAGTTTTACTTACTAAAAAAAAAAAAATCAGTAGTAAACGTAAAATATAGTCAGACTGCGAATAGAGTAAAATAATTCAATATTCAGTAGTAAAGATCAGTTTATATCAAATATTTTTATTTTTAAAAAATTTTAAAAATACTTTTAATAGTACAAAGTAATCCAAAAGCCTATAATTATAAAACGAGTAGTACAAGTTAATTATATAGTCAGGCTTTGAGTAAAATTTAGGTAATTCTGTATTCAGTAGTACAAAAAAATTCCAGTCAGACTATTTATTAAAAATTGCCTATTATAATTTTTTTTATTGTTTTTTGTTTTCATTGATTAACAATTATTATTTTTTTTTGTTTTTAAATAAAGAATTGAAAAGAAATAGAGTTTAGAATTAAATCAAGAGAGCTTGATTCTAGATTAGACAAAAAATTTGAATAATTTTTGATGAAAATTTATTAGAACAGTTTTTGATGAAAATTTATCACGTGTATATAAACTCTATGAAATTTGTGTGAGTTTTAGATTATATGTTTAAATTGACTTTTGAGTTGTTGAAATTTACCTGATCAAAGCACGAAATAGCGTCAATTGCTGATGTGCAATGTTTCACTATATATTCACCAGTACATATTCTATCCAATTCTGATGCCCTTCTCACTCGCTGCATTGCCTTCAACTTTGCTAAATCCAACCACTTATCAACCGCTGGTTTGAACCACTCATAGTACTTGCAAATGGCCAAAGTTTTATGATCAGATTGCGGCAGGTATCTCTTCATTCTGATAATAAAAAAAAAAAAAAAAAAATAGAAAAGTGGATAAAAAAACCATGAATTTTCTATTTGGAAATTTACCATTTTTAAATTAAAGCATTATTTCAAATAAATAATATTTAAACTTTAAAGTATAATTTATAACGTGTATAATACTTATAATTTATAATATTAATGACTAATATTTTCAATAATTAATTGTGAATTCATAGATAAAAATAGTAAGTCACTCGTTATTTAAAATAATATCCTTAGGAAATTTGTCTATTAATGAAAGATTATAACAACAAAAAAATTAATAAAAAAAACCAAATATAACAATTAAAATAGAGCAAAATAATAAAAAAACAATTATTAAGTAAAGAAATAAGAAAAAGTAACAAAATTAATAATTAATAAAATAAATTTAGCATTAAATATATGAAAATATAAAATTGCCTTGTTTTGTTTACGCATGATTTAGAATGGCAAACCTATTTTTCATTAAAAATTTATATTGACAATTTAATGAAGAAAATTGGCTCACTTCATGAATTCCTGAAGTGCTAAATAAAGTTCGAAAATAGGAGTTCCAATTTCAGCACCAGGAGGTAAAACGTAATCTTCTCTATCCTGAGCGTGTATTTGTAAACAAGCTGTTGTCACCCTAGCTCCAAGTTCATCATGCATCTATAAATTTTAATTAGAAAATTCATCATCGCAATCTTTTATTTGAAAACAAGAAAATCAATATCAAAATTTTTTTATAAATTATTTCCACCACTTCTGAGAAGAAGATTCGAGAAAAAAAGCAAAAAAATAGTAGTAGGAATAGTAGTAGTAGTAGTAGTATCTATTATAAATATAGTATCTAGACTAGTATATAGACAAGCAAGTCTATATAGAGAGATAAAATAATTTTAGAAGAAAACAGAAATTAAAAAAAAAATCCACTCTTGATAGAAAATTACAAAATTTTCATTCTTTTCATTTTTTTTTAATATAAAGCTTTTGTTAATTTTGTTCTTTTAGCAAAATAATGATGATATTTTTGTACTGCTCTTTTAGTATGCAGCTCATGCAATTAGAGAATAAAGCTCAAGCTTTTTTTTTGTACGTTACTTAAATTGTAAACATTTTTTAGTTTTTTTTTTTAATTACTTCTATGAATTTATCTACAATTCCTTGAATATTTTATAGAAAAAAATCTCTCTTATTCTGAAATAAATAGAAAATTCTCATTTTTTCGAATTTATGTAATTTTGGATATGAATTTAGTAGTAAAAGTTAATATTTATCAGACAGTGACAGACGAATAGTTTTTAGATTCAGTAGTAAAGATCAGTTATGGTCAGTCATTTAAATTTCTTAAAATTTTTAAAAATAATTTTAAACACTATTTACTTTTACTCTAAAGTTTATAATTCAGAAATTAGTAGTAGAAGTCAATTGTACAGTCAGACTGTGATTAGAATTCTGTATTCAGTAGTAATAACCAGTTTAAGTCAGACAAAAAATTTTATGGACAAATTGAACCCCTTGATGCAAGAACCGGACATAGAGCATTGAAATTAAATGGGCTGCGTCTGGTTCTTGCATCAAGGGGTTCAATTGTTTCACTTGTTAGAAGTATTCCAATAATCAGTAGTAAAAGTCAATTATAGTCAGACTAGGAATATAATTTAATTCTATATGCAGTAGTAAAGATCAATTATGGTCAGACGTTAAAATTTCTTGTAATTTTCTGTAATACTTTAAAATTTTAACTCTGTTTACTTCCATCCTACAGTTTATTATTTAAAAATCAGTAGTACAAGTCAATTGTTCAGTCAGACTGAGATTAGAATTTGTTGTTCAGTAGTAATAGTCATTTTAGGTCAGACAAAAAATATTATAAACAAATAGTTTTACTTGTTAACAGTGATGTAATTTGACTTAATAAAATCAGTAGTAAAAGTAAATTATAGTCAGACTGCGAATAGAGTAAAATAATTTAATATTCAGTAATAAAATAACAGTAATTATCAAATATTTTTGTTTTTAAAAAATTTTAAAAATACTTTTAATAGTACAAAGTAATCTAAAAGCCTATAATTTTAAAACGAGTAGTACAAGTCAATTATATAGTCAGGCTTTGAGTAAAATTTAAGTAATTCTGTATTTAGTAGCTAAAGTTTGTAAAAAACAGACTTAAATTTTTATGACACAAACAGTTTCAGTTGTTAAAAGTAATAAAAATTTGTCTACTTTGAGAATCAGTGGTAAAAGTCAAATATAGTCAGACAACTTTTCATGAATTTTTATAATTTAATTTTTTTCATTTTGTAATTTTCTTTTATTTTTTTCAAATACTTAACTGATATAATTTTTTTTTCTTTGAAAATCAGTAGTAGAAGTCAATTATATAATTTGCAAATAACACTCGATTCAGTAGTACAAGTCGGTTTAAGTCAGACACAAAAATAAAAATAAATAATTTTCAATTCTTTTCAAGGATTTAAATTTTAATTCGAAAATCAGTAGTAGAAGTCAATTGTGTAGTCAGACATTGTTTATAATTTTTAAATAACACTCGATTCAGTAGTACAAGCCGGGTTAAGTCAGACACAAAAATAAAATCAAATAATTTTCAGCTCTTTTCAGGGATTCAAATTTTAATTTAAAAATCAGTAGTAGAAGTCAATTATATAGTCAGACAATGCTTTTAATTTGCAAATAACACTCGATTCAGTAGAACAAATCAGTTTATGTCAGACACAAAAATGGAAACAACCAATTTTATTCCTTCCAAGTGATTTAAATTTTAATTCGAGAATCAGTAGTACAATTTAATTGCACAGTCAGACTTCGATTTCAATTTGCATAACACTCGTATCAGTAGTAGAAGTCAGTGTAAGCCAGACATACAAATAAAAAAAACAATTTTCATTGTCACCAGTGATTTAAAGTCTAATTCCAGAATTAGTAGTAAAAGTAAATTATTAGTCAGACTTTCCAATTTTCTAAACATATTCCTAAACAAAATATTGAAAGAAGATTTTTCTAACTTTTAAATTATTAAAAAAAGACATTATGGAAGAAATCCTCTCAATCTGGATTAATTAACTTCATTTTAAATTAAACCAAACTTTTCTTACAAAAAAAAAAATCCAAGCGAACGAAAGTACATAAATAAACATTTTCTTCTGAACAATAAAATCGAAAATGAAAGCTTTAAAACTCATCGGTCCTTCTGTTTACCTTTATATATATATATATATATATATAAATATATTTACCCTTAGTAAAGTGAGTGCTTTTGCATATATGCAAAAATATCTCTTCATTTAACATTCTATTGATTATATTTCACAATAAAAAAATGTTATATTTGCAAATTTATTCAAAAAAAAAATTTTTTTTTTTCATGAATTGTTAATTAAAAAAACAATAATTACATAAAAAATTCGCCCACATGAAAAAAAATGAAACAAAAGATGATGAATTATAATTCAATTTATTTTTTTTCTCCATGTAATTTTTTTTAAATAAAAAGTTTTTAAATTTAAAAATAAATTTAACTATAATTTAAAAAAAAACTGTATCGAATTCTAAAGAAAAATTATTATTAAATATTAAAACAAAAAATGGAAGTAAACAATTCGTTTCAAAAACAAAAATTTGCCAAACGAATCAGAGGAAGAAATATAGAGAAAGTGCGTCAGTCTTTACTTTCTAAAAAAAAAATTATGACAATAAAGCAATTATGGAAATATTGCGATAGATTAAGATAAAACTAATTAGAAACACTAATTAATAAGAAAGTAGAGCACTATATTTCTTTAATTCTTTTTTTGTGATAGAAAGTTGCATTATTTTTTTCTAATTTCCTGTTATAAAGTTCAGTAACTAATTGCACTTTGAGAAAGTGGTGGAAATTCACTGAGGCATACACTAACTAAAAGTGTCAGATAAATAGTAGAGATTTTGTGCAATAGGGAAATAAATATTAGAATTTAGAATCATACATTTCGGATTTTAAAAGTAAATTCCATTAATATAAGCGTAGCTTATACTAAATTAGTCCAATTATTTTAATAATTATGATTTTCTAAGCGACGTTTCAATTTTACTATATATGGGGAAACTTTTCTCTAATAAAACTAAATTGTAAAATTAAACTATAACTATTTATTAATTATAACGAGTCTTACTTTTGCTAAAGTTTATTATTTTTTTATTTTGCAAAAGCTACTTAAGCTGCTAATGAATTATAAAATATTTCAGAATTTGTTTTCAAAGTATTTTCAATTTTTTGTAATTTAAAAAATTTTTTAATTTCAATTCTTTTTTGATTTTCTATTAAATTCCATAATTAATGATTTTAATATGTAATTTTTCATAAATAATATATTTCAAATATTTTAATATATTTTCCTTAATTAGTGTATTTTAATATATTTTTCATATTTAGTAGATTTTTCAAAAATTTTATATATTTCCTGTAATTAGTTTATTTTCCATAATTATCATATTTTTTATAATTAATACAATTAATATAATTATTTGTATTAAATATATTCAACATAATAATCTCGAAAACTTTAATTATCAATTTTTCATCAACTCTCTAATAACTTCCCAAATATTTAAATTCTTTATCCCGGATAAAAATAATTTTCATATTATAAATATTTGAAAAAATATTTTTTTCTTCCCCCCTTAAAAAAATGGGGGGAGAAAAAAATTCTTCTACTTAAAAATCTTCAATCGAACGTTTATTGTGTTACGTGTATATCGAGAGAGTATATTAAAAAAAAAAACAAAGCATCAACGAAGGACAATTTTTTTTATTCTCAGGACTCATCAAAAGAGGGGAAAAAAAAATTATAAAAAAAAGAAAATAGAAAATAAAAACCATAAAAAGAAATATGTCAAAGTTCGAAACAATGTCTAGTAAAATTTTCAATAGTTCCCTCTGTTATAAAAATGCTTCATAAAATGAAGTATTCTGACAAAAAATAAGAAAATAGATTAACTTTTTTTTTTTTTTTGTCCGACCGTCTATTCAATTATTCCTTGAAATGTCCTTCGGGTACTTTGCAGTATCGGAAACGCAATTGAGGCTTTGCGCAGTTCATGCGATACAAAGTGAATTGCACAGTGTTTCATGCTAGTGGCTGTTTAACAATATAAAAAGTATTTACACACACACACACAGAGGCAGAAAGAAAAAAATCAGAAATTATATACTTTTTGTGCTTTTGTAAATTTCATGCGAGAAAAAAAAATTATTAGTAACATTTATTTATAAAATTGAGAGCAGTATTTGCAAATGTATTGGTTTAATATTACGAATTCCCCGAGACTTATTCACTTCGGTACCAATTTTTTTTCCATTGACAATAATTGAATCACTGTTGGCAATTTTTGAAATTTTTATTATAACTTGACTTTATTACAATTAAATAATTAATAAATAAATAATAATAATTTTTTTTTATTTTCTTATCTCAAATTTTTATTAAAAAATATTTATTAAAACTTTATTTTATTTATTTTATTTATTTTATTTATTTTATTTACCTATTTTATTTATTTTATTTATTTTATTACCTTGATATTTTTAATTTTATTTAATTATTATTATACTTTATTATTTAATTTTTTATTTACTTTCAAATTTTTATTTTTATTCTACAAATTATTATCTAAAAAATTTTTTTAACTTTTAATAAAAAAATTTACTTTTAAAAATAGTGTCACTATTCAAAAAAATAAGAAAAAGGAAAGAAACTTTAAAGAAACTGCTTTAAGTTCTTAAAAAAAGTTCTAAAAAAGTTTTAAAAAAAGTAACGAAAAAAATATTTTAACTATAAAAATTGTACTTTTAAAATTCAAATGTTTAAAAAAATCAGCTACTCAGAAAAGAAAAAATATTGCCAAACGGTGAAAAAAATGGACCCTTTGGCAGACAAGTGTTAAAAAGAAACGTTCAACATTGATTTCAATGTGAAAAAGGACAGAAAAAAAATTCCGTACATTTTTTGCGAAAAGAAGACTGTTTTAAATTCTGGACAAGTCACAATTGTGACTATAAAATGTTTAGAATGAAGAAAGTTTCTTTTCAGTTTCTCGTCAACGAAAATCTTCAGAGCCTCGAGCATTCGCAAAAAAAAAGATTGGATATATACTTGGAAATCTATGTCTCCTTTTTCCTCTATACTAACAAGGAGTTTTTGAAAAAAGATTATTTGTATTCGTCTACGTATACATATAACACTATTCACTGAATTCGTCACAAAAAAAAGAAGGAGAAAAAAAATATATATAAGAAAAACATTCTAGAATTCTATTTTTTGAATTTACAAGAATAGAAATATTCCATGTAGTGATATTTCTCTCCCTCGAGAAAAATATTATTATAAAACCGTATTTTTTAAATTACTATACTCAATTTTTTTTAAAAATGGTATTTTTTCGGAAATTATAATTATTTAGAAGAAAATAAATTCTCTTCCACGATTTATTTTATTTTATATTAGTAACGATTCAAAAATTATTATTTAGCAATAGTTCATAATTATTTTATAATAATAACAAATTTTAATTATAATTAAAATTTTATTTTATTTTTTTGAAATCTTTTAAAATTTTATTTTTTAAAAAGTTTTTATAAAAATTTAATTATAATTAAAATTTTCAACATAAAAAAAATGTGCATACGCAGACGATAGTGTAGAAGATGATAGAGATACTTTGAGAGAGTATAATAGAGAAATATATATTATCGATGCAAGAGAGATAAAAATTATTATTTTTTTTTTTTTTTGGAAAATGTAGAAAAAATTGAAAAAAATTTCTTATTTTTTTGGGTCTATCAAAAGTACCTCGGACGTGTTCTCCATGTGTTTCGCCACGTGTTCCGCCAGCTATGAACAAACATAGTCAAGTGTAGAGTGACATCACTATGACCGGAAAGCTTTTTTACACAAAATTTTAATTTAAATATTTATTAAAAAAAAACAAAATAAATAAATAAATATGACACACTGAAAAAAAGAGAAGTAATTCTCTCAGCCTTCAGGTCATTGAGATTTTTTGCATTGTAGTCATTTTTATGTTCTGAATCAACATGTTCTGTATATATAAAAAAGACGCCGACCGTAATTATTTTAACACTTAGATTATATTAAATAGAAATTAAAAGTAGAAAATATTTTTTTTTTCCTGTTAAAATATTTTCTTAATTCATTTTTTCACCACAAAATAAAATTTGCTTCTGCACTTTTTTAATCATAAAATTTTCTTAAACCATAATAGTAATAAATAAATGAAATACCAGAGCAAAAATCACTTCTAAATTATTCAAATCAAAAAAAGTTTTATAAATTAATAATAATAATAATAAATAAATAAATAAATAGAAAAATTTGCTTTTATAATCAGACATTTTTTCAAAATTAACAAAATAATTATAGGTAATTAAACAAATAAAATTTAAAAAAATACAAAAATTTACTTCTAAATTTTTCTAATAAAAAATTTTCTTTAAATTGACAATCTAATTAAAATAAACAAATAAAAATATAAAAACTTTGCTTCTAAATTTTTTAAATCAGAATTCTGCAAATAAATAATATAATTATAATAAATAAATAACACAAACAAATTTTCTTCTAAATTTTTCCACTAAGAAAATAATTTAGTTTTCTAAATTTCGTTGAGAAAAATTTTTCTGATTTCTAAACAAAATATCAAAATTTAGTAAGAAGAAGAATTATTCCTTCTCCTAAATCTCTGCAATTAAAAATATTTTTGTCAATATAATGTAATAATTTTCACAAACTATTAATATAATTAATATTAAATAATATTTTTAAAAAAGTGAAAATCAAATTTCTAAACAAAATAATAAAAAAAGACTCTGTATTATAAAAATTAAAAAATTTTCTCTTGTTTATAATTTATATCCGATTCATTGTGAAAAAAAATTCGAAAATTAATTCTTATCAACAATTTTTGTTTTTAACGCAAAGGAAAAAGAGAGCAGATGGGAAAAAAATAAACGTATCCACTGTAATGAAATAAAGGAAAATATTACATCTCCTTTCTAAAAATGAATTTAATTCCCTCTATCATTGTATGTATATATATTTATTTTTTTGCGAAAAAAAAATAAAATCTTCCATATATACTGCGAAAGAGTGAAAATTTTATTTCAAATAAAATGAGCCATCAGAAGCTCCAATTTGTTGCACTAGAATGGCTTTTGTATTTTCAAATCCTTTTAAAATTTTATATACACAATGAAATCCTTTTCTATATTCAAAAAAAAAACTGACAAATATAGTTTTCGCAAAAAAAAAGAAAAATGAATTTATAGTTATTTTTTTACAAATTGTAATGAACATTTATTACCTTTCACAAAGAGAATTTTGCAAAGAAATTTCTTTTCTTTTTGCAAAAAGGAATTTGATATTTAAAAATTAGTGACTTAGTAGAAAAAAAAGTAAAATCTATTCCAAAATTATGATTTATTTATTTTGTATTTATTATTACGTTTTAATTAATTATGTTAATATGACAATATTTTTAAATTTTTGTTACAATATTATATTTCTCTATACAAAAAAGTAAAAAATTATTAAATAAAATATAGTATAAAATAATATCAATTCAAATAAAAATCAGAATTTTCTTCTTTCGTAGAATTAAAATTCTTTCCCATCTACAAAATTGAATAAGATTAAAATTTCTTTATTTAATTTTATTTCTTTTTCCCTTTCATAAATCGTATTTTTTTTCTTCTTCTTCCTTTGCGTTAATTTTATATCCAAAAAAAAGGCTTTTTCAAAATTTTATATATGTATATATTTATATATTTAAATATATAAATATGTATTTATACATATATAGGGATTTAATCAAAAAAATGATCGACGTCACAAGTTATAAAGCGTAAAAGCCAAACATAGCACACCCAGCTTGATGAGACAGTGATAAAATGTACGCCCAGTGTGTCGTTGCGTGATAAACTGCGAAAATGTTTCGCGTGAGAGTTTCTCTTTTCAAATTTATTTTTGACTAAACTTTTACTTACCAGCTTTTCCAACTGCTTATAAACGGCCGAGAAATAGGGTACTCCGTTCGTGCTGCAAATAAAACGTGCATTTTTAGTTTGTTAATGCAATTAACTTTATGTAAAAAAAAAAAAAAAAAAAAAAAAAAAAAAAAAAAAAAAATTGAAAACAGCTCTTTCAAATGATTACTGAATTTCATTTATTATGTTAATTTCGAAAAATAAAATTATTTTCCAAATGAAAACTTCAATTAATTCCATCTTGAAATTAAATTTATATCCATTTGGATATCGAATTAGTTTTTAACTGAAAATTAAAATTATTTGCAAGAACAAAAATTTTAATTTATTTCTAATTGAAAATTGATATTTTTATTTTTAATTATTATTATCATTATTGGAAACTTTTTTTTGTGTGGAAAATAAAATTATTCCATATCGAAAATTGAAATCATTTCGAATCGAAAATTATAATTATTTTTAGTTGAAAATTATAATTATTGTTATTAATGTTATTATTATTATCATTGAAAATTATTTTTATCAGGAAATTAAAATTATTGAGAATTGAAAATTGAAATTATTCCGATTTGAAAATTACAATTATTTTCACTGGAAATTTAAAATTAATTATAATAAAAAATATAATTATTATTATTAGTTCCAGTAAAAATATTTTACCAGATTTTTAGTTGGAAAAAATGAAGAATGAATGAACCGAATTTCTAAACAGTCGTACAAAAAGTACGTTCAGAAATTCTTTAATGAATGGATTTTGCAATTAAGGTACAAGAGTCTCTTGATGTCCTCGTGTAAAAATGACGCATGCGTAGGACTTCAAAACATTTCAGCATTGTACTTGAAGGATAAGAGGCGCAAAAGAGGTCAAATACATGTACTTTGATAAATAAATGTTTTTTTGTTCACAAAACAAGTAAAAAAAAAAAAATAATGTTCCTCTCAAATGCAATCTATTATTCAAACTTAATTGAAAACTTTTAATTGAAATTAAATTTTTGAAAAAACTAATTAGAAATAAAAAAAAAACTGTTGACTGCAAAACAAAATTCAATTGTCACTTGAATAATCAAAATAAAATTTTTGACAAAAATTTAATTTTTAATTTTTAATATGATTTATTATTCTTTTAATAAATTTAATTTAGTATAATAAATTTCATTTAGTGTAATAAATTTAACTTAGTTTAATTAATTTAATAGAATTTATTATAATTTAATAGAATTTATTATAATTTAATAGAATTTAATTAATTTGATAGAATTCAATAGAATTTAATTATGTAATTTAATAGAATTTAGTTAAATTTAGTATTATAATTTAATTAATCTTCCTTCTTGATTTACGATAAAAATTAAAATTTCAGTTTCTAATCAACTTATAGAAATTTAGAAAAGTAATGAAATTATTTTTTTATTCACTAAGTAGGCGGTAAAAAAATTGTTATTTAAATTCGAAAAATATTTATTTCGAAGAAATAGAATTTCATAAAGAAAATAATCATTGTTAAAAAAAACTAGTTGTTAAATTAAACTCAGCACCAATTACAAGCGAAAGAAGTTCAATTTAAGATAAAAAAAAGAAAATGCCAGAAAGAATGAACATTTTATTTAATTTAGTTACGAGTAATTTAATTTCTTAAAGCAGAATGTCTCGAATTGTTCCACTTATTATAGTTGTCTTCATTTGGCTAATAGTTTATTCCATCAACTCTATTTATTTTCATTTAAAACTATTTTTTATTTCAATAAAATAATTTTTTTCCATTCTCATTATTTTTTACCATTTTTTGTCATTTTTCTTTTATTATTTCTTTCTTTTTAACGAATTTTATTATTATTATTTTACTTATTTTATTCACTAATTTATTATTTTAGAAAACATTTTTATGAAAACAGATTCAACTTTCGTTGGAAAAAGAAAATTCATTTGAATTTTCTCTTCACTTATTTTTTTTTTGTAGAGAAAAAGAAAATTGAGGAAAAATCTCAAAGTCCTGATTTGCAAATAATTTAAAATTGTAATTTAATGCAAAATGCTAATTCAAATTGAATATTGTGGTTTGGAAAGAAAAACTTACTGTTCGAAAAGGCTATTGTAGTAAATTTGACCCTGTTCAAGATCCACTAATAGAGCAGTCACTAAATTCGTAAAATCCTGAAGGACTCTATCTTGATCCTGATCTGGCTCTTGATCACGTCCCATAGTTTGCTGCCTCGTTTCCTGATACCTTTTGAAAAACAAGAAAATTCACACAAAATTTCTCTCTATCCGCTTTCAAAATTCAATTCGCGAATATTTATTCAAAAATCAAATTTATTTACAAATTAAATTTATTCCATATACTGAAATTTATTCAAATCTGAAAAATTATTATTATTTATTTAAAAAAAAAACAAAATTTCCAAATTAAATTTATTCAAAACGGAAAATCCTTTCAAAAACAGAAAATTATTATTATTTATTTTGAGAAACAAATTTATCCAAAAATCAAAGTTATTTATTAAAAAAAAAGATTTATTAATTCTCTAAAAAAAAACTAATTCTTTTATTACAGAAATAATTATCTTCACTTTACTATAATTATCCTTATTTTACTTTTTAAAAAAAATAATTATTTTTATTACTGTAAAAATGTATTTACATTCTTTTTTAAAAAATTAATAATTTTTATGTCAATTTTTAAATAAAATTAATTAATTAGTGAAGTAATTCATTTATTTAGAAATAATTCCTTAGTTTGAAAATAAATTTCTTTACTCTAAAAATAATAAAAGACGTTTTGCAAAGTAAAATAAAAAAAAAATAATTTTCAAACTAATTATAAACTGAGTGAATTAATATTTTTTCTCAACTATTAATTATTGTCAACTTGATAAATTAATAAGCTTTTTAAGTATCAAAATATCGCGAGAAGAACTTTTACCAGGCAGATTTATGATTTAATTTTGGACTCATCGTTGCGTAAGATTTTGATGAAAATAATCTCAACAGTTCGCTATCATCTTGCGGTTGGACTTGATAACTTTAACTCCTTTTGCTCAGGAAACAAAGGAGATCGAAAACTTTCGAAATGCCCGTACACTGCTTTTGAAACTTGAGCTCAAGAAATAAACTTTTTTCAGAAGAACAAAGTTTCATTTTTGTCTCCCAAAAAAAAAAAAAAAAATTCTTTTTTCCTTCCAATCTTTTTTGATTTTATTAACATTTAAAGAAAAGAAAAAAAGAAATGTTTAAAAATAAAGAAATATTTTTCAAAATGTTAAATATCGCGAGTGTTCAGAAGTCGATAAAGATTTTTTTTCTCCCCTACTATTTTTATTATACCCACCATTCAAGGGTTCCTTTTCTAAGGGCCGTTATTATCTCCCAACGCATCTCTTTGTTAAAGGGACAGCACTTTCTGTAAGCTGACATTATCGACAAAAGACCGAGGCACCTGTTAACGAAAAAGAGAAAGAGAGCTTTTCAAAAAATTTCCCAAAAATAGTGGAAAACATTTTTTATTAATAATAAAATATATAAATATAAATGTTATAAATAAATTTAAAAAAATATAAATATAATGAATAAACAAATATAAATATAAATATTATGAATAATAATAATGAGTAATTTAAAAAAATTATAATTAAAAATAATTCTAAATAAATCTAAAAGAAATCAAATGGTTTTTCAAATGTTCAAAATTGAAAATATATTAATAATAAATATATTTTAATAAACATATAAATTATATAAATTATATAAATAAATAATAATAAATAGTTAAAAATGATAATTGAAAATAAATCTGAAGGAGATAAAATACATTTTCAATTATTTGAAATTTTCTCCAGTTAGAATTATTTTTTTATTAACAGTTTATAAAAAATAAAAAAAAAAAATTTTTTATGAATAGAAAAAAATATTTCGTTTGTGATTGATAAGAATAAAAAATGAGAAATTCAATTTTCTCTCTCTCACACATGTTGTAGTACACAAACATACCTCAGAAGATTATCAAGTTTTGAAATTGCTGGTTGATGGAGAGGAGGAAATAGAACTCGATGCTGTCGAACCTTTTTTAATGTCACGTCCAAAAATGCATTAAACGAGTCTGCCAAATATTGTACTTCCTCTATAGAAAGTTCATTCGGATGCCACATATTTTCTATATCCTAAAATTTCAAATAATTCAAATCCATATATTTTCAATGGAAATAAATAAATAATGAAAATAATTTCATTTTCTTTGGTCTTACAGTAAAAATCCAAAGTAACAGAAAAAATAATAATAAAATTCATTTAAATTAAAAATTCTAATTTATCGCAAAAATTCTTTATTAACTTTCAAATATTATAAACTAATAAAATAAAAAAAAATTCTTAATAATTAATTATTAATTCTTATTAATGCTTATTACAGATGTAAGTAATATAAAGTAATTTTAGTAAAAAAAAATTTCTTAAGACCTGTGTAATTTTTAATTTGTCATAATTTTTCTGAAAATGTGTCAAACCTGAAGGAACCTATAAAGAGTTTTTGGATCTACTGAAGATTGTCTTGCACTTGCAACCCATCTAACGATTGCCTGTTGTAGGTCAGTGATGTCACCCTGAACCGCATGTTGATGCAGAATTGTCATTGGAATTTGTGATAATTCTCCATTAAAGTCTTTCTATTAGGACAAAAATTAATTCTATTTCTGTAAAATTACTAATTAATTATGGAAAATATTACAAATATGGGAGAATAATTTTCCTTTTTTCAGGAAATAATAATTCCTATAGGAATAAAGTTATTTTTTACAAAAGTAATAATTTCTAGTACAAGAATAAAATAATGTTTCACAAAAATAAATTATTATTTTAATAATTTATTAAATTCTCTACTAGAATATTCAATTATTACTTGAAAACTTTAAATATTAATTATTAATAATAATTTTAACAAGAATAAAGTTAATTTTCTAAAAAAAGTAACATTTTCTATACGAGAATAAAACTGATTTTTACGAAAATAATAATTTTCACTGTAATATTAAATATTAATTGTTACAAAAATAATAATTCCTATAAGAATATTAATTTTTACCCAAAAATAAAAATTTCTACAAGAATAATATTAACTTTTAGGAAAAATATTATTTCCTACAGGAATAATATTGTTTTTTTAAGGAAATAATACTTCGAACAAGAATAATATTAATTTTTAGCAAAAATAATTTCAATAATAGATAAGTGTTGTTTTTTTCACTAATTCATTTTATTAGTATTGTTTTTTATACGAATTTACTCTAAATTATTTATTACTTTAACCACTGATACAAATTAAATACCATTTTTTTAAAATAAACTTCCCCCGACTTCTAATTTTAATTTTTAACCAATTACTTTCGCAACTTTCAATTAAATATTATGATTATTAAATTTATTTCCAAAGCATTAATTAATATTTTTTTATTCAATATTCAAAACAAATTGACAAAACTACTTGTTTTTTGAATTTAAATAATTCAATTGAACATATAAAATCAGTTTTCAAGAAAAATGATAAATGTACATTTCAATAAATATTTAATATCTAATACAAAAATAAAAAATATAGGTATATGAAGATAAAACAAATAAAAAAATAAACGAAATGACTAAAATTACAAAAACTAAATAATCAACAAATTTTGAACGTTCAAAACAAAAAAATATTTCCATAATATACTTATTTGTAAGTAACAAAAATTCAAAAACTAAATTTAACATTTCGAAAACTTTATACATAATTAATTTTTTTTATTCGCGACTTGATTATCATTGTAATAAAATTTCAATTTAAACAAGAAATAAATAAATTTCGTTTATTTGAAAGTTCAAAAATTTAATTAAGTCAACTAGAATATAGAAAAATTAGGACTAAAATGAATAAAGTGAAAAAATAACTGAAATAATTAAAATGAAGAAAAGGACTAAAATAAATGAAATGAAAAAATAGTGTCTAAAATAATTAAAATTAAGAAAATCACTAAACTTAATAAAAAGTAGAAAATTACAAAAATGAATAGAATAAAGAAAATTAATATTAACGAAAGAAAATTACAAAAATGACTAAAATAAAGAAAATGACTAAGAAAATGATTAAAAATAAGAAATTGACTAAAATGAAGAAAACGACTAAATAAAGAAAATTAGTAAAATAAAGAAAGCAACTAAAATTACTAAAATAAAAAAAATAGTAAAACGAATAAAAAAACTAAGAAAAAATTACAAAATTGACTGAAATAAAGAAAACGACTAAAATTAATAAAATGGCTAAGATAAAGAAAACGAATAAAATAAAAAAAATTAGAAAAATAAAGAAAATTAGTAAAATTAACAAAGTAACTAAAATCAATAAAATAATGAGAAATTATACTGACGAAAGAAAATTGACGTAAATTACAAAAATGACTAAAATAAAGTGAACGAGTAAAATAAAGAAAGCAACTAAAATGACAAAAATAAAAAAAAATTCCTAAAACGAATCAATAGACTAAAAAATAGCGAAACTCAGTAAAATTACTAAAATGAATAAAATAAAGGAAATTAAAATTAACGAAAGAAAATGGACGAAAATTACAAAAGTTACTAAAATAAAAAAACGACTAAGAAAATGACTAAAAATAAGAAAATTACTAAAATAAAGAAAACGAGTAAAATAAAAAAAATTAGTAAAATAAAGAAAGCAACTCAAATGACAAAAATAAAAAAAAATTCCTAAAACGAATCAATAGACTAAAAAATAGCGAAACTCAGTAAAATTACTAAAATGAATAAAATAAAGGAAATTAAAATTAACGAAAGAAAATGGACGAAAATTACAAAAGTTACTAAAATAAAAAAACGACTAAGAAAATGACTAAAAATAAGAAAATTACTAAAATAAAGAAAACGAGTAAAATAAAAAAAATTAGTAAAATAAAGAAAGCAACTCAAATGACTAAAATAAAAAAAATTCCTAAAACGAATCAATAGAATAAAAAATAGCGAAACTCAGTAAAATTACTAAAATGAATAAAATAAAGGAAATTAAAATTAACGAAAGAAAATGGACGAAAATTACAAAAGTTACTAAAATAAAAAAACGACTAAGAAAATGACTAAAAATAAGAAAATTACTAAAATAAAGAAAACGAGTAAAATAAAAAAAATTAGTAAAATAAAGAAAGTAACTAAAATGACTAAAATAAAAAAAAATTTCTAAAACGAATCAATAGACTAAAAAATAGCGAAACTCAATAGAATTCATAAAAATGACAAACCCCCCCCCCAATAAAATGAGAAGGAAGTAAAAAAATGAATGTTTTACCGTTAGTTTGTTAATTTCATGATTGAGAAATACAGTATACAGCCTCTCCTGTTGACGAAGTTCGCCCCAGTTGTCCTCTTCGGAAGTGCCCCGATTCTCTCGAGTCGAAAGCCAAAGCTTCAGTTTAATTCGACCCTGAATGTTGCTCCTTTGAGTTCTAGCCTGTAGTTTGTACCAACCTTCCAGTCCCGTGCTTGGTATATCCTTCAACAAGAAAATTTTATAACTCAAATAATGCTCTTTGATGTGACACCGAGTTATGATTTCTTTTTTACAGTATATTCCATTATATGCTTTCCATTATATATATATATATTTTATTTTTTATTTCCAGAGAGAAGCTTTCAACGTTTCAACAGATTCTTTGATATGTTTCATTTCAACAAACAAAAAAAAAGGAGGGAGAGAAGGAAAGAGAGAGAATCGTTCTCAAAACACTCAATAAAAAAAAAATTATTTATCTTTTTCATTTGTTATTGTGATTTCAACTTTTTTTTATTAATTGTTACTCTGTTTTTATTATTATTATTTTTCAATTATTTTTCTATTAGTTTTCTTTTAATTTTCTATTAATTTCGTATTAATTAATTTCTATCAATTTCGTATTAATAGAAATTAATTCGTATTAATTTTGTTGTAATTAATCTAATATTTTTTTGAACGTTCATTTATATATATATTCAGATATTTTTATTTTTAAAAAATTTTTACTATCATTTCATTTATTTATTTACAATTTCTCTACAGTTTTGAATATTCAAATGAACGCGACGATACTTTTATTACATCTTTTAATTTAAATGTTATTTACAAAATATTGTTTTTTAATAATAAAAAAAAATTTTTTAATTAAATAAGTATTAATTTTATTTTAAACTAATAAATAAATGCAAATTTTTCATTTCAGTCGAATAATTTAAAAAAATATTGGAGTAAAAAAAAATATTTCGTTCATTTGATGGTTCAAAACTTTAGACAAATTATTTATATCAATAAATAATTGTTTGCAAAAAAATGACTTTATTTTTTTATTTTGTTTATTTATAGCAATAATACTACAAAAAGCCTATGTTTTTCTTAATTATTAATTTGTTTATTCATATCAATATAATATAGAAAAATATATATACAATGGAGTAATTTCTGTAATTTGTTTATATTATAAACAAATTACAAAAATTACTCCATTGTAGAAAAATATATATTTTTCTATTTTATTTTCTATTTGCAAAAGAATGCATTTTTTATTTATAATTTTATTTTTATATAATTTTACAGTAAATAAAATTATGAATATTTTTTGGATCAAATTAAAATTCAAAATTTTGGGGGAGGGAAAAAAATTGAAAACCAACCTGAACGGGAATATTGACGCAGCCGAGAAAATCGTCTTGACTCCCTGACCTTGCACTTTGGGCGATTTGCTTGAAGAATCTACCAAGACCTTTGACCCCTCGAACCTCGTTCAATTTGCTGACCGCATCGAGGACCGAGGACTCGTCGTCATGGTCCCTATAACCATGTCTGTCAGGAACACAAAATTTCTCGAAGGAAGTCGCAGTTGAGCCTCTTAGCAGGATTTAAGGATAAACGAAAGACAAAGAACTTTTCAAGAGAATAGACAGTTCAAAAAAAGAAGGCATGCGAATGGTTTTTTTATGATAAAGAGAAAAAAGAAAAAGAGAAAAAAGAAAAAGAGAAAAAAAATAAAGAAAGAAAGAAAGAAGAGAAAAAAGAAAAAGAGAAACAGGAAAGAAAGAAAAGGAGAAAAAGAATGAAGGAAAGAAAGAGAGAGAGAAAGAGACCCAAAACATATTTTTTTTCGTAACTAATTCTCTAAAAAAAAACTAAACCATAATTCAAGAGTAGAAAATATAAAAAAATATGTTTTAGTAATTTTTTTCATAAGTTGGCTCTATAGAAAAATTATTTTTCTTATATTTAGAGAGAGAGAGAGAGAGAAAATAAGAGAAGCAAGGAAATGTTCTACTAAGGAAAGTATCTTGCATCAAGCATTGACTTTTTTTTGTTTGTTTCTTTTTTGTTTCTTTTTGTAAGAAAAAAAAGTTGCTCACCATATATCTAAGTGTATGATATCAGTATTGATGTCATCGATGACGCTGTAATAATATCGATTATCAGACGATTTTGTTCTATTTCAAATTTTCAATAAGTAAAAATGGCAAATTTTTCAAAAATTCTTTTAAAATAGAAATTTTTCTTCTATTCTATTCTAGTAAATTTTTCTTTCAACTCAAAAATAACTTAAAGAATAAAAATAGTACCAGAAAATTTAATTTTTTCCATTTTCGTTCATTACTGTAAATAAAATAAATTACAGAAAATTAAAATAAAATAATAAAGTAATATTAAAATAATAAAGTAATCTTTAAAAAAAAAATTGAAATTAAATAGAAAATTCTTTTACACCGTTACCTCATTTACACTGCAAAAAACGGAAAAGAAAGAAAAATGGGAATTAAATAAAAAATTAAAATACTATTGAAAGAATACTAATTTTTCGAAAAATTAAAACTTTTTTTCGAAAGAAAATTCAAATGAAGAAAACCATTTTCGAAAATACGATTCGCCATTTTTTGTGCTTTGAGAATATGATGTTTTATGAGGGAAAATTTTTTTTCCAAAAAAAAAAATTTATATTTATCTGAAACGAACTAGAAATATAAGATTATTACTCACAAGGGAAACTTTTCTTCCCATCGAGGATTCAAAGTATGGTGCTTCACTGAAGTGGCTCGTATGTACTTCGCCGGTACCTCACCACTTATAGATTCTCGATGCTCTCGTCTACTCGGCTGTTCCTTTCGTTTAAATGACGCAATTCTGAAACTAATTATTAGAAATAGTTAGCTGTACATAATTAATAAAAAAATGCCAAAAGTTTTATTTTTTAAAACAATAATAAAAAAAAAATATTATGGCAATGGAAATGAAAAAATATTTCTTTTTTAATAAGAAATAAGAAATAAAAAATAGAATCGATAGAAATTAATTTATTTGCTATATAAATTAATAACATGCTAATTTTTTTCAAAAGAAATTAATTTCTTTGCTTTACGAATTAATAACCAGCTAATTTTTTTCGAAAGAAATTAATTTATTTTCACTTCTAAAAAGAAACTTAATTTTATTTTAATTTTTGTAAATAAATAATAAACATTTCCTTAAAGATTATATAGTGAAGCAGTGAAAAAACTAGGTTCAATTTTAATTAATAAAAATTAATTTATTTTTACTTCAAAAATAGAACGTCATTTTTTTAGTTTTTCCAATTTATCGAAAAATATAATTTTATTGAAAATTATTTTCTGTATTAGTAAAAAAAAAGAATAATTTGGTTTAAATTTTGCAAAAATACAAATAGTTCTGTATTTATTAGTTCGACTTTCTTCTTCGTAATTTTTTACTAAAACTTTAGTAGGTTAATAAATTTAAAAGTATTAAAATACTGACAGTGAGTAGAAGTAGACAATAAGTAGAATTAGTCGATTATATAGTCAGACATTAGAATTTTTAGTAAAATTTTTTTTTAGTAGCAATCAAAAACAGAATTCGGTTTGCCAAGTAGAGAAAAATTATTCTAGTCAGACAAGAAACGTTTATCTACTAGAAATAAAAAAATTAATTAACTGATTCGGAATTCTGAGTAGAATACACTGATTATAGTCATACAAGCATTTATCAGTAGTAAAAAATACGCAACTATTTGTTTCAAGTAGAAAAAGTTGATTTAAGTCAGACAGAAAATTCTGAAATTTAATGAAAAAACTAAAAAATAAATCAGTGAGGCAGAATTTAATATTCATAGTAGAATTCAGTGATTATAGTCAGACAAAAAGTTTACCACAGGCAAAAATGCGTATCTCTTATTTCATACACTGAAAAAAAAATTTATTTGATTCAAATAACCGATTATTTGGTTATATTCAAATAAATATTTATTTGAATCAAATAATTTTTATTTGAATTAAATAAATTGTATTTGAATCAAATATTTCAGTATTTGAAGCAAATATTATTTAATTGATTCAAATAAAAATTATTTGATTCAAATAAATATTTATTTGAATATAACCAAATAATCGGTTATTTAAATCAAATAAATTTTTTTTTCAGTGTACCTCTCTAAGTAGAAAGAGGTAATTTTAGTCAGACGGGAAATTTTCTAATTAAACAAAATAAGTATATGAATCTAAAGAATCAAAATTTGGGATTCTAAGTAGAATAGAGCCATTATAGTCAGACAAAAATATTTCCATAGGAAGAAAAATACAAAACTTTCTATTAAAAGTAGAAAAAGGTATTTCTGTCCAAATAGGAAAATTTTAAGTAGTAAAAATTATAAAGATTGAGTCTCCTGGTTTCGTCGATTTTATTTTAAGTAGAATAGATCGATTATAGTCGGACAAGAGATTTGAATTGTTAAAAAATACACAACTCGTTCAATAATAGTTAAGAAAGCTAATTTTAGTCAGACATGGAAATTTTAATTCATAAAATAGAGAATAAATCGAGTAACTCAGAATGTTAAGTAGAAAAAAGTGATTATAGTCAGACAGGACGTTTTTTAGTAGAAAAACAGTGATCACTGTTTGTTTCAAATAGAGTATATTGATTCTAGTCGAAAAAAAAAATTTAGCTAGTAAAAATTATAAAGATAAGTCTCGTGGTTCAGTTTTTTTATTTAAAGTAGAATAGGTTGATTATAGTCAGACAAAAGTTTCCTAATAGTTAAAAATCACACAACTCTTTAATTGAAGTAGAAAACGATGATTTTAGTCAGACATGAAATTTTTTTTATTTTAATTATTAAATTTTGTCTGACTATAATCGATCTATTCTACTTAAAATAAAGAAAAAGCCTAAATTAGAGAATTAATCTAGTGTTTCAGAATTTTAAGTAGTAAAGATTGATTATAGTCAGACAAGAGTTTTTTAATCGTTAAACAATACACAACTCGTTCAAAAATAGTAGAAAAAGCTAATTTTAGTCAGACATGGAAATTAAAAGTAGTATAAAATAGAGAATAAATCAAGTAACTCAGAATTTTAAGTAGAAAAGAGTGATTATAGTCAGACAAGACATTTTCATACTAGAAAAACAGTGATCACTTTTCATTTCAAATAGAAAATATTGATTCTAGTCGAAGAAAAAAATTTTAGCTAGTAAAAATTATAAAGATAAGTCTCGTGGTTTCGTTTTTTTATTTGAAGTAGAATAGGTTGATTATAGTTAGACAAAAGTTTCCTAATAGTTAAAAATTACACAACTGTTTAATTGAAGTAGAAAAAGATGATTTTAGTCAGACATGAAATTTTTTTTATTTTAATTATTAAATTTTGTCTGACTATAATCGATCTATTCTACTTAAAATAAAGAAAAAGCATAAATTAGAGAATTAATCTAGTGTTTTAGAATTCTAAGTAGCAAAGATTGATTATAGTCAGACAAAAGTTTTTTAATCGTTAAGGGGATGTCAAAGTCGATGCGATTTTCCCATTGAAGCTCAATGCAAAAATCCAATCGACTTTGACATCCCCTTAAGAAATACACAACTCGTTCAAAAATAGTAGAGAAAGCTAATTTTAGTCAGACAGGAAAACTTTAAGTAGTATAAATTAGAGTGCGTAAATCGATTCACAATTTTAAGTAGAAAAGGATAATTATAGTCAGACAAGACGTTTTTTAATAGAAAAACAGTTACTACTGTTTGTTTTAAATAGAAAAAAGTGATTTCCGGTCGAACAAGAAATTTTAAGTTGTAAAAATTATAAAGAATAAATCTAGTGGTTTGGAATTATTTATTCGATCAGTGAGTGAAATAGTAAAATTTTTTTACTTAAAACTAGTTGAAATTTTTACAAACTTTAATTAGTGAATGATTTTTCACTAATTCAAAGAAGAATTTCATCTTTTTTTATTTGCAAAAATAATATCCCACGGTACTTCATATCAAATAAAAAAAAAAGAATGAAAATAGAAAAGTGAAAAAGGTAATATTTTCATAAAAAAAAAAAAAAAATAGAAAAAATATTACAATTTTTAAAACTCTTTGAAAAAGTCATAACATTCTGACATTTTACTTCCTTCTTTACTTTCTATTCGTCAGATAAAATTTCTTTTTAGCGTCTTCGTTTTGATAAAAGAAAAATTCTGAATCTATATATATTGGATTGTAAAAACGAATTTAAATAAATGAACTGCAATAGCGTTTGTATTTCTTGAGGGACAAAATTATTTTCCCTTGTATATAACAAAAAAAAAACAGAAGAAATAAATCCAACGATAAAATTTGTATGTATTCTTTGTTGTAAAATAAAGTCAAGATTTTGTACCAAAAAAAAAAGAAAAACAAATTGAATAATTTTAAGATTTTTATATTAAAAAACAGAATAAATAACATCAAGATTTATATACGAAACAAGTGAAGAAAATAGTTAATACAAAAAAAAATTTGTTTCTTTCATTTTTTAGAGAATAAAGAAGCAATAATAATACTTTTAATAATGTCTAATTGCGAGGAATAAAATTTGCATTTTCTAATAAGAAATTATCTTGATTTATATCAAAAGCACCGTATATACTGTCGAAAATCTCCGTTTCCGTCGCATTTATTTTAACTCAAAGTGAACTATTGTGAGCCTTTGAAGTACAACTTTGTATATATATATATATATATATATATATATATATATATATATATATATATATATATATATACATATATAAGGATTTAATGGCTTTGTACATGGTTTGTGGATAAATTGCATTAAACGAGGCATGTCAATTGACATAAAAGTCATTTGAATACCAAAAGAAAATGTCAAATTTCAAGATATGAGACAATTTTACATATTTCAAAAATTTGAAAGAATTTGGCAATTTTATTCCCCATTTTTTTACTTTTGGAGATAAAAGAAGTAAAAAAGGATGAAGCAATGAGATTTGGGGGAATTTTTTCTCGTCTGCAATAATTTTCTTAGGCTCAGCAAAAAATTTTTTTTATGACAAGCGAAGACGGTTTGTTACACAAATGTCGATCAAATAATTTTTTGCCTTTATTTAGTATTACTTATGTACTTACTGTATTTGTAAATTCAAATTTTTTTCACTATTAACAACAAAAATGATTCAAAATTACAAAATAAATTCAATTCAAATTTCTCTGCAAGAATTCTATTTAAAATTTTTTTTTTTTTGAAAAATAATTTAATTCATATTTTTCTCAAATTATTCAATTACTCTTAAATAATTAAAAAAGAATTTACTAATATTTCTAATTATTATTATCTATAAATTAGATTATCTATAAATATAAAAAACTAATATAAAATTATTTAAATAATTATTATCTACATAATTGTTATAAACAATTAAATAGATAATTATTAAATAATAGTTTAACCGAAATTTCTCACAACTGATACAAGTAAATAAATTCAATTTAATTTCAGTGGAAAAAGAAAAAAAATTGTGATTTTTCTTTTCACGAATATTTTCTTGAATCAGATTTGTCTCTAAAATAACATTCTCGCCTGTTCCATTTTGCCGTGCGGAATAATTTAAACCAAGATTTTCATACATTCTGCAATAATACATTAAATCCAATAGCAACGATCAGAAAAAAAAAGATGGCTTTAGGTGAAAATAAAAATAATACTAAACTTAATAAAACGATAAGAATAATTTTTTCGATTCTCGGATGGAAATTAACTCTAAAATTACTGTTTTTTTTCATAGAATATATTTCTGTTTACTAAAAGTAGGAAACCAAAAAAAAAAATAAATTAAAAAAAGAAAAGTAAATAAAACAAGTTGAATAGTAAAAATATTAAAAATAGTTTCTATTTATAAAGGAAAAAAATAATTTTCATGCATAAAAAATGTAGTTAAAAAAGTAAAAATAGTAAAATCGTAAAATAGTAAAAATAGTTACAAAAAAGCAAAAATATAAAAAAATACAAAAAAGAAAAAATAATAAAATCAGTAGAAATGGTAAAAAAAAGGAAAATAAAACTAAAAAGAATATAATCACCCTCGGGAAAAAAATAACGATCCTAATCAAACGCGAATTTACTGCAACGTCAAATAACAATAATAATTCACTGTAAATGACACATCGAAATATTTCCTCAATAATAAGAATAATAATATTTTTTTTCTCTTTCTATATATTTTTTTCCCTCCATTTTGTTTGTGTATTTGTTTGTTTTTTAATGAAAATCTTGATCCCTTTTGTTTTACGAAATGAAGTTTGCTTTAGTTTATTGGTTCTACCTGGAGTGTTTTCGAAGCTTTTCGTGATGAGAATTTTCGATTTCACAGCCACCATCCGATAAAGCTCGAGTCGTTTGTCTAGGCGAAGGTGGTGCAGTGTGAGGAGAATGACCGGGTAAATTCGTCTGAGGACTAGGTAGAGAGCTGCTGTTACCCGGTTGAATGCCCAACATACAGTACGGATCACTGTAACCTTGTAAAAATTTGCACATTTACGATTTCCTCCTCTTCACATATTCATCGGCAATTTTCATTTAAATATCATTGCAGTTCCAACAAAATTACTATTCTCTCGTATTTCATGAAAAAAAAATTAAAGAAAAAAAAATAATTCTCTATTTTGTCATATTTCATCGACAAATATATTTTCAATAATTTTCAAATTCAAACAAAATGTCTAAAACACTTTTTCTTTAATTTTACTCAATTTGAATTTTTTTCACATAAAATGATTCTTTATTTTCTACAAAAAATTATTTTTAATAACTAAAAATATTTAATTGTATTAATTATTATTATTAACTATAATAATCGTCTTATTCATTCTTTAATTCTATCCACAGTTTGAAGTTAGTTTTTGTGTATGCTTTTGTTTTGTTTTTTTTTTCTTTAAAAAATATTGTTTGACAGATCGAAAAAATGCAGGTATTTTTTCATAATTTATAATAAAACAATATTTGAAATTAGAAAATATAAAAAAATTATGATTAACAAATAAATTTTGTTTATTATATGCTTTTTTTCTATAACAAATTTCGTTTGACTGATCTAAATTATGCAAATTTTTCTCCTTTTTATTTATAAAAAATATGAGAAAATTGTTAATTGTTAAAAAATTATAATTAAGAAATAGGAAATATTTTATGCATAATTTATATTTCTCAATAACAATATTGTTCAGAAACTCATTTTTTCTTTTTGGAAAAGAAACATTACATATTCTATTCTATTTGTTAATTACAAATTTTAATTGAAAATTAATTTGAAACTTTTTAAATTTTTAGAAAATGAAGGAAAAAATTTTGCTCAAAAAAATGTTCTGTTACATTTACTAACGAATTTCTTTAATTGTAAAAATAATTCGAAAACATCAATAACTATTTTTTAAATAAATATTTAAATATTATTTTTCCGTAGGAATTAAAATTTTCCAAAACATTCAAATTCAAATCTTTTTAAATTCAATAACTTGAAAGAATATTTTTATAAAACATGAAGATAGCGATTGCTCCGAGTCGAAGACTCGGAGTGATCGATTTCTTCATGTTTTATAATAATTTAAGATGATCGAGTGAGAAAATCATTGTTTTATATTATAAGAATATTATTACAGTAACTTTTTCAAAATTATTTCAAATCAATTATTATTATCTACATTTTTAAATTATTTTTTATGAAAATAATTGAATTCCTTGAAAAAATTTTTTAATTTATAAAAATAATTTAATTATTGCGAAGGAGTTTATAAAAAAATTGTAAATAATAAATAATACAATTTCATTATTTATGAAAATAATTAAATGTTTGCGTATTATTTTTGAGAATTTGAAATTAATTTGGAAATAATTGAACTTTGGGAAAAAATTTTCTTATTTATAAAGTTTATCGCCCGTTTATACATCTAAATAAATAAATAAATATAAAGATAATTGGGATTTTGACGAGAATTTTTTTTTTAATTTGAAAGATAATTGAATTTTATGAGAATTTTATCACTCATCCTTAAAATAATTAAATCTCTGCATTTATTTGTAATTTTTCCAAAATTGGATTTTTTTAGTGTTTTCAACAAAAATTTGAATTACAAATTTTTAAATTCTATTATTTTTAAAATTGCTAATTTAATAAAATTGATGTTTCTAGTATATTTTAAATTTTGTAAAAGTATTTTACAATTTGGGAAAAAGTGCAACAATCCGAAATTTTAACATAGAAAATATTAAACAGTGAAAGAAATAATATGAAATTTAATTCTTCTAAAATTTGTTAAATTTTTTAATATATAATTAATTAATTATTAAAAATAGTAGATTTATAGACGCATTTTACTTAAAAACACTAGAAAAAATTGAATTTTGGAAAAATTATAAATAATTGTATAAATTCAATTATTTTAAAAAGTAATCAAATTATTTTCCAAAATTCAATTCATTTAAAATTTTTTAATAAAATTCTTGGCAAAATTCAATTTTTAAAAAATTTTTAATAACATTTTTGTCAAAATTTCAATTATTTTCAAAAATTTTCCTCAATTTCATATGAATTCTATTATTTACAATTTTTTTTTTATAAATTTCTTCGCATTAATTTAATTATTTTTAATAAATAATCAAATTTTTTACAGGTACTGAATTATTTTCATAAATTTATAATAAACTTCTTTTTAGAAATTCAATTATTTTCATAAATAAAATTCATCGCAGAATTTCAATTATTTTTTAATACAATTTTAATCGAATTCTTCGCAAAATGTGATTGTTCTTAACAATTTTATTAAAAATCATCAAAGAAATCATTTATTAAAAAATGTTTTGATAAAATACTTTATGAGAATTCAATTTTAAGAAACATTCAATGAATTATTTATTTTTGTATTTAAATAATTGAATTCTCGTAGAATTTTCTAATAAAAATTGATTGAAAAATGAATTTCAGTTAAAATTTTAGATTTGAATATTTATTATTCAAATTATTCAAATATTTAAATAATATTTGAATATTAAAAGCATTATAGCATGAATTTTAAGAAATAATTGAATTTTCAAAAGGTTTCAAATTAAATTCTTTGGAAATCTTAATTTTTCATACTTATAACCAACAATTCTGTAGAATTAATTATTTTAAAAAAGTTTAATTGAATTTCTTTTTGAAATTATTTCAAGTGTTTATTTTTTAATACGTATTCAATTGAAGAATTTCTGAATAATTGAAATTTCGTAAAATTGAATTGTAAACAAATGGATTTGAAGATTCTCAAAGAACTTTTTCAAAAGTTATTAATGATAATTGATTTAAAGAAGAATTTTATTTTAAAATTCTAGAAAATAATAATTGAAATAAAATGATGAAAATAATTTTTTTTAAATTACAGTAAAAATAATCCTTTTATATAAAATAATGATCTTATCACTCGATTATCTTTAATTTATTTTAAAAAATGAAGAAATTGCTTACTAATTATTAACAATTTACTTATTATTACTTATTTACTGTTAATTAATTGTTAACTACTAATCATGAATAATTTACTATTTATTAGTTATTAATTACTAATTATTAATTATTTACTATTTATTAGTTATTAATTACTAATTATTAATTATTTATCAGTTAATATTTAATGTTTATTTTCTCTCCTTGATTGAATAGGATTCCAAATAGTAATTTTTAGTTGACAATTGTTAATAATCATAATGATAATGTTTATTCAGATTATTACTGACAATTGTCAACTAATAATTACTATATTTAGAACCATATTTAATAAAAAAATTAAAAAACTCCTTTTAGCAAAAAATATACAAAATTCAGGTATAATAAATTTGACAAAATAATTTTACAAAATTCAACTGCCCATAAATATGAAAGGGATGATATAAATTATTTTTTTCAGGAGAATTTTTGTCACAGCTATTGCATAAATAGGTTGTATCATGAAAATTTACGTTTTTCCGGTGGATTAAGTTTCAAAAGAGCTGTACATTTATATACAACAAGTTAAAAAGTAACGCGTCAAGTCAATTGACTCACTGCACGTCCAACCATTTTTTGACAAAACCATTTACTGGAAAACTTGATAATTGAAACGATCATTGTGTTATTAAAGTCTTTTCCCTTTATTCTGCAACAATTCTCATCGTTTGTATATTGAATTTTTTTTCTAAAATTCTGAATGATATTTCTTTTCTTTTTATTGTACTTGTATTTTTTTTTTAATTAAACAAACTATTTTTTTTGTAGTTGTAGTAATTTTTTGAAAAATAATTTCCCATTTGAAAAACCATTTTTATAGTTGTACAACTTTTTTGAAAAGTAAATTTCCATGTGAAATATCTCTTTTCTAGTTGTGGAAATTTTTGGAAAAATAATTTTCCATTTAAAAAACCATTTTTAGTAGTCAACATTTTTTAAACTTTTTTTTCATTTAAAAAACCGTTTTTCTAGTTGTGAAAATTTTTTTGAAGAATAAATTTCCATTTAAAAACTATTTTTAGTGGAAAAAATTTGTTTGAAAAATTATTTTCCATTTAGAAAACTATTTTTTTTTTGTAGAAAATTTACGAAGAATAATTTTTCAACTCACCATTTGCGTCCTTGGCTTCGAGACCTTCCGCCTCCACTACTAATACGTTTAGGACAACTATTGGTGGCTAGAGACAGAAAAATAAAAATTCCCTTGTTATTTTTCTTCATTTTGCAGTAATCTTATTAAAGAAAAAAAATATTTCCCTAACAAAACTTTTTAAAAAGTTGAAATTAAATTAAAAAAATTGTTTTTTAAAATGGATAGAAAGTGTTAAAATAAATTTTTTAATTTAAAAAAAAAAAATATTCACTGTACCTTTTCTTCGGAAGCAATATTTAAAAATCGTCTATGTTGATCTTGTGGAACGCTAAAAGCTTCTTGGGCATATTTATAAAGGTCCTCCTTGTATTGGACATAAGGTCCCGTACTGGCCCCAACCCTGTTCGCAATTGTGTAAAGAACCTCTCTGTACAATTGTTCCATCTGCAATATGAATAAAAAAAAGATTTTCTAAAAATATGTTAAATATATTTTATTAAAATTTTATAATTTAGTTTACAATTTCAATAGAATTGAATTTTCTTTTTTATTACAATTTTTATTTATCGAAACTATTTATTTTTTTATTTCTAATAAAATGATCTATTTTTGAAGAACAATTTCTGCTCGTATAACTTTCGAATAATTAAATAGAAAAATAAATATTTAATATTTGGCAAAATATTTCCTTTTACGAACCTGAATATAAATAAAAATAAATAAATAATAATTTACTAAAAAATTAAATAAATAACAATTTACTGAAAAAATAAATAAATAAAAGTTTATTAAAGAAGTAAAGAAATAACAATTAACTAAAAAAATACATAAACAAATAAATAAAAATAAAAAATGAGAAAATAAATAAATGCAAACAATTTTTGTCAGGAAAACTATGAAATAAATAAATAAAGAAATAAAAATTTAATGACAATTTGCAAAAAAATAAATTTAAACAACTAAAAATAATATAAAAATATTAAAATCTAAATAAATACAATGCATAAATAAAAGAAATAAAAAAATCGAAAGTCCTAATCTGTTTGCCGGAATAATAATACACAAAAAGGGAGGAAAATAAAAAAATGATTAATAGTTTAATTACAGAACAATTTAGTCCCGTTTATCTAAGTATCAAAATAATATCAATAAAAGAGAGTAAATATTCATTTGAATTTACCAACAACAAAAAGTAGAGTAATTATTCTATCATTAACTACACATCAAGATATCCTTTTCTCGATAAAAAAAAAATATTTCCCTTTTTTCAATCTCGAAAAATTTCGCCTTTTAATAAAAGAAAAAAAAATAGAATAATAAATGAAAAAAAATACACATGATTTATCAGAGAAATAATAATTACTAATTTAAATTTCACATTCCAATTTTTAACCATTATTTCAAAAAGATATTTAATATTGTTGCGAATATATACACGTAACTCTCTATATTTTCATTAAATTCATTAAACTGTCTATCAATTTGTTCTGTTAAATAAGGACCAGAATAGTTTGAAACAGATGGTTTAGAATTTCTTGTTATATTCAGCAAACATAAAAGACGAAAATTAGAGACTTTCAAGTTTATATATTGAATTTTGTTGACATTTTGTCAATAATATGTCTTAATATAAATGAAAAAAAAAATGTCTTTATATATTCTCTATAATAAAAAGAAAATATTTTAATTTAACGATGTAAAATCGAACAAGTTTGAAATAGAATTCCAAAGAAAAGTTCTTCTGACGAATGAAAACAAATTTTTCAAAAGAAATTTTAATACTAAAAAAAACTATAAATTATAAAAAAATATTATTTTAAAAAATGTTTTTAATTCATATTTCTCATTATTATAATTAATTATAAAGATCGCCGTCTTTTACATATAAATATCTTTTTTATAAATAAATATAAATCCGTAATCTAATTTACAATTAATTCTAATGAATTTTTATTACTATTATTTATTACTTAAACAAGTGTATTTTAAATTAATAAGTAAATAAAAAAAAATATTAACAATATACAGTTAAGTAATATCTATAAAAAAAATATTTGTTTAAGTTTCTATAATCAAAATTGATTCAAAAAAGTTTCACTTTTGTTTCATCTTGATATATTTATTTATTTAATTAAATAATTAATAATTAATTTAATTATTAATTTGTTCAGTTTCAATGAAAATAAAATTTTTGAAAATTCCTCTCCTATAAATACTGGTTAGAAAACTAATTTTCCAAAACCAAACTTCAAAAATTCCAATCCATTAAATACTCATTAGAAAACAATTTCGAAAATCAAAATTTGTATTTCGCCAACTAATTAAATTATAAACCAGTTTTTATACTCTCCCGATCCAAATACACAAAATATAATACAATAGAAAATTACATTACAAAAATATTGATTTTACTATAAAAAAATAAAAAAAATAATAATAATAATAATAATAATAATAATAATAATAATAATAATAATAATAATAATAATAATAATAATAATAATAATAATAATAATAATAATAATAAAAATAAAAATAATAATAATAATAATAATAATAATAATAATAATAATAATAATAACAATAATAATATAATGAAAAAAAATAAATCTTTCACTGCATGCAAATACGGGGAAAATTTTTCCAAACAAAAGATATAATAATTGGAATTATATTCGCCCTAGTGAAGAGTAAACTTAATTTTTGCATGAATTCCCTTGGTGAAAAGTGAGTAACAATAGTCGACTCGAATGACTAATATTTATTATCACTCGATTTTGCTTCAAAGAATGAAACACGACGTAATAAATGCATACTCTTAAATAACAGGTGTTGTGTCCGATATTAATCATTCTGTATATTTATTACGCGAGTACTTTTCCATATTGAACCTTGTATTACTTACCCTTCCTATCCTGCATTAAATTTATATACTCGCACAAACCCGCCTATTTATATAATCACTAATCGTAATTCCACATAGTGCCCTATAATATTCTACTCCACATCATAAAATACCAACATTGTAAAAATTAATATGTATTTTTAATTTTTTACGAAACTTGGCATTTGCAAAAATTAATCAATAAAATAACCCGCGGGACTTGTCAGTTTTATTCTTAATTAAAAAAATATTCTCTCCCCCCAGAAAAAAAATTTTCTCGAAAAAAAAAATTATTAAGAAATAGGAAATATGCCCATTTTATGCATAATTTATATATTTCTCAAAAACAATATTATTCAAAAACTCATTCTTTTCTTTTGGAAAAGAAACATTACATATATTCTACTCTATTTGTCAATTACAAATTTTAATTGACAAATGAAATTGAAACTTTTTTAAATTTTTAGAAAATAAAGGAAAAAAATTTACTCAAAAAAATGTTCTGTTACATTTATTTACGAATTTCTTTAATTGTAAAATTATTCGAAAACATCAATAACTATTTTTTAAATAAATATTTAAATATTATTTTTCCGTGGGAATTAAAATTTTTCAAAACATTCAAATTCAAATGTTTTTAAATTCAATAACTTATAAGAATATTTTTACAAAACATGAAGATAGCGATTGCTCCGAGTCGAAGACTCGGAGTGATCGATTTCTTCATGTTTTATAATAATTAAAGATGACCGAGCGATAAAATCATTGAATATTATTACAGTATAACTTTTTCAAAATTATTTTCATCATTTCAAATCAATTATTATTTTCTACAATACTTTTAATTATTTTTTATGAAAATAATTGAAAAAATTTTATTATTTATAAAAAATAATTGAATTATTGCGAAGGAATTTATAAAAAAATTTGTAAATAATTGAATTCCTGAGAAATTTTTATTATTTATGAAAATAATTAAATTGTTTGCGTACTATTTTTGGCAATTTGAAATTGATTTGAAAATAATTGAACTTTGGGGAAGAATTTTGTTATATATTTATAAAGAAAATTGGGATTTTGACGAGAATTTTCTTTAAATTTAAAAAAAAATTGAATTTTATGAGAAGAATTTTATCACTCTTGAAAATAATTAAATTTCTGCAATTATTTGTAATTTTTCCAAAAATTGAATTTTTTTTAGTGTTTTGAACAAAAATGTGAATTACAAATTTTTAAATTCTATTATTTTTAAAATTGCTAATTGCTAATTTAATAAAATTGCTAATTTATCCCAAAAAGTTAATCGCGCGCTTAAGCGCGAATTGTTGCTAGTATATTTTAAATTTTGTAAAAGTATTTCACAATTTGGGAAAAAGTGCAACAAACCTAAATTTTTACATAGAAAATATTAAACAGTGAAAGAAATAATATGAAAAGTAAAGTTATATTGAAATTCAACTAAATTTTTTATATTTGATATAATTATACCAAATTTCACATAAGTTTTTTTAAAGTTTAGTATTTTTTATATCAAAATTTCTCTTTGTCGCATTTTTTCCCCAAATTGTGAAACACTTTTACAAAATTTAATATAATTTTCTCTCCGTGCAACCTTACTATATTTTTTTTTTTGGTTAGATTTTAGATTAACCAGAATTCTAGTTAATTTAACAAATTATGGTTGTTTTAAGTAGAATATTTGTTAAATATACCATAACCAGAATTTTTTTTCAGTGTAGTAATCAATAATTGTGGTTTTGTAATGAATGATTGGTTACTATTATTATTATCGTTAGTATTATGATTATTATTATCCTCTCCATTATGATAATCTCTATGTTAAAATAATTTAAAATTCACCCACGTATTGTCGGGTATAACCTAATTAATTAGTGTTGTAATTAACAATCTTCGTGGAATCATCTCTAAATAGGTAAAATAATAATGATTGTTGCATATTAGGACTAATTTTGTATTCTAATGTAAAAGGGGTAATAATCACGTGAAAGATTTATTATAAATTTTAATGATTTCTCATGCTAATTCTCAGAAATATTCTTAAAAGTAAAGACTTTACACTGTTTTATATATTATTTTTCCTAAAAAACATCAGAAACTGTATATTATTATCATCAGGATTATTAAAAAAGAAAACGAAAACTTTTTCTTTTTTTCAAGAAAAAAAAAATGTTTCATATCAGAGATAAAATCAAAAGAGATTTTAAGTACCACACATTTTTGCAAAAAAGACCTTTTTACTAAAAATAATATTTTCAATCTTAATGACGAATTAGAAATTTAAAAGAAATATTTTAAGGGCATTTAAAAAAAAAATGCCCTGAAAATATTTCTTTTAAAAAGACTTTTTTAAAAAACGGTTGGATAATTGGAACCAGTAAAAATTCAAAAAAATAACTTCTTTCATTTTCAGTTAGAGAAAAGATCATAAAAAAATAAATTCAAGTCAAAAGTATTTTTCAGAGTAGAAAAACTCTTTTCCCATATATTAAATATAATAACGTACTTTCGCATGTAGAAAAAAAACAAAGATTTGTGAGTTACGAACAAAAAAAAATGAAAGACAAAAGAAAATTTCTTTCTTTGAAAGTATGAAAATAGCAAAGTTGAATGTACGCTCCAATGAATATTCTTTGGAGAAATTAGTAGGTTATTAAAAAAAAGAGAGCGAACGAGAGCAAGAGTGAGAGAGAGAGAAAGAGTAGAATGTAGATGAAACCAGTTGATTCATTAAGATAGTGTATTTGTTCGTTTAGCGAGAGGTTTGAATGACAGCACAGTTGACCCGATTGTATGGGCAATGTGATCAATGTGAAATGATAAGGACGCACCCTACTTAGCTTTTCAATAGTCGATAACAAAGTTAGCATGATTTATTTCATTCAATCACCTCAATTTGCCCTTCTCTGATAACTTTAATGGGATTAAAAGGCTCTTATTTTAATTGAAGTTCAACTTTTCCCGCGTGTTACTTTGCCTATTTTCTCTTAATAACAGTTACCATTGTTTTAATTCCAGCTTTCACGAACATTGCAAAAAAAAAGAGAAAGGAAAAAGAAATCCAGGGAATTACTAATCAATGGCAGTTATAAAATCGATGGCAATTTCGCTCAATTTTTGCTACAATCGGAAAAAGTAACAATTGACAAATCAATTTTTTAAATGACAAAAATTGCAATGAAAGTAACAATTAAAAAAAAATCGCTAAAAAAAAAAAATCGCTAGAAGAACAAACAAGAAAAATTACAATCACTAAATGTAACAAACGATAAAAGTTAAAAATACTTGAAAGTAACAGTCAACAAAAATTCTAATCGGTGAAAGTTCCAATCGCCAAAAGTAACAATCGAAAAAATTTTCAAACGCTGAAAGTAACAATCAACAAAAATTACAAACGCTAAAAGTTACAATCACTAAAAATAAAAATAAAAATCGACAATATTTACTGTCGCTAAAAGTAACATTAGACAAAAGTTCCAATCGTCAAAAGTAACAATCGACAAAAGTTCCAAACGCTGAAAGTAACAATCACTAAAAATAAAAATCGACAATATTCACTACCGCTAAGAGTAACAATGGACAAATGTTCCAATCGTCAAAAGTAACAATCTACATAAGTTCCAAACGCTGAAAGTAACAATCATAAAAAATTACTAACGCTAAAAGTTACAATCACTAAAAATAAAAATCGACAATATTTACTGCCGCTAAGAGTAACAATAGATAAAAGTTCTAATAATCGCTAAAAGTAACAATCTGTAACAAATGCTAAAAGTAACATTCAGTATTACTAATAAACACTAAAACTAACAATCGACAGAAGTATCTATCACTAAATGTAACAAACGATAGAAATTACAATTAACAATAGTTACCATCCCAAAAAGTAGCAATCGCTAAAAGTAACAATCAATAGAAATCACAATCAACAATAGTTACAATCCCAAAAAATAACAATCGCTAAAAATAACAATTGAGCGCAGCAATTTTGCCCATAGCTTACGTGATAAAAAATCGAAATAAAAATAAATATTTATTTACCCACTACGACTACACACATACACTCGATGAAAAAAAACAAAAGAAAAAAATCCCTAAACAAATCAAAGAGACGCGATGATAGAAAAATAAATTCTGATAAAAATCGTATCTACGCTATATTTGTTTTAAAAGAGATTTTCTATTTCTTCCTCAATCTCTGAATCAAGGTTTTAATAATAATCAAACTTAAATATAAATATAAATCATAGATCTATATATATATGTATATTATAGTTTCTGTTATATTTATAAAATTGAGAAAATTATATAGAGAAAAAAAAACTTTCTGAGAGATGTGTTAAAGTTATAAAGATAGATGTACTATTATTGAACGTTTCACATAATTATGTTCAGTTGAAAGGTGCGAGTTATTTTTAGGAACTGAGATCACGAAAAAGAAGCATAAAAGAAAAGTATAAGGGCTTCATTTTTACAGCTACTTGTGTGTATAAGTCTTTTGTTTAAAAATTGTTCTCTTAATTCTACATGAATATGTGTTCATTGCAGTAAAGATTTATAATTAACTTCTTCTTTTATAATCATAACTTTTTTTATAACTATAATATAACTTTTATTATAAACTGTTATAATTAAAAATAATCACTTGTTTAAAACATGTGATAAATATTAAATAATTGGAAAAATTTCAAGCTGCATTTTATTATTGGCTTAAAATATGAATTATTCCGCTTTAATAATTAATATAGGTAATTAAATATTAATCTCCTTTGATAAATAATTATTAAAAATTATCAATATTAATATTTTGCCTAATTATTAATGTTAGCCAGTTACTATTCATATTGAATAATTATTAATTTTCAGCAACTATTGATATTTAATAATTATTAAAGTCCAATAGCTATTAATATTTAATAATTATTAAAGTTTAATAATTATTAATATTTAATAATTATAAATTACTAATAACTGACAATTATGAAGTATTAATAATTAATAATTAGGTATAAAAAATTATTAGCTCATAATTATAATTAATTATTGATCATCAATAATTAAAAATTACCTACAATCATTAATTATTCATCTTTTGTCACAAACCATTAATATGAATATTGAAAACTAATTTATGATTTCGAAGGAATATCAAATTTTTCGTTAATAAATTATCAATGTAATAATAATATTACAATAAATATTTTGCATATTTAATTAACTTTATCAATTATTTGCAAGGAATAATTTATATTTTATGCCTTATAATGATATAATGTAATAATATGTTAATGTTAATATTAATATTAATTATATTATTTTTATTATTACTTTCATTATTATTTAAAACTTTCCCTATAATAATGTAAATTATTTTCTGTTTGTTATTATAATATAAAATAAAATATGAAAATTTAATTACTTTTCTCACCTCTTTCTGATTCATTCTGTAATTTTGAGATGTATTTAGATTGAAATCTCTGGACGGTGGTGGTGCTTCTTCTGCTCTGGCCTCAACCTCTTGAAGAACGATTAACCTTCGATTTTCTTGTTTCCAAGACAAGGCAGTAAAACTCTCAAAGAACGATCCATCTGTTTCCTGAACACTAAAAAAAGTGAAAAAAAATTTCCATTGTAATTACATCAATATAATTGGGAGAAAACCAATAGTATTTACTATTACTATTCACCACATTATAATATTATATTAATTGAAGAATTTTTTTTATCACATTCGAATGTTTTTTAGCTCATTACATTTTTACGATTTTTTTTTTATTGCTGTTAATAAATTTTTTTTCTCACAAGATTTTTTTAAGATTTATGCTATTTGTTAAATTTGTTACATTTGTTAATAAAAAAAATTTAAATTATTTGCCAACAAAAAAAGTTTTAACATATCTTTTATTGTTGTTATTAACAGACATTCTTTTATCAAAACTTAAAAAAAAATTTTATTAATAATTAATTATTATTAATTTATTGTCAACATTAGATAATTAATTTTAATTATTTATATTAGTCTATTGCTCTCTGAATTTGAATCAGTAAAAGTGTTTACTAATTTGAATTAGTGACAGACTTTGCTTTTGAATTAGTAGATTTTACTAATTTAAATATGCTATTTATAATTTTACTAATTTATTAGTAAAATTTACTACTTTGAGAGCAAAAATTCAGTCAACGAACAGTTTTTATTGCAACATTAACGGATATTTGTTATTATTATATAAACAAATATTTTTTTCGACATAATGTTAATAATATTTGTTTATAACAAAATTAAGAATTTATTTGTTATTAACAAAATTAAGAATTTATTTGTTATTAACAAAATTAAGAATTTATTTGTTATTAACACAATTAAGAATTTATTTGTTATTGACAAAATTAAGAATTTATTTGTTATTGACAAAATTAAGAATTTATTTGTTATTGACAAAATTAAGAATTTATTTGTTATTGACAAAATTAAGAATTTATTTGTTATTAACAAAATTAAGAATTTATTTGTTATTAACATAACAAATATTTATTTATTTATTACCATATCGTTAACAATATTATTTGTTTATAACAAAATGAGGGATCTATTTGCTATTAACAAAAATATAAATGAGAAAATAATGTTAACTAATAAAATTAGAAAAAACTGTTTATAAAGCAAATAATTATAAAAATTAATATTATTTCTCCAGTACTCTGAATTTTTTTCTCATTTATATTTTATAAAAGTGAGAAATAATCTTCCTTTTCTGCTTATTTCATTTTTTATATTACTTTTATATTGGGATGAAAGAGATTCGAGTATCAAAAGGTACATCCGACATCTTCGTTAAAATCGATAAGTTGTCAGGAGGGAATGCCTATCAAAGAGACGGTAATGACGTGATCGAAAGAGTAAGGTCAGATCATTTAAGTCGTAGGTATATATATTATTATTATTATTATTATTATTATTATTGAATATATATATATATATATATATATATATATATATACAGTTCTATCGTCTTCAGTTTATATCGCACGAAACCATTGTTTCTAAATTCTGCAATATCTCCTTTAGAAACAAACAATAAGAAGAAATTTCTTTTCATTTGTTAGAGAACACTTTATTAGCGATATTTCCAATTTATCAATAGACTGTAAAATAAAAATTAAAGTAGAAAAAAAATTTACCAAACGTTTTTTTTCCAAAAATAAAAATTACATTTTTCATCATTTTTAATTATTTTCTATATTATTTATTTAACAGAACATTTGATTTATTATATTATAATGAGAAAAAATCTAAGTTAATTTTGTTTTTTGTCAAATAATTTATTTATTTTTTAATTGTCTTACACTGAAAAAAAAATTTATTTCATTCAAGTAGTCGATTACGTGTATACTATCAAATAAATATTTACTTGAATCAAATAATTTTCATTTAAATCAAATCAATATTTGAATATTTATTTGATTCAAGTAAATATTTATATAATAGACTAATTAAATAATAATAATTCAAATTGATAATTAAAATCAGTTATTTGAATCAAATAAATTTTTCTTCACTGTAATAATATTAATTTCATATAATATATTTATTTATTAATAAATGTATTTATTAATTAACATAATAATAATAATTTTACAATATAATTATGAATAATAAATAAACAATTATTAATTTATTCCTATGAACCTCGTTGAGCTCATTTTGATTTAAAAAATAAAAAGTGTAAGTTATTGAAAAATTCTTGTTTACATTAAAATAAAAGGGAAAATTAATTCGGCATTTTATTCAAAGTAAAATTTTAAGCTTCTCTTATATCTGATAATAAAATTATAAATAATTAAACAAATAAATAAATAAAACGGAAGAAAAAACAAAACTGAAATAATAAAATTATTCGTCTAGACATTAAATGAACTATTCAACGATTAACTTCTATTAGCATTATATTACTCTACATTCTAGAATCATTTATATTATATGTACATGAGTTTATTTTCATTACTCTTTGGAAATAAATTTTATAATGATTTATTCGCCTATAAATTTGTCCCAATAATGTTGAATCCTGCTTTCTTTTTTTATATGGTAATCAATAATTTTTTCCTATAAATTTTTCATGAGGGAAAAGTTCTAAATTTTTCGTTTTTATTCACAATTTTTTGTGTACTCTCTTCTTTTTTATATCAAATAATAATTAATTTATCGAATAAAACTACACATTTTCTTGTCAAAGATTTTCTAATTTTAATTTTTTAATTGCTTTTTATTAGAACTTTCGAGAGTCATCAAATTTTTAAAACGGAAAATTTTCTTGCCATAAGAAGAAAGTGAATATTTTATTTCTTCTTTTACTGAATAATTTGTTAGGGGAAAAAAATTTTGAATCTTTAAAATTTATAAAGTTTTAAATGAAAAGAGAGAGTCTATGAAATAAACTTTATAGAATTTATGAAATATAAAATTGTAAAACTTATAAAATTTATAAAATTTATAAAGTTTATAAAATTTATAAAATTTATAAAATTTATAAAATTTATAAAGTTTATAAAATTTATAAAATTTATAAAGTTTATAAAATTTATAATATGTTAAAAATGTACATCATATATAAAAACTGTAAATTGAGAATATTAAATATATTCTCTTTCTTCTTTCATTCATTAAATGAATGAATTTAAAATAAAATTTTAATTTAAAAAAAAAATCTGAATAAACTTCTCTTTGTCTCAGTTAATATTTTCCAGTTGGGAAATTCCAAAGAATGATTGAATAACTTAAAATATTGTATTTTTTTTACAGAATAAGAGCTGCAAAAACTTCAAGAAAAACTGGGTCACATAAAAAGTGTTGTGAAAAATAGCTTTTCGGAACAAGACACTCGTATCATGCGATTATTAATTTTTTCCACCATTTAAACCCTTATTTTTAGGCAATTGCTTCCTTTATCCTTTTACACTTCGATTCATACTTATTTACTTGAGAATTTCTTTTTTAAAAAAGAAAAAGAAAACAAATTTTTTTCTCGTGTACCAAAAAAAAAAAAAAAAAAATAGATAAAGAACCTTCACAAAATTTTTTAATCAGTAATTCACCTCAAGGTTGTAAGGGTTTTATAATAGAAACTTATTGAAAGAAAATTTTTTTCTATTTTCCCTATAAAAGAAACTGTTTTACGAAAAAAATTTTGCACTTGATTTGCATATATTTAAAAAGTGTAAAAATTTTAATTTAAATTGGATTTTTAATTTTGAAGAATTCTTAATTTTGAAAAAATTTAAATTCATAAACTTAATTTTTTAAATCTGAAGAATTTTTTAACTCAAAAATATTTATATTTGAAAAACTTTTAGCTTTGAGGAATTTTTTATTTTTAATCTTTTCAGATTTGAAGAATTTTTTAAGAAAATATTTTCAGATTTTCAGAATATTAAACTATTTAAATTAAAAATTATTCAGATTTGTAAAATTTCTAATTCTGAAGAATTTTTAAATAGGAAAAATTTTTAAATTGGAAAAATAATTTTTCAATATGATTGGATAAAAATATATAATTGCTTTTATGGAGAAAGAAATAATTTATGTTTCTTAATTGAGGAATGTCTTAAAGTCGTTATTTTACAATTAAACCAGTGGCTACAGCAACAGGCTTTTAAAAGCTCGTTCCACACAAAGAGGGTTATAACTACAAGCACAACCAAGTGCTTTTTTATTTCGAGGGGGTAAATATGGGGTGAAAGTACATGCGACAGCTATATTACCTATGATGCTGTTATTCGCCGCAGGAGCTAAATTGAAAATGTTGTACGTGCCGAGTAGAAATTTCTCTTTAAAAAAAAAAGAAAAAAAAAATTTCCCCTGTATTTAAAAATCATTTTTCCAATATTTAAAATTAAATTTCTATATTTAGAATTTCGTTTTCCATATTTAAACATTTTTGTCTTTTATTAAAAATTTTTTGTTTTATATTCAAAACTTGTTCCCTATTTTTAAAACTTTTCCCCTTTTTTAAAACTTGTTCTCTACTTTTAAAATTTTTTATCTATTTTTAAAACTTGTTTCTTACTTTTAAAACTTGTTACCTACTTTTAAAACTTTTTTCATACTTTTAAAATTTTTTACCTATTTTTAAAAATTGTTTACAATTTTTAAAATTTGTTCTCTACTCTTAAAATTTCTTTCCTATTTTTTAAAATTGTTTCCTATTTTAGTTTTCTACTTTTAAAACTTTCTAACTATTTTTAAAATATTTTCCCTATTTGCAAACTTGTTCTCTACTTTTAAAATTTTTCCCCTATTTTACAAAATTTTTTCCTATTTGTGTTCTATACTTTTAAAACCTTTTATCTATTTTTAAAACTTGTTTCCTACTTTCAAAACTTGTTTCTTATTTTTAAAACTTGTCTCCTACTTTTAAAACTTTTTCCCTATTTTTAAAAATTGTAACCTAATTTTAAAACTTTTTCCCTATTTTTAAAAATTGTAACTTGTTTTTATAACCTGTTCTCTACTTTTAAAATTTTTTCCGTATTTTAAAAAATTGTTTCCTATTTTTTTATTCCTTCAAAACTTTTTATCTACTTTTAAAACTTTCTATATATTTTTAAAATATGCTTTTCCTATTTTTCAAACTTGTTCTCTACTTTTAAAACTTTTTATCTACTTTTAAAATTTCTTCCCTATTTTTAAAACTTCTTATCTATTTTTAAAACTTGTGCCCTATTTTTAAAACTTTTTCCCTCTTTTTTAAAACTTGTTCTCTTCTTTAAAAATTTTTCATCTATTTTTAAAACTTGTTTCTTATTTTTAAAAATTGTTTCATACTTTTAAAACTTTTTATCTACTTTTAAAATTTCTTCCCTATTTTTAAAAATTGTTTTTCCTATTTTCGACCTCTACTTTTAAAACTTTCTATCTATTTTTAAAATATGTTTCTTATTTTTCAAACTTGTTCTCTACTATTAAAACTTCTTATCTATTTTTAAAACTTGTTTCCTATTTTTAGAACTTGATCCCTATTTTTAAAACTTTTTATCTACTTTTAAAATTTCTTCCCTATTTATAAAAATTGTTTCCTATTTTTAATACTTGTTTCTCATTTTTAAAACTTGTTTCCTACTTTTAAAACTTTTTCCCTATTTTTAAAAATTGTTTACTTTTTTTAAAAATTTTTTTCCTATTTTTAAAACTTGTTTCCTATTTTAAAAACTTTTTTCCTAAAATTAAATTTACTTTTCTTATACATATTTACAATTTTCTTCTCTATTATAAAAATGTTGTCCTGCATGTAAAATCTGTTCCTATTTTCAAAATTTTTCCTTCCTTAAAAATTCATCTTTAGATATATTTAAAAGTCTTCATCATCTTTATTTAAAAATTTTTAATAAAAAATATTTGTATTCCTTTTTAAAATTCCTAAATTTCATTATCGACAAAGAAATCCAATTCGAAAGGTAAAAAATTGTTTCAAATATAAAATTCTGAATTTAATATAAAAAAATTTTAAACTAACACACGAAATAAAAGCAAAATTTCCTTAAAGCGAAGAATTTTTCTCCAAGGACCATTTTTTTTAAAGACTCAGTCACTGAATAATGCACCCACCAGAAGATATTACACAAAATAAGTCAATTCTTTATGTAACAGAACACTTACATTATTCCGAATTTTCTCGCTTTTGTGCGGAAAATGCATATATGTATGCATACATATATAGTCATTTGAAACTGGAAGAGAGAATTTGTACTTTTTTGATCCTCTTTCCTTTCCATAGAAAGGTGAAAGAACATTTCTAGGTCGTCAGGCGCTGTCTCTATTTCCTTTTTATTTTCTATATACATATATATATTTTTTTCTTGCAAAAAAAAAAATCTTTCTAGATTCATAGCTGTCAATGGAGAAAAGGGGGTTTTCATCTTTACTAGAATTCATGACCTTCGGAACTGTCTGTGTGAATTCAAGCCAGAAGGTCCAAGAGTGGACTTCAAACATGTTTTTTCTCTCTCTCTCTCTCTTCTTTTTTTTTTTTCTTTTTTTGAAGAAAATAAGGTAACTCTCACTTTGGACTGAGGAAAATAGTCTGAAATCCACTTTAAATTTTTCACTGGCCTCTTTCGACTTTCATCTCACGTACTTTCGAATTTCTTTATTTAAGTGTACGTACCAACACCTATCACGTTACACTTACAACGTTTGAATTTATTTTCAAGACAGTTTTTAAAAAAAAAAAACAAAAAAAAAAGAAACGAAAATTAAAACAGGTGTGAAAATTCAGCAGATTTACGACTAATCGTATTAGCAATTTTAGAATCAAAAATTGATTTTGTATAAAATGAAAATAAAAATCCGCCAGGTAAAAAAAGGAAGAAAATTTTTGTAACTACAAGAAACTTATTATACACTGAAAAAAAAGATTTATTTGATTCAAATAACCGATTGACTATTATCAATTAAATATTTAATTGAATCAAATAATATTTATTGGAGTCAATTAAATAGGTATTTGAAACAATAATTTCAGTATTTGAAGGAAATATGAACTAAACCATTTAATTGACTCCAATAAATATTATTTCATTCAAGTAAATATTTAATTGTTAATAGTCAATTAATCGGTTATTTGAATCAAATAAATTTTTTTTTTCAGTGTAAGAAAATTAATTGTATATTTTATAAGTAGAATAAATATTATTGTAATAATAATAATGCACCAAAAAAAACAATATAAAATTATTTTCAAATTATAATTTCAATGACTAATAATGGAATATTTGTATAAAGAATATTTATACAAAATAAAAAAATAAAGAATATTAAAAACAAATTTTCTGATATTTTTAAGAAAAATTTCAAAATTAATTTTTTTTCTACTTGCGGAATTATTTCACAATTCGAAAACAAAATTTAGTTATACAAAATACAACTTCGAATGTAAGAATTAAATTTACAAGGTAAGAATTTTTGGATTCTCTCTCTCTCTCTCTCCCTCTTTCTCTCCACATACACATCCAAAGCACTGAATGTCGTCTTGTCAGAAGGTTTTATCGGAAAAGCGAATTCCAATAAAGAAAAATGGGCAGAGTATTACAAAAGAGCTTGAAACACATTTCCTTGAGAGAGCGAGAGAGTAAAAAAGAAGAGAGAGAGAGAGAGGCTCTATATGTTTTGTCCAAAAAAAAGCGACAAAAAAAATATGTGTGTAAATTTGATCCTCTCGGGTAGATACTTGTGTGGCTTGACATAAATTGTAGAAAGGGCTTTAACCAATCCAGGTTTACATCCTATTTTCCACGCTTTCGCATTTTACGACACGTTTACATTTTCAGCCGTTTATGAGAATTTTAAATGTGTTTTTCTATGATCCCTGACAATTTATGAAAATTATATATACACATAATATGTGCATTCAAACAAATTAAAATAATGTACACTCTCTGTTATTTACTCCCTTCAAGAGACGATAATTCGCAAAGGAAAATAAAGGGTTCGAAGCAAAAAACAAAATAGAAAAAAAGGAAAAAAAAATATTTAAAAAATAGAGGAATTAATAAATAAATTATTTAATTAAATAATAATATACATAAATTAATTGAAAAACTTAAATATTAAGTGAATAATTAATATTAATTATTCACTTAATATTATCAAGTATATTTATATTATTATTTTTCATTATTTTTTAAGCCGCCGGAAGAATATCAACCCAGGTGATAAAGTTATATTGAATTTTTACATTTTATTAAATTAAATATTCAATTTTTCAAATTTCAATTATTCGTAAATTCTTCGATTAAATATATATTACAAACTAAAAACTTCAAATAATATAAAAAAAAATTCAATTACACTTTTTCAAAAAAATTAATTTTAGAAATTAATTAATAATATTAATTAATTAAATTAATTTTCAGAAAAATTATCTAAAATTTTAACTGAAATTAATTTTTAAATCAATTTTTATTAGAAAATTCTACTAGAATTCAATTATTTAAATACAAGAATAAATAATTTATTGAACAATTTAATTTTTCTTAAAATTCAATTCTCATAAAGAATTTTATCAAACATATTTTTTAATAATTGAATTCTTTCGACGATTTTTAATAAAATTTTTAAGAATAATTATTCTTAAAAATTTTATTTTTATTAATTTCTCGGAAACTGTAATTAAATTTTTATACATTCGATAATAAAAAGAAAAATAAATACATTCGATTAAAATTGTATTAAAAATAATTAAAATTCTGCATTGAATTATATTATTTATGAAAATAATTGAATTCCTTTGAAGAATTTTCTTATTTTTGAACTGCTAAGGATTTTATTACTCTTGAAAACAATTAATTTTTAGCAATAATTTGTAACTTCTCAAAAATTAAATTTTTTTAGTGTTAATTAAATTTTACTATAAATTCTTTATTTTTATTAATTTTTGAAAAAATTGTTTGAGAATTTTCAAATTTTTTCCTTTCAACTGAAATTCATTTTTAAATCAATTTCTATTAGAAAATTCAACTGGAATTCAATTATTTAAATACAAAAAAATAATTTTTGGATTCTTATAAAGAATTTTATCAACAAATTTTTAAATAGTCGAATTCGTTTGACGAATTTTAATAAAATTTGTAATATAATAATTTATATTATTATTATATTATTTATTTATATTATATATTATTTATTATTATATATTTATTTATTTATCGAGGAATTCTATTAAAATTTTATTAAAAATAATTGGAATTCTGCGATTAGTTTTACTATTTACGAAAAGTCGAAAATAATTAAATTCCTAAAAAGAATTTTATTATTTAGAAAAATAATTGAATTATATTGCGAAGAAATTTATAGAAAATTTGTAAATAATTGAATTTCTGAGAAATTTTTATTATTTTATAAAAATAATTAAATGTTTGCGTAGAGTTATATTAACATTTTTTTAAACAATTCAATTCTATTGGAAAATTTTATTAATATAATAGATATTAAAAATAATTAAATAAAAAAATTTTTTTTGAAAGTAATTGAAATTTAACCGCAGGAATTTTATTGTAATTTTTAAAAATAATTGAATTTTGGATAAGAATTTTAATAATTTATAAAAATAATTGAAATTTTGACGAGAATTTTAAAAAAAAAATTTTAAACATAATTGAATTTCTGCAAAGGATTTTATTACTTTTGAAAATAATTGAATTTCTGCAATCATTTTTAATTTCTTGAAAATTCTCCAAATTATATCGTACAATTTACGAACTTTTCGTCCTTTTTTAATTAAATTAACGGACTTTACGGACCTTTTTAAAAAAAAACTGACTTTTCGAGCCCTGTAGTAACCATACAATAATATAATGTTAAAATAATTATTTCACGAAATTTATGTTCTTTCTAATTAAAAATCATTAAAATTTAGTAGAATTCATGTAAAAATTCTATAGAATCGTTCTAGTGAAATTTTATTGAACTTTTTCAGCTGGGTACTGTATAATTAATAAATTAATTAATTATTATTTAATTAATTAATTATTAAATAATTAATTAAGCAAAAATTAAGTTTAAACAAATTTTATTTTAAAGGAGAATGAAACGAAAACATTCGGACAAATAGTTTTTAAAAATTAGTTTACTCCAACTTTTCGAAATCTAAATGATTTCCTCTTTAGGGAGTCTATAAAAATATAAAATAATATACAAAAAATATAAAACAATATACAAAAAATAAACAATATACAACAAAATATAAAAATAATATAAAACAAAAAATAAAAATAATATATAAAAAATAAATAGAATAATATACAAAAATTATATACTTAACATTCGTCAATCAAAAACAAAAAATAAAAAATAATAAAAAATTATAAAAAAATTAATTTTATTTTGTTGTCAGGAGCCAACTACTCTCTAAATTTAAATTAGTAAAAATGTTTACTAATTTTAATAATTGCCTGATTTTTTGCTTCTGAATTAGTAAATTTTTCTAATTAATAGTAATTTCTACTAATTTATATTTGACTAAAATTAGTAAAAGTAAAAAATATACATATGTACGTTTCATGGATAGAAGCAATTCAAATGATTCCCACCTGCTTTTCTCCTCCTTTAGAGAATCGATTTTCTACTCTGAGGCGCAGGGATGTGCATTATACATTTATAGTCTGCGTGTAATGGAGCTTCTAAAGCGATTTATCAGCATTAGTTCCATTACTGACCATCAAATTATAATTAACATGTAATTAATTTCTTTTTCTTTCGAGTATTCAGTCTCATTTTGATTTAATTTATTGAAAACTATTTTGAAAAATGTTTACTATTTTGAATTAGTGACGGATTTTTGTTTTTCAATTAGTAAATTTTAGTAATAAATTAGTCAAACTTACCATTTACTAGTATAATTTACTAATTCAAAAGCAAAAACTCAGTCACTTATTCAAATTAGTAAAGATTTTTACTAATTCAAAATTAGAGAGTAAAGCTGATTTTAGCATTAAAATAGAATCAAACTGACTTAGCACCAAAATTTAATTTTTAATTTTTTTTTACGTAGTCAAGTAATTGGTTATTTGAATCAAATAAATTTTTTATTCAATTTATAATAATTTTTTATTTTATTTTTAATTTAATTTTTTATTATTTTTTAACATATGAAAAAAATATCTAAATAATTATAATAGTAATAATGAGAAGAAATATGATAATAAAAGTAAAAATTATAATACCAAAATCAAGTATAAAAAATAGGAACAATAATAAAATTATTATTCCAGTTTTTCTAAGGATATCAAATTGGGACAAAAAACAAATGAAAAGTGTTGCGAAGCAACATTTTTAATTTATTTTTTGTCTCAATTTGATATCCTTAGAAAAATTATGGGCCCATATATATGATAAAAATAAACAGTTTTTTATACTTATAATAGTAAACGAGCGAGAATATAATAAAAATAATTATTTTATTAAAAGAAATGAAAAAAAATGAAATTTATAAAAAAATTTATAAAAATGAAATTTTTAACTATTGAGTATGAAATATAATTTTTCTAATATTAGTGTCAAGTTAAATATATATTTTCTATATAAGACTGACGTAAATTTTTCTTTGCGGTGGAAAATTGTTATTCTTATATAGAACTTTGGGTAAATATCTGGATCGTACATCATTTCACAAAAGACCTATAAGTGCTGAGAATAAAAGCCACAGGTTCGTACGATAAAATTAATGGCTTATAAAAGCATGTAATCGATACAGAAACCACTAAAAAGTTTCTTAAATCCACCTCTTTTGACAATCTTTTTAAAAAAGTATATAACTGTAAATTATTTGACACAAAATATCCGCCAGTGATATATTATAGAATTTTTTTTCCAATAACCTTCTTTTATTATTCTATTCAATTAATTCTTTTCCATTTATTTTATTACTATTTGAATTAATATTATTAATTTGGAAATATCACTTTTTCCAATTTTTTTTCAAAATTTATTTTCCCAATGACCCATTTTTTATTTAAATTAAAAAGAAATGGAATAATTATTATTTTTATTATTCTTGTTGTTGTTATTATTATTATCATTACTACTTTTTTCAAAAACAATAATTCTTAATAAATTAATTATTAAATGAATTTATAACAAATCTTAATTAAATTATTCTTAATTATTATTTAGTATTAAAGTAAGTTTTTCGTGTTTGAAATAAGTGGGAAATTATTATCATTATTATTATCGTTATAACTACAACTTTAATTGTATTACAATTTATATTCACATAACAAATAATAAACTGGGACAAAAATAATAATAAATAAGTTTTAAAATAAGTCAGAACATAAACTACTTCTTTGCACGAATAATTATGTTAATTGAATTAGTTGAGGAATAATAAGAAAGAATAAAAAATTATTAATTATAAGTTATGAGAAAACTAGAATAGGAAAAAAACAATTATCATTATTTTTTCAAAACTAGAAAATTCGTTAAAAATAAGAATTGAGTTAAAATATAAAAATGAATTCAAGAGAACTTGAGAAACTGAAAATCGTTTTCTTTAAAAGATTCCTTCTGCTTTTGTTATATATATGTATATGTATACATATAAGAAGAATCGAAGATAAAATTGAATGAAAATGTTCGTTTTATTATATAATAAAGATAATTTTCCAATTTTAACGTCAGAATAAAATTTCTATCGAGCCAAAATAATGTTCTCTTTTATTTTTTTTCAAATTCTTTTGACTTAATTTTTGTTTCAATAAAACAGCTTTTTCTGTAATAAAAAACACCCGCTAACTTTATTTAAATGTCGAATAATTTATAAGAATCGTAATAAAAGAAATAAAAATAAAAAAAGTAAACAGAAAGGTAAAAAGAAAAGTAAATAGGACAGTAAATAGGAAAGTAAAAGTAAAAAAAAACAAAAGTAAAAACAAAAATAAAAATACAAATACAAATACAAATACAAATACAAATAATAATAATAATAATAATAATAATAATAATAATAATAATAATAATAATAATAATAATAATAATAATAATAATAATAAAAACAATAATAATGATAATAATAAAAGAAATAATCAAATTCTTTATGTACTGTCTCTTGTTTATGTTCCGAGTTTCTCCGTTTCCTTTTTGTAATCAGAAACTTCAAGCGAAACGTTTTCCTTTGCTGACAGGATCATTATAGGATTGAACATGAGAAACTTTGAAATAAATATTTAGTTATATAAACTTTTTTATTTTATGACCGTTTTAACTGAAAAATATTTTTTTCCCCTTTTATTTTAAAAAAAGAAGAAAAAATGTAATTAACCGTTACAAGCTCGTATAAAACTGTATTTAATTAGCGAAGTAAAAAGTACTTATTAAAAAAATGACTGTGTCACTCAAATTAAAAAATTCAGTAGAGCAATTTTTATTTACATAAATCTAAGTAAAGTTACATAAATAAAGCAATTCAAAGAGAGTAAAAAGTATTTTCTAATGAGAAGAAAAAAATAACTTTTCTATTTGGTAAGATTCTCTTTATAAGTAGAAAAAAATTCTGTCTGAGTTAAATTAAATTCTTCTACTTAGCGAGTTTCCCCTGAAACTAAATAAACTTTCTGTCTGACTTAAATTAATCTTTTCTACTTGTTGGATTTTTTCTACAACTAAATAAACTTTCTGTCTGACTTAAATTCGTATTTTCTACTTGTAATAATTTTTCTACAACTAAATAAACTTTCTGTCTGGCTTAAATCAATATTTTCTACTTAGGATGTCACTCCTTAAAAATAAATCAACCGTCTGACAGAAAACAACCTTTTCTACTTAAACAGTGCTCTTAAATATTTTTTGCAAAAAAACTTGTGTCTAACAAAAAAGAATTTTTCTACTGAAGGAGGAATTGATGATAAAAAAATTAATTTTAAATAAATAAATAAAATCATGAAAAAAATGAAATTGTTTAAGTAGAAAAGAATAATTTAAGTCAGACAGAAAGTAATTTATTTTAAGTAAATATTTTATTCTTACTTATTTATTATTTTATTATTTTATTTTTTAACTCAATTAAATAAAACAAAATTCTGTCTGACTTTAATAAATTTATTCTACTTACTAAGATTCTCTAAAAAATAAATAAACTGTTTAAGTAGAAAAGATTTGTTTTAGCCAGACAGACACTTGGATTTAAATAATTTATTTTTATTCTCATTATAATAAAAAAGATTACGTCTGACTTATATCAACGTTTTCTACTTAACAGGTCTTTTTTTAAAAATAAATAAACAAATAAATTGTTTAAAAAGAAAAGAATAATTTATGTAGAAAATGTCTGACTTTAAATACACTTTTCTACTTTCTTAAATAAAAAAGTCTGCGTCTGACTTAAATCAACTTTTTCTACTTTTAAACTTCCTTCTTAACATATATACAAACTTTCTGTCTGTCTCGAAACAATCTTTTCTACTTAATCAGTGTTTTATATATTTTCGCAAGTCGGACTTTCTGTCTGACTTAAATTATTCTTTTCTACTTAACTCGTTTGCAAATATTAAGTAGAAAAGAATAATTAATAATTAATAACTACAAATTAATAATTAATAATTAATAACTACAAATTAATAATTAATAATTAATAACTACAAATTAATAATTAATAATTAATAACTGCTAATTAATAATTTATCAATTGAATATTTTGTTCCAAAACAATTTTTCTTTCAAATTTTAAGTATAAATCATCGACTTTAGCCAGACAGGAACAAGAATATAATAAATATTTCACAAAATACTCAAAAAAAAGTAATAGAAAATAAATAAATAAAACCGTTACGATTTAATTTCAGATGGAATATCAAAGTTTCGATCAGATCCGCCGAAGAAGAATAAATCGGTTGCGAGTCGGCCAAGTTAGAAATAGAAAACTCAATTATAAAAGTAATCCACGTTTCTCTTTTTTGTTTTATCGTTCATTTTGCCGGGTAAAATGATTTACGAAAACCATAAAATATCTCTTCTACCTTATGTCTGTATATTTTTCTTCCATCAAAATTTTTTTTTCAAAAAAAAAATCAAAAGAAAAAAAATCTTATTTAATACAAAATAATATAAATATCACAAACACTTTTGGTAAATTAATTTCCACTCGCATCTAATAATTATAAAGTTATAATTAAATTTGCTTTCGAATATTTCTATACTTCAAGCATATCGTTTAATTGCAACTTAATTAGTTATTGATTAAAGTGCCATTTATTTGATTAAGATGCGTAAAAGTTAATTTGCTTTTTTACTTCTGTATATTTATTTGTTTATTAATATGAAAATAATTTTTTCTTTTAAGAAAAATTCTTCACTATAATTGAAAATTTTTTTTACAAATAAAAGTCATTTGCAATATTATAATTATTGCAAATGACTTTTATTTGTAGAAAAAATTATTTGTAGAAAAAACTATACTTGTAAGAATAAGTGAAGAATTTTTATTTGTAGTGAAAAATTTTTATTTATAGAAAAAATTGTTTTTATATTATTATTTATTTTTATTTAAATAAAAATTCTTCAGAAAAAAAAGGGAATAATAATTGTGTAGAAATAAATATTTAACACCAGTCTTACGCAAATAAAAAAAATTACTAATTCAAATCCCCATTTTACGTGATTAATCATTTTTTAACTATCTTTTATTTCTTCTCTCTTATTTTCTCCTTCTTTTCACTATTTCCCCCTTTTTTCCAAATTCCCCTCCTGAATTTAAAATTTTTTCTTATCTTTTTTACTTATTTATTTTACTATTTGAATATTATTTACATTTTTCTTACATTTCCTCCAGTCAAGCATCAGGCATCATTAGACCCATAATTGATATATTGTTTAACTTCCTTCTTTCCCCCCTCCCCTTGTGTCGCCCCCTCAATCTATTTTCGTCGACATTGTTCCACTGGTTATATATATATATCCTTTTCATCGTTAATAACAAGAATGTTTGTTCCTGAGATGCCAGTGTAAACGAGCAACAGGGTAACATAGTCAATTTTGCCCTGGGTCGATTTAGACGCACACAAAACTTAATCCCACGAGATTGAGGCATGTAGGGAAAGGCATCAAGGGTTTCAGAAACGTTCATGTCCCCATAACTCCCCAGTGTATACGAAAATCATGTGATCTCCTGAAGTCAAGAGTGTAGTTCCACTTCAAGTGTGTGTGACACTAAAAAAAGGACTGTGGGTGATAAAATTGGGGTAAAATGGATATAAATGTGGTGAAAAGGGGTAAAAGTGGTAAAAAGGTGGAAAAGGGGGTAAAATTGGTAAAAAGGGGTAAAAGAGACAGGTTCCCTATCCCATTTACCCCTTTTTCCACCTTTTTAAATTTGAAAACTGGCAAAGTGACCGATTTACCCCACACCCTGGGGTAAACCGGTCACACCTACTTTTAAAGCCTCTAATGGCACATTGTCTATTATTTTTTACAATGTATATTATTAACTATAATAATCTTCGTATTTCATTCTTTCATTAATTCTGTCTGTCCGCACTTTCAAGTCAGTTTTTGTGTATTCTTTTGTTTTATTTTTTTTTAAATACTGTTTGACAAATCGAAAATATGCAAGTATTTTTCATGATTTATAATAAAATAATATTTGAAATTAGAAAATTTAAAAAAAATTATAATTAACAAATAAATTTTGTTTTTTGTATGCTTTTTTAAAAATTTCGTTTGATTGATCTAAATTATGCAAATTATTTTCCTTTTTATTTATAAAAAATAGAAAATTAATTAGATGAATGTTTTTTTATGGTTTTTTAATACATTAATTTTAAGATTTTTTAGGCCAACTTCCCTGAAATTGTCCTAAAAATTCTACAAATTAAAAATAGAAAATTGTTAATTTTTAAAAAATTATGATTAAGAAATAGGAAATATACCCATTTTATGCATAAGTTTTATTTCTCAATAACAATTAAATATTGTTCATAAACTAATTTTTTTCTTTTGGGAAAAAAAAACATTAAATATTTCCGTTTCTTAATATTTTTGTAGAAAATTCTCAATTTTCGTAAGGAAATAATTTGCATCATTTCATTCGTACCTAAATAAATGTAACACAGAACATTTGTTTAAAAAAAATTTTTTTCTTTATTTTCTAAAAATTTAAAAATTTATTTAAAAATTTATTTATTTATTTATTTCTTAATTATAATTGTTTTAATTTTAATTTTAAAAATTCAAAGTTTTTTAAAAATAAAGGAAAAAAATTTTTTATAAATTCTATTTATCAATTGCAAAACTTAATTGGAAATGAAATTGAAAACTTTTAAATTTTTAGAAAATAAAGAAAAAAATTTTACTTAAAAAAATGTTCTGTGTTACATTTATTTAGGTACGAATTTCTTCCATTGTAAAATTATTCGAAAACATAAAAAGTTTCTTTTTTAAATAAATATTCAATTATTATTATTTTTCCACAAGGAATTAAGATTTTCAAAAATTTCAAATTCAAACCTTTTTGAAATTAAACAACTTCTAAAAGTATTATTATTATTTTTTATTAAGAATATTGTTACTGTAACTTCTTAAAAATTATTTTCATCATTTTAATTCAATTATTATTTTCTAGAATTTTGAACTAAATGAACTATTTTTAATAATTTTTGAAAAAGTTCTCGGAGAATTTTCAAATACATTTGTTTCAAATTCATTCTTGCGAAATTTCGATTGTTCGAAAATTCATTAATTAAATCCTATATTGGAAAATAAAAACTTCAAATAATTTCAAAAAAAATTTCAATTTAACTTTTTCAAAAAAATTAATTCTTCAGAATTGCCAGTTAAAAGTATAGAATATTCAAATTTTATAATATTTTATTTTGAAACCTTTTGCAAAATTATTTGATTTTTTAAATACAAAAGTAAATAATTTATTGAATAGTTGAATGTTTTTTAAAATTTACTTCTTATAAAGAATTTTATCAACAAATTTTTCAATAATTGAATTTCTTTTGACGAATTTTGGTAAAATTTTCAAAAATAATTACATTTTTCGTGGAATTAGATTAAAATTGTACTAAAAATAATTAAACTTCTGCGATGTGCTTTATTATTTATAAAAATAATTGAATTCTTAAAAAAAATTTATTATTTATAAAAACAATTGGATTCATAAAAAAAAATTTATTATTTATAAAAACAATTGGATTACTGCAAAGAAATTAATAAAAAATTTGTTAATTACTGAATTCCCGTGGGAAATTCATTAAAATAGTAGATATTGGAAATCATTGAATTTCGGAGAAGAATTTTGTTATTTATGAAGATAATTATGATTTTCACGAGAATTTTTGGCAAAAAAGAATTTTAATTATTAACATTTTGCAAAAATTTAAGTTTTCTAAAATTTCTTATTAAATTAATTAAAAATTCGAATTTTATAAAATTTTAAATTAAAACCTTTTGAAGTTGATCTATTTATAAAAATTGTAAACGCAACTCTTTAAAAATGGAATTAATTTTGAAATATTTTAGTAAAATTTTCATTAAATAATTTCTAAGTAATAATTTTATGATAGTTGTACAAGAATTAAGTTATTTAAAAAAAAAATATTGTCAGAAATAGAAAAAATTGAAGGTTTTGTTTTAGAATTCGTGGTGATTTTATAATAAAAAATAATAATAATGATTATAATTTTATTATTTTATATATAAAATTTATATGTGAAGCAAACAAAAAGACACCAAAATTTAGAATTTTTTTATGAATTCTAAAAATTAAATTTTTTCCAGTACTTTTAATTAAAATGTCTGACTTTTCCTTAAATCCCCTGTCTCAGAATATATGATTATTATATATATATAATAATTATGATTATTATGATTATAATAGTTATAATCTATATTTTATTTTTATTAAAAAAAAATTTGAATTAAAAACTTAATTTCTATTTTTTTAAAATTGCTAATTTGATTTTAAAAAGTACATAAGTTAGTTAGTTATTAGTAAGATGTTAAATATAATTAATTATTGAATTTAGATGCAATTTTCAAAATGTGCTTCAAGTATCAGTATTTTCCCCTTAAAAAGGGGGTAAAAGGGGAGGATACTCTCCACTATGAGAGGATTCTATATGAAGATAAAATAGAGGGCGTGGAGAGCTTACTTCATAAGGAAAGATTCACGACACGTCGTGGACTTTGTTGCAAATTAGGAAAAAGGAGAGAACAAGCAAAAAGAAAAAGAGAGAGAGAGAGCAAAAGAGACAGAGAGAGAGAGAGAGAGATCCAATATTGCTTTGGAAATAGGCCAAATTCAAACACGATGTTGAGATAGCCAAAGGATATAAAAGGATTCGGTTTAATAACCTCTAAAAACGTATTTCTTCCAATTTTACTTAAAAATTGCACACTCCTATTTCTTCTTCTTCAATAAACTTAAAATACATTCTTGATTTATTACTTTAAGATCTTTATCATTTACTCCCAAATAAAAAAGCGGAAAGCAAAGAAAAAAAAATAACAATTTATGGACTTTTTCCCTTTCCCTCGGAATAAAAAAGGAGAGAAGAAAAAAATTCGCATTTCTTCATATCACATTTCTTCAGAAATGACATTTTATAGAGTCTATAAGAAATGGAATTCTGGAAATATCTTCCGTCCGGTAATAAACAGAATTTTTAAAATGGAATTTCCCAGAGATGTTGTTTGTGTGTATATTTTAAAGACGCCGCGTCGGGAGATTCCGCAATATATTATGTAAATTATTTTAATTATTAGAGTTTTATTAAAATTAATTACCACCGAGTGCTAAATTTCTAGGATTATTATTATTATTATTTATGTGTAAATAAAAGTCACTATTTTATAATTAAATTTTTTAATTTAAATTATATTAAATTAATTTTAATTTTAATTTTAATTTTAATTTTAATTTTAATTTTAAATTACATTAAATTTCAAAAATAAAATTTAAATAAATAAATAAAGTAATCGACCTTTTCAACACAGCAAGTTTCTTCTTAAAAAAATAAACAATTTAAGTAGAAAATACTAATTCGCGTCAGACAGAAAATGTGACTTTTAAACTAATATTTCCAACTCTGTTAATAAAAAAACGTCTAAAATCAACTTCTTCCACTTCAAAAATTTATCTTTGAAAACAAATAAACTTTCTGTTTGATTAAAAAAAAAAAACTTTTCTACTCAAACAGTGTTTTTTATATTTTTGCAAAAAAATTTGTGTCTGACTATAATGGAATTCTTTCACTCAAAAGAATTTCTTTACATATAAGTAAATTTTAAATAAATTAATAAAATAACAAATAAACTATTCAAGTAGAAAAAATAATTTAAGTCAGACAAAATGACTAAATTTTTTTTCTACTCTTAAAAAAACTGTCTGACTTAAATCAACGTCTAGATATTTAGTAAGTTTCTGTTTAAAAATAAATAATTAGTATGAGAAGAAAAAATTAATTATCGTCAGGCAGAAAGTTAGATTTAAATTATTCTTTTCTACTGATAAAAATGTCTGACTTATATCAACCTCTTCTACTGAACAAATTTCTTCTTAAGAATAAATAAATATTCTTTTTAAGTTGAAAATAATATTTTAACTTTATTTCTACATTTTTCAATAAAAATTCTGTCTGGCTTTAATCAACCTTTTCTACTTAACCATTTTCCTCTTAAAATTAAATAAATTATGTAAGTGGAAAAGAATATTTTAAGTCAAGTCTGTTATAAACATTTTTTTCTATTTCCTTAAACAAGAAAACGTAAATTATTCTTTTCTACTTTCCTAATTCAAAAAACTGTCTGAGTTAAATCACTTTCTTCTACTTAGCAAGTTTTTCTTTAAAATTTAATAAACTTTTAAATATTACTACCATATAATAATAATAATAATAATAATAATAATAATAATAATAAAAGTAAAAATTATACTTAATTACAATTATAAATATTAACCCAAAATTATAATAATTATTCATAGGGAAAAAATTCGAGATGCATAATATTACAAACGTAATGTAATTATAAAATTACTTATATAAAAATTTATTTTACTCACGAATTTAAAACCGCTGAGATGAAAATGATAAAAACTTTTCGTAAGGAAACGAATTCTGTCAATTAGTATAATGAGCATTCTTTTGTTAAATTTCTTTTTACATTATTTATTATTAATATACTAGCCAAACTATCCGCGCGCACGCGCGGGAATGTTGTATGCAGCTGCTTATTTTAAACAATTTAAAAAATTTTAAAGAAATAATTATTATAACCTAACAAAGAGATTTAACTAACTAAAATTTAAATAATTTCACTCAATGGTCTCAATTTAAATAGAATTTACATTACTAGACTTAAACTATGGCTAGAACAATTACAATTAGTATCTGGGTCATCTTTTGCATTGCTTATTTTATACAGCCATTTTAAATTAAATACTTTTCAAAGAAATAATAATTATTACACACTGAAAAAAGTTTTACTTGAAATAGCGATAAGTTTCTCTAGAATAACGAAAGTATTAATTGAAGCACTGAAAAATTTCGCTACTAAAGTGAAATCTGTAGTTCATCCAGCTAAATATTTTTTGCCGTGCATAACGAAAAAAGAATTAAATTAACATCTGGAAATCAGGGAAATCATGGAAAAGGCCTGTAATTTTTAAAAAATTCTAAATTTTTTCAGTTTTCCATTTTTTCTCTTGAATAAAAATTCAAAAAATAATAAAGCTAAATGGTATAAAAGAAAAGAAAAAATAAAGAATTTTAAGAAATTCGATTTTTCGGATTTTTGATAATTTTTAAATTTTAGATTTTTTACCAAAGAGTCGAGACAATTTAATAAGTAAAGTATTTTCTAAAAGCACAAAAATAATAAACCTAAATCCCATAAAAGAAAAGAAAAAATGTTGAATTTTAAGAAAATCGGATTTTTGAATTTTTTCGAATTTTTGATAATTTTAGATTTTTTACCAAAGAGTCGAGACAATTTGATAAGTAAAGTATTTTCCAAAAGCACAAAAAAATGAAGCTAAATCCCATAAAAGAGAGGAAAAAATGTTGAATTTTAAGAAATTCGGATTTTTGAATTTTTGATAATTTTCGAAAATTTTAGATTTTTTACCAAAGAGTCGAGACAATTTGATAAGTAAAGTATTTTCCAAAAGCACAAAAATAATAAAGCTAAATCCCATAAAAGAGAGGAAGAAATGTTAAATTTTAAGAAATTCGGATTTTTGAATTTTTGATAATTTTCGAAAATTTTAGATTTTTTACCAAAGAGTCGAGACAATTTGATAAGTAAAGTATTTTCCAAAAGCACAAAAATAATGAAGCTAAATCCTATAAAAGAGAGGAAGAAATGTTGAATTTTAAAAAATCGGATTTTTGAATTTTTTCGAATTTTTGATAATTTTAGATTTTTTACCAAAGAGTCGAGACAATTTGATAAGTAAAGTATTTTCTAAAAGCACAAAAATAATAAAGCTAAATCCCATAAAAGAGAGGAAGAAATGTTAAATTTTAAGAAATTCGGATTTTTGAATTTTTGATAATTTTCGAAAATTTTAGATTTTTTACCAAAGAGTCGAGACAAATTAATAATTAAAGTATTTTCTTAAAGCACAAAAATAATAAAGCTAAATTCTATAAAAGAGAGAAAAAAATGTTAAATTTTAAGAAATTCGGATTTTTGAATTTTTGATAATTTTCGAAAATTTTAGATTTTTTACCAAAGAGTCGAGACAATTTGATAAGTAAAGTATTTTCCAAAAGCACAAAAATAATGAAGCTAAATCCCATAAAAGAGAGGAAGAAATGTTAAATTTTAAGAAATTCGGATTTTTGAATTTTTGATAATTTTCGAAAATTTTAGATTTTTTACCAAAGAGTCGCGACAATTTGATAAGTAAAGTATTTTCTAAAAGCACAAAAATAATGAAGCTAAATCCCATAAAAGAGAGAAAGAAATGTTGAATTTTAAGAAATTCGGATTTTTGAATTTTTGATAATTTTCGAAAATTTTAGATTTTTTACCAAAGAGTCGAGACAAATTAATAATTAAAGTATTTTCTAAAAGCACAAAAATAATGAAGCTAAATCCAATAAAAGAGAGGAAGAAATGTTAAATTTTAAGAAATTCGGATTTTTGAATTTTTGATAATTTTCGAAAATTTTAGATTTTTTACCAAAGAGTCGAGACAATTTGATAAGTAAAGTATTTTCCAAAAGCACAAAAATAATGAAGCTAAATCCCATAAAAGAGAGGAAGAAATGTTAAATTTTAAGAAATTCGGATTTTTGAATTTTTGATAATTTTCGAAAATTTTAGATTTTTTACCAAAGAGTCGAGACAATTTGATAAGTAAAGTATTTTCCAAAAGCACAGAAATAATGAAGCTAAATCCCATAAAAGAGAGAAAGAAATGTTAAATTTTAAGAAATTCGGATTTTTGAATTTTTGATAATTTTCGAAAATTTTAGATTTTTTACCAAAGAGTCGAGACAATTTGATAAGTAAAGTATTTTCCAAAAGCACAAAAATAATGAAGCTAAATCCTATAAAAGAGAGGAAGAAATGTTGAATTTTAAAAAATCGGATTTTTGAATTTTTTCGAATTTTTGATAATTTTAGATTTTTTACCAAAGAGTCGAGACAATTTGATAAGTAAAGTATTTTCTAAAAGCACAAAAATAATAAAGCTAAATCCCATAAAAGAGAGGAAGAAATGTTAAATTTTAAGAAATTCGGATTTTTGAATTTTTGATAATTTTCGAAAATTTTAGATTTTTTACCAAAGAGTCGAGACAATTTGATAAGTAAAGTATTTTCCAAAAGCACAAAAATAATAAAGCTAAATCCCATAAAAGAGAGGAAGAAATGTTAAATTTTAAGAAATTCGGATTTTTGAATTTTTGATAATTTTCGAAAATTTTAGATTTTTTACCAAAGAGTCGAGACAATTTGATAAGTAAAGTATTTTCCAAAAGCACAAAAATAATGAAGCTAAATCCTATAAAAGAGAGGAAGAAATGTTGAATTTTAAAAAATCGGATTTTTGAATTTTTTTCGAATTTTTGATAATTTTAGATTTTTTACCAAAGAGTCGAGACAATTTGATAAGTAAAGTATTTTCTAAAAGCACAAAAATAATAAAGCTAAATCCCATAAAAGAGAGGAAGAAATGTTAAATTTTAAGAAATTCGGATTTTTGAATTTTTGATAATTTTCGAAAATTTTAGATTTTTTACCAAAGAGTCGAGACAAATTAATAATTAAAGTATTTTCTTAAAGCACAAAAATAATAAAGCTAAATTCTATAAAAGAGAGGAAAAAATGTTAAATTTTAAGAAATTCGGATTTTTGAATTTTTGATAATTTTCGAAAATTTTAGATTTTTTACCAAAGAGTCGAGACAATTTGATAAGTAAAGTATTTTCTAAAAGCACAAAAATAATGAAGCTAAATCCCATAAAAGACAAGAAAAAATGTTGAATTTTAAGAAAATAGGATTTTTGAATTTTTTCAAATTTTTTATAATTTTAGATTTTTTACCAATGAGTCGAGACAATTTGATAAGTAAAGTATTTTCCAAAAGCACAAACATTATGAAGCTAAATCCCATAAAAGAGAGGAAGAAATGTTAAATTTTAAGAAATTCGGATTTTTGAATTTTTGATAATTTTCGAAAATTTTAGATTTTTTACCAAAGAGTCGAGACAATTTGATAAGTAAAGTATTTTCCAAAAGCACAAAAATAATAAAGCTAAATCCCATAAAAGAGAGGAAGAAATGTTAAATTTTAAGAAATTCGGATTTTTGAATTTTTGATAATTTTCGAAAATTTTAGATTTTTTACCAAAGAGTCGAGACAATTTGATAAGTAAAGTATTTTCTAAAAGCACAAAAATAATGAAGCTAAATCCCATAAAAGACAAGAAAAAATGTTGAATTTTAAGAAAATCGGATTTTTGAATTTTTTCAAATTTTTTATAATTTTAGATTTTTTACCAATGAGTCGAGACAATTTGATAAGTAAAGTATTTTCCAAAAGCACAAAAATAATGAAGCTAAATCCTATAAAAGACAAGAAAAAATGTTGAATTTTAAGAAAATCGGATTTTTGAATTTTTTCAAATTTTTTATAATTTTATATTTTTTACCAATGAGTCGAGACAATTTGATAAGTAAAGTATTTTCGAAAAGCACAAAAATAATGAAGCTAAATCCCATAAAAGAGAGGAAGAAATGTTAAATTTTAAGAAATTCGGATTTTTGAATTTTTGATAATTTTCGAAAATTTTAGATTTTTTACCAAAGAGTCGAGACAATTTGATAAGTAAAGTATTTTCCAAAAGCACAAAAATAATAAAGCTAAATCCCATAAAAGAGAGGAAGAAATGTTAAATTTTAAGAAATTCGGATTTTTGAATTTTTGATAATTTTCGAAAATTTTAGATTTTTTATCAAAGAGTCGAGACAATTTGATAAGTAAAGTATTTTCTAAAAGCACAAAAATAATGAAGCTAAATCCCATAAAAGACAAGAAAAAATGTTGAATTTTAAGAAAATCGGATTTTTGAATTTTTTCGAATTTTTGATAATTTTAGATTTTTTACCAATGAGTCGAGACAATTTAATAAGTAAAGTATTTTCCACATTAAAAAGTTTGACATTAAAAAATATATAAAAAATGCCAATACTTAACCCACAAAATTTAATTTTCAAAACTAACAAATGAATGCAGATAGTTTGCTAACGGAAAGGAAACTTACGATTATTATAATGTATAGGAATGTAGAATATTTTAAATTAAAATAATCATAATTTACTGACGTGAACTGACATTTTTTTCTCCTTGATATCGTTTCAAAACTTTTTTAATTCTCACGAGAGGGAATCCGATAAATCGGAATAACAAATTGGGAAAAATTAACTGTTTCTTTGTCCCTAAAAAAAAAAAAAAATTCCAACAAAAATATTTTTCAATTAGAGAAAAACAATAATTAAAAAAAATCTTATTATAAAATAATTACCAGGGAAAAAGTTTTTTTTTTGCATTTTTAAGTTATAATTAAATTTTAGTATTATAATTATAATAATAATTATTAATATACGAAGTGTAAATACTCCTTTATTTCAAGTCATTTATAATAGAGAATTGATTTTTTTATTCTTGTGGCCTATTGGCTTATATTTATTTATTTACACAGAAACACGTCAAAATTCCTTTGATGTAAATAAATAAATATAAGTCAATAGGCCACAATAATAAAAAAATCTCATCTCAATAATAATAATTATTTTTATTATCATCGTATTATAATTATTATCATTATTATAAAATTATTATTATTTTATTGCGTTGTTACTATAAAATTTACTTTATTCTTTCATTTCAAAATTCCATTTTTAATGATTATATTATTATTACGCTTTAACTAAAGTCATATTTTATTCATATTTTATTCATAATTTCGTAAAGCTGTTTGTATAAAAATATTTTAAAACTAAATTGTCTATTTTTGTAATTTAAAAAAAAAATATGTGACGCTCCACGAGAAAAGGGACCTTATTTACTCTTGTCATAAGGTCCCTTTTCTCGTGGAGCGTCACATATGCAAATGAGAGCAAAAATCTTAGCATTATTGTTACCTCATTTTTTTTTCTCTCTTTTTTTTCATGAATAAAAAAAAATGATTTTTATGAAAACAATTTTCAGAAAATGCTTCGAATATATAAAAAGCATGTACAATTAAATTACTTCTTTGAATAATAGATATGAATTCCAGTTGGCGAGTTGCTCACCATTGTACACTGTTTCTATTATTATCTGCATTCGATATTTTCTGGATTCGAGCAAAATACATTCATACATACGTGTACACACACATATACATATAACCAAAGCTGAGAATTTCTCATCTATAAGTTTTACGGGTAGTATCCATCAGTGTTTAATTAAAATGTTCACATTTTACGCTTTACTTTTTTAACCTTATTCTTTTTCTTCTCCCATTGTTTTCTTCTTGTAAAACATTCTTTTTTTTCTTACCAAACCAACATTTCTTTTATGTACGTTTTTTTTTTTTTTTTTTTTTTTTGCTTTCGACTGTTTTCTTTTTCTTTGAACTGTTAAAGAAAATCCATTTAATTTTTTTTTCACTGTTATTTTTATTTTTAACCTCAGATGTAAATATAAAAATGGCGATATTATCATTCACGTGTCTTTAAATGACAAATGAAAAAATTAATTTTGTATTCAAATTATAAAATGTTTTTTTATAAAAACAAAGACTTGTAATTTCAAAAGTTTCCCTCTTTCTCTTTTTTTTAGAAAAAAAGAGATAATTGATGTTCCAAACTTTGTGAAAGCCAAAAAAAGTGAAAAGAAGAAAAATGGGTCAAAGAAACCGAACGAAGGTAAAACGAAAGAAAAAAGAGAAAGGAAGAAAGAGGAAGAAATTTTCAAAACCTATGAAATTAATAGAAATTATATTGTATTATTGATTTTTTGTTGAAATGTCAACTACTTGTGGCATGAGAATTATTGGATTAAAATTTTGTGCAATAAAAATAATCGAAATTTTTAGGGAAATGTTAATTTGACATAAACTGATGTTTAACTATTTTATCTCGTATTTAGATAATTACTATTTTATATAAATTTACAAACAAATATGTATATATTTTATAAATTATATATATATATTAAATTATACCTATTTAGGCATCAAGTATACTGAATTCCTCCACAAATACCTCAAATGGCTGACCAAATTAATTTCCTAATTAACAAGTTAATCATTACTTGTAACTATTCAACTGCGGAAATTATATACATTGTATTTCAAGTCGAAATATGTACTTAAACAAATGTTCTCTTTGATTTAATTGACTTTTATAGTCACAAATAATGTGTATTAAAAACAGTACTAATACTGATAGAAATACTCTACTCTCCATTAAAAAACAGTACTAATACTGACAGAAATACTAATAAGTAGTTATTTTTATATTTACTCTAATTAATGATTTTTTCTACTCTCTTAAATAAAAATATCGTCTGACTTAAATCAGACTCTTCTACTTAACAACTTTCTGCTTTAAAATAAGTAATTATTTAATAAATAAACAGTTTATTATGTAGAAAAGAATATTTTATGTCAGACGGAACGTCTGACATAAATTATTTTTTTCTACTTTTTATAATAAAAAAAACTGTTTGACTAATTCACTAATTCAAATTAGTAAAGATTTTTACTAATTCATATTTAGAAAGTACTTCTTAAAATTAAAAAAATAATTTTCTGTAAGTAGAAATGAATATTTTAAGTCAGACGGAACGTTTGACTTAAATAATTTCTTCTACTTTTTGTATGAAAATATCTGTCTGACTTAAATCAACCTTTTCTACTTGGAAATTTTCTCTTAGAAAACAAATATATTTTCTGTCTGATTAAAAAAATTAAAACAACTGTCTGACTGAAATCAACCTCTTCTACTTAGAAAGTTTTTCATACAAACTAAAAAATTGTTTAAGTGGAAAAGAATAATTTGAATCAGACAAAAATTCAGACTGTTTCTTTTTTACCCTGTTTACTAAATAAAAAATCTGTCTGACTTAAATTATTCTCTATTACTCAATAAGTTCCTTCTAAAAAAAGATAGTAGAAATAGTAAAAAAGATAGTAGATAGTAGAAAATACTAATTCGAGTCAGACAGAAAATCCGAGTTAAACTATTTTTTCCTACTGCGTTAAATAAAAAAACCTGTCTGACTTAAAATACACCTTTTCTACCTTGAACAAGATTTCTTTATTAAAAAATAAATTTAATATAAATAAATAAAAATAAAGGAAATAAATTAACAGTTTAAACAGTCTGACTGAAATCAACCTCTTCTACTTAACATGTCTTTACTTAGACATTATTTAATTTCATAAATAGTAAGCTAAAAATAAATAATCTGTTTAAGTTGAAAAAACGTAATAAGTCAGACGGACAGTCTAATATAAATTATGTTTTTCTTCTTTCTTCATTAAAAAACTCTGCCTGACTTAAATCAGACTCTTCTACTTAACAAGTTTTTTCGTTTATAATAAAAAAAACTGTTTAAGTAAAAAAGAATAATTTGATTTAGATGGAAAATATAACTGAGTCATATCTACTTTTTTTAATAAATAAAAACTCTGTCTGACTTAGGTCAGTCTCTTCTACTTAACAAGTTTTTCCTTCAAAATCAAAAAAACTGTTTAAGTAGAAAATAATAGTTTGGGCCAGACAGAAAGTCTGACTGGCTATTTTCTACTCTATTTACTAAATAAAAACTCTGTCTGACTAAAATCCTCCTCTTCTAATCAACTTCTTTCTAAAAATAAAAATAAATGAACTCTTTAGGTAGAAAAAAATAATTAAAATCAAATAGTAATTACATATCTTATTATTATTCATTAAACAATTTTTTTTGTAATTCTAATTCTAATACTCCATAGCTATTACTAATACTAACATTAATATCGTATACGTATGAAAAATACGAATTTTGATTATTAATTTATTATTTGCTACCATAAAAAGTGAAAAATAATAAAAAAAAAATAGTAATAACAATAGAAAGTAGAACAGCTCAAGGAATGACAATAATAAATATATAAACGTGATGAAAAACGTGTTTTCGTTTCATTTTATGAAAATTTCTCTCATCGCGTTTATTATATTTTAATGTTCCTGTGATCACAAACTGTTTACAATTTCAATCTTGTTTGTTGAAGAGATTGTATAGTTGACTTGGACAAGCAATATTCTCAATTCGAGTAAAGCTCCTCTACTTCTCATATTTCGCAGGTGGTGCACGAAGAAATTGGAAAATCTCAACGTACTACATAACTACACTCCTACATACATATATACAGATATAGACTTTTCATTTTTATTTCCTCTATATTTTTCCCATGCTTCTTCATTTTTCAACGATTTTTAACCTCTGAGAGAGAGAGAGATAGAGTGAAATATCCATATATTGTGAATTGCGACTGTATTTATATGTGTACACGTGTATATATATAAGTGGAAAAATTTATACATATCTATAAAATTTATAATATGTATACGGTTATAAAATAGGAGAAACGTTAAATTTTATGAACCTAAACTCATGCAGATCTTTCTTTTGAAAGTTGGAAAAAAAAGAGAGCGATATATATATATAACTTGGCATCGAAATGCAGATACTATAGACAACAAGAAGAGAGAAAGAGTTCGAACTTAATGTCCCGAACAATGAATTCCCGATGAAACTCATTCTCCACTCAAAACGACTTTTATAGTCTTGTCGCATTTTCTCCTCTTGTTCTGGATTTTCCTCAATTTTATCAACCATTTGAGCTTATCAATCTCTGCGAAAATTTTACAATTTGCTCTTTTGTAGTTTAAAAGCGCGGGAAAAAGGAGCAAAAACAAATGTGCGTTCAATACTTTTTCAACAATTATTCCATTTTCTATTTTCTCTTTTTTAATATCGACCAATTTTTTCAAATCTTATCAAATATTTATCAAAATTTATAAGAATTAAAAGCTCAAAGTAAAACGTGAAGTGTTAAAATAACACCAGAATGGATTAAAATAATCTGCAACAGTTTAATCCCTCTAGGATTAAATTAACACCAGGAAGGATTAAAATCTTCGTCAGATTTCAATTATTTAAATTTTTTTTAATGGAATTTTTTGATGGAATTATTATTCAAAAATTACTGAATAATAATTATTTTCAAAAAGTTTTACAAAATTCTGAGAACTTTAATTATTTAAAAAAATTTGAATAAAATTCTTCTCAAGAAATCAATAATTTTCATAAATAATAAAATTTTTCTTGAGAATTCAATTATTTTAAAAAATTTTGATAAAATGCTTTATAAATTTGGAAAATTATAATAGAATTTATCATAGAATACAATTATTTCTGTAAAATGTAACATTCTTTCTAGGAATAGAATTATTGTCATAAATGTTTGTAAAAATCTTTGAAACAATTCAATAATTTTCTTAAAAAATTAAATTCTTCGAAGGAATTCATTTAATTGAGAAATTTTAATAAAATTTTTCCGAAGAATTCAATTCTTTTCAAAATCAAAATTTTTCACAGAAATTCAATTATTTAGAAAACAAAATTGTAATAAAATTCTTTGTCAGATTTCAATTATTTAAATATTTTTAATGGAATTTCTCGATGGAATTTAATTATTTTCAAAAATTTTTTTTAAATTCTGAGTAATTCAATTATTTAAAAAAAAGTTTGATAAAATGGTTTATAAATTTGAAAAATTATTATAAAATTGATCATAGAATACAATTATTTTCGTAAAATATAACATTCTTCCTGGGAATACAATTATTGTCATAAATGTTAGAAAAAATCTTCGAAACAATTCAATTATTTTCTTAAAAAATTAAATTCCTTGAAGGAATTCATTTGATTGAGAAATTTTAATAAAATTTATTCCAAGAATTCAATTCTCGATAGAATTGTATTATTTGCAAAAAGTTTAAAAAAAATTCTGAGAAATTTAATTATTCAAAAAAAAATTTGAATAAAATTTTTCACAAGAAATTAATTATTTTCATAAATCATAAATAATAATTTTTTTCTCCGGAATTCAATTATTTTCACAAATAAAATTCTTCACAGGAATTTAATTCATTAAAAATTTTTTTAATAAAATTCGTTGTAAGAACTCAATTATTTTTATAAGTAACAAAACTTATCGCAGAATTTCAATTATTTTTTATTTAAAATTGTATAGATATTAAAAATTTTTTTTTATTAATTTTTTTTTATTCTTAAATTTTTTATTAAATTTGTGGAAAAAATTCAATTATTTTTAAAAATTTTTAATAAAATTCTTCATAAAAATTCAATTTTAAAAAATTTTCAATTATTTAATAAATTATTTATTCTTGTATTTAAATAATTGAATTCTCAAAAAATTTTCTAATAAAAATTGATAAAAAAATAAATTTCACTCAAAATTTTAAATTATATAATTAAATAATAAAAGCATTATAACGTAGATTTTTAAAAATAATTAAATTTTTAAAAAATTTTAAACTAAAATCATTAAAATTCTTAATTTTTAATATTTTTAAGAAAAAATTCTGTAGAATTAATTCTTTTTAAAAGTTTAATAGGATTTTTATTGAAATTATTTCAAGTTTGTTTTTTCAATATATATTTAATTGCAGAATTTCCAAATAATTGAAATTTTGTAAAATTGAATTGTAAACGAATGAATTTTTGAAAATTCTCATAAAACTCATCGCGGCGTTTCAATTATTTTTCATACAATTATAATTGAATTCCTTGAAAAAAGTAATTATGTTCATGCAAGTTTTAATAAAATTAGACAAAAGAATTCAATTATTTAAAAATTTATTAATAAAATTCTTTATGAGAATTTAATTTTGAGAAACATTCAATTATTCAATAAATTATTTACTTTTGCATTTAAATAATTAAATTCTTGTAAAATTTTGCAATAAAAATTGGTTTTTATTTCATAAAAATAAATTTCAGTTAAAATTTTAGATTATAATTGAATATTAAAAGCAATATAGCGTGAATTTTTAGAAATAATTGAATTTTGAAATTAATTTTTTTGAAAAAGTTGAATTGCATTGTCTTTTATATTATTTGAAGTTTTTATTTTTTAATATGCATTTAATTAAAGAATTTAGGAATAATTGAAATTTCGTGAAATTGAATATTGTAAACAAATGGATTTGAAAATTGCCAAAGAACTTTTTCGAAAATTATTAAAAATAATTGATATAAAGTAAAATTGTAGTTAAAAATTTTTTAAAATAATAATTGAATTGAAATAATGAAAATAATTTTGAAGAAGTATAATATTCTTATAATATAAAATAATGATTTTATTACTTGGTCATCTTTATAATTATTATAAAATATGAATTCGCATCTTTTATAAAGAATTTTAAGTAATTAAATTTAATTCTCTAAAGAATCTTTCATTATTTGGAAAAATAATTCAAAAAAGAAATAACAATTCAAAAAAGTTTCTTTTAAATTTTTGTTTTGTTTTTATTTTTTTGCAATAGAAAAATTCTCAAATAGTGTATTTAGATATTAGTATTGTAATGATGCATTTGATGAAACTGACTTTCAATAGAAGAGGATTATTTCACTTTTCTTCTTCTTTTTTTTTTTTTTGTTTCTTTCACATGGCGTCTGACATTTTTCATCTACTCGCATGAAATTGCAGAAAAGAATTGAGATTCCAGGCTCTCTTAGTATTCAGACGAAAGGCACTTTTCGTCAGACATAAGAAGACGTGAAAAGAGCGGCAGGTCGTTTTTCATACTTTACTACCGGTAACTGCGGAAAAAGAACTCAGACAAACCTTTTGTCGAGTTTCACGAGACTTGAACTCGTGTAATTGCTTACATAATGGACGCGCAAGAATTCCATACACTTACGCATCCGATTTTTTTTCCTTCTCTCACTCTCTCGTTCATTGTGTTTCAGAACTCTTCATAAAAGAAACTATCACTAAAATCCTTTTGAGAAAAGTTCAAAATAAAAAATTTTACCTTGACACATTTTTTCTCGTTCTATTGCTTTTAAAATTAATAAATAAATAGTAAATAATGAAAAAAAATAGTAAAGAATAGAAAAATAGTAAATAATAAATAAATATAATTTTTCTCTATAAAAAAAAGAGCTGATTTCTTGTAAAAAAAAATTCCAACGATTATTGGATTTATTTTTCACATTTGGCAGAAATCGAAAGTAAAATCGAAAGTTAAAGAAAGATTGATATTGTATTATTCTTCGGGGGTAAATAAAAGAAAAATCGGTGAGACTGGTTAGGGAGAGGGAGGTGGGAGAGGAAAAGTTCAAAGACGAGAAAATATTGAGAAAAAAAAATATAAAAAGAAAAATTTGTTCTTTGAATGCTTTCTCCGAGACGAAAATGATGAACCTGAGTTTCGTCGAGTAAAAGGAGGCAAATTTCTTTATATACCACAATTTCATATCTTTGAAAAATGTTGAAAGCGATTTTATATCACTCACTCTATCTCTATCTCTTCCTCTCTCATTTTGTCGAAACCACTTTACACATCGTTTCATTAGCCTACACACATATTGATATATAGATATACAGACGAAGAAAAATATTTTCCTTTGGCAACAAAACATTTTTTTTCACCGATATTTGTAGAGCCAAAAATTTATATCGTTTATATCAATGAAAATTCTTCTTTGGCAACAAAAAAATAGGGAGAAATTTGTAAAGATAAATTAATTTTCAGCAGGGTTGACACAAAAATTTAATTTTGTTTTTCCCTGATTTGCAGACAATATTTTTTAACTATAAATTCAAATTTTCAAAGATTTTAATTTTTGAACCTTTTTCAAAAATCAATTATTTCTAAAAATTCACGCTATAATGCTTTTAATATTCAATTATATAATTTAAAATTTTAAGTGAAATTCATTTTTTTAATCAATTTTTATTAGAAAATTAAATAAATAATTTATTAAATAGTTGAATATTTCTTAAAAATGAATTTCAATGAAGAATTTTATCAAAAATTTTTTAAATAAATTGAATTCTTTCGGCGAATTTAAAAAAAAAATTAAGAATAAATGCAATTTTCTATAATTTTATTTCAAATTGTATAAAAGATAATTCAAATCATGCGATAAGTTTTGTTACTTATGAAAATAATTGAATTCTTACAACGAATTTTATTAAATTTTTTTTTAAATTGAATTCCTGTGAAGAATTTTATTTGTGAAAATAATTGAATTCCATAGAATAAAATTACTATTTATGAAAATAATAAATTTCTTATGAAGAATTTTATTCAAATTTTTTTTGAATAATTGAATTTCTCAGAACTTTTTTAAACTTTTTGAAAATAATTAAATTTCATCGAGAAATTTCATTTAAAAAAATTTAAATAATTGAAATCTGACGAAGAATTTTATTATTTTTTTTTAATAGTTAAATTTCTGTGAAAAATTTTATTTTTGAAAAAAAATTGTATTCTTGGAAAAAATGTTATTAAAATTTCTTAATTAAATGAATTCCTTCGAAGAATTTAATTTTTTTAGAAAATAATTGAATTGTTTCGAAGATTATTACAAACATTTTTGAAAATAATTATATTCCCAGGAAGAATGTTATATTTTACGAAAATAATTGTATTCTATGATCAATTTTATTATAATTTTTCGAATTTATAAAGCATTTTATCAAAATTTTTTAAAATAATTGAATTCTCAAGAAAAATTTTATTATTTATGAAAATTATTGTTTTTTTGAGAAGAATTTTATTTAAATTTTTTAAAATAATTAAAGTTCTCAGAATTTTTTAAAACTTTTTGAAAATAATTATTATTCAGTAACTTTTGAATAATAATTCCATCAAAAAATTCCATTAAAAAAATTTAAATAATTGAAATCTGACGAAGAATTTTATTACAATTTTTTTTTTAAATAATTGAATTTCTGTGAAAATTTTGTTTTTGAAAATAATTGAATTCTTGGGGAAAATTTTATTAAAATTTCTTAATTAAATGAATTCTTTCAAAGAATTTAATTTTTTAAAGAAAATAATTGAATTGTTTCGAAGATTTTTACAAAAATTTATGACAATATTTGTATTCCTAGGAAGAATGTTACATTTTACAAAAATAATTTGTATTCTATTATCAATTATATTATAATTTTTTAAATTTATAAAGCATTTTATCAAAATTTTTTTTATTGAATTCTCGAGAAAAACTTTATTATTTATGAAAATAATTGATTTATTGAGAAGAATTTTATTCAAATTTTTTCAAAGAATTAAATTCCCTTAAAAAATGTATTATTTGTGAAAACAATTTAATTCTTAAGAAGAATTGTATTGCAAATAAATGAATTACACAGGAAAATTTTGTTAAAATTGCAATTTTATTTACTAAATCTTGTAAAGAATTTTTTCAGCATTTTTTAAAATAATAGAATTTTTAAAAGAATTTTTTTTTAATTTTTCGAAATAATTGAATTTATTACAACAATTTTTTTCAATTCTCCGAATATATTTGAATTTTTTGGAGAAACTTCATTAAAAAATTCAAAATAATTCAATTGGTTCAAAGAAATTTATAAAAAATTGGTAATTGTAATTGAATTCCTGGAAACTTTTCATTAGAATATTGTTTAAATAATTGAATTCTTTTGGAAAATTTTTTTTTAAAATAGTAGATATTAAAAATAATTGAAATGAGGAAAATTCTTGAAAATAATTGAAATTTTGCCAAGAATTTTATTAAATTTTTTTAAAAATTATTGATTTTTTGTAATCAGTTGTCATTTTATTAAAAAATGTTTAATTGCAAAAGGAATTATTATTATATTATTAACAAATTATAATAAAAAACGAATAAAAAAAAATCACAAACGTTAATATATTTTTAATTGCAACGAAAATAGAGTAATTTTTGTTGATAAAAAAATAAAAATAATTGTATTAAAAATAAATTTAACAAATATTATTTATTATTCAATAATAAAGTGAAAAAAATAAAAATAATAACGAAGTAATGAATTATTTCGAGTCAAATTTAATTCGACTTATTTTAGAGATGAATATTAATGCAAAATATAATCTCTGCCAGAGCTACCACTAACTCTTAAACAATAAATGGAAGAACAAGGATGCTGGCAGTGTTAACTTTGTCAGCATCCACCTTCTCTGTGACAAAGTTTCGAACAATTTCTCCCCCTCCCTCTTTCTCTCTCTATGTCATATAATGATTCAAAATCTATGTGCAAACTACCCCTGTCATAGTCCATCAACTACGAAACTATCCAGGTTTGCTTCTCGAATGTAAGAGATTAAAATGACATTAAATGAAAATCCTTCCATTCCAAAAGTTTCGACTTCTTTAAGTTCTTTCTATTTTGTCGCCCGAGAAAAATCAAGAAAGTAATTTCATTTTAATTTCAACTTTTTTTATTATTAGTACCTAATATAAATCAAGATAAAAAAAAAGTGCTGAAATTCCGTTTTCTTTCTTTTATTAAATTGAGAATCTACTTTTATTGATTTGTTATATTTTATTTATTTATTTAGATAATATTTAATTATTGAAATAATATTTAAAATATTTAAATATTTAAATAATATTTAAAATATTTAATTATTTAAATAATATTTAAAATATTTAAAATATTTTAAATATTTTAAATATTTAAATATTTATTAAATATTTATTTAGTTATTTATAGTTATTTTTTTATTCGTTTTTTCCTTTGATGATCTTTTTTATTTCTCTTTGGAATATTATTTCTTTGTGTGTATTATCGATCTGCAATTATGATATTAATTATTCTTGAACGAAATTCTTGTTGAAATATTAATTAATGTTTGATCGATGTCGATAATAACTGTTTGGATTATAATTAAACATTTTCGATGATTATCGATTTTGACGGTTCGTTATTTTGTTGATTCTTAGAGGATATTTCGTGAGAGTTAGAAAATAATAGGAACTTATTTTATAAGCAGGGGGGAAATTATTAACTTTGTAGTATTATTATATTTTTTTTTCTACTAAAAACGATTGAAATTTCCATAGAAACGATTTAAACTAATTTCCCATAAATACGTTAAAAATTTCTTTTGGCAAAAATACGTTAAAAATTTCCATTTTTATAAATACGTTAAAAAATTTTTTTTATCATAAATAGGTTAAAAATTTCTTTTTCATATTCATATTTAAATAAAAAAAATTTTTTTTTCTCGATTATGAATATATAAAAAGATGTTTTAAGTGGAGCAAAAAAAAATGAAGCAGACAGGCAGAAACGTAATTAAGTTGCACACTGTTGAAACGTGGTTTATCATCGTAAAAAAAGGAAGCGTACACACTTTTTACTCCATTTCTCCTTCTCAACGCTGAGAATTAGTAATTCTCCTCAAACTCTCTATATTCAATTCATTTACCATAATAATTCTCTAACCTAATTTACATCATTGATATTAGGAAACGTGTCTCCTTTTGACTTTGCATTCAGTAGCTCTATAGTTTAAATCCCCTTGGGGAAGCGATATTTTCCCCACTAATTTCAAACATGGAAAACTTACTCCAATGCCGAATGATTATTATTTAAAAAAATTATATTTACTATTTTTGAAAAAAAAATAAATTTAATATTTTTTATTTTTTTCTTCTGAGATCGTATATTTAAATAATTTTAAAAAAATCATTATAGAAATAAGAGAAGAATTATTATTTCCAAAAAAAAAACACTTTTTAATGTGATAAAAGAAAGTAAGAAAAGAACTAAAAGAAAGTTAAATAATCAACTGAACTTGATCCTGTTAGTTTAGGTCCAAATAATAATAAACTATATTTGACCTACTTAACGAACAAAATAGTGTAAATAATAATGAAATTATAATAATATTCCCAACATTATGTCAAATGTAATTAAAAAATTAAACATCAAAAATGAAATAACGAAAAGAAAAATTAAGCAAAAATAAAATATTCTCATTCAAGGAAATATAATTTCTCATAACACAGAAAGTTCGCAGAAACTTTTCCCTGTTAAATATCCAAGCAAAGAACGATAAAATACACTCAAGCTTAATCAATATTTAACCGAATAGCTTCTTTAATAATTTCCTTAAAGTGTGAAATAGTGATGAGCTAGAAACGAGCCAAGTTCATTTCTTCTTTTTCGCAAAAATAAAACTTCCCAAATGAACAGTTTGAATTCATTAAATTGTTTTTGCATTTTAGAAAAGTTGTAATTTGTGAAAAAAAAGTATTTAAAAAAAATTATATTTCCTTATTCTCTATATATATATATATATAAATAGAGTGAAAACAAAAAAGGAAAGTTTCAAAATAAATTTCTATACTTGAAACTTTTCGTATTTTTCCTACCTCATTAAACTTTTACTAAAGATTTTTTTCAGTTACAGAAAAAAGAATATATTTTCTCTAAAGAAAAAAATATAGCGAAGAGTGGGGCAAAACGGGAAAATATATCAACATTGACAGAAAAATTTAATTTTGTGTTTTCCTGACTTTTCACTAATTTCTAGACAAAATTTTCACTTTTTCCCTGACTCTGAAAAATATTCTGATTCACTCCGAAAATTATTAGATACTCAAAAAAAATAATTCTATTACATTTATTTACGAATTTCTTTAATTGTAAAATTATTCGAAAACATCAATAACTTATTTTTTAAATAAATATTTAATCCTCACTATTTTTTGATGGGAATTAAGATTTTTAAATTTTCGAAATTCAACAACTTAAAATAATTAAAGATAAACGAGTGATAAAATCATTATTTTAGAATTATAACGAAAATTCTTTATTAAATCAATTATTTTTATTAATTTTTGAAAAAGTTCTTTGAGAATTTTCAAATCCATTTATTTTCAATTCTATTTTACGAAGTTTCGATTATTCGCAAATTTTTCAATTAAATATATATTAGAAAATAAAAACTTGAAATAATTTCAAAACTAATTAAATTCAACTTTTTCAAAATTTTATTATTTCTAAAAATTCACCCTAAATTCAATTATTGTCTAAAATTTTAACTGAAATACATTTTTAATTAAAAAATTTTACGAGAATTCAATTATTTAAATACAAAAATTAATAAAATTTATTGAATAATTAAATATTTCTTAAAACTAAATTCTCATAAAGAATATTTTAATAAAATTCTTGGCATAAATAAAAAATAACAAAATTCTTTGAAGATCTTCAATTACTGTCAGAAAATTTACTAAAATATTTGCAAAAATTTAAATACTTTCCTTAAATAATAAAAATCTTTGCAGTTCAATTATTTTGGAAAATATTAATAAAAATCTTTGCAGAAGTTCAATTATTTTAGAAAATATTAATAAAATTCTTTACAAGTATTTAATTATTTTCATAAATATCAAAATTTTTGACGAAATTCAAATATTTTCAGAAGTTTCAACAAAAAAGAATTTTTATAGAAATTCAATTATTATTTTTACTACAATTTTAAAAAAATTTCTCTATCAGATTTAATTATTTTTAAAATTTTAATGAAATGCTTCGAAAAAATTCAATTATTTTCAGGAATTTTGATATATCAAAATTCCTAAAAATAAATGAATTTTTTAATTATTATATATATTATATAAATAAAACTTTTTCATAGGAATTCAATTATTTTTAATACAATTATTAAAAAAAATTTCTCGATAAAATTCAATTATTTTTAAGATTTTCATAAAATTCTTCGAAAAAATTCAATTATTTTTATGAATTTTGATATATATTAAAGTTCCTAAAAATAATTGAATTTTTCAATTATTAAAAAAAATTCATTAAAATTTTTAAAATAATTAAATCTTATAGAGAAATTTTTTTAAAATTGTATTAAAAAATAATTGAATTCCTACAAAAAATTTTTTTGTTGTTAAAACTTCTAAAAATATTTGAATTTTGTCAAAAATTTTGATATTTATGAAAATAATTAAATACTTGTCAAGAATCTTATTAATATTTTCCAAAATAATTGAACTTCTGCAAAGATTTTTATTATTTAAGGAAAGTATTTAAATTTTTGAAAATATTTTATTAAATTTTCTGAAAGTAATTCGAGATTTTTAAAGAATTTTGTTATTTTTCATTTATGTCAAGAATTTTATTAAAATTTTTGAGAATATACATAATTTTTTGCGAATTTTTTACAAGAATTTAATTATATTCATAAATAATAATACTTACATTGCAGAATTTCAAATATTTTTAATAAAATTTTTATTTTTTAAGAATAATTATACATTATTCGAATAATTATACATTATTTGATTAAAATTTTATTAAAAATAATTGAAATTCTGCAATTTTATTTTTTTTTAATCAAATTCTTCGAATAATGTAATTTTTCTTAAAAAATAAAAATTTTATTAAAATTCGTCAAAAAAATTCAATTATTTAAAAATTTATTGATAAAGTTCTTTATCTTAAAATTTTACATAATTTATGATAATAATAATTATTAAATATGTAAGATGTACGTGTTTTTGGATTATAGTCAATTTAGTAAAATGTTTATTTGTTTTTCAATTTTTCGAAGAATTTAATTAAAATTGCATTCTCAAAATAATTGAATTTTTTATAAAAAATTTTATTTAAACTTTTAAAAGTAATTGAAATCTTTAGAGAAGTTTTATTAAAATTTCATTCAGAACAATTACATTTTTGCGAAGAATTTTATTATTTATAAAAATAATTAAATGTTATGCGTAGAATTTTATCAAAATTTCGTTTAAATAATTGAATTTTTTTAAATATAATTAATAAAAATAATTTTCTCAATTCAATGATTTTTAATATCTATAGATATTGAAAATCATTGAATTGAGGAAATTTTTTAAAAATAATTCAAATAATTTTAATTTGTTTCTTTCTAAACACAGTTTTTCTAAGGATATCAAAATGAGACAAAAAAACGCATCAGAATAGTTGCGAAGCAACGTTTTGACACGTTTTTTGTCTCAATTTTGATATCCTTAGAAAAACTGTGATAAGAAAAAAATATAGGTGAGAGGGGAGCAAAACGGGCATACGTATAAATTTTTTTTTTCTTTCTAAAGAAAAAAATAAATAAGAAAGTGGGGCTAAATGGGTAAATATATATATATACGTACATACAAGAAGAAGAAAAAATAGTTTAAAAGTACAAGAGAGGGAAATAAAACAAAAAAAAAAGATAAACACTCACCCGGAAGTTGCCTCGTTGTCAACTTCTGGCCATGATGGTCTTCTACGGCAGAACATTAATGGAGGTCGATCTGTGGATCCTTTACTTCGTCTAAAAGAGCCTACTCGTCGGGGGGACAATTGACCACCCCCTCCGCCTGCTGCTGGATGTACCGACAGTCCAGGAACAAAAGTCGACTCGAGAGTTCGTCGACGAGACGATAGAGAACGAGCATGTGGTGGCGTCGTTGTCCCAGGGGGTGGTACGACCTTTAAAAAAAAAACCCAACAAAAAAAAATACAGTTGAATTTATCTCCATTTTCCCAATTGTCGAATTTCGAAGTTCCACCAAAAATAAAAAAAAACGAATGTAATTGTAAAATTTATGCTAAATACAAATTTGCAAGGGAAAGGAATTTTTATTTCAAAATTTTTCTTTAAAACTTTTCTCCACATTTTTCTTTAACCACATTTCTCTACATTTTTCTTCAAAAAAAAACTTTTCCCTACACTTTTCTTCAAAAATTATTTTTCATATTTTTCATTAAAACTTTTTCTCTATATTTTTCTTAAAAAAAAAACTTTTCCCTACATTTTTCTTCCAAAATTGTTTTCCATATTTTTCATTAAAACTTTTTCTCTATATTTTTCCTTACAATTTTCCTCTACATTCTTTTTCCAAAATTTTTTTCGCCATTTTTCTTTAAAACTTTTTCTCTGTATTTTTCTTCAAAAAACTTTTCTCTACATTTTTCTTCAAAAATTTTCCCCTGTTTTTTTCTTTAAAACTTTTTCTACATATTTTTCATCACAATTTTTCTCGTAAATTTTTCTTTGAAACTTCCATTATCAATTATTTTGAATTTTGTTGTTGTAATTGTTCTTTGTAAGTTTCAACCAAAAATTTACCAAGAAACTACTTTTTTACTTCAATATTTATAATAAATATAAATTCATTTATAATAAATTCAATGAAATGAAATATTAACTTATCATTAATTTATAAAAATTCCCCCTTTTATAAAATTTTCTATTTACTTTCATCTTTTACCTTTTTCCATTTTTTTTATTTTACTTTTTTTTCTATTAACTTCCTTTATTCTATAAATTATTTTTGTTCCATTATTTTCTATTTTAAAAGAAATTTTTAATACCTTTCTCAACAAATTTAACGTCTCTTATTTTTTATGGTCCATAATTTTTGTAAATTACAGCAAAAAATGAAGAAGAAGAAAAAAGTGAAATTCTTAACCTTTGATTTACGAGTGAAAAATTTACTCCACAAGAATTACATTTTTCTGCACTCAATAAAAAAATTTATTTGATTCAAATAATGGATTACTTGACTAATCTCAAATGAATATTTATTTTTTATCAAATAAATATTTTTTATTAACTAAATACTTTTTATTAACTAAATATTTTTCATTAACTAAATATTTTTTATTAACTAAATATTTATTTTTTTATCGATTAAATATTTAATTTTTACCAAATTAATATTCATTTATTTAATTTTTATCGAATAAATATGTTTTGTCACCTACATATTTTTATTAACTAAATATTTTTTACTCAATAAATGTTTTTAATGACCGAATTTATGAATAAAATATTTTTTCATCAAGTATATAATTATTATTCTATAATTTTCACTTGAATCAATGAAAAATACTATTTGCTTCAAATATATAATAGATTGAGTAGATTTTAAACAAATTTTCAAGTTTCAACCAACACTTAAAAGTGAAAACAAATTTTAAATGCTAAAAACATATTCTAAATGCTAAAAAAATAATTTAAATTCCACAAAAATATATTCTAAATGCTAACGATATATTCTAAATGCAAAAAAATATACTCCAAATTCGTTTTTAAAGAGAAATGTTTAAATTTTAATTTTAATTAAAATTAAATAATATCTTGTTATACTAAAGTAAAAGCAAAAAGTAATAAAGTAAAAGTAAAGTTAAAAAAATTTCTTTAAATAAACTTAAAATTTACCAAAAAGTAATATAAAAATAAAATATTCTTTTTGAACAAAATAAATTTCTTTTTATACAAATAAATTCAATTTGCATTAACTACCTTTTTTCAATCAAATGAATTTTCTTTGAATCAAATGTATTTTTTTTAGTCTAAAAAATGTTTTTCGAATCAAAAGAAAAATTAATTTACAACCAAAGAATAAAAAAATCCAAGCAAACGAGCTATTTAATCAACAAAAACTTTCATCTGGATGTAAAACAAAAATATTTTATTATAAAAACGAAATTAAAATTTAAAAAAATATTCTCGTTCAAAACTTTAGGAACGTTTAAAAAGAAATTAAGTTATTTGTTAATTTCATATAGAAAAATAAATTAAATTGAAATTAAAATTTATTGACCACTCGCAGGTCAATAAATTACTCATTATTACCCTGGGGGATATAAAGTGACCATTATTGCCCTAGGGTAATAATGACCACTTTATTGACCTGCGAGAGGTAAATAAAAATACCATTATTGCCCTAGAGTAATAATGCGTACTTTATTGACCTGCAAGTGGTGAATAAATAATATTTCCATTCACCGTTCATGGGTCAATAAAGTACGCATTATTACCCTAGGGCAATAATGGTATTTTTTATTCACCGCTCGCAGATCAATAAAGTACTCATTATTTCCCTAGGGAAATAATGGTATTTTTATTCACAACTTGCAGGTCAATAAAGTACGCATTATTACCCTAGGGCAATAATGGTATTTTTTATTCACCGCTCGCAGGTCAATAAAGTACTCATTATTTCCCTAGGGAAATAATGGTATTTTTATTCACAACTTGCAGGTCAATAAAGTACGCATTATTACCCTAGGGCAATAATGGTATTTTTGCCTTAGGGTAATAATGAGTACTTTATTCACCCGTAAGCGGTCAATAAAATGCCCATTATTGCCCAAGGGCAATAATGGTCATTTTATTGACCGCTATGCTATAAAGATGAAATTAAAAAGAAATTGTAAATAAATTGCATTAAAAAAAAAAATTCTAAACAAAAATAATTGCAGTAAATTTCTTAAAGGATTTTTTTTCCTCGTTGTGCTTTAGCGGGTTTTCTTTTTATCTCCCGTAAAATTTGTCACAGCGCACATAAAAAATATCGGCAACGCTTGTTTAGAAGTAAATCTTTTTAAAAGGTAAAAAATAAAACCGAAAGACCTTGTAACTGACCTTAGGAAATCCATGGTGGGTCGTCGTGGTGGAATTAGTTGTCGAGGTAACACTCCCAGTGGACCCACTTCTTCCAGCCCCGGCAGTAGTGGATTCTTCTCGACTAAATGAGAATCTCTTCGTACCCAAGTTGAGACTTGCGACACTGTCGCTGACGTATTGATGTAGTGAGTTAAAAAAACTCATCGTGTATTTCCACTTGTCACGTTTTTCCACTTTATATTTCTCTTCTCACTCTCCCTCTTTCTCTCACTTTTCCTTCCTTTTTTCCCTCCCTCTCTCTCTCTCTCCCTCTATGTATATAATTTCTTTTTCCAATTCTCGATAATTTTTCTTTTCTTCCTCTCAAAAGAAAACCTCTCTCACCATAACAAAAATGAAAGCACGATTAAAATTTAATAACGTCTTACAAAGATCGACAACCATTCCGCTTCGTAAAGAAAAAGGGAAGTAAAAAAAAAATCAACTATAAAATTGACTCGTTTTTGTCTGCGGTTTCACGAAAAGAAACTGAAATCAAAACAAAAAAAACAAGAAATAAGATTGGAAATCTGGAAACTTTTTTTTTTGTGTGGCTCCTTTCTCTTTGGGATAAAAAAGGATGTAATTGATTATGTTTTCAGATCTTGTTCGTTCGAGAGATTGTCGATAGGTGGGTAAATGTTTTTAACTCCCCCAGGAGGCATTGTTCTTTTGATAGTGTCATTTTTTTTTTTTTTTTTTTTTTGATTTCAAGAACTCCCAAGACCCTTTACGATGTTAAGAAATTGTTCTCTGTCTGTGTGTACTATTTCTTCTTTTTTCATTTCTCATCATTTTCCCAGTCATTGTTATTTAAGTCATTTTTTCTCGAAGAAGGGGGTTTTTTTTAATCACTAAACACTAATTGTCATCTTTTCCTTTGTCCCCATCTGAAACAAGAAAATAATTAAACCATAAGATTTCGAATTCATTGAAGAGAACATTTTTTTTTTGTTCGTTGGAAAAATATTTTACCATCCAATCAACTTCCAATCAACCAAGTTAAAAAGAAAATTTATTTATTAAAATTTAATAATGATTTTAATAAAACAGAAAAAAAAGTCTTTAATAAAAAGAAAAATTTCAAATCATAGAAATTAGAAAAAAAAATTATTAAACTAATGAAAATAAAAATTTTTCCAATTTTGAAATTCGAATAAACGAACTTTTTCTTCTATTTAAATTGTTTCTCAAAATTACTATACAAAGAAGAAGGCAAATTTAAAAAACAATTTTCTAATGTACAAAATGTTTTTTCTAAATACAAATTAAAAGAACTGAAAAAATATCTTTTGAACGTTCGGAATTTTAATTAAAAGTTGATTGTACCAAAAATATTTTTCTACGCTTAACAAAATACTTTTATTTCATATTAAATTAACTTAGAAAAAAATCTTAATTTACACCAAGAATTTCACTCTGAAAATTATCAAAGTTTTTCCTGCAGGAAAAAATCCAATTTTTTTTACCAGTAATTTAAAAGTATATATTTAGTTTATTCGAAAAGAAGATTCAATCATTTATATATGATGAGCTCTCACGAGAATTTGTTGATAAGATCATATTAAAAAGAAGTGGAAGCAGTGGAAGAAGAAGAAGAAGAAAAAAAGGAAGAAAACTGATACGATGAGGCTGTAATATAAATTGAGACTCGAAAGGCCATGTTCGTGGTTGATAATACGAACAGGAAGCAAATTAGTTTTCGAACAAATATTTACTACCGATACAGTAAAGAGGTTGATATGTATACATATATATATATATATAATATATATATATATATATAGATATATATAGATCTAGGCATCGAGGTCTGACCATATAGACTCACTCGAATGGTCCATGTTTCTTGCTTCGGATTTTCCAGCATCACTCAGAAATTGAATTTACCAATTGGCCTTTATTCCGTTACATTCCTTTGATCTCAAAATCTCGTGGGAACTGCAATTGATAAGGTTTATCTGCCAAATAATTCGACCCGAAACCACAGCACACATTTCCTGAATGCGTGTATATATATATATATATGTTCTATACATAAACTTGGCGTATACTCGTGAAAAGTAAATCATTATTCTTTAAATACTCTCTTCTTTATTTAACTCTGACAAATTGTATCCAATAAAAAATAAATAAAAAAAAATATTTAAAAAAAAATAAAATGTTGGGGAAAATATTCGCAAAAAGAGATTTTTTCCGAAAATGTGAATTTTCTATTTTTATTCGTATTTGTATTATAAAATTGCAACAGTTTAAACAAGCAAAAATAAAGGTAAAATAGTAAAAAAAATTTTAAAAGTAACAAAAATTTTATAATAACAAAAATTTTTTTAAATTAAATTTAAAAAAAGATAAATAATAAAAATAGAAATAAAGATATAGATAAAAGAAACATGAATATGGAATAAAAAAATTAGAGAAACGAAAAAAAATTAAAAAAACGAAAAAGAAATAAGAAATTTGAAAAAATAATAAGTTACGAAAGAATTCCCCCAAAAACAAATTTTTTGAAAAATATTTTGGATTACCTTTGAATAAAAGATGTATAAAATGGACAAAATTTTTCAAACAGAAATAAAGGGAAAATAATTGCAAAAATAAAAAGTAAAGTAATAACCAAAATTTAATATACAATAAAAAAATTAAGAAACAAAAAAAGAATAAAGGAATAAAAAATTAGGGAATGAAAAAAGAAATATCAAAAAATTTGTATAAAAATGACAAAATTTTTCAAACAGAAATAAAGGGAAAATAATAACAAAAATAAAAAAAGTAAAGTAATAAAAAAAAATTAATAAACTTAATAAAAAAAAATTAAGAAACAAAAAAAGAATAACGGAATAAAAAATTAGAGAATCAAAAAAGATATATCAAAATTAGTTTTAAAAAACTAATAAAAAATAAAGTAATGACAAAGAATTAAGAAATAATAATAAAAAAATAGAGAAACATAAAAAAAGACTAACAAGGATTAAAAAATTGGAGAGTCGAAAAAGAAGTGAAAAATCGACAAAGAAATAAGAAATTTAAAAAAATAAAAAGTTACAATAAAAAATTCCCCCCCAAAAACGAATTTTATAAAAATGCATATTTTGGATTATCTTTGAAAAAAAAATTGTATCAAATTGACAAAATTTTTCAAACATAAATAAAGGGAAAATAATAACAAAAATAAAAAAAGTAAAGTAATAACAAAAAATTAAAAAAATTATTGTAAAAATTACAATAAAAAAATTAAGAAACAAAAAAAGAATAACGGATTAAAAAATTAGAGAATCAAAAAAGAAATATCAAAAATACTTTTAAGAAACTAATAAAACAGGCCCAACAGTGAAGAAAAAATTGTGAAAAAGAATAAAGAATGGAAAAATAAAAAAAAAAATAAAGTAATGACAAAGAATTAAGAAATAATAATAAAAAATAAAGAAACATATAAAAAAACTATCAGGAAATAAAAAATTAAAGAGTCGAAAAAGAAATGAAAAAAACGACAAAGGAATATGTAATTATGAAAAAAAGTTACAATAAAAAATTCCCCCAAAAACGAATTTTTTGAAAATGCATATTTCGGATTATCTTTTGAATAAAATTTGTATAAAAATGACAAAGAATTAAGAAATAATAATAAAAAAATAAAGAAACATAAAAAAAGACTAACAAGGTATTAAAAAATTTGAGAGCCGAAAAAGAAATGCAAAAAACGACAAAGAAATAAAAAATTTAAAAAAATAAAAACTTACCATAAAAAATTCCCCCAAAAATGAATTTTCCGAAAATGCGTATTTTGGATTATCTTTTAATATAATTTGCATGAAAATGCCAAAGAATTAAGAAATAATAATAAAAAATAAAGAAACATGATAAAGACTAACAAGGAATAAAAAATTAGAGAGTCGAGAAAGAAATGAAAAAAAAGGACAAAGGAATAAGAAATTTGAAAAAATAAAAAGTTACAATAAAAAATTCCCTCAAAGACGAATTTTTGCAAAATGCATATTTTTGATTATCTTTGTAAAAAATATTTACATACTTTATTATAATTTATGCAAATAGAAATAAACGTGAAATAATAAGAATAAAAATAAAAAGTAAAAAAATAAAGAAAAATAAAAAATTAGAAAAAAATTTTCTCCTAAAAAAAGATGTCTCGAAAAATGCATAGTTTTGGTTGTGCAAACAAAAATTAAGGTTAAATAATAATAAAAATAAATAAAAACTAAAAAAAAACAGAAACATAAAGTAAGGAAAAAATTAAAATAAAAAAATTAGAAGTAGTAGTCAAAATAAAAAGGAGAGAAAACTTGAGAAATAGATAAAAATAAAAAATAGTTAAGAAAATAATAAGAAAGGACGTCAGTCCTTTCTTAGTATTTTCTTAACTATTTTTCTGAATTAGAAATTTAAAAAAACGAAAAAAAGAATAGACAAAAGTAACGAATTTTCCTAAAAAAATAAAAAGTTACAGAAAAATTCTCCCGAGGAAGAATTTCTCAAAAGTATATTTTTGATTATATCTTCCATATTTGCAAAAAAAAAAAATAGAAACAGTTTATACACACAAAAAATAAATATAAAATAAAAAATGAAAAAATAAAAATACTAAAAATAGAATAACAGTAAAAATAAAAAAACAAAAAAATAAAATAATCCTGAAATAAAAACCCCCAAAAAACAAAACTAAAACCAAAAAAGTAAATAAAAATAGATATAAAAACAAAAAAAAAAATATTAAAAGTGAATAAAAATTAGAGAAACGAGAAAAACGGAACGTAAAAGCAATATAACGAATAATATTGGATTGAAAATTGCGAAATACAAAAAGTTTAGTGGGAGGAAATGAAAAATGGAAGTTACATGATCGATAGTAAAATTTATAATCCATGTATATTCCAATCTCGAAACTATTCATACTCCGTATTTTCATAACTTGACGGAGAGAGAAAAGTAATGAAATTTTCCCCGAGAGTTTTGAGATTAAAAGTTTTCCACTAAAAACTCGCTCTTGTTTGGAGACTTTTTCCTTTTTTTTCTTTCTTTTTTTTTTTTAATCATACACTGAGACAACTTGAAAAAAATCAGAATCATGACTTGATTCTCATAATATAAAATAAAACATTATGTAAATCAAGAGAGATGATTGGGTAAAAAAAAGGAACTGATAGAAACCAGAAAAAAAGTTGATTAAAGGGATTTGAATAACTATATGTATATAAGGAGAGATATATGTCTAAGGACCTTAATTTCAGAGAAGCGAATATCTAAACTAAGATTCTACTTAGTTACCAAGATATGAAATTATAATGATAAAGGTATAGTGGATAGCGTTCCCATTTCTGATCAAAACTTGAGGTGTGGAATAGAATTACCTCAAAGAAAATTAAACCATGGTCAACTACATTTCCGTTGCGGCTACTGGAAACGTCGATAATAATTTGATTCATAGAATTGAAGCCACTCAATTCTCAGGAGATTTAGCATTCTCGGTCAAGAAACGTTTCAATGTAATCTCAAAATGCATTTTGGCAATAATTTCGATTCATTAAAAAAAATGAATATTTATGGAAATAAGTCTACTTATTAAACATTTCAAAAATTAAATTAAAAAAAAAATTAAACATTTCACTGTATTGTAGCAAAAGTAAAAGAAAGAATAATAACCACAGTTATCGAAAGAATTACTAGCGCAGTTGAAACCTTGTCTAAATTTTGACGTTTACTACTTAAATTTATTTTTAGTTCAGTAAACTTAATTCAAATATAAAGAAACTTAAGTTCAGTTCAAAACATTTAGTTTTAGATAAAAATACTTCATTTGAGATCAAAAAAAAATAATTTTATTTAAAAATTCTAAATTTTACATCTAAAAACTTAATTTTAGTTCAAAATACTTCATTTTGTAGATAAAAAAAATTTTAGTTCGAAATGCTTCATTTTAGACCAAAAAACTTAATTTCAGTTCAAAATACTTCATTGTAGATAAAAAAAAACTTAATTTTACTTCAAAATACTTTATTTTGGTTCAAAAAACATAATTTTAGTTCAAAATTCTTAATTTTGTTTCAAAAAACTTTATTTTTTGTTTAAAGAACTTTATATCATTTCCAAAAAATATATTCTAGTTCTACAAGGTTTAATAAGAGAGTCACACACATGTCTGACTGGAATTTCCTTTTACTACTGGCAATCCAATTATAAACGTTCAGAATTATAACATTCAGTCTGACTAAAATTGTCTTTTACTACTGTTAAGAAAGTTCAGAGAAATTACAAGGAAAATGTCTGATCTGAAATTGTCTTTTCTACTCGTAAGCAAATTAGAATAAATTCCAAAGTTTGTGTCTGACTAAAATTGACTTCTACTACTGGGAGAAAATTAGCTTTATAAAATTTGTAAAACTGTTTAACTTTTGTGTACTTTTTGACAACTGTTAAAGAAACTAGACAAAATAAAAATATGTCTGACTGTTTTAGAATTTTTTTACTACAATCAACTAATCACTTGCACTTGTCTGACTACAAGCTGATTTTTACTACTTCAGTGGAAACTTTACTAATTATCAAAAATAGTTCGAAAAAATTTGTTACGACTAAAATTTACATAAAATATTTTTCCTTGAAACTAAAGGAAATATTATGTTCTGAGCTGTATTTGACTCGTGCTACTTAAAAATTAAATACTTGTTGTCTGACTTAAACCATCTTCTACTACTGGTGGGAAAATTTAGAAGAATTCGCGAAAAAACTTGTCTGACTGATTCTTATCCCATCTACATTTATTGAAAATTGATAAACTAATGTGTCTGACTGTATCCGAGTTGTACTACTGGAAAATAAAATAAACTTGTCTGACTAAAACCACTTTTTACTACTTTTTACTAAACTTAAAAAATATTGAAAGAAATTTTTTAGACTAAAGGTAATATTCACTACTTTTACTAAAACTTGAGAAAATAATATGTCTGACTGTATTCAATTTTTACTACTGAAAAACGAATCTCTAGAAAATTTGTCTGTGCCAATTTGCTTTAAAGAAAAAAATGTATCAAAATAATAAATTGTCTGACGAAAATTGATTCTTTCTACTGGCATCAACAATGAAAAGCTATTTAAACACACTGTCTGACTAAAATTGATTTCTATCACTGTAAGCAGATTTACGTGATTTCCAAATTAATTGTCTGATTGTAATTTCCTTTACCTACTGTTAGTGAAACGACTAGAATATGTCTGTCTGCAATTGACCTTTACTACTGATAGATATATTGCGATATAAACATCTCGTCTGACCAAGAATGTCTTTCACCACAGTAAATCGTGAGGTATTAAAAAGTGTTGCAGATGAAATTAACACCAAAAAAGATTAAAATAATCAATTTTGGTGTTATTTTTTACAATGAATGAAATTTTAGTTTATTAAATTTTTTTATGACTTTAAAACATGAAGATATCGATAACTCCGAGTCTTCGACTCGGAGTGATCGATTTCTTCATATTTTATAATAATTATAAAGATGACCAAGTAATAAAATCATTTTTTTATATTATACAATAATATTATACTTCTTCAAAATTATTTTCATTATTTCAATTCAATTATTATTTTCAAAAATTTTTAACTACAATTTTACTTTATATCAATTATTTTTAATAATTTTCGAAAAAGTTCTTTGGCAATTTTCAAATCCATTTGTTTACAATATTAAATTTTACGAAATTTTAATTCTTCATAAATTCTTTAATTAAATGCAAATTAGAAAATAAAAACTTTAAATAATATAAAAGAAAATTCAATTAAACTGTTTCAAAAAAATTAATTTCAAAATTCAATTATTTCTAAAAATTTACGCTATATTGCTTTTAATATTCAATTATAATCTAAAATTTTAACTGAAATTCATTTTTATGAAATAAAAATCAATTTTTATTAGAAAATTCTACAAGAATTTAATTATTTAAATGCAAAAGTAAATAATTTATTGAATAATTGAATATTTCTCAAAATTCAATTATCATAAAGAATTTTAGTAACAAATTTTTAAATAATTGAATTCTTTTGTCGAATTTTATTAAAACTTGCATGAACATAATTACTTTTTTCAAGGAATTCAATTATAATTGTATGAAAAATAATTGAAACGCTGCGATGAGTTTTAATATTAGTAAAAATAATTGAATCCTTAAGAAGAATTTTATTACTCTTGGAAATAATTGAATTTCTCCAATAATTTGTAACTTCTCTATAATTAATTTTTTTTAGTGCTTTTAATTAAAATTCTTTAATAAATCCATTATTTTTAATAATTTTCAAAAAAGTTCTCTGAGAATTTTTAAATTTATTCGTTTACAATTCAATTTCACAAAATTTCAATTACTCGAAAATTCTGCAATTAAATATATATTAAAAAATAAAAACTTGAAATAATTTCAATAAATTAAAAATCCTATTAAACTTTTAAAAAGAATTAATTCAACAGAATTGTTTGTCAGACCCTTAAAAAATTACGAATTTCAATGATTTTAATTTAAAACTTTTTCAAAATTTATTTATCTCTAAAAATCCACGTTATAATGCTTTTAATATTTAATTATAATCTAAAATTTTAACTGAAATTTATTTTTAAAAACATTTTCATTAGTAAATTCTACGAGAATTCAATTATTTAAATACAAAAAAAAATAATTTATTAATTTCATGTTTCATGAAATTAAATTCTCATAAAAAATGTTATCAACAAATTTTTTAAATCATTAAATTCTTTGGACGAATTTTAATAAAATTTTTAAGAATAATTAAATTTTTCGAGGAATTCGATTAAAATTGCATTAAAAATAATGGAAATTCTGCAATGAGTTGTATTATTTATGAAAATAATTGAATTCCTAAAAGAATTTTATTATTTATAAAAATAATTGAATCCCTGTAAAAAAAATTATTATTTATGAAAAAATTGATTTATTGCAAAGAAATTTATAAAAAAAATTTGTAAATAATTGAATTCCTGTAAAAATTTTTATTTCTTATAAAAATAATTGAATGTTTGCGTAGAATTATATTCAAATTTTTTTTAATAATGGAATTCTTTTGGAAAATTTTATTGAAATAGTAGATATTGAAAATCATTGAATTTTAAAAAACTTTTGAAAATGATTGAAATTTTGACAAGAATTTTTTAAAATTTTTGAACATAGAATTTAGTCACTATGTTACTAACTTACTTTTCTCCCTGGAGAAGCTAAATTCGTTGATTCGAAATATTTTTCGTCTGACTAAGGTTGGGTTTTATTACTGATATACAAATAGTGAGTAAACGTTCCGTCTGACCAACGATGATTTTTTCTACTAGTTTACGACAAAATCAATTTGAAACATTTTCCATTCGACTAAAAATGGTTTTCACTACTAATAGAAAAATCACGAGTAAACGTCCCGTCTGACCAAAAATTACGTTTACTACTAGTTTACAAATTACTCAATTTAGAAGCTTTTTGTCGAAGTAAAAATGGTTTTTACTACTAATAAACAAATTTAACAGTTAACAAAATTAATAATAAAAAAATACAAAAAGTTTAAAGATTTATTCGACTATAAACATTCGTGACTAAAAAATGACGAAAACTAAAGTTATGGCCTGTCTGACTAAACCCAAATTTTACTACTTATAAAAATTATGTTTCAAAATCTTACAAAAATTGCGAAAATAAATTACGAAATATTCAGACATCTTAAATTTTAGTTTAAAAATAGAAATACCAATCTCGATGTCTGACTATTACAAAAAACAAGAAAAAACTAATTAATCTCACAATAATTTACTTTATCACATCTGACAAAGTTCCCCCAAAAAATATAAATTCCAACTTCTCTATTCTCAATCTATTATCTAATTGAGAAAAAACAAATAAAAAAAAATTATTTTTAATTAAAATTGAATGACATACTTTTTCATGGGGTAATTTTCATACACACACGCAGTTATAGAGGGCTGTTGAATGAAAAAATAATGACCACGAATGAGGGTTCAATTTGGCTAATCAAAATTGGTACGAATCGATAATCTTGACAGGATTAGGGAAGAGGGAGAGAGAGATAGAGAGAAAGAGACTGGGTCAAATTTTGTGTGTGTGACAACCTCTACCCTCTCTTCGGCAAGTAAATGAATTGCGAGAGGTGTTCTTAATTGAAATCAAAGGAAGGAAATCGTGCGGGACACAAGTTTCACACAGACAATCGTCACATCCGTAGGAAATTAAGGAGTCGTCGCGAATTGTTTAATTACGATTCCATTCCATTCGAACTTTCAACACACAACGACTATACTTTCGCTCTCATGTGAAGCGCTAATTATCGCCATGATTTCACATCTCGAGTACAACTATTCATGGAAAATGTCATTTTTCTGTCTTATTATTTTAATTTATTTATTGTTAATTATTTATTTTTATTATTATTATTATTATTATTATTATTATTATTATTATTATTATTAATATTATTATTATTATTAATATTATTATTATTATCAGTAATATTTTTATAATTTTTTTTTTCATAGTTAACTTAAAAGTATCAAACTGCAATGAATTGTTACCAAAAATGTGGATCAAATCAAAAATTGATTCAAATTTTTGTCATCAATTTGATACTTTCAAGAAAACGGTATTCTTCTTAATATTAGAGAAATAAAAAAATAAATTATATTATTACTGTTAATATAATTATCATATTTCGCATTATTCATCAATATTTATCCTAACTTCCTCTCTATTTGCTAATTACTATTTTATTATTTTATAAACAAATTATTAATTTCAACATTAATTATTTCAGTTGAGAGAATATTTCCTACGCGTCTGACTAAAAAGGATTTCTCTACTGGAAATCTAGAAACTATGTTGCCTGACTAACGTCGGAATTTTCCACGTCCATTAACATAATTTACCATATTTATAAGCTTCTTACCCTTTTTACCCACAATTTCAAAATTATTTTATATATATATCAAAATTACTCAAAATAATTAAAAAGAAAAAAAACATTTATTTAAAAGAGTAATTTTAAATTTTTCCTTTCTATTATTTTCCTCATTTTCAAAACATTTAGTCCTCTATTATGAGGGTACTGTTTGCAAACTCTTCCGTTTTGCTTAATTTCAAAAACAGTAGAAAAAAAAGAAGAATGAGAGAAAAAAAAACTGAAGAGTTTATCTAGTTTAAAAATTCTGCATCCAAAAAGCTTTCATTCACCGTGTGCCCAGAACAAATGCTTCTCTTTCGTTTTTTTTTCAAGTGCTGTTGTTGGAAGGTGGCTGTCGAGTGTTTATAAAGCACTTGAAAAACGCTTCACCATTTTTTTTTTTTTTTTTTTGCCATGTTTGTAATGAAGAAAAAAATTCAATTCCCCTTACAATGAAAGTAATAATGACGAACCGAATTCTAGAAAGTTTGGAGCAAAATCCAGGTTTATTATTATAGTTTCAAAAACTAACGTTTGTGTGAAATATGTGTTTTACAAGTTTGAATGTAAAAATAATAATAATAATAATAATAATAATAATAATAATAATAATATAATAATAATATAATAATAATAATAATAATAATAATAATAATAATAATAATAATAATAATAATAATAATAATAATAATAATAATAATAATAATAATAATAATAATAATAATAATAATAATAATAATTAATAATGTTATAATAATAATTATACTTATAATAATATTCCTGAGAGTAATAATATTAAAACCTCTGTAAAGTTAAAGTTGAAATTTTTTGTTAATTTTATAAATACTTTGTTTTTTCATTAATATTTTCGTTTTATGAATATTATAACTTGTATTTATTTTCATTTATTATTAAAATTCAATGCCAGGAAAACCACAAAAATCTACTTAAATTACTTAAAAACTAACTGACGTCTGACTGAAATCTTTTGTACTACTTAATATTCAAAAACGTTTACAGTGTTGCCACACTTTTGCTCATTTCAAATTCCCTGATTTTTCCAGGTTTTCCAGGTTAAAAAACGTAATTTTTCCAGGTTTTTCAAACTACATTTGTTGCCAACAAAAATTTAATTTTGTTTTTCCCTGACAAAATTAAATTTCAGACAAAATTCTTACTTCTTGACTCTAAAGAATATTCTCCATCAGTTTAAAAATTATTATTCAGAAAAATGTTCCATTGCTACTTTTTTGAATAAATATTAAATTATTATTATTTTTCTATAAGAATTAACATTTTTAAAAATTTCAAATTCAAGCTTTTTTGAAATTAAACAATTTTCAAAAAATTGTTATAAAACATGAAGATATCGATGACTCCGAGTCTTCGACTCAAAGCAATCGATATCTTCATATAAATTTTGAATTATTCTCATTTCAATTTAATTATTTTCTAGAATTGTTAACTAAAATTCTTCTTTAAATTAATTATTTATTCATTTTTATTAATTTTTGAAAAATTTCTTTGAAAATTTTCAAATCCTTTTGTTTACAATTCAATTTTACGAAATTTCATCGATTTCGGAAATTTTTCAATTAAATATATATTAGAAAATAAAAACTTCAAATAATTTCAAAAACATTGCATTAAACTTTAAAAAAAATTAAATCTACACAATTTTCAGTTAAAAGTATGAAAAATTCAAACTTTCAGAGATTATAATTTGAAATTTTTCCAAAATTCAATTATTTCTAGAAATTTACGCTATAATACTTTCTCCTCAAATTTGAATTAGTAAAAATGTTTACTATTTTGGAATTAGTGACTGAATTTTTGCTTTTGAATTAGTAAATTTTACTATTAAATTAGTAGAAACGACTATTTATTGGTAAAATTTGCTAATTCAAAAGCAAAAAGTCTGTCACTAATTCAAATTAGAAAGCATTTTTACAAATTAAAATTTAGAGTTTAATATTCAATTATTATCTAAAATTGTAACTGAAATTCTTATTTCAATCAGTTTTTATTAGAAAATTCTACGAGAATTCAATTATTTAAATACAAAAATAAATAATTTATTGAATAAATGAATGTTTCTTAAAATTGAACTCTCATAAAGAATATTATCAACAAATTTTCAAACAATTAAAATTCTTTTGACGAATTTTAATAAAATTTTTAAAAATAATTTCCATTTTCGAGAAATTAGATTAAAATTGCATTAAAAATAATTGAAACTCTGTAAAACAAAATTTGATTGAATTGAGAAAAGTTTTTGAAAATAATTGAAATTTTACCAAGAATTTTATTAAATTTTTTGAAAATATTTGAATTTTGAAGAATAATTTTATTATTTATAAAGATAATTGAAATTTTGACGAGAATTTTTTTAAACTTTTGACCATAATTGAATTTTTGTGAAGAATTTTATTACTTTTGAAAATAATGGAATTCTTGAGACGAATTTTAATGATATATTGCTTTTTAAATAATTGAATTCTTTTGTGAAATTTTATTGAAAGACGTAGATACTAAAAATAATTGAATTTTGATAAATTATTGAAATTAATTTAATTGTACTAAGAATTTCATTAAAATTAATTTGAAAAAAAAATTGAGTTGTTAAAAAGAATTTCATTAAAATTTTTGAAAATAATACATAAATTATAGGAAGGCTTTTTAAAATAATTGAATTTTTTTTATGAATTATAATAAAATTTTTAAGAATAATTACATTTTTCGAGAAATTCCATTAAAATTGTTTTAAAAATAATTGAAATTCTGCGATGATTTTGATTATTTATGAAAATAATTGAAAACTTATATATAAAAATAATTGAATTCCTTGTAAAAAATATTATTCTTCATGAAAATAATTGAATTATTGCGAAGAAATTTATAAAAAAAAATTGTAAATAATAGAATTCCTATGAAATTTTTAGTATTTAATTCATTCATTCAAAATTGAAATTCTCTAAAATTTCAAGATAAAACTTTTTAAAGTTCACCTATTTATGAAAATTGTAAACGCAACTCTTTTAAAATTGAATTAATTTTGAAATATTTAAGTAAAATAAGATTTTAAGAATAAGCACAATAACTTTAGAAGACAATAATTTTCCAGGATTCCGAAAATTCCCTGACTTTTCCAGGTTTTTTCAAGGTTTATAAAATTCCATGACATTTCCAGGTTTTCCAGGTTTCCAGGTTGCGTCTGACTAAAATTGTTTTTACTACTTAATTTTCAATTATGTTTTTAAAAACTAACTAACGTCTGACTAAAATTGTTTGTACTACTTAATTTTCAATTATGTGTTTGAAAACTAACTGACGTCTGTCAAAAAATGTTTATACCACTTGATTTTTAATTTAATGCTTCGTTAAATATATAAAGTCAATTAATGTAAGTAATTAATTGTCGATCATAAATTTTATTCATTTCAATAATCCACAAGTTTTTGACGTTCGAATTAACGACATATTCCCCATTGAAAATGTTTTCATAAATAACCGATTGCGATAAAAATAAAAAACTTGAATTTCACATTTAGAAACTTTACAAGTAATTTTTTTGATAGCGTAAAATTATTGAGCAATGGAATTTTTAATTTGAACTATAATTATAATTTCACAATTAACTAGAAGCATAATTTGCGAATTGTATATAATTAGTTACTATTAATTTTATTACTATAATAATAATTAAAAGTAGAATAAATATTATTATTACATATTATTATTATGATCTTACAATATGATATTATGATAAAATTTAAAAAAAAGTTATTATTATTTATTATTGAAGATAATTTACAAAATTTGTATAATTAATTATCCTAATCATTTGAAACGAAAAAATTGAGAATGAAAATTTTCATCCTAGGAAATTTTCTAAATATTTTATGTATATATCCATATAGTTAAAATTTGTCATAGTGCAGAGGCAAGTAAACAATAAATTGATAACAGAATTGGACATTAACTGGAGATTTCTTGACATATTCGTAAAGCTATTATCCATATATGAACTTTATGAATATTATGTCACGCAAAATAGAATTCGCTCAGCATCAGGTGTTCCACATCAAATCTCAGGCTGGACATTGTATATATATGTATATGTATATTATACATATATAATACATATATAATATACGTATACACATACATGGATACATGTGTGTTTAATATATATGGATAGCAGTCAGCTCATTAACGAGCGTACCACTAGATATTATTCGCACTACATCACACTGTAATTTCAACCATATATGCATACCACTACAATATGTATAACAAATATATGTATATATATATACATATAACGAAATGTTACAACCTTATCCACAAACTGTCACGAAATTACTCAATTCAATCAAATCGAATTCACATCACCGAAAGAAGATGTCACTACATATTTTCCTTGAAATTATTCGATTAGTTTATTGACACCCAGAAAAAAAACAGGAAAATTTAATTAATTATCCAATTAAGTTATCTTCAAATCTCTCTATAATTTATAATTGTTTCTTATCTATAATGAATCTGTAATTATTCCCCAATAAATCTATAATAAATCTATAATGAATCTATAATTAATCTATGATGGAAAAATAATGTTATAAGTAAAACGCAATTTATTTATTCACCGCATTATTTATTGTTGAATTTTGTAAAATTTGAAAACTTGAAATATTAAATTGATTGAGTGGATGAATTGAACGAAGCAAAATTTTTTTTTTTATTTTCGAAGAGACATAAAGTGCGCAAAGCCTTTAATCCAAAGTAAATTGATTCTCCGCAGAGATTAAAAGTCAACGTGCTTTATAAACGAATTCGAACGAATTGAAGAAAAAAATTAAACACACACATCACGACAATTCGTAATCTGCTGCGAATTTGTCGCGGAATAATCGATAAAAGACTATAATTGGAAATAAAAAATTGAAACTTGAACGATTTTTCAAAACAAAAGATTTTTGAAATCCATTATTTATATTGTTTTAGATGAAATATCTCTAAGGGGAAATAAATTTTTTGATTTTATTTCAATTGCGAATTTAAATTTACTCTCCGTGCCATTCAATTTAAAATTAATTTAATTCAATCGAAATTTAATTTCATTAAATTTTTTTTTCATTTGATTTGGATTTAATTTAATTTTAAGTAAATTCATTTTATTTTAATTTAATTTAACGTAATTAATTTTCAATTTAATTTAACGTAATTAATTTTTAATTTAATTTAACGTAATTAATTTTTAATTTAATTTATCGTAATTTAATTATATTTTAATTTAACGTATACTTTAATTTGACTTTATTTATTTTATTAATTTTATTTAGAAATAAATGAAAATTAAATGAATAAGTAGAATGAAATTAAAATACAAAAATCGATAGGGATTGTTATGGAATAATTTTCTCAAAAAATAACAAAACAAAAAAAAAACCCTGTAAAATAAAAATTTCTTAATTAATTAATTTATTCATTGAGTAAAGAATATTAAATGAAGATGAAAAAATAATGTTCCGATCAAAAGCACTTTGGGAGAACCTTTCTCTTTTAGATACATATTAGTCAGGGTCTAGTTAGAAAATTTTACGACCCTTTACTATAATATTTATTAGCCTAAAAGTTTTCTCAAGTTCTCCACGAATTTTGAAAACTCGTTTCTCATTTTACAATATTATATATTTTATCTCGAATGTCAATAAAGATAAATCGATAGTTGCTAGAGAACCCAGAGATAGGATAGAAGTTATATGGATTATTTCTTTTTTTTCACTTTTACTACCCGCAGTTTTTCTCTCAAAAATTTAATAAAATTAGTTTTTTAAAGGAGAGAGAAAAGAATAATTGTTTCACTGTTTACATTCAGGATAAAATTTCAAATCAAAAAACTATCTTTTAAAGGTAGAAAAAGATAGTTTTTAATTTTCTTGTGTCACGAAAAGTAACTATTCTTTCATTTTATTTTTTTAAATTTTATTTTGTCTCCATTTGCTTATTTTCCTTAAAAATTAAGAAAATGAATATAATGCGGAAAATAAATAAAATAAATAAAATAAAGAAACTAGAGAAAATAAAAAAAATAAAGAAAATAAAGAAAATAAAGAAAAAAAGAAAATAAAGAAAATAAAGAAAAAAAGAAAAAAAGAAAATAAAGAAAATAAAGAAAATAAAGAAAATAAAGAAAATAAAGAAAAAAACAAAAAAAATTAAATACAAAAAATAAAATATAATAAATAAATAAAATACAAACACTAAATAAATATTTAATTAAATTTTCGATAAAGAAATAAATTTTAAATGTAAAAAAAATACAAAGAAGGAATTTTTTCAGTAAAGAAAAAAGTTATTGTCAACAACCAAGACGTAATAATAAAAAAAGTATTTTGTGTCCTTAGCAACAATATAAAAAAAGAAACTTAAAAGGATTCATAAGAAACCTGACTATTTTCTGTGGAAAATTACCCAATAGACATTTGCCTTCCCCATAGGAGGTTGAAAACACTTATTAAATCCGTACAAACACGTGGGGCATTATGAAATTTCTTTTTCCATCGTGGAAAAATTTCATCGAAAAAAAAACGTTATACACAATCAATTTTTGTTCACAATCAAAAATTAATTAATTTTTACAATTAAAAACATTTTTTCCACTTTTTTTAAATTCACTACTTCTAATCTACAATATTTCAAAAAATTTATATTATTTTATTCCAATTTTTATAATGTGTATTTTTACAAAAAAAAATTTTATTTTATTACTTATCATTTTATTAATTATAGTATTTTATTAATTTAGATATTTTATCAATTAGATTTTTCAATTAGATTTTTCAATTATTATTTATTATTTAGTATTTTTAAGGCAAGAAACATTATTTTATACAATCATTTATTTTGTAAACTATTTAAAATAGTTTATCTAGTTTAAAAAATTTGGAGTTTATCAATTAGATTTCATTAATTAGTATTTTATTCATTTTATTCATTATTATTTTATTGTTTATTCATCCGTGTAATAATTTTCCAAATTTAATTTCACTTTACTATTTCACATTTCGTTCTTTTGTATGTTCATTTATTAATTTCTTAATTACATGAATGAACATTAAAATTACAAAATAACCTCAGGTTATTAGATATGAAAATCATGTTTTGTATATTTAATATTTATTAAGAACATTATCACTAATTTTGTGGTTGTGTTTCAAAAAGTAATTAAATATTCAAAAATGTGATACTGCTAATTACACTTCCAAAGTTCGTTGTGTCCGATAATTAAACATAGAAACAAATGAAGGAAAACGTTAATATTTAACTCTACAACATTATTGCCAGTATAAAAATTGAAATCAATACTAAATTCAATTAATAAAAATTTATTCTACTAAGATTAAAATTTTAACAAAATTTTTCTTGAGAAAAATAAAACAAAATTTTAAACAGTAGGTAATTATTTTTTTTTTTAATATTGAAATTATTTTTTAACAATATTTTTTAAAAATAATACTTTTTAATATAATATTAATTATTTTATTACATAAATAAAATAAAAAGATAAGTAAACTCTATGAATGGAAAATGAAATTAGCTAAATTTTTTATGCAATATTTTTTTTCCCCTTTTTATTATAAATTTCTTCGTTCCAATAATTAATCCAGGATAAACTAATTCGCCATTATTATGATATACATTTCCGTTGGTAATGACACGTTTAATAAATTGTTAATCAGCACGTCTATCAATACTATATTGATTTGATATCAATGCAATTAGATTGAATCAACAAAGCTTCTGTCAGAATTAATCAAGATAATACCATATATTTTTTGTGCGCAATCAGAAAAAGAATATTGATATGCAATTTTCCTATAACAATAAAAAAGTGATGAAGATTAACAATAATAAGAAATTTTTTAATTACTCGTTAATCATAGTTTTCCATATTATTTATTATTTTTTTTTCTTTAAAATTAGTTTTCTATTTTTGTAAAATTATCAATATTGCAACAATTAATAATTATTTTCTTTACTGTTATTTTTTATTCACTTATTTTTAATTAACAGAATTTTTATTTACTTCATTGTTTTTAATCTAGATTTATTTATTTTTTCTCTGTAGAATTACTTTTTATTCTATATAATTATTATTACAAATTGTTAATTATTTTCTTCAGTATTTTTTTTATTTATTCATTTAAGTATTTCCTTTTTGTATTCATTTTTAAATTACAGAATTATTTATTCCTTTTTATTTATTTTTCTTTTTATCTACTTTTTTCAATCTCTATTTTTTCTCTATAAAATTATTTTCACACCTTTGCAAAATTGTCTACATTATTTTTTTTGTAAATTTTTACTTCTCTCTCGCAACAATACAATTTTTTTCTCGCCTCAATATTACTTTTCCCTTGTCATTTCTTCATTGATAACTTTCACAAAAATCTTATCACCACACAACAATCAAATACATTATTATCTATTTTATTTTCTTTCCCACTTTTTTAAAAATAGGAGAAAATCATCGATTTTGAATAACAAAACAAGAAAAAAGATCCTTTCCCCCTCTCTGTCTTCAAAAAAAAAAAAAAAAAGAATATAATTGTATAGAATAGAGATTATGCAGCTGAATAAAATTGTGACATTTCCACCTGGGAAATTCTGAAGGACGTAACTATCGATTCCTCGTTATATGAGAGACGATGTTTATCTGTGAGCTTAAAAAATATGAATTTCATTGTCAGAGAGAAAACTGAGATTAATTTCAATATATTTTCCATCGTCATATTTTACAAATTGAGTTGACGGTTATATATATATATATATATATTTTTTTTTTATTTCATGATAATAATAAAAAATAAAAAGAAAAGAAAGAAAGAAACGATTCACAGTTATTTTCAAGAATCATAAAAGAGAAACGTATATGTATATAAAATATCACTTTAAAAAGTCAAGCGGAAAGTGTAATCGAGTGATAAAATGAATTCCGCTCATCATCGAAAGTGTCGATAATATCAAATGAGAAATGTGAATAATAAGGAAGTATTCTCCAAAGTAGAGTTTATTATTCAGAAAAAATTTCAATAAACGATATCCGAGGGTATTACAAAATTAAAGTCAAATGAATTTATAATTTTGTGAAAAATTCATTTTTTTTCATTCTAAAAATTAAAATAACTCTCCACAGTATTTCTTTTTCTTTTTATAATTTTATAAAGTCTCACTATAATTTATTATCTACTTTATTCACCGCTATTTCAAATTCACCAGTTTCAGTAAATTTAATTATTTATTTTCTTCACTTTTTTTCTTTCATATACCCGAAAATATAAATAAATAAATAAATTTAACAAGTCTCATTACATTTTACTATTTATTCTATTCACTTATTTACAATTAACAAGTCTCTCACTAAATTTCATTACATATTTTATTTATTAATTTATTTATCAATAATTTACAATATTTAAAAATTGAACGTTAACTTTCCGATCAAAAATAATTATCCATAAATAAATACCCCCTCCCCCCATCCTTAATTAAGAATAAAAAAGAAATTTTGAAAAAATTATGTTTTAAAACATTTTTTTTCAATTTTTTTCCGGATAATTTTCCTTTTTAATCCTGGCATTAGAAATTCGTGAGATCTTAAAGCGAGAAAGAGAAAGATCGTTGATTTTAAATATCGAGAGAAGGGATATAAAGAAAAATGGGGAATAAAATCAAGGAATATATTATAAAGAGGTCACTGCACTTGAAAAGAAATATTCACACATGAGTGAACGACAATTTTCGTGATTATACGCACACAAGAAGATAAAGAAATTTTTTTTGAAAATTACCTCATCAAAATCAATCACACGATAGGATGAGGGAAAAAAAATTTGCTTTCCTGGCAAACTCTTTTGATATACAACAATTATTTTTCAAATTCACAATTTCAAAGAATTGTTAATATAAAAATTCAGGAAGAGTTCAAGAAAACACGAATTTTCACACTAAACTACTCGAAAAAAATTATTAATTAATAATTTTCGATAGTAAAAAATCTTTTTTATATCCTAAGGAAAAAAACTTAATTTAAAAAAAACAGAAATATGGGTTTTCCAAACTAGGGAGTAAAATGTATATTTTAAACCTAAGGAATAAAATACTGTTTTTTGTTCCCAAGAAAAAAATACTTCTTTTGGTCTCTGAGGAACAAAATACTATTTTAATCCTAGGGAGTAAAATGTATATTTTAATCCTAAAGAGTAAAATGCTCTTCTTGGTTCCTTGGGAGTAAAATACTTTTTTTTGTCCTTAAGGAATAAAATACTATTTTAATCCTAGGAAGTAAAATCAATCGTTTAATTAATTCTAAAGAATAGAATAAAATATTATTTTAATTCTAGGGAGTAAAATGAATATTCTAATTCTAGGGAATAAAATACCACTTTTGGACCCTAGGAAATAAAATACTATTTTAATCCTAGGAAGTAAAATCAATCGTTTAATTAATTCTAAAGAATAGAATAAAATATTATTTTAATTCTAGGGAGTAAAATAAATATTCTAATTCTAGGGAATAAAATACCACTTTTGGACCCTAGGAAATAAAATACTATTTTAATCCTAGAAAGTAAAATCAATCGTTATTTCTAAAGAAGAAAATTCTCTTTTTTGTCCCCAAGTAACGAAATACTCTTCTTTATTTCAAAGGCAAAAAATAAACTCTTTTGACCCTAGAGAATAAAAACCTTTTTTTTCCCTAACGAATAAATTGTACTCTTTTCAATCCTAAAGAAGTAAAATTCTCTTTTTTCCCCAAGGGCAAAAAATTTCCATTTCTTCCAAACCACAATTTTCCAATCCCAACAAAGTATAAAATGTCCAGAAAAAAAAATTTCAATGCATTTCCAAACAAACAATACTAATTAGAAAAAAAAACTTGGGCAAACGAGAATTTCTCCTTTTTTCCAACAGAAATCAGTTTGAAAAGTCCTTCCCGAGTTACTTTTACTCATTAAACAGAGATACGTCCTTCGATGAATCGATTACGAGTACTTAACCTTCGGCGTGATATCAAAAGAGTTTGCAACCCTTTGAAGAGCATGCTATTGACATATTCTAAATAATAAATAAAAACTTGAAATTTACACCATTAGACATATAAATATTTTTTTCTCCAAGTGATAATAATCTTGTTTGAGTGTAACCCCATTTTTTTAACGATTGCCAACGCTCTCATAAAACTTATCGCTCACGAAACTTCATTATCTCTCCTACTATTATTAAGCCTACTCTTTATAATTATTCCATTCGATATAAAGATATACCAGTATAGAATAATTACTCTTTCAATTAATCAGAAGAAAATGTTTTTTTTCCTATTCGTTATAGCAACCCCAGGATATTATATAAAATAAAAAAAAAAATTTTTATTATTTTATTTTTTCTATTTTTTAATTATTTTTTTTAATATTTTCTTGCCAATAATATACTAAGAAGATTTAATATTTTTTTAATCATATTTTTTACTTTTTATAGTACTACAATAAAAATATGAAATAGAAATAAACATCCATTTTAAAGCGTTTGGATTTTTACCAACATGAACATTTCAAAGGAAAAAAGTCTTTTTTCAAAAGAAAAAAAAACTCATTTCTCGAAAATTCCAAGTTTTTTTGCGTCCAGCTATCGAAAAAAAACCAGAGCTTTACAAGCAATTGTACACAAAGGAGTTTCACGTGTATGAAGTGCGCGTGTCGGAAATCGCCATTTGGAGTGGAAATGTGACCACAGTCAAGGTTGTTGCTATGGCAAAAGCCGGACACCTTATCATGGGAAATTCTACCTCTATAGTATTTATCACTTTAAAAAAATAATCACACACTGATCCAAAAAAAAAAAAAATTCATTCAGAACAAAACCAACCAAAGATTCCCGATATAATAATTCCAATTATTATTAATTATTCATTCAGAAAAAGACCATTCAAAAATTCTCAGAACATTAATTACATAATTTGTATAATTATTAATAATAATAATAATAATAATAATAATAATAATAATAATAATAATAATAATAATAATAATAATAATAATAATAATAATAATAATAATAATAATAATAATAATAATAATAAAAATAATAATAATAATAATAATAATAATAATAATAATAATAATAAAAATGTATACAATGACTCGGAGTGATTGTTCATTCCAAAACATTTTCTTTATTATTAATTGGACCGAGTGATAGAATTAATTTTATAATTAAAAATAATAGCAACAATAAGTAATAGTAATATCAATAATTATAATACTATTATTATTAACGACTTCTAATTGTTAGTCTCGAACAAAAGAAATTTCTCCCATTTTTCATTCATTCATACCAATTAAATAATATAAATCAAAGCAAATGACAATTATTTGAAAAATTCACGTCATTTCGGATAAAATATTATATTTCAATATGATGTAATAAAAAAATAGTTTAGCGAGGGGGAAAAATAAAATCGAAACTTAGGATGAAATAAAAATATCGAATACCACTAACATTATTGAGAAAAAAAATCTATTATATCAAACCTCTAGAATTTAATATTATAGTTGGAAAAATTTTTATCACAAAATAAAATTCGCAACTAAAAATTTCTATATAATTTAACAAAAAATAATTATAAAAAATATTTTTAATTTTTATATTATTTGTTATAACCATTTGATTTTAATTTTTAAAAAAAGAGAAAAATTTTCAATTACTAAAATAAAAATTTTTCTCTTTTTTTTAAATTTGCAAATTGAAATTTTGATATAATATCACGAAACAGAGGACGAATTTAATTATATAAATGATCCACAAGTTCTGAACGTACATCGAAACTTTTTGACACTGTAAATATTTATAAAAATTACTATAACTATTTTAAAAGAAACAAAAACAAAATTAAACTTTCGTATCATTATAATATATTTTTTTAATACGTGTGACGTAGAATTATTGCAACAAAAAGTATTTTAGAAAAAATGAATAAATATCGATGTTTTTAAAGTTCTGAACGTTCAAATAAACGATATTTATTTTTTTCAAATTAAAATTTCTTTACAATAATTTTTTAACAATGAAAATTAATTATAAAGTTAGTAAACGATTAATTCAAGTAATTTAATTTTGATAGCAATTAGTAATTTATGAAAACACTTTCAATAAGAAACATGTCGTTAATTTGAACGTTAAAAACTTACGGATCATTTAAATAAATAAAATGTATGATCAACAATTAATTACTTACATTAATTAATAAATTTATTTAATGCGAAGCATTAAATTGAAAATCAAGTAGTACAAACATTTTTAGTCAGACGTCAATTGGTTTTTAAAAACATAATTGAAAATTAAGTAGTAAAAACAGTTTTAGTCAGACAATAATAAACTTTTATGAATTATAAGTAGTACAAACGATTTTAGTCAGACGTCAGTTACTTTAAAAAAAATAATTTAAAATTAAGTAGTACAAAAAATTTTAATCAAATTCTTGTCAAAATTACAATTATTTTCAAAAGTTTTCTAAAATTCAATAATTTTCAATATCTACTATTTCAATAAAATTTTCCAAAAGAATTCCATTATTAAAAAAAATTTGAATAAAATTCTACTCAAACATTCAATTATTTTCATAAATAATAAAAATTTTTATAGGAATTCAATTATTTACAAATTTTTTTTATAAATTTCCTTTGCAATAATTCAATTATTTTCATAAATAATAACATTATTACAGGGATTCAATTATTTTTATAAATAATAAAATTCTTTTAGGAATTCAATTATTTTCATAATTAATAAAACTTATTGCACAATTTCAATTATTTTTAATGCAATTTTAATCGAATTCCTCGAGAAATGTAATTATTCTTAAAAATTTTATTAAAATTCGTCCAAAGAATTTAATGATTTAAAAAATTTGTTGACAACATTTTTTATGAGAATTTAATTTCATGAAACATGAAATTAATAAATTATATATTTTTATATTTAAATAATTAAATTCTCGTAGAATTTACTAATGAAGATGGTTTTAAAAATGAATTTCAGTTAAATATTTAGATTATAATTAAATATTAAAAGCATTATAACGTGGATTTTTAGAAATAATTAAATTTTGAAAAAGTTTCAAGTTAAAATCATTGAAATTCTTAATTTTTCATATTTCTGAAAAAACAATTCTGTTGAATTAATTCTTTTTAAAAATTTAATAGGATTTTTATTGAAATTATTTCAAATTTTTATTTTTCAATATATATATTTAATTGCAGAATTTCTAAATAATTGAAATTTTGTAAAATTGAATTGTAAACGAATAAATTTGAAAATTCTCATAAAACTCATCGCAACGTTTCAATTATTTTTCATATAATTATAATTGAATTCCTTGAAAAAATTAATTATGTTCTTGCAAGTTTTAACAAAATTCGACAAAAGAATTCAATTATTAAAAAATTTGTTACTAAAATTTTTTATGAGAATTGAATTTTGAGAAATATTTAATTATTCAATAAATTATTTACTTTTGCATTTAAATAATTAAATTCTTGTAGAATTTTCTAATAAAAATTGATTTTTATTTCATAAAAATGAATTTTAGTTAAAATTTTAGATTATAATTGAATATTAAAAGCAATATATAGCGTAAATTTTTAGAAATAATTGAATTTTGAAATTAATTTTTTTTAAAAAGTTTAATTGAATTTTCTTTTATATTATTAAAAGTTTTTATTTTCTAATATATGCATTTAATTAAAGAATTTAGGAAGAATTGAAATATCGTAAAATTGAATATTGTAAACAAATGGATTTGAAAATTGCCAAAGAAATTTTTTGAAAATTATTAAAAATAATTGATATAAAGTAAAATTGTAGTTAAAAATTTTTGAAAATAATAATTGAATTGAAATAATGAAAATAATTTTGAAGAAGTATAATATTATTGTATAATATAAAAAAATGATTTTATTACTTGGTCATCTTTATAATTATTATAAAATATGAAGAAATCGATCACTCCGAGTCGAAGACTTGGAGTTATCGATATCTTTATGTTTTATAGTTATAAAAAAATTTAACGAACTAAAATTTCATTCATTGTAAAAAATAACACCAAAATTAATTATTTTAATCTTTTTTGGTGTTAATTTAATCTGCAACACTTTTTAATACCTAACGATTTACTGTGATTTAGTTCATTTCCAAAAACACAATTAAAAATTGAGTAGTAAAAACAGTTTTAGTCAGACGTCAGTTAGTTTTCTAAAACATAATTGAAAATTAAGTAGTAAAAACAATTTTAGTCAGACGTGAAAAAAGTTCTTGTAAATATTTTTGGGGCGCATGATTTCAGCCAAATTATTAAATTTATAATTGTCATATATTAGAATTTTGAACTTCATAATCATCATTTACTCGAAATTTAGGTGTCTATAATTTGATGTTGACATTATTATAATATTGAGAATTGATATTTGTTATAATTTACTTAAGTCAAATTTTTATTTTACAGATTTTCTAAGTATTATAAATATAAATTACAATAAATTTCGCACTATGAAATTGTATGTATAATAAATTTTTTAAGTATAATAATTTTGTTTCATAATTTCTATAGAATCTAGTTATAAATTAACATTATTTTTTAACTTGTGAAATTGAAAGTAATATAATTATTGAAAGTATAATATTTATTTCTTACAATTTGTATGAAATCTAATTATTATTTGAAATAATTACTGTTTTTCACATTTCAAATAACCGAAATTTAAATCCTCGAATTATTATTTGACATAATTTTAAATTATATAAAGTTTTATTTCTTATAATTTTCATTGAACAGAATTATTATTTAATATAATGTTTATTTTATAAACTTTTAATATTGCTTAATTTTTATATCACCGACGACGTAATTCACAATTTATTCTACGAATAAATGAAAATTTACTGTGAAAACAATGAAAATCTATTGTTAATTCGTAAAATATCCTGCGATTCAGGTATTCAGTGGCATAAAAATTAAGATATTTGAAAGATTTATAAAATAAACATTATTTTAAATAATAATTCTGTTTAATAAAAATTATAAGAAATAAAACTTTAAATAATTTAAAATTATGTCAATAAATAATAATTCGAGGATTTAAATTTCGGTTATTTGAAAATGTGAAAAACAGTAATTATTTCAAATAACACTTAGATTTCATACAAATTATAAGAAATAAATATTATACTATTAATAACTATATTACTTTCCATTTCACAAGTTAAAAATTATGTTAATTTATAACTAGATTCTATAGAAATTATGAAACAAAATTATTATACTTAAAAAATTTATTATACGTACAATTTCATAGTGCGAAATTTATTGTAATTTATATTTATAATACTTAGAAAATCTGTAAAATAAAAATTTGACTTAAGTAAATTATAACAAACATCAATTCTCAATATTATAATAATGTCAACATCAAATTATAGACATCTAAATTTCGAGTAAATGATGATTATGAAGTTCAAAATTCGGATATATGACAATTATAAAGTTAATAATTTGGCTGAAATCATGCGCCCCATATTTTTTAATATTCAGTAGTACAAACGATTTTAGTCAGACACGAATAAAATGAATTTAGTAAAGTTCTTGTAGACATATATTTGTAAATAAAATAGTTTTTGTGCATTTATTAGTATTGAATTATAAGAAAATATTTTAAGAAAATTTTTACTCTAAATCTTGATTTAGAGATTATCTCATCTGAGATAATTTCTTTCTAGGTGTAAATCTTATAGTAAAGATGTTTTCAATTTTTTCCTTATTTGCTATTATTTAAAATGAAAATTAGAATTAGAATTAGAATTAGAATTAGAATTATAATTAGAATTAGAATTAGAATTAGAATTAGAATAAGAATTAGAATAAGAATTAGAATATAATTTTAATTTAATTGGAAAAATAAATAAAAATTTTTCTAATGAATATAATATATATTTCAAAGGTTATATAAAATTTACTCTTCCGCAGAGGATCGAATTTTCCTTCTCAACATAACAACAGAAAGCAGGTATCTGATAAAATCAGAAACCCAAGAGAGTTTCCCTATAACCCGAATGGTATTTTCACGAATATATCTATACACACAGAAACGTATAAGTGAATTGAGAAACATTTTCCAGTGCGTGAAGGCCTTTATAACAGAGACACGACATTGCTTCTATCTACAGAGAAATTTTGATCCTAATACTATACAATAACTCTTCCATGAAATGAATTACAAACATCATAACAAAAGCAGATTTACCTAGAAATATTTTTTTTCCACTTTCAATTTACTTCAGAGAAAAATTCTGCATTTTTCATAAACCGCCGCGTTTCGTTTATTTTTAATTTAACCCGTGAGAGAGTTTGTCTCAACAAACAATCTGTATACGATTTGACGTTTTCCATTCCTTTTTATTAATTAATAATAAAAAAAACTAGTCTCCTCCAATACTTTTCATGTATAATAATTGTAGTAAAAAAAATGTCATTTATGATTTTAGAAAAAAGGAATTTCCAATTAAAAACTTTTCAATTAAAAAAAGATTTTATATTTTTTCTATTTTTTTCTTTTTGGAAAATAAAATGTAGGTATTTGTATAAAAAAAATGAAACGTTTTATTTTTTTTTCTTGAAAATCGAGTAAAATATTCATGTTGGAATTAAAATTTATTTTTATTTACAACGATCGTACAGCAATTGAATTTTACGATCATCAGTTTGTTTCTTAACTTTTCGAATGTATTTCGGTTTTTTTATTATTTTTAATATTTTACTGTCAATTATATTTTATTGCTTCAAACTGGCGAAAAATTGCTGAAAATAAAGGAAATAATTACATTTTTAATAAAAAAAAATATATAGTTTTGTTACAGTACCTTTAAAATTATTATCGACGATATTAAAAAAAATATAGGTACAATTTTTCGTTTTTTTTTACTGGTGGTAAAAAAAATATTGTTCATTAAAACACAGGATTCAAATACATATTTATTGTTTATTATTTTTTATTATTTATTTAATATTATCGATTTATTTGGCGAAAATATGAAAAATTGACAAATTCAGATTTTGCTGACCTACAGAATTTAGAGAGAATAAAAAAAAAAACATTCCTCTTAAAAACGACAAGTGTTCTTTTATTTTTAAAAAAGAAATTTTCCAAAAGTTTTATGCGCGACGATAGAAAACATCTTTTTAGGAATTCTAGTCATAAGGAAAAGTCGAATAATCTGATTAAGGTTATGGCACACCCTTCTACGCTCTGTCATCTCCTGCCCTCGTTTTCTCTTTCTCTCTCTTTCTCTCCCGACAAAATACGTGCTCTACTCTTCATGCTTTAGTCGTACACCCGGTTCATCTTTTCAAAAAATACTTTTTTTTTTCCTCCCGAACAATATCATATCAACTTATCACCAAGTCCAAAATAATTATCATCGAGTCCTTATCGACCAACGTGAAAGTCATTTTTTACTGTCACGAAATTTCTCACCGACAATCGAACTGCCAAAAAAAGGAAGAAAACAAAAAAACGAAGTAAAAAAAAGAGGAAAAGTAAAAAAAGTGAAAGAAAAGAAGAAAAATAGTAGAAAAAAGAAAAAGAGTTTAAAAAAAAGTAAAAGAAAAAGAGAAATAGAGTAAAAAAAAATTTCAGGCCTTTTTTTAATTTATTTATTTATTTATAATATTTTTTTTTTAATTACAAAACAAAAAAAAAATTCTACAAAAAGCAAATAGTTATTCAATTCTGAAGTTGAGAAAAAAGAAATGCGAAAATATCTCGAAATAAATAAAATCGTATTCTGAATTCTAAATTCAAATCATACGTTCAATTTGGATACAATAATTTATAAAATTTTCCACCATAAAAGTTAAGAATCAGTGTAAACTTCATTTCTAGAAACTGTACGTAAAATATGAGGGAAATTTCCCAAAGGATTTGGAAATCTGTTCCTACATGTAGATGTGTGACTCGTTAAAACTTTCTCAAGGTTTTTTGGATGTCAACTTTTACAGCAACTGCGAAAAGGTGAAGAAAGATGAAGAAAACTTTTCATTTTTTCGCAAACAAAAAAGAAAAATGAAAGCGTCACATATAAAATGCTTCAAAGAGCGTTAAATTTTCTATTTTAATATATTTTTCACATTAATTTCTTTATTTCTAGTAAGAAACAATTTATTATAAAAAATTTATTTAGAAAAAACAGAATATAATAATAATAATAATATAATCAATAATTTTTCTATTATTTATTATTATTATTATTATTATTATTATTATTATAAAAAAATTTCCTTTTCCTTATTAATTTCAATAAAAGAAAATTTTTCTTCTGTAGTCTTAAATACAAAAATCGTTGATTATTTATTAAAATTTATTTTTAAGACAAAGATAAAAAAAAACATTTCCATCGCTAAAGTATTTCTTTCGACTCGAACTATCTAAAAAAAAGTATTTAAGCAATAAAAATCTCCGATAATAATCTAGTCTGATGTATTTTTTTCAAACAATAATTACAGCCATAAAGAAAGACTGGATTACGTCGATAATAATTCTCCAGGTTGCGTTCAAGTTTACAACCTCTCGTGCGCGACAAAAACTCGAGATAAACAGATAATAAAAAAAAAACTTATCTCTCATTGTCAAAAGCAATTTATAAACAAAAAATACATTTCTCAGTAAAATAGAAACAAAAAAAAACCTTTTTATATTCTTCAAAAATAAAAATTCATTAATTTACCACTTTGATTAAAAGGCAGAAAGAAAATTCATCATCATCCTCAACTTTTTTTTTTTTAAAAGCAACACAACACCCAACGAATATATATAATCCCAGAGAATGAAAAATTAATTTCTCTTCAAAATTAAGGTTAAAAAAGAAATTAATTCACAACAAAGCTGTTCGCTCTTAATAAAAAAAACACAATTTTCTTTATTTTACAAATTATTAAAACAAAAATAATAATTAACATAAAAATTTAATTTTTTTGCTTTCTGTATATATAATTTATCACGGGGGGTCGTTTTATTTAAATACATCTGATTTGATTGCGATAAATATATCACATTGAAACATAAGGGTCAGAAAGTCCATTTGGTGTGTGCGTAGATAATCAGAAATTCGCGTGCTGTTAGACTATTTCGTTCACATCTCCCACACACACACACACATTAAAGAAAGAAAAAAGAAAAAAAATCTAATTTAAACTGACGAGATTTTCTGACTTGATGGGTACTTAAATCAATTTAATTGACAACGAACCTTAACTCGGTTAAATTTGCGAACAACATAGAGGAAAATTTGCATACACCAAAACTTAGTAAAGTTGCTCATTAAAATTTATCAACAAACTTGTAATTAAATTATAAAAGAATAAAAATTTACTCCTCGTTCCATTATATATAATTTTTAATATTAAAAACATATTTTCCATTTTCCTATTTGATTTAAATTGTGTGTTATGAAATTAAAATTTAAAATTCAATTAATATTTAATAACCTATTAAAATTAATTATATTACAATAACAGGGTTGCCACGTTTTTGCCCTTTTCAAATTCCCTGACTTTTCCAGGTTTTTAAAATGAAAATTTTTCTAAAAAACATTAATAACTTCATTTTTAAATGAATATTAAATCATTATTTTTTTTTATAGAAATTAAAAATTTTCAAAAATTTGAAATTCAATAACATATAAGAATATTTATTATTATTCTTAATTAAAAGTATAAAAAGTTCAAATTTTCAAAGATTTTAATTTGGAATTAATTTTTAAATCAATATTTATTAGTAATCTACGAGAATTCAATTATTTAAATAAAAAAATAAATAGTTTATTGAATAATTAAATGTTTGAGTAGGAATTTATCAACACTTTTTTTATTAATTATTTTCGAAAATAATAATAAAATAGTAGAAATTAAAAATCATTAAATTTAGGAAAATTTTTGAAAATAATTGAAATCCTGCCAAGAATTTCATTAAAATTCTTGAAAATAATTGCATTTCAGAGAAGAATGTTATTATTAATAAAGAAAATTGAAATAAATAATTGAAATAAATTTTTATTAGAAAATTCTACGAGAATTCAATTATTTAAATACAAAAATATAATAATAATAAATAATAATAATAATAATAATAATAATAATAATAATAATAATATAATATAATATTTTATTAAATAATTGAATGTTTGAGTAGGAATTTATCAACACTTTTTTTTAAATAATTAAATTCTTTTGGAAAATTTCAATAAAATAGTAGAAATTGAAAATCATTGAATTTAGGAAAATTTTTGAAAATAATTGAATCTTGAATTCTTAGCCATTGAATTTCAGAAAAAAATTTTATTATTTATAAAGATAATTAAAATTTTAACAAGAATTTTTTTTAAATTTTTAAAATAATCTAAAATTTGAACTGAAATTGATTTTAAATAAATTTTTATTAGAAAATTGTACGAGAAATCAATTATTTGAATACAAAAATAAATAATTTATTTTATAATTAAATGTTTCTTAAAATTGAATTCTAATAAAGAATTTTATACACAAATTTTTAAATAATTAAATTCTTTTGACGAATTTTAATAAAATTTTTAAGAACAATTTCATTTTTCGAGAAATTTGATGAAAATTATTATATTAAAAACAATTGAAATTCAGCCAAAAATTTTATTAAAATGGTAATTATAATTACCAAATTTTTTAAAGTAATTGAATTTTGGAGAAAAATTTTATTATTTATGTAGATAATTGAAATTTTGACGAGAATTTTTGAATTATTTTTTGAAAATAACTGCGTATTCTTGAGACCAAATTTATTAAAATTTCTTTTTAAATAATTGAATTCTTTTGTGAAATTTTATTGAAATAGTAACCATTTAAAACTTTTGAGTTTTGACAAATTTCTGAAAATTATTTAAATTTCTACGAAGAAATTTATTAAAATTATTTTGAAAGAAATTAAATTGTTACAAAGAATTTCATTAAAATTTTTGAAAATAATTTAATTCTTTGAAGAAATTTAATTAAAAATGTATTGAAAATATAATCAAAGGTTTTTAAAATAATTGACTTTCTTTGATAAATTTTATTAAAATTTTAAGCAGAAAATTTTTTTTTCAATTCCATTAAAATTGTATTGAGAATAATTGAAAGTCTGCGATGAATTTTATTATTTGTGAAAATAATTGAATCCCTGCAAAAAATGTTATTAATTATAAAAATAATTTTTAAATAATTGAATTTCTGGGAAATTTTTATTATTTATGAAAATAATGAAATCTTTGCGTAGAATTTTATCAAATTTTTTTTTTTAACTAATTGAATTCTTTTAGGAATTTTTATTAAAGTAGTAGATATTAAAAATCATTAAATTAAGGAAAGTAACTAATTTCAGAAGAATTTTAGTTAACAATTTTTTTTAAATGTAAGTTTTTTCTATATTATATTTCTAATGAAATTCATTTAAAATTGAAATTTTACAAAATTTTTAATCAAAATCTTTTAATGTTTATCTACTTATTTACTTATGAAAACTGTAAACGCAATTCTTTTAAAATTGAATTAATTTTGAACAATTTAAGTGAAATTAGATTTCAAGAATAAACACAATAACTTTAAAAACAACAATTTTCTAGTATTTCGATCAAAATTCCCTGACTTTTCCAGGTTTTTTCAAGGTTTATAAAATTCCCTGACATTTCCAGGTAAATAGATAAATAAATAAAATAAATAAAATTACTTATTATTGTTCAAACCAAACTAATAACTAATTTTTTATAAAAACCAATAATTATTAATTCATTATTCAAGTAAACTAAATAGTAAATTTAGAAATTCATTGATATAAGTAATATAATAATATAATATAATTCCTAAAATGAAATTAACAATCTACTCAAATATAATATAAATACAAAAATACATCAGTTAAATAAAACAATTATTTACATTCACATTTCTCTTTCTGTTATTAATATCTGATCAAACAAATTTTTATCAATTGAAATTCGATGGCTATTCGATCCATTTGTGAAATTTAATAATAACTCATTATTTTTTCTTGAAAAGATTCGTTACACTGGACTTCCTTTGTTTAACTTCCAAGTGACTAACGATGTCTGACCAAATATTGATTTCACCACTGAAATTCATATTAGCCTTATAATTATTGTTTGCGTTTTATTAATACCGAGTGGTTAAAGAAAAATGCTAAAATTTCATTCTCCGATGATTATATTACGACGAGAGGAATATTTCGAGTTATTAAAAAAATAATAATCTCACGTTTTTTTCCCTTTAAATTAAATCTTTTACATGAAAACTTTTTTTTTTAATATTATTATTACTAATAATATTATTAATTAATATTTTTTTTCGATTATATAACAAAATTGTAGGGAAAATTTTTCTTCGAAAATTGTTATTAATGTTTCATAACGTGTCGATATAGAGTATTATATAACAAAATAACAATATATTGACGTGTGAAGTTGAAATAAATGTTGAAGAATATTTTTTTTATAACCGACGATAAAAAGGGAAGAAAAAAAATAAATAAAACGAGACTGTCGAGTCAGATTCCATGTATGTGATTTAACGATGAGTTTTTTTTCAATAATTCGAGAGAGATGAAGAGAGTGTATGATAGAGAGAGAGAAAGAGAGAGTTGGGTGCGTGAAATGGAAAGAATTAACAAGCACCTGGCGGCTTGAAATTGCATGCTATAAAACTAGAGTTTAAAATATCGACCGCAAGCTAGGACGCATTGGTTAGCCTACTTTCCTTAATTCAGCAGCTTTAATAAGCCGGTGAATCCCCAGGAGTCTGTTAGAAACAAAGGTGCCCGCATATCGTTCATTTCGACACTTTCCTTGTTAGCTCTTGATTATCAAAAACCTCTTTTCAAATAATCTCCCAAGTGTTTCATTATTTTTTATGTACATCATTTTTTTACCTTCTCTTATTTTATGGTATATCTCTCGTAAAGGAAAGAATTAAATGTTATTTAAATGACAAAACGTAAAAATGTAAATAAAAAAATCAGATCTGCAAAGTTGAAAATTTTGCCTTCATTTCTAAACACACTTTTTTTCATTAATATTTTTATTTTACGAATTTTATCATTTGTATTTATTTCCATTAATTATTACAATTCAGTACCAAAAAAACAACTATTTTATTTACAAATATTTCTACAAAAACTTTACTTAGTTCACTTTATTCCTGTCTGACTTAAAATTTTTTGCACCACTTACTATTTAACTATAGATATTTTTATACTTTTAATATTGTCCGACTAGAATTGTTCGTACTACTTAATTTTTAAATATGTTATTAAGGAATATTTCTTTTTTAGGAAAAATTTTTTAGAACAAATTGAGACAAAAAACGAATTAAAAGTGTTGAAAAGCAACGTTTTAAAATGCTTTTCCTCTCAATTTTATATTCTTAGAAAAATTGTGAACGTCTGACTAAAACTGTTTATACCACTTTATTTTCAATTATTTTTTTAAAAACTAACTGACGTCTGACTAAAATCGTCTGTACTACTTAGTATTCAAAAATATTTACAAGAACTTTTTTCACGTCTGACTAAAATTGTTTTTACTACTTAATTTTCAATTATGTTTTTTGAATAACCAACTGACGTCTGACTAAAATCCTTTGAACTACTTAATAATAAAAAAATGTTTCCAGGAACATTACTAACTTCACTTTATTCGTGTCTGACTAAAATTTTTTGCACTACTTACTATTTAGCTAGCGGTATTTTTATATTCTTAACATTGTCTGACTAAAATCGTTTGTACCACTTATTATTCAAAATTATTCACAATAAAATTCTTATCCAAAATTCTATTATTTTCAAAAATTATAATAAAATTCTTGAAAAAATTACCATCAATTCAATGATTTTCAATATCTACTATTTTAATAAAATTTTCAAAAAGAATTCAATTTTAAAAAAAAATTTTTTTATTAAATTCTACGCAAACCTTTAATTATTTTCAGAAAAAATAATAAACATTTCATAGAAATTCAATTATTTATAAATTTCTTCGCAATATAATTCAATTATATTTCTAAACAATAATATTTTTACAGGGATTCAATTCTTTTTCTAAACAATAAAATTCTTTTAAGAAATTTAAATATTTGCATAAATAAAACTCATTGCAGAATTCCAATTATTTTTAATACAATTTTAATCGAATTCCTGGAAAATGTAATTGTTCTTAACAATTTTATTAAAATTTGTCAAACGAATTCAATTATTTAAAAATTTGTTGATAAAATTCTTTAAGAGAATTCAATATTAAGAAACAGTCAAATATTCAATAAATTATTTTTTTTATTAAATAATTGAATTCTAGTAGAATTTGCTAATGAAAATTGTTTTAAAAATGAATTTCAGTTATAAACAAATGAATTTGAAAATTCTCAAAAAACTTCTTCAAAAATTATTAAAAAATAATGGATTTACTTATAGAAAAATTTTAGTTAAAAATAAAAAAAAATTTAATTTTGGAGAAGTTACAAATTATTGCAGAAATTCAATTGTTTTCAAGAGTAAAAAAAATCCTTCGCATAAATTTAATTATATCAAAAAATCGTAAAATTATTTTTAGGAATTCAATTATTGTCATAAATAATAAAACTCAATAGAGAATTTAAATTATTTTTAATGCAATTTTAATTAAATTTCACGGAAAATGTAATTATTTTTAAAAATTTTATTAAAAATCGTTAAAAAATTTTAGATAAGAATTGAATATTAAAAGCAGTAAATTTTTAGAAATAACAGAATTTTGAAATTAATTTTTTTCAAAAAGTGTAATTGAATTTTTTTTATATTATTTGAAGTTTTTCTGACTAAAATTCTTTGGGAACGAAAAATTTTCCATGAAAAATGTTTTCATAAACTACTGATCACGATAAAAATTAAAAACTTGAATTTAACATTGAGAAACTTTATAATTAATTTTTTCACAGCGTAAAATTATTGTTTTAAAAATTTTAATTTGAAGAAAATTAAATTTTCCTTACACTTCTTTATTTTGTTTCACTTTGTAGTATTTTTGATTTACATTTATTTTCTCTTATTTTCTATTTTTATTTCATTTTCACATTTATTTTCATTTCATTATTTATTTTTATTTTCTTTTACTTCTCATTTGATTTTCATTCCATTAAATTTAAATTTTTTAATTTCGTTTTATTTTAAAATTTTAATTGTCCCTTTTTATTCGTCCTGTTTTTCTTTTTGCTATTTATTATTATTTTGTTTGTATGAAATTTTCTCTCATGAACAGAGGAATACAAATCCACAAGAGATAATACCGCCGCGACCAATCAATCTGTTCTAAATCACATTTCGTGTATCTATACGAATAATGGTTTTTGATTTAAATATCAAATATAATATTTTCCCTTTAAATACAATACGCGATCAAAGGATTTCGAAATTTGATTTTTCATCATTTTCATTTCTTCTAATCGTATATATGTATCGTTATTAAATATAATATATAGATTTCCACAAATAATATTCTCTCGATAATTATTCTCAATTGACAATAAATAATACGTTTATCATTAAAATAAAATTAATACTCATTTAAACATTATTTATAATAATATCAGAAATAATAAAGAGACCTAATGATATATAGTGATATTGGTTTTTATATATCGCACACATAAATTTTCATTTCTCTCTCTGGAATGAATTCTCCCTTTTCCGGGAAGAAATGAAAATAAATTATATGTATTACAATAAATCGTGTAGTATTAGGCCTTTTCGATACTTATTTCAAACAGAAAACGATTTAACGAAAGCAAATAATAAATTAAGTAATTTGCATACTAAAAATATCGACGAGAGAAAAATTCCTTTTTCCATTTTCAAAAAAATATTCTGTAAGATGTGCATATAAGTACCTACATTGAATGTAAATTCGAAATTGCTTTTCATGTAATAGATTTTATACAAATATTTTGATGCATTTTGTAAATTTTACGAAATATTTTCCATTTTTATTTTTTTTTTTCGTAGACGAGGGTTTTTACTTTCAAAAATCTATATAATCTTGAGCACAATTCCATTTTGCTATGTACCCTCTCTCTCTCTCTCTCTACATCGAAGGTGAAATTAAATATTGTCCGTCAAGAACGATTTAAAATGAAATTTACTATAAAATTCAATTTAACCTTCATTTTATAAAGAAGTTACGTAAGGATTTTTCTTTTTTATAATCCTTACTCAAAGTACTCATTATTGAAGAATCAATCTTTTTATGTAATAACAAAACTTACATCAACATAGGAAACTTTCTCTCATTACTCATCCATAAAGATTAAAAATTTAATTTAAAATTTAAAAAAATAAATTTAAATTTAAAAAATGTAAATTTAAAAATTAAATTAAAAAAATCGGATTTTTCCACTAAAAAAATCTAGTAATTTTTGTTCCTCATTATAATTTAATATTAATATGTAAATTTATACATAAATTGTACATAAATCTTCATTTTTATAACAATCTCTCGTAATTTAGTATTTTGATTGACGTAATTTCCGAAAGATTTCAAAAATGACAAACTATTTTGTAAAATAACATATCAAACTGAATATTAACCGATTAAAGAGAGAAAATTCCATTTGCTAAATGTGCAATGTGTATATGCGTATCATTTTCTTTATTATTGAAACGTCAATCGTACTTATAGTTTAAAATAATAACCGCATAATTCCGCGTCAATTTATTTAACACACAATATCAATATCATTCTATTATTATTATTTATATTTCTTCACCTAATTAACATATTATACTCTAATTACTAAAATATAAGTACCATTATTATCTTTCCTTGTATTACATTATCTAATAATAATATTATAAATTTAATTAATAGTATTATATGTTACTTATTAACCATTATTATTAATATTATTATTAGCATTATTATATTATTATTATTATTTTTATTTTTTTAACCACTATTTACACATTTAATATGTTTATTATTACACAAATTCAAATTACAACAAAAGAGAAAGTGTCTAAAATTAATTGTCACTTGATGGCTAATTAATAACATTGTTATTAAATTCATTCTTAACAAAATTTTTTTGCTAAATTTTCTTTTTATATTATCTAAAAAATAAATTATTTACACTTTATTAAAAAAAAAATAAAATGAAATAACTCATTTATCAGAAAACTTGTTAAAGATTTACAGGCATTGTAAAGAGAATTTTTGCAAATCGTAAAAATATAAATCCTAACATTGTATTGCAATTTCAGAAAGGACCATTAAAATTATTGCAAAATTGGTTGCAATTTTATCGTTTTAATGGATATCGTTACAAGATTTTAGTAGCTAATAAAGCAAGACTCGCAATATAGAGATTATAGTATCAGCTGTCTATATCAATATGAATCTTTAAAGAACAGGCTATACACAATATTCAACAAGTATATTATATATACCGAGTAGCGAATACAATAGTTATAAATATAATTTTGCGGGAATATTAAAATGAAAATAATTTCTTGTACTCCATTTCAAATTATAAATAACATTTTTTTTTATAACAACTTTTTTTAGAACAATAATTGTTTTTAAAATATTTTGTTTTAAATATATTTTCCTAAAGATGCATTTTTTTGAAAACATTTTTCTAAATATATTTTTTCATCGAAAACTATTTTTTTTGAATATATTTTTTTGAAAATTATATTTTTCTAAAAATATTTTTCAAAAAAATTAGATTTTTCTAAATATATTTTTCATCAAAATATCACAGTTTTTCTAAGGATATCAAATTGAGATAAAAAAACGAACTTTAACAAACAAAAAAAGTCGCTTTAGTCGATTAAAAATAGAAAAACAGTTGAAAAGGTCGTTTATTTAATTTAGTGTTGTCACAAATATTTTATTTTCTATTTCCCTGATTCTTCACTGATTTCTAAATTCAATTAATCAAAACTTGTATAATTTTGCTAATTAAAATATTTAAATACTTTTTATTTCTTTTTTCACCAGGAAATAAAATTTTAAAAATTTCAAATTCTGAAATTTAATAATTTCTAAAAATTAAAACTATTACCCTTACAAAAGTTCAATTATTTTCTACAATTTTTAACTAAACTTCATTTCTAAATCTGCTTTTTAATATTTTTCCGAAAGTTCTTCAAGGATTCAATTATTTAAATACAAAAATTCAATTTTTTCTAATAATTGAAACCGTTCATTATTCTTTTTAAAGATATTAAGGTAGAATATATTCAAAAATTTTAATAAATAAATTCGTAAAATCAACTTTTTAAAAATATTTCTAAATCATTTCTGAAAGACGCAATAGTTTTACAATCACATAACAATTAAATTTTTTTTTTTTTTAATTCAAGTTTGGTAAAATTTTTTTAAAAAATAATTTAAATTTAGTAAAATCTTTGAAAAATAATTATAATTTGCCATGAATTCTAATTGAATTCTTTAAAATAATTAACTTTAGCAAAAGTTTTAATAAAATTTCGGAAAATAATTGAATTTTCCAATAAATTTTTTAAAAATTCCTGAAAATTGGATTTAGACAAAAATTTTATTAAAATTCATAAAAATAATTAAATTTTGCAAACGAATTTTAATAAAACTCCTGAAAATTAAATTTAGACAAAAAATTTATTAAAATTTCTGAAAATAATTAAATTTTGCAAAGAGTTTTATTAAAATTATAGATGAATTAGAATTTTAATAAAATTCCAGGAAAAAAATCGAATTTTGCAAAGAGTTTTATTAAAATTCATGAAAATAATTGAATTTAGACAAAAAATTTTTTAAAAATTTCTGAAAATTGAATTTAGACAAAAATTTTAATAAAATTCCTGAAAATAATTGAATTTTGCAATAATTTTTTTAAAAATTCCCAACAATTGGATTTAGACATAAATTTTATTAAAATTCATGAAAATAATTGAATTTTGCAACGAATTTTAATAAAATTCCCTAAAATAATTAAATTTTGCAAAAAATTTATTAAACAAATAAATAATTGAGGTTTTAAAAAATAATCAAATTTTTGATGAATTATTTGAAAATAGTCGAGAAAAAAGTCGAAAAAATTATAATATCCGAGGCCTGAAAACTTCATTTTTTTGAAGATATTTTTTCGAAAACTATATTTTTCTGAATAAATATAATAAATAGTCAAAATAATTCCTAAGTCGAAAGAAGACAAATGTTAAAAAAAAATCGCAAATATATCTCTGTGATTAAAAAGAAGTTAAAATATTTTCTAAACGTCAAGTGGAGAAGAAGAAGAAAAAGAAGTTATAATCGAATACGATTGAGAACAAATTACAAATGGATTATGCTGAAAATCCCTTTTCTTTTCTTTTAGTTTCTGTACAAGAACGACAAAAAAATTGAAATCGTCGAAGAACACAAGACTCTCAAACAATACACAAAAGATAAATATTAAACTTTATCCACTAAAGCCCATATCATTTTTACAGGATTTAAAAACATAAACTATTTCTTTCCTACACTGAGAAAAATGATTAATTCTTTCTAAGTTTAAATTAGTGAAAAATAACTAATTTAATAGTAATAAATTAGTAGTTACTAATTTATTACTAGTTTTGTAACTAATAATTCAATTATAGTCAAATTTGATTATTTTCGTAGTTATTTTCTGCTAATAGTTATTTTGTACTATTAATTAGTTACTTCTTTACTAATAATTATTTATTTCTTTACTAATAATTAGTTATTTTCTACTAATTAGTTATTTACTACTAAACAATTATTTCCTATTAACAATTGGTTCTCTAACCTCAACCAATAAATTAACCAGCAGAATATTTTACTAACTTGAAAATTATCCTAGGAAAAATTCCCACCCCTGTCAATAAATAAATTACCAGCAGTATACTTTACTAACTAAAAATTATCCTTGAAAGTTTGAAACCCTAAAAGCAATAAATTAGCAGAAGCATTTTCTACTACCTAAAAATTATCCTGGGAAAAATTCCAACCCAAATTATCTTTTCTCACAAATTGGGAAACAAGATTATTTTTTTAACATTCCCCAATTTTTTTCCTATTTATTTATTTATTTATTTAAATAATATTGAGAACTTTTTTTCAAAAGTTAAGATTATTACCAAAAAAAATTAAGTGCCATTAATTCCTTTCATATACAATAAAGAAATTTTTCCATATTATAAAACTAATGGACACTTAAGATTTGAGTAGAAAAGTTGTGTTTATTTCTACTTTTTCGCAACCATACAGTATTTTCGAGCTGACAATATACATATACATTCTTTTTATGATGACTTGTGTATGTGTGAGTGTGGTTTTTTTTATTTACAAAAAAAGTGTATATATTCTTTGAAGGAGAGAAGAAAATGAGAAAAACGATAGAGAAAATATTTTAAATTTCTGACAAGTCTTTTGTAAACATCGTGTGTGGAATTTATTTAATAAGCATTTTTTTTATATAATGATACTTGTTTTTATGCGCATATTTATACACTAAGTACAATTACATTTTATGAATATGCAAACGTTAATTTAAGTTTATTTTCCCTATCTATATGTACATTTCCCTGCATTTTTCTCTCCGCATAACCATTTTCTTTCTTTTTATTTTGTACTTTCTTTTTATGTTCTTTTTCAAGAATGTAATAAAAGTGTATGAAAATTATTAATTATGTTACTTTTAAATTATTTATTATATTACTTTTCAATTATTAATTACTTTAATTTCAATTTATTAATTATATTAATTTTAAATTAATTTAAAATTAATAAATTTTTAAATTTTTTTTAAGTTTAAATTATTATTTATTTAAATTATATATAAATTACTAATTGGAGTTTCTTCTTAACTTTGAATTTAGAATTTTTTTTCTCTTTGGAAAAATTACCATTTTTTTACCTGCCTTGAAAATATATTTAATAAAAGCATTCGAAAAGTTTAAAATTTAAATTATTTACAGTGACATTTGGACATAAAATAAAACAAAGTTTTGACAGGGAAAAATATTTCGTTTTGGTGGTATTATTAATGTCTTATTTCATCTCTTCAAGCAACAAGTCCCTGGGGAATTTTTTTTTTCATTCCGAGTCGCTTTTAGAATAAAGGTAAAAATATTTTTCTAATTTTTAAATATTATCAAAAATTGTATTCATTATTAAAATTACTCTTTATTATTAAAAATAGTCTTCATCATTAAAAAAATCGTCTTTAATATTAAAAATAGTCTTCGTTAAAAATTGTCTTTTTAATATAAAAAATCCATTATAAAAGAAAATCACAGAGAAATATTTGCTTATTTATATCGAACAAAATAGCAAATAATTTTCCTAATGTGTGAATTAATTAAATTTATTATATTATTATATTTACTAATTTACTCAATAACCAATAGTAATTATAATTTTCCACTTCATTGATTTAAATTTTCTTTTCTCCAAACAAAAATACAAATATTTAACTAGAAATCAATGGTGTGGTAAATATTATTAAATTTAAATTCTAAACAAAAAAAAAACAAAGAGTTAACAATAGAATCGACTCTTAAAAGAAAAATGTTTCGAGAATATAATTTCATATGGTTATTCATATACTAAATAGCTGAATCGATCCACTGACATTGTAAAATAAATTATCCGGGAAGGTTACTTTTACACGAAAAGAAAAAAGAACGTAGGTACTAATTTTTGCAATAAGTTTAGTGCATGTAAGAAAAGAGTAATTAAAGTAAGAAGCTTATCTTATCTGATTATAACACTCAATGCACTTTCATTCTTTTTAACAACATTTATTCTCTCACTCTTACTGTAAAATTTAATTTTTCTCATTATTCAACTCTTTCGCTTTTTGCATATATATTTTTTTTCTCTAATATAAATATATAAAATAAACTCTTTCGAACTTTTCAATCAATTTTGTTGTAATTTCATTAACCGCATAAAAATGCACTTTGATCAAGTAAACTTTTTAGCTCTTGATAAAATTACTTTTCACGGTATTTAAATTTTTGACGAGAGTTTTCATTTTAAATAATAAATATAGAACATATTTTTTTTTTAAATACAAAAATATATTTTATGTCAAACTTAAAAATATTGAATATTAAAAATATTAAAAATAAAAAATATTAGAAATTAAAAATAATTAAAAATATTAAAAATATTTAAAACTGAGATAAATGTCGAATAATTAAAAAAAGGAAATTTTTCGCTTCAATCTGAGATATTTAATTTGTGTACACAGTTAAAATTATATGTACACAACAATATATTCTAGTTAATTTACATCCAAGTAACGTTTTCCTAAAACTTGTGAATATTTCATCTCGCGTTTCACAGTTATTTTCCATTACGACTCATCTCTCTGACGGTGCTTTCCATTACATTTCTATACATAACACTGTTACGTTTCATGAAACAAAAGAAGACGAGGATGTAAACTATATAGAAAATAAATATGAAACCCAGTTTTAAATTCTAATCGTCAAAAACTTCAATATTGTTCTGAAAGTGAATGCAACTAAATATTTCTTTTGTTTTAAAAAAAACCCTAGTTTAAAAATATTAATTCGAAGAGAAACTATTTGAATTGATTCGAAAAGAAATTATTCGAATTAATTCGAAGAACAATTTTTTTAATTATTAATTCCAAAAGAAATTATTTGAAATCAAAAAGAGATATTTTGAATTAATTCCAAAAGAAATTATTTAAATTCAAAAAGAGATTTTTTGAATTAATTGAAAAAGAAATTATTTAAATTGATTTGAAGAGAAATTATTTAAATTAATTACTCAAAAAATTATGGATTTGAATTCGAAAAGAACACTGTTTTGAATTAATTCGAAAATAAATTATTTGAATTAATTCGAAAAGAAATTATTTGAATTAATTCGAAGAGAAATTATTTGAATTAATTCGAAGAGAAATTATTTGAGTTAATTCCAAAAGAAAATTATTTGAATTAATTCGAAAATAAATAATGATTGTAATAACAAAAAAAGCAGGAAAAATGAAGAAATAACAAATAATGTGCAAAATAGAATATAAGAAAAAACAATGGCGAAGAAACAAAACAAATAAGCTATATGTATAAAGAAAAAGAAACAAAACTAAGTAAAACGAAAAACCATTACAGAAAATAAAAATGGATGTGTATAAAGAAAATGGCACAAACTGAATAAAAGCATACATATGGAAAAGTTAAATAAAACATGGACGAACTAAAATAACAAAAGCAGGGATGATAAAAAATTGTTTTTTTTTAATTCTCTTGATTTCAATAAATTTATTTATTTATATTTTGTTTCCATTCCTTTTAAAATTATAAAATTAAATTATAAACAAAAATTGTTAAATTAAAATAAGAAATATAGTAAAAATATTTTCCAAATAATCAATTCGCTCGAAAAGATCTATAGATAAGTAAATAAATAAATGAGAAAAAAAATTAATAAATAAACAAAAAATAAATAAAAAAAAATAATTAAATAAACAAAAAATAAAAAAATACATAAAAAATAAATAATAAATGAACAAAAAAGTTAATAATAAATTAAAATACAAAGTAACTATTAAGCAAAAGTTCGTGAAAAAATGTTTTTTTTTATTATTTTTTAAAAATAAAATATAAATACCAACGCGCCTGATCGATTATTGGATTGCACTACTTGTTGAGAAAAATAATTTATTCAGATAATTGTAAAATGACTTTTATTTACTTAAATTCACTACTTATATAAATGTTCGAAAGAAAAGTTTAATGTCGGACTAGAATAAAAAGTTTCTTCTCTATTTCTATCTGTCGGACAATTCAATTGTGTACTACTTTTCATTTAACTTATTCTCAACATTAAATACTTTTCAAGTATTCCATCAAATTGAAAAATAAGAAAAAAATATTTCAACTACGTCTTTATGAACACGAATATTATTACAAAACAAATCGACACATTCAATAAATTGGATTTTATATTAAAAAAAACAAATAACAAAAAAACAAATAAAAAAAAACAAAAAATACAAAATACAAAAAAGAAAACAAAGAAGAAAATAGAAAATACAAAAAGAAACTAAAATTACACAATAAATAAAAAAAATATTAGAAAAAATAAAAAGCAACAAAGAAAAAAAAACGAAAAAAACGAGAAGTACAAAATAAAAACACAATGAACGAAAATTACAACAAAAATGAAAACGAAAAATACATTTTATGTAAGTCAAAATATAAATAAAAATATTACAAAAGAAAAAAAAATAATAACTCACACTACTGACAAAATTAACAATTTAGTCTGATGAATGATTGACTTACACTACTCGACAAAAAAAATCTACGAAATTCCTACTATTTCCATAATTTTTATTCCCAAATTTCAAAGTCCTATTTTTTTATTATCAGAAAAAAAATTCTAATCGCAAGAATTTCAGATAATATATATTTCACTTTGCAAATAATAAAAGTTTACTTTATTCATTTTTGTTTCCATTATATGAGCATAAAATTTTTAAACATTTTGTAATAAAGAGCTTTTTTTACATCCACTTTTTCCTTCTTTAAAAATTATTCCCAAGGAAAAAACTAGTATAAATCACTCTAGCAAAGAATATTCTCTTGAAGGAATAAATAATAATAAATTTTAATAACGTACCTTATACGATTCTAAAAGAAAAATATATGGCAAGCAAAATTTTTATGTATAGAAGAGAGAAAGAGTATTTAGTGAAATTTTAAATGAAATATATTTCAAGCATTTATTGACTAAAGATTATATTTTTTTCAATTTTTTTTTTTTTAATTCAAATGACTTGATAATGGAAAAAAATTCTCAAAGTATTATTATTGTGCAGTTATATAATATTCATTTAATTGTTCACACTCAATTATTCATCATTTTCGAGATGGACTATTCACTCTATTAATATTTTATTTCGAATTGTTAACTATTAACTATTAGATACTAGTTTGTATTTAATTTCGATTAATTTTTATTTTTATTTTTAATTTTATTATTATTAGTTTTATTTTATTTCCGTTTAATTAGTTGACATTACGTATTATTTGGTTATCACTTTTTGTCGCACTTTCTTTTCTCAAATCTCTAGAGAAATTCGAATTAGCAATATCACTAATTAATTAGCAAAGAATTTTCACTACTTTCATACGAAAATTTTACTACTTTTTTAGTTGTTTTAATTTTTTTTCTAATTTTTACCATAATTTTACTACTTTCCCAACCGATTTAATTTTCTCTTATTTTTACTAAAATTTTGCTAGAAATTAGCAATTAAATTTTTACTATTAGTCAAAATTTCAACTAATTTTAGATACCGGACTATTTTTCGATTATTTTATTCTAAATTTACAAATTGCAAACTGAAAGTAAATATAGTTCACATTTCGAAGAAACGAAAACTCAACATAAAAAATAAAAACGTTTATTTGGTAAATTCAAGTTTTTTTTTTAATTTTTACTAAAATTCAAGTGGAAAATTACTAACCATTTAGTCAAATATTTTAACTCCTTTTAATTACCAGACTAGTTTTCACTAACTCATATTTAGAGAGAAAGAGAGAATGAAAATTCAACATCAAAGAAAATTCCGAAAATAATAACGAATGTAAACTGTTACGCTTAAAAATGAAATTTTCACATATTTGTATTTCAATTCCGCTCAATTTAATATATTCCCAAAAGAAAAATAAAATTTTCTGAATTTAATTGTTGTAATGAAAATAAATTCTCATTTTTTTTTTCTACAAATTTATTACTTTATTTAATTAATTTAAATTCTAATTTAGAAAATTAAAAGAAAATTAATTAGAACAAATATTTTTTTCGATTCAAACTCTATTCAAGTAATAAATAAATATAATAATATAATTATTATTAATAATAACAATAATAGTAAATAATAATTAAATTTAACATAAATTTTGATCTACTTTCGAATAAAAAATAATTCTATATAGAGTTTTTGCTTTTGAATTATTTTCGATAAACTTTCGCCTCGAACAACTACAAATTTCACTACATCACCGAAATTTTTATTTGTTTCAATGAAGACTTTCGCTATTTTAAAGAAACTTTTCAATGTTCCAAGTGAATCTTTTTTTTCTGTTTGGATAATAATTTAATTTCCCTAAAGTTTCGAACATTCAAATAAACGACGCGATATTTTTTTACTTCTTCCATTTGAATTTTATTTGCAAAATATTGTTTTTTACAATTAAAAAATTAATTTTTATCTAAATAAATATTCAATTATAATATTTTTTCTTTCAGTCGAGTAATTTTAAAAAATATTAAAGCACAAAAAAACTATTTCGTTCACTTAAACGTTCAGAAGTTTAGGAAAATATAATTTATTATTCTTTGGATGTTGAATTAAAAATAATTGTATGTCTTTAATGAAATGTATGTAAATAAATGAATAAATAAATATGTTGATAAATAATAAGTAATACGTAATAATAATTGTATTATTCATAAAAAGTAATAACAACTAGCAAAAAAATTGTAGTAATGCATTCAACTGGATTTAAATTTATTTCTAGCTACTTCTTAAATTTGAATTAGTACATTTTACTAATAAAATTAGTAGAAATTACTATCAATTAGTAAAATATACTAATTTAAAAGCAAAAAATTCTAAGAATAAAATTCTTTTTGCTGAAATAAATTAGAACTTACTATTTATTAGTAAAATAAATTGAATTTACTAATTCCGAAGCGAAAAGTCAGTTTCAAATTCAAATTAATAAACACTTTTAGTGATTTAAATTTGAAGAGTAGATTTACATTTTTACTGTAGTAAAATTGTTATAATTTATAAATTTCAAATTTAGTTACAAGTTAGAATTATTATAATTTTTATTAATTATCAATTAATAATAAATAATATTCATACATTTAAAATTAAATTTACAAATAAACAAATCAACAATTTTTCTACCATAAAAATGAAAATCATGATTATTAATAAATTTCAATCCATATTGAACATATTAAAAATATTTTGACACCATTTGGTATAAAAGGATAAAAATTTATTTATTTAAAACAATATTCTCGATACGAGAATAAAATTTAACTGAAAACAGACAAGATAACTTGTCTGTCACTTATCACCGCTCTTGTTCTACATAAACTTTTATTTCCTCCCTTGAAAACCCTTCCACCCTCTTCTCGCACATCTTATCTTCCAACGACCATTTTCTCCACTTGACAGTTGGAAACTTTACATGTATATACATTTAATGCGCGTATATTCGTAGAACTAAATTTATTTTTTAAATTATTATTAGTTACGTAACAAAAATAATATTTAAAAAAAAACATTTATAAATAATAACAAATGAAGGCAAACGAAAAAAGTTTTCCTTTTATTTAAAAAAAAAAACTCGCCTGACGAAATATAAACTAATACTACTTACATTTGAGTGAGAAGATGATTTTTTTAAAAAAAACAGTTCACACAACTCGTTGAAAAAAATATTTGAATAATAATAATCCCCCCCCGCGGTGAACGAGAGACGCGACTTTAACAAATGTAAAACACGTCTCGATCCAACGTGTGTTTTAATTGAACTAATTAATTGAATCGCGAAGGATATATAAACGTGGCCTCTATGGGAAACATGCACACGATTTAGAATATAGTCAGAGAGAGAGACGACGAGAGACCACTTGTAGCGCCGACGGATGACCGGGCGCGTAAACCAGACTGGCGGGTTGGCAAACAGGTGAGAGGGTCGCGTGTCTCACTTCCCCTCTACACCCCCTCCTCTAACTCCATCTCTCTTACCGACCAATCTCTCTCCTACTCCCAGAAAATCTTCTCCCCCATTTACGAACTCCCGGATAGCCATGGTTCTCCTTTACCCCAAACCCCCTACACAACATTCGAGCGCGCAGGGGGTTTCGCTTCGAGCGCTTGCGTCAAAAAGCTCGCCATCGATCTATTTCAAGCTCAACCCTGTATATATATAGAGAGAGAAAGAGAGAGAGAGTTCTCCTGTTGAGGCCAGGCCTAGCCTTCCCTGCCAGCCTTGTGTTTCCTTCCTTGCCTGCCAACCTGCCTGCGAGAGCAAGAGTAACTGACAAGAGACTCTTCTTCAAAAAATGCGGGGGCATTTACGCTGCTCTCAAGAGCCTGGGATTAAGAACGAAATGAAGGGTCTTGTACACACACACACACACATTCATATATACATGTAATCCTACGGAGATGCTTTTATACGAAACTGTGATACAATCTCTCAAACACAAATAATATATGTTCAACACGCACCAAAAATTTAATGCTTTGTTCAATTTTGTTCTTGTGAGAATTTATTAATATTGCGCGCACATATCTCTAAATATAACCTTGAATCCCTAAAAGTCGAAAATTGTTTCTTTTTAAATTTTTAGTCATGAAAGTGTCGCTAATTTCAATTTCACTGACGATTTTTCTCTCTAAATTTAAGGGGAGACCCCACCTTAATTTTGACCCCTTTAAAATAAAATTATTAAAGGAGGTAATATTTTTTTTCTTGCATCATTTTTAACCTGAAAACATATAAGATGGTCAAAAATATTTAATTTTAATTTTTGAAGAGGTTAGAATTTTTTTCTTCTGACCTATTGCATATTATTGCAAATCCATGCGAGAAGTTGTTTAGAATGGAAAAATATGCATGGAAAAAAATTTTAGTTAAAAAATATTAAAAACTGTAAGAGAAGATCGATTTTTAATATTCAAATCTTTAAATTTTGCCGAAATTTCGAAAGCCGTAAATCTTTAATTTTTTTCATGTGTATATTTACGTACACAGTAAAAAGTAAATCTTAATTTAAGAGCTGCCTTAAATTCAACACTGTCTGCTATAATGTTAAAGGATACGAAAAACGTGCGTAAATTCAACATTGACTGTCTTAAAAATGTTGCATCTTAATTTAAGGCAGCTTTCGTGCCTTAAAATAAGATTTTCTTTTCACTGTGTAATTTGATGCTATTATTCAAAAAACATTGTTAAAATTTATATTTAGCTCATTTTCTTGGTAAATTCCATAAAAATCATAGTCCGAAGCTTTTATGGTATACTTTATATATACCGAAATAAATGCAAAAAGTCATGATTTTGATAGTTTTTACCATGAAAATGAGCTAATCGTCAATTTTAACGATGTTTTTTCGACTCAGAGCATCAAATTGGAAAAAAATAAAGGTTCAGGACTTCCGAAATTTCGGCAAAATTTAAAGATTTGAATATGAAAAATCGATCTTCTCTTACAGTTTTTAATATTTTTTAACGAAATTTTTTTTCCATGCATATTTTACCATTCTAAACAACTTTTCGCATGGATTTGCAATAATATGCATTAGGTCAGAAGAAACAAATTCTAACCTCTTCAAAAATTAAAATTAAATATTTTTGACTATCTTATATGTTTTCAGGTTAAAAATGATGCAAGAAAAAAAATATTACCTCCTTTAATAATTTTATTTTAAAGGGGTCAAAATTAAGGTGGGGTCTCCCCTTAAATTAATTTAAAGTAACTAATAAGAAATGAATCACTTCGTCATCTTAAACACAAATTTTCAATTTTTTTTTTTTACATCTATTGGTTCAAAAATCTTATAAAAACAAGGCTCGAACCACTGAAAATACAAAAAATACGGATTTTAAAAACCAAAATTGAAAAAATTACTGACCATTTACGAACCGATTACAGACAAAATTATAAACAATCCGAATCCAATTAGTGAACATTTTGCTTAAAACTATAAATTAAATTTTTGCAAACTATAAAACATGAAAACATCGATTGCTCCGAGTCGAAGACTCGGAGTGATCGATTTTTTCATGTTTTATAATAATTAAAGATGACCGAGTGATAAAATAATTATTTTATATTTATAATAATTAAAGATGACCAAATGATAAAATAATTATTTTATACAAACGCAGGGTTGCCACAAAAATTTAACTTTGTTTTTCCCTGATTTTTCCCTAATTTCCAGAAAGAATTTTGACCTTTTCCCTGACACTAAACACAGGGAAAACTGAGTGTTGTTTTAACACCGAATTTGGTGTTAAAATAACACGCAACAAATTTTACCCTCGTAGGCGGCGCCACGTTCTATGTCGTTTAACATTGGCTAATTTCACACGCAACAAAAATCACACCAAGTTTTTTCTGTGAAAAATATTCTGATTCACTTTAAAAATGATTAGAAGCTCAAAAAAATGTTCGAATATTTGCGAATTTCTTTAATTATTGCAAAATTATTCGAAAAACAATTATTATTGTTTTATTTACCATTATTATTTTTCACTAGGAATTAAAATTCTTCAAAACATTCAAATTCAAACCTTCTTGAAATTATAAACAACTTATAAAAATATTATTATAAACATAAAGAAGTCCATCACTCTGAGTCTTCGACTCGGAGTAATCGATTTCTTCATGGTTTTATAATAATTAATTAACGATAATAATTAATTAACGATAATAATCCAGGGATAAAATTATTATTTTATATAAGAATATTGTTACTCCTATTCCAAATTATTTTCATCATTTAAATACAATTATTATTTTCTAAAATTTTTAACTAAAATTCTTCTTTAAATCAATTATTTAAAAAGATAATTGAATTCTTGTGCAGAATTACTTAAAAATTTTTTGAAAATAATTGATTTCTTGAGACGAATTAAAAGTTATTTATAAAAATAATTGAATAATTGCAACGAATTTTATTATTTTATTGAATAATAATTGAATGCTTCTTAAATTTGATTTCTTTCGTTGAGTTTCAATAAAATTTTTAAGAATAACTGCATCTTTCGAGGAATTTATTTTAAATTGTATTAAAAATATTTAGAATTCAGTCGAGAAAATTATTGAATTCCTAAATGAAATTTTATTATTTATAAAAATAATAATAGAACACTTGCGAAAAAAAGTTAAATCTTATTAAATTTTTTTTAATAATTGAATTCTTGTGAAGAATTTTATAAAAAAATCTTTTTTAATAATTGAATTTCAGTGAAAATTTTTTATTTATAACAATTTTTGCAAAGAATTTTATTTAAATTTTTTGAAAATAATTGAATTTTTAGAGAAAAATTTTGCTGTTTATAAAGATAATTGAATTCTTGACGAAATATTCGTTAAAATTTTTAAAAATAATTGAATTTCTTCGAAGAATTGTATTAATTTTGAAAATAATTGAATTCTTGTGATGGATGTTGTTATTTATAGAAATAATTGAATTTTGCAAAGATTTTTTTTTTAACTTTTAATTTTCAAAGATTTTAATTCGAAACCTTTTCAAAATTCAATTCTTTCTAAAACTCCATGTTATAATGCTTTCTTATTCAATTATTATCTAAAATTTTAACTGAAATTCATTTTTAAATCAATTTTTTTTAGAAAATTCTACGAGAATTCAATTATTTAAATACAAAAATAAGAGAGAAAAATAAACATTGAATTATTCAATAAATTATTATTTCTTGAATAATTAAATGTTTCTTAACATTCAATTCTCCTAAAGAATTTTATCAACAAATTTTTAAATAATTTTATTTTGACGAACTTTAATAAAATTTCGAAGAATAATTGCATTTTTTAAATTAATTTAAAATTGTATTAAAAATAATTTAAATTAAATTAGTGAAATAAATAATGGAATTCATGTTAAACTTTTATCACAATTTTTAAAAATTAATGAATTCTATAAACAAATTTTGTTAATTTTTTTAAAAATAATTTAATTCTTTAGGAAAATTTTATTTAAATAATAGATATTGAAAATAATTCAATTTCGACAAATATTTGAAATTAATTAAATTTCTACGAAGAAGTTTAGTAATATTTTTCGAAAATAATTCAATTGTTACGGAGAATTTCATTAAAATTTTTTTAAATAAAAGAAATATTTAGAAAAAATTTTCAAAAAATTTATATCCAAGAGAATTTTTTATTATAGGTATTTTTTTAAAGAATAAATCGATTCAAAAAAAATTTCTCTACTCTATAAGAAAATTATTTAGAAACTGTTGCCCTATATCCAAGTATAATTTAAATAAACTTATTCTTTCCATGTGTAGATGAATAAACAAAATGTCACGAAAGGGAAATTATATAGACTAAGTTCAAATATATACAATTTCGTAATTAAACTCAAGAAGTTTATAGTTAACGAGATAGGGAAATCGTAATCCCATAAAGTTGTAATTAGCAATAATAATAATAACAATAATCGTAATATTAATAATAATTAGAAATGCAACCGTAATTAAAATAATTATAATAAAAATATTAATAATAAAATAATACTAACAGAGATATTATTTTTATTATTTTATAATTAACAATGATAGTAATAATAATAATAAATACAATAATAAAAAAACGTCTTGTTTTAAGACATATTTGGACATCTTTTACAGTGATCTAATTATTTGAAAAAATTTTTTTTAATATTGATAGAAACATATGAGAGAATTATATTATTGGATTATATACATACATTGTATATACGTTTGACTATATGTATAATATTTCTTTGTGACAAAAGTGAAATGAAATTTACTAATAAAGATAATGAAAATCTATCATATTGAATGAGGACTGCTTTTCTCTCGATGCTTTCAGAATTTTTTGTATCTAAAAAGGAAATTCATTTAACCTCCTCTACCTTTTAAAAACACTTTGAAAAAAGTGATATTTAATTTAACGCTCTAGTTTGTTATATACGAATGAAAGTGAATAACAGTGATAATTAAATTTTTCTCTTAGTATATCTACACATATTTGTCAAAGTACATTTACAATTAATATATCGAAACTAATTCACTTCAATTAATCTTATTCATTTAATTTTCTAAATATAATCAATATTCTAAATTTAATTAATTTTCTAAATTTTAATTAATTTTCTAAATTTAATTGCTTTTCAAAATTAAATTATTTCACTCCAAATTCTTTAATTATTACCAAAAGAAAAATAATAATTCAGATTTAGAGAATATTAATCCCCAGAAATACGAACGAAAAAAAATACCCTAGAAATGTTAATAAAAAATAAATAATCACCACTTTCAGATAAATATTATAAAAGAAAATAAAAATATAAAATATTTTTTTTCCTACCATAAAGAATGTCACCACAGGAGAATTTTTTTTTTACTTAATCCCGAAAAAATCCGGATTCAGAGCGATACATTTACATATCGATTGTCTTTATGAATAATGTATCGTCTTTTGATAACTCCATTGTAATTCCTGCACAAAGTCTAAAATTCTAAACGGGATGAAAAGGATCTGCTATTTTTTTATTATTAATAAAAATAAAATGGTAAAAAAAAACCACCAAAAAAGTATTAAAATAAATATTAAAATTATTTTGTATAGTATCGTGAAATTTCAAGTATTTATATCCTTCGCTAAATTCGAATAAATTATAGTTTGATGTAATTTGATATTTCATCAAAAACCACAGGACTTTGTAGATTTACATTAATTATTCGAAAGGTTACTCATTATTCACATCACATCCAATGGGGAATTTCCTTTCTCGAATCCCTAAATAATAATTTTTTACACACACACACATTATTTTTTTAAATTTTAATTTCGAAAACAAATTCAATTTGCAGAATTCGTTTCTTTTTAATTGAAGAATTTTGAAAATTCAGGGAAAAAACAACAGTTTTCCGAAATAAAAATTAGGCTTAAATTCTCTTTGGGCTTAAAGGCAAATGAAAAGAGTGAAAAACAACAATTTAAAATTTGTTCACTCAATTCAAAAAAAATCGTTTTTCGTTTTCAATTCGTTTTTTCTAATTGAAGTTTTTTGAAAATTCTCCCTCACTATTTTTCAAATTGCGATCAGATTTTTCCCGAAAGCCCTATCTTTTGTAATTCAAATCCAAAAGAAACTAATCAGAAAAAATTGTCCCACACTAAAAACAAGTATAGTACAATAAAAAAAAAGCCTATAAACAATTACGATTCCTCCCCTACATTCAATCCACTTTAAAAAAAAAAAAAAACATGAAAATCCTGCTTTCAACATATTATAGAGACAATGTCGCATAAAATGCCACACGCCTTTTAACACAAACCATTAAATTGATTCCAACCACTTTTAATTTAATTGCAACTTTTACAAAATGAGGCTCACATTGTACAACACAGTTTAGTATAATGTGTACCCTCATCACATTAATTTCCACTAAATTTACACAATTCAAAATTTCTTCAAAAAGAAGGAAAAGAAAGAAGAAAAATATTTAGGTCAAGAGAAGCTCAACCATTAACGTCAATTGTAATTACTTCGGTCAGAATAGATATTCTCCTCTCACTATTCTTTAATCTGCTCTTTCCAGGATGTATTCTCAAGAAGAAAGATGCTCCCTGAACAATTACTTGTCCCACTCGACAATTCTACATTTTCAGTAGTAACTTTTTCCCGTCGAATTAAAGTCACGAGTAATAAATTCATTGCTTGTGTGCCAAACAAAAGGATTTCATTAGATTTTACAAAAAGGAAAAAAAAAATTACCATACAGAAGTTTCCTTCTTCTTTCGCCGTATATTTAAAAATAGAAATGAGTCATTGTTCCCTTCGCAATAATATTGTTTTCAGAAAATTTTATTTTACACTCAGAAAAAATATCGTGTAATTTAATTTTCACTTTTACTTTCACTTTCAGAGTTTTTTTTCACTTTAAAAAAAGATTTCATTCTTATTTTTACTTTCACTTTTCTTGAATTCCATTTTCACTTTTACATTAGCTTTGAAAAATATTAATTTTCACTCTCGAAAAAAATTAAATTAAAAAAAAATCAAAGTAAAAAGGAAAATTTTTCGAAGTGAAAATGAAAGTATAAAGAAGTAACTAAAAACAAATTTTTATTTTCACTTTCAATTAACTTTTATTTTCACTTTCAAAAATAAAATGAAATTTAAAAAAATGAAAGTAAAAATGAAAATCTTTTGAAGTGAAAATAAAAGTATAAAGTAACTAGAATAAATTTTTATTTTCACCTTCAAAAATAAAATAAAATTAAAAAATCCAAGTGGAAATGAAACAAAATAATCGCCCCCTCTCAAAATTTTCTATTTTTTTAGAAGTTTATTTTTTTCCATTCAGTTTCATTGATATTCATTTTTCATTTTGACAAATTTTCAATATTGTTTATTATTTTTTAAATGAAAATAAAAATTGTACAAAATGATTACAGAATTGCGAAAAAAAGTAGAAATAAAAATTCTTCAAAATGAAAATTAAAGTGAAAATAAAAATTTAGGTTTTTAATTAATTATTTTTTATATGAAAATAAAAATTTTGAAAAATGATTACAAAATTGCCAAAAAAAAGTAGAAATAAAAATTCTTCAAAATGAAAATTAAAGTGAAAATAAAAATTTAGGTTTTTAATTAATTATTTTTTATATGAAAATAAAAATTTTGAAAAATGATTACAAAATTGCCAAAAAAAAGTAGAAATAAAAATTTTTCAAAATGAAAATTAAAGTGAAAATAAAAATTTAGGTTTTTAATTAATTATTTTTTATATGAAAATAAAAATTTTGAAAAATGATTACAAAATTGCCAAAAAAAAGTAGAAATAAAAATTTTTCAAAATGAAAATTAAAGTGAAAATAAAAATTTAGGTTTTTAATTAATTATTTTTTAAATGAAAATAAAAATTTTGCAAAGTGGTTATAAAAAAATGCAAAAGAGCGAAAATATAAAAACTACGAAAGTAAAAATGAAAGTGAAAATAAAAAACCTATCCAAGTTTTTCGATTTATTATTTTTTGAAGGAAATTTAAAAATTTTGCAAAGTGATTATAAAGAAATACAAAAAAAGTGAAACAATAAAACTATCAAACTGAAAATGAAAGTGAACATAAAAATCTTTTAATGTGAAACTGATAATAAAAAACAATCAAAGACAAAATGAAAGCCAAAATAAAAATTTAGGTTTTTAATTAATTATTTTTTAAATGAAAATAAAAATTTTTCAAAAGTGATTACGAAATTGACAAAAAAATAGAAATAAAAATTCTTCAAAATTGTCACGTACCCGTAACTTGTTATAAAATAATATAAAATATGAAATATATTAACGAAGAAAATAAGTGTCCAAAATTAAAAGTATCTCACACATGTCACAGGTATCGATCTGTAAAGGAATTTAAGAAACAACGAAAACTATATCTATATAGTACTTTATTGATTACCATACGAATTCAGAAGAAACTACGAAAATTATACCTATATTGTGTTTTATCGATTACAATAGGAAGACATTTCCCACCTAAAATTTTGTAAACCTACGACTATAAAAGCCTGGACTTTTTTAAGAGAGACCAGTAGTTAATTTTCCTGCGTTTCTATTGTGTCTTCAGAAGTAGTTTATTCGGTCTCATCTAGTATTTCAATCTTATCGATTGGTTATTATTCCGAAGTCAGTACTCGGTAAAACTTTGTTCTCCACTATATAAATCCTTGTAAAATTGTAAAATACTGTCAAGTATTCATTAAATTAATAAACTCTTGTGTGGCTACCGTGGCCCAACCTTGTACCAACTGTGCACCAACCTTGGAACAACATTGTTCCAACCATTCACCAATCTTGTGCCAAGGAAACACCAATTGATCACCAACCAAATACCAATCAATTGTCAACCGTTCACCAATCTCGTGCCAAGGAAGTACCAATTTAATTGCCAACCAACTGCCTACTAATTGCCAACCAATTTCTTCCAAGGGTTTAATTTAATCAAGGAATTTAACTTTGGTAAGTAAAACCATCTATACTCCTATTCAAGTTTCTCAACATTTGTACTTAAGGTATAATTCTGCTTTCAGTGGAGTTATACCGAGTTTTTGGAAAACTACTCACCTGCCAATTTCTTCAAGAACCTGTACTTTGTGTGATAATAAAGGACAAATTTTCTTTATCTAAGCATTTGTTTTCTTAGCCTGTTCCCTTAGTTCAAAGCTTTCCGCTTTGTAAATAAATCAGGCAAATAACTTTATATACCAGTACTGGTCTCCTTCTGAGACGTAACAAAATGAAAATAATTAAAGTGAAAATAAAAATTTAGGTTTTTAATTATTTTTTAAATGAAAATAAAAATTTTTCAAAATGATTACGAAATTGACAAAAAAAAATAGAAATAAAAATTCTTCAAAATGAAAATTAAAGTGAAAATAAAAATTTAGGTTTTTAATTAATTATTTTTTATATGAAAATAAAAATTTTTCAAAATGATTGCGAAATTGCCAAAATTAATTATTTTTTAAATGAAAATAAAATTTTTGCAAAGTGATTATAAAAAATGCAAAAGAGCGAAAATATAAAAACTACCAAAGTGAAAATGAAAGTGAAAATAAAAATCTTTCCAAGTTTTTCGATTTATTATTTTTTGAAGGAAATTTAAAAATTTTGCAAAGTGATTATAAAAAAAAATACAAAAAAAGTAAAAATATAAAACTATCAAAGTAAAAATGAAAATCTTTTAAAGTAAAAAGGTAAAAACGAAAGTGAACAAAAAAATCTGTTAAAATGGAACTGAAAATAAAAAACAATCAAAGAGAAAATGAAAGCAAAAATAAAAATCCATTAAAGTGAAAATGAAAGTGTAAATAAAAGTAAAAATACAAACGAAATTACATAATGGACCTCCTGCATATTAGCAATAAGCATTTATTAATAAAAATGTCTATATCCGATAAATTAAAATACTACTTTTCGTGGATTTTTCTAAATTTTTCCCTCATTTGATTTTTATAAAAAAAAAAACACGTAGAAAAAATCCCAAAAAACCATAAATTTCGAACAAAATTTTTATACAATATTTTTTTCCCGAGTCTTTATTAAATCCCCGAAAATAATTATTAATAAAAATTTCTATATTTTTATACTATCAAAATTTCTCAACCCGATTTTCCTTAATAATACTTTAATTAACAAATTAAAATGATTTCGTGCATATGTTTAATCATGCCACTTATGTTCATCATTCCATCGGTTTTCAAATTGGTTTTAGCATTCGCAATAAAATGTCGGTATAAATTCTACAGCATCTAACCCACACCCACACACACACAGAAAACGAACAAAATGCTACAAAAGCTGCTATTGGAATTGCAGTTCAATTCCTTGAGGGAGATTCTTAGATGTTATTTCTTTAGCGAACAGTTTCTCTCGATATCTTTGTATGTACTTTTTTTTCCTTTTTTTATATTTATTCATTACAATTTTTGAATATTAACAAAAATAGGTTGAAAAATTAACAAAATATGTTTAAATTATTTTTTTTATAGTGTATCATTTTTTTTGCATCAATATACTCTATATATATGTCTACATGCACTATATATCTGTCTTACTTTCAATATTTTCAGCTTTTCTGCGCAAAAGTTCACGGATGAACGGATAAGAGGATTTGAGACCTGATAAACTTCATCAAACGAACTTGACCATATCTGCGTGGAGATGTAACACTATATTGAATCCACTTTTTTTTTAATAGTAAACCCGAAAAAGACCAAAAAAAAATATATTCGAAATGAAACCCAAAACTCATTATTTTAGATAATTATTTTTAGAAGAGGAAAAAAATATTCGTTGCACCTGCATATTAATTTCGAACAACCACTTTAATTTCAAAATAATGTAATTTTACACAGAGAAAAGCGAGTGTTGTTTTTGATGCGGGTAAATTTTGGTAGGGTAATTTTAGTGAGGATAAATTTTCTATAATAGAAAATTTACCTTATTTTCGGTGTTAAAATAACACTTCCGAGCTAAAGTTTGATGCAGACACTTTTAACACCGAATTCAGTGTTAAAATGACACTCACTTTTTTCTGTGTACGAAATTTAAAATCATTATCAGTGTATAATAATAATTGATCCTATTAAATTAAAAATTCATTTTTTGAAAGTATTTTTCAAAATGAAAATTAATTAATACTATTTAATTGAAAATGTCTTTTTAAAAATACTTTTCCAAATAAAAATAATTATTTATTTTTAAATTTCTATTTAAAACTATTTTTGCAAATAAAAATTAATATTAAAAAGTATTTGATTTTATCACTCGATTGTTTTAATTATTTAATAAAACATTGAATTTACTGACTCGGAATGATCGTTAAATTCACGTAAAATTATTTGAATAACAAAAATTAATATTATTTATTTATATTTATTTTTTCATTTCAAATTTCACTAAACGAAAAAAAATCACTAATCCATAAATTTTAATTTCATCCAATTAGGACAAAAATATTTCAAGAAATAATAATTAATGAAGAAAATATATTTCCAAAGTTTCGGAGGAGAGAATATTGAGTAATTATTTTCATTTGACAGAGGGGAAAAGGTGAATGTGTGATAAACGTTAAACTATTTAATATTTATTTAATAGGATGAATTATGGAAATATAGAGAGTGTAAAAATAAATATCACGTAACAATAAGTAATAAAAAAATAATAATAAAAATTCCGAACATCTATTAAAGAAGAAAATAAGTTTTCGAGTCTCTTCTTCTTCTTCTTCTTTTCCTTTAGCAACACGTAACTACATCTTACATAAATCTGACCTTTGATTAAAAATTTTCTTTAATTAAACCAGTAGAAGAAATACTTTATCAAACTCCTGAGTGCTTCGTTAGCAGTAATCGTTGATTTATTCTCATTCAAAGATTTATCACTTCATGTTTTGAATTTCTAATTGACTAATCAAAAATTTGAATATAAGCTTTTAAGACTCTAATTTTAATACTCACTAATTTTAAAATTAAAATTAATCTATACACTTCCCTTGCTGGTGAAATTAATCCAATTAATAAAAAACCGCGCCCATAAGTTTCGAATTCAATGTAAAACTAAATTTTCCCTTATCGCACAATATTATTGTAATTATTTTTAAAAAATATAATCATTTTTCAGAGCAATCATCATTTTTCAAACAATAATATTGATAAAAATTTTTTTAAAGCTGTTTGGCCTAATAATAATTATAATAATTATAATAATTATAATAATAATTATAATTACAATTAATAATTATTTTTTAAATAATTATTTATTCATTTATTTATGGTCAGTGGAAAATTAAAAAAGTGGATTATCAAATTAAGAAAGTGACTAAACGAAAAAAAATTAATTAAACAAAACACCGACGGAGAAATAATTTCTAATCAATTTATAAAAAAAAAATATCTACAAGTTTTCGACGATTTTGTCTTTATATACATATATATGTATAGTAAATTAATGAAACATTGTTGAAGCATATATCGATCATGTTTACAAAAACCAAAACGCAGGACAGGTAAATTACTTCATTGATTGGATATTCGGTTCACGGGAATTCACGAAGCAGGAAATGACTGCGACGTATCTAAAAGCATTTTAATTGACCTTCTGATGAATGTTCTTTATTGCTATTTTATTTTACGTATATCAAATAATATTCTGCAAAAAAGAAAAAAAAGAAATTTTTCCCCATTCGACATTTTCCATAATCGACAATCTCATACATTTTTTCCAATATATAGACAAAAATAATAAAATATAATAAATAATAAACTAAATTTTAGAACGGAAATTAATTTTCAACAAATTTTTTTCTAAACGGAAGTTTCCTAAATTAAAGTTGGAAACATTTTTATTTACTCTTTAAATAAACATTTCTTATTTTATTACTATTTTTTATTATTAATATTCTTTTTATTTTTACTCTCATTGTTTTTTGTTATTATTTTTATTATACGAATATATTTATTATTATTATTATTATTATTATTATTATTATTATTATTATTATTATTATTATTATTATTATTATTATTATTATTATTATTATTATTATTATTATTATTTCTGTTTGCAGTTCAAATTTAAGTTATAAAAAAGTGTCTAAAAACTGGAAAAGAATTACAAAGAGACATACTTGCCACTTAAATGTATATAAATATAAAGAACATGGGAAATGCTAAAAAGATAATTTTAACAGTTTCTCTTTAATTTCAAAAGTAGGGTAAAAAGTTTTTCGTTGTCACATCACGTTTTCTCTTTCTAACACCCACCTTTCTAAAGAACAAATCCTCCCTAAGCTAGTAACAGTAGAACTGTCAATTCGAAAGGGCAGGAATTTAGGTCAGAGTCACCGGTACATATTGCTTTTTTTATAGCCCCAACTTTATTTAGCATGGTTTACCCTTTAGAATTAATAATTCGCATAAATTAACTCAATTTTACACAATTTTTTTCACAGAGAAAAAAAATTATTTTTTTTGTCCACATCACGCTTTTATATTTTCTCTAAATTTTTTTTTTTTTTTTTGAGAAAAAAATTTCCATTTCTAATTTGGTGTATCTAATATATGAAAAATTCCATAAATTAATACACAATAAAATAAAAAGAGAAGAAATAGAAAGAAAAATTACAGAACAAATTAGAAATTAAAAAAAAAATTGCAGAAAAATAAGAAAGAAATAAAAAGAGAAAAATTAGCAAAAAGAAATAAAATTTTAATAAAATAATTAATTTATTGAAATTATTGTCTTGAATAACTAACTTTTTGTAGGCTGAAGTTATAATAAATAATAATAACTAACTTTTTGTGAATAAACTAAAAAAAAATAATTTTTTGACAATTATTTAGTAAAATAATTACTTTTCGTAATTACTTCTGCAAAATAATCAAAATCATTTCTCAAATATTCAAAAGAATAATCAATCTTTTGCAAATTATTCAAGACAATTATCAAAAATAATTATTTCCTTAAATAATGAGACAAAGGAATAATTATTCTCTTTTATTGGTAAAAAATTAATTATTTGCTTAAATAATTGCTAAGAGTAACTATTTTCGTAAAAAATGTGCAAAAAGTCAAATATTTTACTTTAATTTCTGTCTTGAATAACAATTTTTTTTGCAAATAAGAAAATAATTTATTTATTAAAAAATAAACTAAAAAAATAATTTTTTACAAATTATTATTTAGTAAAATAATTACTTTTCGTAATTACTTCTGCAAAATAATCAAAAATTTTCTTAACTATTTAAGAAAATAATCAATCTTTTGCAAATTATTTAAGAGAATAATTATTTTTGGCAATTATTTCAGCAAATAATTAATTTTTGCTAATCATTTAACAGAATAATTAGTTTTTGGCAATTATTTAAACAAATAATTAATTTCTGCAAATTGTTTACAAGAATAATTACTTTTGGCAATTATTCTAACAAATAATCCATTTTTTGACAATATATTAATTAAATAATCCATTTTTTGCTAATTATTTAAACAAATAATCAACTTTTTGACAATTATTTAAATTCAATTAAATAAATATGAATAAAAATTAAATAAATTTAATTATTTATTATTTCGTGTTAAGTAAAGAAATATAAATATTTGTTTTACTACAAAAAATTAATTTTCCTTCAAATTCTATTCAAAACAATTAATTTTTTTAATAACCAAAAATTTGTTCCCCCCAAAAATTCTCAATGTAAAAATTCAAAAAATTTTTTGAGACAAAAACAAGTTTAAAGTGGTCCTTGTACGCTACTGTTTATGCAACTGCATGTTTCTGGCACCTCCATTGAAACGTTGATGGGGTCAAAGAGGAACAAAAGAAGAGAGGAGAAAATCTACACACACCTCTGGTCCATACACAATTACCCTACATAAAAATATAAAAAAATAATTTTTTTTACATTGATCAAGTGCTCTATAAAGATCCTTATAGTGAAAAGAGAGTGTTCTAGAAAAAAACGAGACACACCGGAAATTTCGTATTAGATTGAATGAGGGAATTATCTCCGTCTTGAAGGCAGTTCAATTTGAGTCAGCTTTTATTCTTTTACAAGCCGAAAGGATATTGGATCTTGTGGACTGATCCAGTCCACTCGGAAATATGTTAGATAAGCTAATGTTCAAGCGATAAGATCACTTCATAGTTTATAAAATATAGAGTTATATTAAATAAAATTTATACAAAAAAGTAGAAACCAAAAATAAATAAATATACAAATAAATTTTTCAATTAAAAAAAAAGCTTTTTATTACCCATTAATAGTATAACATTTTTTTTATTATTATCATAAAAAAAACCTATTGTATTTCCAGAATAAAAATATTTAACCAATTAAAAAATCCAGTCGGTTAAAAATTTCATAAAAAAATAATATTGCGTAAAAACAAATGAAAATAAATTCCATTTAAAAAATATTCTAAAACAAAAAAACAATAGATGTGTATTATTAAAAAAAGCAAATAACAATAACAAAATTTTATTCTGAACAAAAAAAAATATTGAAATAACAGACAAGAAATTACAACCAAAAAATATACATCGGTGAAGAGTTGAGAGAATTGAAAAAATAAATTTTTCATGTTAAAATTTAACTGAAAAGATTTTTTCCACAAAAAAAAGAGAAATAATAAATAATTTCAGTTTGTCTCGACGTATATATTGAAATGAATAAATTGAATGGAAAATGTAAAAAACACGTTTGAAATAAAAATATTTCATGTTGAAAGCTTTGCAAATTTGCCTTAATGACGAAATTTCCACGACCTGATGAATATATAAGTGTAGGTTTATAGAAAAAAAAGGAAGATATAATATGAAAAAGAGAGAAAAAAAAGACGAGAGTATGAATGAGAATAACCTGCTCTTATTTCTCCTCTACCCTCAAAGTGAAATTTAATCCCTTGCGACTCAAACGAAAAATAAAAGTGTTCTTTTTTTTTTAATTTATAAAGAAATTCCTTTTTATTTTTCCTGATATTAAATGATATAATAAAAAAATTGTATATCGAAAAATAAAAATTTCCTCTAACTTACACTATATTAAAAATAATTGTACTATGATTCACAAGCTTTGAATGTTCAAAGCAAAGAAATATTTTTCCTAAAAAATATTTTCTATAAATTACTATGATTGTAATAAAAATTAAAAGCTTAGATTTGACATTTAAATAATTAAAAACTTTATAATTAATTATTTTGACAAGACTTCTCTAGATTTAAATTAGTAAAAATATTTATTAATTTGAATAAGTGATTGACTTTTTGCTTCTGAATTAATAAAGTTTACTAATAAATTTGTAGAAATTACTATTAATTAGTAAAATTTTCGAATTTGAATTAGTGACTGACATTTTATTTATATATGTATTTATTTACTTTTTGCTTTTGAATTAGTAAATTTTACTAATAAATAGTAATATCTACTAATTTATTAGTAAAATTTACTAATTCAAAATTTTACAAGTAAAATTTACTAATTTAAATTTAAAGAATATCTCAATATTATTATTATCATAAAATTTTTAATTTTAAAAAGAAATAAATAAAAATTTCATTCACATGAACGCTCAGTACTTTAAAGTAAATTAAAATATTTATTATATTTTTTTAAGAAAAAAAATATTCTAATATTAATTACAATAATTTTTTCACCAAAGAAACATAATATTTATTATAATATTTTTTTTCATCAAAAAATATGAAGAGTGAATAATTTTTCCACCTCGAGGAAAATTAAGAAAAAAAGTTTCCAATAGAGAAAAAGAAAAGGGAAATTATGAATGCCTTTTTATTTTGAACTATGAGGAAAAAATTAGTTACTGAACTGTTATTTTTCCAATTGTTGTTAATTGTTATTCAACGAAAATGCAGACATTTTTTTGGGAGAGAATATGAACGCTTCTCCTGATAAAAAGAAAGATTTGAAACAAAAAGAGAAAAGTAAACTACAGAAAACGCTATCAGAACATTTTATCGAAGATCGATGCATTTTTATATGCCTTTATATGTAAGTAGTCCAAAAATGTTTTATGGAAAAATGCAAATGAGCATAAATTACGAACACCGTAATATTAGTTTTACTAAGGAAAATGAAACAAAATTACATCTTTTTAGTAGTAAATAAATTTTTTGAAGAAATTTTGACTAATTTTAATAATTAAATAATTTTTATTTAAATCAAATAAATTTGAACCAATAATTTCATTATTTGATGAAAATAACATTTAGTTGGCCTAAATAAAAATTATTTCACTAAAATAAATATTTATTTGCCACAAATAAATATTTATTTGATATAATAGACAAATAATCGTTTATTTGAATCAAATAAATTTTTTTGGTGTAATATACTCATATTAATTATTAGAATCAATAGAAAGTAATTATATTAATTATTGAAATTAATATAAGATAATTTTTTTAATTAAAATGTACACTGAGTAAAATTTATTTAACTATTTATACCAATTACTCGTCTTTTATCAAAATAAATATTTACTTGAATCAAATAATATTTTTTAATCAAAATAATAGTATTTGAAATATTATTTTTAGTTTTTTTTAGTTTTCAGAGTGAAATTCTTGGGCGTATTTTTCAAAAAAAAAAATCATTTGAAATTAAAAAATACATACTTGAACACTAAATTCCATCTGCTGGATAGATTCCAATTTACAAAATTTCGAATTATCGACTAGGCAGATTACTCATTTTCCAACAATGGATTAACTCGTCTTGTATTTTTTTCTGAAATATTATTATTTTCTATTAATTTATATTTAAATAAATACTTCAAATCTGAATTAGTAGAATTATTTTTATTAAATTTTGAAAAACTGTTTTTTTTCTACTGAATATTTTTTACAAATTATTAAAAGTTAATGAATAAAAATCAATTTTTTTAATAAATTTGTTACACTAGATATTTAAATTTATTATATTTATTTATTATAGCAACAATTTTAATTTATTATTATTTATTACCCAAAAAAATAAAATTTATTATACGAACAATTTAAATTTATTTAAATTAATTTTATTCTTAATTTATTTTACATTTCTTATACAAAACATTTTAATTTATTATTTCAAAATTTGATAAATTTATTATTGGAAAAAAACACTTGCTATAGGTGCTTTAAATCAATTGAAATTTGTACTAATTCAGATTTACGAGTAAAAAAATTTTTTCAATAGAAACTTAACTTTTATTTGTCTTCTTTTGCAGCGACGTAATTTTCCTATTCGTTGAATTTAATTTACATAAAAAAATAGGTAACCACATCTCACGAAAAACCGAAAAAATCGCGATTTCGAAATTATAATTCATTTCAAAGAGAAAATAATAGGGGAATTAAGTATAATATATTTTTTTTTATTTCCTCCGTTTGAGGAATTTTTTTTACTCCCTCTTCGTTTGAGGGATTTTTAACTTCCTCCACTTGAGGAATATTCTCCGCTTTTTATACCAACTAGAAATAAATAATGTCAATTAATTTCCTTCCCTGTCGAAAATCATTTAAATTTCAAAAATTACATTACTTTGTAAAATAACTATTTTTTACTTGTAACCACTTTTTAATTAAATCTATAATTTAAATTCAAATCCAAATAATTAATAATTATTAATTACAATAATTTAAATCCAAAGAATTAATAACCATGAATTTAAATGCAAAGAATTAAAAACTATGATAATTAAAATAAAAGAACATTTCGATTGTTGACAATTTTAATTTTTTATTTTAAAAAAACAGGGAAGGAATTAATTTTAAATCGACTGACCTTTCTCCTATCATGAAGGAGCGATGTTGAAGAGCGTTTAAATACCTTTCTGAAGATCTGAGCATCCTGATATCCTTCGTCCTGTCCTTGAAAACGCCTCCGAACTGTCTGAAAAATATTTAAAAAATTATTATTAATAAAAAAACTCAATTTATTTATTTCTTAAATTATTTTATGAACAACTTTTATTGTTTTTATCATTTATTAATAATATTTTATTATTTTCCTTATTATTTATGTATTTTTAACCAGATTATTAACAATTGATTATTAAATATTATTTCCGAGTCAAATTTGAGTACAAAAGTTACCAAGAAAATTAAATTACCTAACAATTTTTTGGTCTCAGATATAAAGCTGCTCCAAAAATTCCTAATGTCGAATGCACTAACACACTTATTTTTAAATCAAAAGATCGCGAAAATAATTAATCCATAACAATAGCGAATTTTACACACAAATTAAATTACAAAAAATGGGACAATTCCAGGACAAAAAAATTTGACGTTATTTTTTCCAAATTTGCAAGCAAATATTTACTATCGAACACTCCCGTTTAACCGAATCACGTTTATTCACGTTCAAAATAATCTCACTACTGTAAATTTTGAAAAAAAACTATTTTGCAAATTTATAATTCAGAAAAAAGGCGCATTTTGTCAAAAAGTAAACAAATTGGCGGGAATCGGGAACTAACACGACGATCAAGGTCATTTCTTGTAACAATGACAATTATAAAACAATTTACTCTGTAAATTTTCAAAGATTTTAATTTACATTAAATTAAATTTAAAAAAAGATTAATTTACATTAAATTTTTAATTTTAACCCTTTTCAAAATTCAATTATTTCTAAAAAAAATACAAACAAGACACTCAGAAAGACACGGCGATTTTCAATCGACAAGAAATGTACTTATTTGAGAAAAATAAGAAGAAGAATAAGAGAATAATAACTCGCGAAATAATAAACAAACAGCAGGTTACTCGATAATTAGTAAATTTTCAATAAAAACAAGAGATAACTAAAAAAAAGTACGGAAAAATACGACGATTCAACACAAGTACACGACTGAACAAACTGCTTTTTTAATTTGATGTAAATCCGCCTTTCGCCGCTAGACGTCTCTCGAAAACAGGCGCGAAAATTTGAATAAGCTTCTCCTATCACGTGGAGTTTTATAATATTAACTCTTTTATTCTATTATATTCGATTTCTAAAAATAATAACAAATTCTTTAAACAATTAAAAATTTATTTTATTATTGTTAACTATTTTATTTTAAATGAAAAATTTAACAAACGAAGAGATTAAATTGACCTTATGGCGGGTTCACATTCTGAACACAGCCCTTCTTTCTTGTACAAGGACTGTGATTGGTTGAAAGACTGGAATTTACTAGACGACACAGTGCTGCCAATCTAGTAACTAGACAAGAAGCTTAAGGCATTTTATTCAAAATGGTAGCGACCCTTCTTTGTATACAGTACCATGACAGAAAATACATTAGCGCAAGTGTGAGTGCATTGTTAATATGTATCAGTTACAGTGTATCAAAATTGATAAATGGAGCTTTGACCTACTATAAAGAACCGGAAAATCTTCTGGTATTCATATTAAATACCGGTTAACTGTTAATATGTTAATTCAGTTTCTACTGCTCGTAACGTTCGACTGTAGAGAAGAGATGTTTAAGTTACTGGGCAAAAGTGTGTTGTAATTAATGCATTAGTGTGTTTTGCTTCCCACCCATTCACTGAAAACATTATTGCATCTAGTCTAAACATTTGAAACTTGAAATAGAAGGTGAAAGGTGAAATAAATCCTTTCATTTTACAACTTAAACTACACGTTTAATTGAGTGCCGAATTTTCGTGTTTCAATTGAACACTGAAATTTATTCATGACACACCTTTTTGCAATCGTTATTTTATCAATTTACTAATAATTAGTGCACAATTTATTCTAACATGTGCTATTCCTTAAAATTCCAACCCGTTGTTAAATTTTACTCTAATAACTAAGTGATAAATTTTTTTCATTCATCACATACCTGAACTGTATTGATTTTTTTCCAAACACATACTCTTGAGATTTAACTTCCCAAAAAAAAACAAAAGTGAAGAAAATGGATAATTCCGGATCGGATGGGCCTGGTTTTCCCAATAACAGTAATCGTGGAATAGGTCGTGGACGTGGACGTGGCTCAGGTGGAAAACTCGAGAATAAACCTCTCAGAAGACCACAAGATGCTACGGCACAACCTCCAGCAACAGGTAAATAAATAGTCATAAATATACCGAAATATGGTTATTCTTTTGTTTTTTTCTATCTCTCTTCAAAGTTCAAATTTTAATCTTATCCAAGTGATCTTTGTAGTTTGTACCGTTTGAATCAATTGAATATTTCAGAATTAAGAAATAATTGAGCTCGACAACATGACAGATAGACGTTAGTAACATAACCTTTAAATACAACATTTTATTTTCTAAATATTTTAAATTCACCAGTGAAATAAAAATGTTCAACAAAATTCGGAAATTGTCTTTTTTGCAAAATAATATTTTGTTTTTCATAATTCCAGAGAGTGCAGTCAACGCCGAAGTTGTGAAAAACTCCAAACTTTCCGCCTCTGCTAAGGAATTCGTTCCTCAGAGTTATAATTCAGGCGTAAGTAATAAATGAATATTTGAAGAATATTAAAATTATTGTAAATGTAATTATAATTTATGAATTTGGTTTTTTCCTTTTTCAAAAGAATCAGTCTTCTTACGGTGGTCGTTCTTCTCTCACTGATCGTTTACAAATGGCTAGACAATCTGGTCCACCTGCACAATCTAATTATCAACGTCGTCATCAGTCATCATCTGGAGGGCATTTTCAGCAATCTCAATACTCAGGTCAACAGCAGCATGGACAAATGATGTATCCACCATATGAAGATGCTTCTCAATATCAAGGTTTCAATTACCAACATGGAAGTCAAGACTACGGATATCAGGATGGAGGATCTGGAGACTATGTTGATAAACATCAGGTCTGCTTTTTTCTTTCAATAAATTAAATTGTTTAATTTTAAAAAGGTTTGAATTTGAAATTTGTTGAAAATCTTAATTCTTATGGAAAAATAATAATGATTTTATATTTATTCAAAAAAGAAGCAATGGAACATTTTTCTGAGTAATAATTTTTAAACTGATTGAGAATATTCTTTAGATTCAAGAAGTAAGGGAATTTGAAATGAGCAAAAGCGTCGCAACCCTGATTGATAGTTCTATTTAATTTTATTTCTAAAATATAATTTTGTTTCACAGACAACAAGAAGAGAGATAAACCATCAATTAGCAGATTATGAAGGGACGTTAAGACATCTTGATCATGTGATGAAAACTCTGACTTTAGATCCCGGACGATTCGACGCGCTGTTAAATCGTCTTGTGAATAATTTAAAACCGTATTTGGATCAACCTAGCCAATCGCAGGAAATCGCTAGTATGATTATTCAACAGGTAAGTTTTTAATAGCTTCCACAACTTAAAAAAAGTTTAAAAAAATACTTTCCTTAAAAATTAAGAAAATATCGTCCTTTATATTAAATATTAATTTAAATTAAATAGCGAATGTTTCTTTTTCTTTTTTCTTTTTGTATTTAAATAATTGAACTCTCGTAAAATTTTCTAATAAAAATTGATTTAAAAATGAATTTCAGTTAAAATTTTAGATAATAATTGAATAAAAAGAGAATTGTAACATAAATTTTTAAAAATAATTATAATTATTCCTTTCAGTCAATCAACGAAACGAACTTTCGATACAGTGGTGCAAGAATTTGTACGAGTCTTGTTGCTGTCACTCCCTCTGAGGTTTCTCCTTCTATTTTCAAAGATATGCTACTAACACGGTAAATTGATTACTTATTTTTTTAATTTACTACTTTAAATTATTAACACTATAATTCACGAATTTACTATATCGCTACAATTTTTTTCCCTTTTTCAATTCAGTTGTCAGGAGCAAACAGATTCGTTGTCAACAACTTGGCAGCAAGCAAAAAATCACAGTGACATGGAGGAAAAACAATGTCACGGTTTGATATTATTCCTCGCTGAATTGGTCATTCAAATGGAGTCTTCATTTGCTGTTTCGTTGGGTAAATTATTAGTGCAACTTATATCCGGCGTTCTGATAAATCCAACTCCAAATTCTGCCAAAAATATCTGCCAAGCATTAAAGGTTAGAAACTCTTGACAAAAGTCACAAAAGAAAATACAAAAGAAAATTACCATAATTTTTATTTCTAATTTCCAGTTAGCTGGACCAACACTGGAAAGTGATTCAAGCAGCAAGAAAGAAATGGAATTCGTGATGCAAAAATTAACAAAACTCGTCACCGAAGGCTTCGTTGATTCACACGTGGGACGAATGGTGCAGGGCGTAAATAATTTACGAAACGATAATTGGGGCAATTCCGTGAAACCCGAGACGGAAATAAATACTGAATCAGCGATCCAACAGCCTAATGAGCCGGTCTTTTACGGGCCTGATGGAAATATTCTATCCGCTGAAGAGAGCAAATTTTTACAAGAAATTTCCGAGAATGCTCCAGACTTAGAAGAGTATGACACGTACTGTATTTCTTTTTTTTCGTTTATTTTCCCTCTTTATTTCTTATTCGTACTTTATTCCAAAAAAAGTCTCTAACCAAAAAATATTACCAAAAACTTTTTTCGGTACAAGATTTTTTGCCAAAAGACTAGCCCGATAAACGATGAAAAATAACCAATTTATTTATTTTCCAGTGATACTGAGCTTGAAAACGAGTTGGCAAAATGGGACGACGAAGAAGATGAGCTTACTTCAGCTTACGAAGAATTTTTGAATATGAGTAATAATACATGTCGATAGTTGATTTACCGATCCAGGCCATTATATTAATTATTGGAGTGAAAATATTTATTTTCTACATAAGTGCAAGCTGAAATTTATTAATTTCTTTAAGAAAGTGTATTATTCAGAGGGTGTCCTTTTTAGTAATTTTTTTAATTTCAAAGAGACTAAAAGGTATGTGTAGTGCTAAAACAGCAAATTAGACGAAATAAATGCATCAGTCATAAATTATACATAATATATTATGGGAAAAAAAAGAAGAAAAAAAAGTACCAGTTGATTTGATTTTGAAAAATAAACCTTTTTTTTTGTATTCAGATTCATTTTCTTTCAATCGAAACAAAACAATTTGTCACTTTAACTTCACGATTACATTATACACACGTATTATAATTCTATATTTGTAGATTAATATTATAATTTACAATATTGGAAATTATTTATAAGTTGTAATTAAACATTTATTATAAATGCAAATACCGAATTATTTTTTATTGCATCAAAATATTGAAATTAGATTTTTTTCTTTCTAATTTAATACTCTGTTATTAAATTAGAATAATTAAAAATTGAAAACTACAATCTAGAGAGTATTGAGATGAAATTAGGTCAAAGTTCAAATATTTATAGTTTTCTTCATATCTTCCCTTTTTGCTGAAAATTAGTGGCGCAATAATTCTCAACTCAGTCATTAACGATTATTTGAATGAAATTTTTCGGAATTAATGCAACATATTTATAGTATTAATAATTAATAATTTACTTAATTAATTAATACTATATATTTTTTTTATTACAGTCGGTTAACGTTAATTTAGACAAGTATAAAAATTAAGATACAATCACGATCAAATGATTTAATCAAGTGAATTTATAGTATACAAATTTTTCAATATTTTTCATTTAACTTGCAAATTTGAAATATGAATTATATTGTAAAACTTATTACTTTCCTGACGATTTTTCTAATTGGAGCCGAAAGTTACACATTGGGACGTAAGTATATTTGTGAATAAAAATTTTTTCAAAATGATATTCAAAATAATTTAATTTTTATTATTTTAATAGGTGAATGCTTAGAACATGAAGATTGTCCAGATCATAAACCAGCGTGTTTTGATTCAATATGTATGAATCTTTGCGAAGGAAGCTGTGGAATTAACACTTTTTGCAAATTACGACATCGAGTCATTCCTGTTTGTTATTGTCACGAAGGAATGATTGGAGATCCATTTGTCAAATGTTGGAATCGTGAGTATTTTTCACTTTAATTTCTTTGAAGAAAATTCTATTTCTTGACTTCGAAAAAAATTTTTTTTGAGAATAAAAACCTTTCTTTTTGAATAAAAAAATTCTTTTCTAAGAATAAAAATGTTTCTTAAAAAAATTCATTAAATAAAACAGGCGGAAAATTAAATTTTCATTTTAAAAATCTTAAAATTTAAAATAACCTTTTCAATTTAATGTTCTACGTTGGTGAAGTTCACCACGTTTTAAAATTAACCAATGAATACAAAAAAAAATAATTTTCTATTCAAATATTCAGCTAAAAACTTTTTCGTAACAATATATTTTTAATAAAAAATAAAAAAAAAAAATAAGAAATATTTTTTTCCTGATTCGTTTGGATCAGAAACGTTGTGAACTTTTCACCTACGCAATTTTCCCGGAGAAAAAAGTTCTGAAAAAATTAATTATGCAATGAGAAATTTTTTGACTTCACTCGCGACATAAAATTAAAATCTCTTTACAAAAATCACATTAAATCGTTTTAATTACGCTTGTATTTTTGGGGGAAAATCAAAGATAAAATTGAATGTGAAACCTTTTCGATAGTTTCAAGAGTGGAAATATATTTTATAACGACGTAAGAAATAATTTTCCAGTGGGTGTTTTTCGATTAAATCGAATCTTTTCTCTTTTTTAAATTAAATCAACCTTACGTGAGATTCATTCTCCGATCTCTTAGTTTATGACCGTCGCACAAATTCCTAAAATCAGCCCCAGGTCTTTTCATCAACGTAATTAAGATAAAAAAAAGAAAGGTCTACTACTCCTTGTCTTCAAAACAAAGGCAAAAAAAAAGTCAAACAAAACTCTTAAACACAAATTCAGAAATTCTCTAAGGCTTCGACTTTTATTTCTCATCTTGATTTAAAAACTTTCATCTCTTGTCTTCTATTTTATAATTTCTCTCTTTTCTCGTTCGACTTAGAACTTCTCTAATTAGACGAACCAGTAAAGGGCGAATCAAGAAATAAAATAGCAATTCTAAAAAAAAATCTTTGGGTAAAATTCGATTTTTCTAAATATACAGAAAAAAATACTTCAAATACTGAAACTGTTGGTTCAAATACAATTTAATTAAATTAAATAAAAATGATTTTATTCAAGTAAATATTTCTTTGATAGACAGGTAATCGGTTATTTAAATCAAATAAATTTTTGTATAGAAAATATTTTTTGAATTAAATTTAAACTGAATAAATTTCGGAAATAATTAAATTATATTTATCGAATGTTACGTTTTTTGTATTTATATTCAAATTAGTGATTTTCTGTTGTTTTTAACGTTGAGAAATTATAATAGGAAATTGATAATGAGGGAGGAAAAAAAATGTATAGTCACAATAATGACAATAATACTTGAAAGTTCAATTAGGTGTAATGCAAAAATTGAAACTTTAATGTAACGAAGCGTAATCATAATGGTGTTGCAGATATTGCGTGCTTTGTCGTTGGGGATCGATAACGCTAAACCAAAGGGTAATAACATTTTACTCGTCTCCCATTCTCCCGAGAGAAATATTCTAGACTACAGAATAGAATGATTTTGCATCTTATTCATCATTCCTTTTCACCATTCACTTCATAAACGATGAATAATCTATTTTAAAATAATCTGTAATTAATCTTCTCGAAACTAAAAATAAATTCAGAAAAAAAAATATTCTCAATTTTTATCTTTCCAACAGAAGAGTTTTTCAATATTCAAAAAAGAAAGATATACAGTATTTTTTTATCCAGTATTCAATTAAAACCATTTTCATAAAAAATTACATTTTTCATTGGTTTAAATTAAAAAACGTTTAAAAATTATTTTAATAATTTTAATTATTTCTGAAAATTTCAATATAATTCTACTGAAGAATTAAATTATTTTCAGAAAATTTTAATAATATTTTTAAAATATTTCAATTATTTTCATAAATAATAAATTTATTTGCAGGAATTCAATTATTTAAAAAAATATTAATAAATATTCAAAGAATTCAATTATTTCCATAAATAACGAAATAATAAAATTCTTCGAAAGAATACAATTTTTGCATCAATAATAAAATTCGTTGCAGGAGTGCGATTATTTTTATAAATAATAAAATCCAATAATTTTTTAAAATTTATAATATTCTTCAAAAGAATTAAATTATTTTCAAAAACTGTTATAAAATTCTCTATTATAATTTGATTGTTTTCAATAATTTTCATAAATATTTTTATAAAAATTCACTTATTTTCATAAATAATAAAGTTCTTCACAGGAATTAAATTATTCTCAAATTTTTTTTTTAAATTCTTTTAAATTAAAATTATTATTTATTTATTATTTAAATTAAATTATTTTCAATAATATTATGATAAAATTCTTCATCAGACTTAAATTTTAAGAAATAGTCAATTATTCTATAGCAATTATTAATTTTTTATTTAATTAAAAATTGATAAAATAATTAATGTCTACTTAATTTAATAAAATTAAATCTCGCATTTAGTTAATTGTATTTTAAATTAAATAAAATAAGAGATTTATTAAAAGGTGATTAATTTTGACTGTTTTTAAAGATTTTTAAGAAAATTTTGTTCTAGCCATTACTTAGAAACAGTACATAATTTTTTTATTAACAAACTGTTAAGAAATCAAACATAAAGTTCGCTCAAAAAATAATTTTTCATCTTCTGCTGATTATCGGCTGTGGTTACTTTTTTATGAATTGTGAATTAAATTAATTTTAATAAAATTCTACCTACGCAAACATTTAATTATTTAATCAAATTTTCAATTATAATTATAAACAGACAAGATTATTTTAAAAAATTGAAAAAATTCTTTGTTTAATTCAATTATTTTCCAAATTTTCAATTAACATTATTTAAAAGAAGATTATTTTTAAAAAATTTTTAAAAAAAACTCGTCGAAGGAATTTAATTATTCATAAAAACTCTAATAAAAATTGTGGAATCCATTTATACAGTTATTTTTGTTTGAAATCAAATAAATTTAAATTTGATGAGAAAAAAAAACGGGAAAAATTGGGACAAAGCCGGGAATTTTGTTGAACGAAAATAGTAGACAGTCACTCTGTTAGCAGGTTTAGAAGAAAAGTGTATATTTTTTATGGAAAATCAGGAAAATGTCAAGGAAATACAGAATCAAATTTTTTTGTAAATCAAAACTGGTTTTTTAGTCGTCGAATTTTTATTTTTCGATAATCAACTATTTTCCCACTTTTTTCAGTCTTTTTTGCTATTTTTTTACTTTTTACTTTTTGCCACTTGTTTAAAATTAATTACCGAGTTCGAAGACTGTTAATTTTAGTAATTATTCAATTTTCTGGAAAATGTGTCTTTTTTCCCCCTAGAGAATTATTATAGTTTGATCCTAAGATATATAAATGCAAGTTTGCATATCAATATTTGCAAAAGAGGGCTAGAGAAAGGGCTATAGTTTCCGAGTTTTATCCGAAAGGTACATTGAAAGCTTAGATGTGTAAGCTTCCGATATTTTGCCAAGTTTACAAAGTTACCTCAAAGCACAAGGGCGTCTGAAATTCGCTTATGGAAGGGGTTAAATCGCGTAGGTTGACTGGCGCCTCGACGAGGATTTTCCTATTTATACAGGGTGATTTCTACAATCGGGGTCATCTTTAACTGTTATTAATCTTAAGAGACTATATCATCAGCTTTTCCAACCTGATACCATAATTGTTTCTCTTACAATTCCCCTCTAAACCAATACCATCTTCATTTCTTATGCTACTTTTTTTTCCATTCACATTATTTCCTCCCCCGCCCTTCATTTTTTTTCCTCATATTTTTTTTTCTACACACTTAATAGTAAATTTTAATCACTTAATAAAATTTCTATCGACTTAAATCTATTTCTATCAATTTAAAATTATTTCCTATAAATTTATAGATTTATTTCTATATTTTCTATATCAAAGTCTATCATTTCTTCTCAATTCAAAATTCACAACAATACAATGAAATATTTTCCCATTTCTCTCCTTATTTTGTACCTAAGTGAAAAATATTCTATTGGAAAAATTTTTTACTCTCGTATTATTTTTGAAATTTTTTTATTTTGTTCCAGCTGGAGAATTTGATGTGAAAAATTCAAAAAGCGAGGAGGATGAAACATCTCAAGAGTTAATAGAAAAATTTCTTGTAAACAATTGTCAACCCATTAGACAAAGTTGGTTATGTACTTTTTAGTAACATTGCAGAAATCTAAGAGAATTATAAATATTCATAACTGCTCTTATCGACAAATTGCTTACGTTGTATAAGTTTTCATTGAATTTCGCTTTTCTCGTACTATAAACACATTTGTGACGTTAATTTAAAATTAATATCAAAAAGATAGAAACCGTTCGATAAACATTATAAAATCATACGTAACGCCTAAGCGAGTTGTGTAACTCTCCATAAAGTTACAAACAAAAAACACGAAATTATAATATTTCTAATTTAACTACAACTTTACAATTTAACTCATTAAATTTAAAAGAGAATTGTTATAGAATTAAACATTTATTGATTGGATTCCATAACCAACTACCAATGTAATAAATCTATTTTGTACTTCAATATTAGAAAAATCGTCATATAATAGAATTTTTACAATCAGATCACAATTTATCACTCAATTATTCATGTAGTAAATAAATTAATCCAATAATCGACAATATTTCCGCAATTATTCCATTATTCAATAATTTCATTTACCTCAAAAGGAAATATTTACATAAAACTGTTTATAACAAAATTTATAAACATTCATTTTTAGTAATCTTTTTCTTTAAAAAAATTGAAAATTATAATTTCTTTTTACTCTAAGAAATTATTAGAATATAATTAGAATGACTAATCGCTCTAAGAATAGTGAACTTTTTTGTAATTTCCACAGAGAAAAGTACTTGTGCAAATAAAAGAGACGATTTAATTTTTAATATCAATTTGACAAAATGTACTGGGGATTTTATATCAAGACAATTTTACCTGATCAAATATTATAACAAAAAAAAAAAAGAAAATACTCAAATTAATTAAATACATATCATATGAACTTCTTTAATTGAAACTGAAATGTAGGATGAAAAGGAAAGATTACCAACGGAAGTGGATGCTGATATTAAATAAAATAATAGATTTTTATATAGAAAAATTTTAAGAGACAGGTAATTTATTTTTTGTATTAATTTTTATTCTCTTCAGAAATTAAGATTTTAAATTAAACTTATGTACATGACGTATTATAATTATATTATTATAATTCTTATAACTATTATTATTATTATTATTATTATTATTATTATTATTATTAGTAAATATTCACTATGTTATTATTATCCAATTAAGAAAATTTTTTATATTCTATATCAACTTTAATTTTTGAATGAATTTAGATTTAAAAATAGTAAAAAATCACTTATTAACTAATTGAATAAGAATTCACATGTTTGCAATATTATACAATTCAATTATTTTTCTAAAAATATTTAAATTCATCGCGAGAAATCAATTATTTTTTAAAAATTAAATCAAAATCTTCGAATGAATTCAATTATTTTTATAAGTAATATTCTTTGCAGGAGTTCAATAATTTTTGAAAAATAAAAAAATTCTTTGCAGAAATTCTATTATTTTTTAACATTTTAAATATATTCATGCGAAGAATTCAATTATTTTTAAAGGTAATAAAATTCATTACAGGAATTCGATTATTTTTTTAAAATTTTACTACAACTCTTTGCAGGAATTCAAATATTTTTAGAATTAAAAAATTCTTTGCAGAAATTTAATTATTATTTGAAATTTTAATAAATTTCTTCAAAAAAATTCAATTATCTTCAAAGTTATGAAAATTCCACACAAGAATTCAATTTTTTTTAATTTCAGTAAATTCCTGCGAAGAATTCAATTATTTTCAAGAATATAATAAAATTCTTTTCTAGAATTCAATTCTTTTTTTTTTTAATTTCATGAAAATTCTTTGCAGGACTTCAACTATTTTTAAAAATAATAAACTTCTTTACAACAATTAAATAAAATTTATCGAAACATTACAATTATTTTCAAAAAATTTAATAAAATTAAATCCAAGAATTCAATTATTTTCTTAAATAATAAATTTCTGCCCGAAAATTCAATATTCTCATATACAGGGTGTCTAACGGTCAGGATTTTTAAATTTTAAAAATTAAAAAAATTATTATTTAAATTATTATTTAATTAAATAAATTTAAAAAAAAATTTTTTTTCAGGATTTTTTTTTATTCGGATTTTTAAATTTTTGATAATTTTCGAAAATTTTAGATTTTTTACCAAATAGTCGAGACTATTGAATAAGTAAAGTATTTTCCAAAAGCACAAAAATAATAAAGCTAAATCCCATAAAAGAGAGGAAAAAATGTTAAATTTTAAGAAATTCGGATTTATGAATTTTTGATAATTTTCGAAAATTTTAGATTTTTTACCAAATAGTCGAGACTATTGAATAAGTAAAGTATTTTCCAAAAGCACAAAAATAATGAAGCTAAATTCTATAAAAGTGAGGAAAAAATGTTGAATTTCAAGAAATTTGGTTTTTCGAATTTTTGATAATTTTCGAAAATTTTAGATTTTTTACCAAATAGTCGAGACTATTAAATAAGTAAAGTATTTTCCAAAAGCACAAAAATAATGAAGCTAAATCCCATAAAAGAGAGGAAAAAATGTTGAATTTTAAGAAATTTGGTTTTTCGAATTTTTGATAATTTTCGAAAATTTTAGATTTTTTACCAAATAGTCGAGACTATTAAATAAGTAAAGTATTTTCCAAAAGCACAAAAATAATGAAGCTAAATCCCATAAAAGAGAGGAAAAAATGTTGAATTTTAAGAAATTTGGTTTTTCGAATTTTTGATAATTTTCGAAAATTTTAGATTTTTTACCAAATAGTCGAGACTATTGAATAAGTAAAGTATTTTCCAAAAGCACAAAAATAATAAAGCTAAATCCCATAAAAGAGAGGAAAAAATGTTAAATTTTAAGAAATTCGGATTTTTGAATTTTTGATAATTTTCGAAAATTTTAGATTTTTTACCAAATAGTCGAGACTATTGAATAAGTAAAGTATTTTTCAAAAGCACAAAAATAATAAAGCTAAATTCCATAAAAGAGAGAAAGAAATCTTGAATTTTAAGAAATTCGGGTTTTTGAATTTTTGATAATTTTCGAAAATTTTAGATTTTTTACCAAATATTCGAGACTATTGAATAAGTAAAGTATTTTCCAAAAGCACAAAAATAATAAAGCTAAATCCCATAAAAGAGAGGAAAAAATGTTAAATTTTAAGAAATTCGGATTTTTGAATTTTTGATAATTTTCGAAAATTTTAGATTTTTTACCAAAGAGTCGAGACTATTGAATAAGTAAAGTATTTTCCAAAAGCACAAAAATAAAAAAGCTAAATCCCATAAAAGAGAGGAAAAAATGTTAAATTTTAAGAAATTCGGATTTTTGAATTTTTGATAATTTTCGAAAATTTTAGATTTTTTACCAAATATTCGAGACTATTGAATAAGTAAAGTATTTTCCAAAAGCACAAAAATAATAAAGCTAAATCCCATAAAAGAGAGGAAAAAATGTTAAATTTTAAGAAATTCGGATTTTTGAATTTTTGATAATTTTCGAAAATTTTAGATTTTTTACCAAATAGTCGAGACTATTGAATAAGTAAAGTATTTTTCAAAAGCACAAAAATAATAAAGCTAAATTCCATAAAAGAGAGAAAGAAATCTTGAATTTTAAGAAATTCGGGTTTTTGAATTTTTGATAATTTTCGAAAATTTTAGTTTTTTTACCAAATATTCGAGACTATTGAATAAGTAAAGTATTTTCCAAAAGCACAAAAATAATAAAGCTAAATCCCATAAAAGAGAGGAAAAAATGTTAAATTTTAAGAAATTCGGATTTTTGAATTTTTGATAATTTTCGAAAATTTTAGATTTTTTACCAAATAGTCGAGACAATTAAATAAGTAAAGTATTTTCCAAAAGCACAAAAATAATAAAGCTAAATCCCATAAAAGAGAGGAAAAAATGTTGAATTTTAAGAAATTTGGTTTTTCGAATTTTTGATAATTTTCGAAAATTTTAGATTTTTTACCAAATAGTCGAGACTATTGAATAAGTAAAGTATTTTCCAAAAGCACAAAAATAATAAAGCTAAATCCCATAAAAGAGAGAAAAAAATGTTGAATTTTAATAAATTCGGATTTTTAAATTTTTGATAATTTTCGAAAATTTTAGATTTTTTACCAAATAGTCGAGACTATTGAATAAGTAAAGTATTTTCCAAAAGCACAAAAATAATAAAGCTAAATCCCATAAAAGAGAGGAAAAAATGTTAAATTTTAAGAAATTCGGATTTTTGAATTTTTGATAATTTTCGAAAATTTTAGATTTTTTACCAAAGAGTCGAGACTATTGAATAAGTAAAGTATTTTCCAAAAGCACAAAAATAAAAAAGCTAAATCCCATAAAAGAGAGGAAAAAATGTTAAATTTTAAGAAATTCGGATTTTTGAATTTTTGATAATTTTCGAAAATTTTAGATTTTTTACCAAATATTCGAGACTATTGAATAAGTAAAGTATTTTCCAAAAGCACAAAAATAATAAAGCTAAATCCCATAAAAGAGAGGAAAAAATGTTAAATTTTAAGAAATTCGGATTTTTGAATTTTTGATAATTTTCGAAAATTTTAGATTTTTTACCAAATAGTCGAGACTATTGAATAAGTAAAGTATTTTTCAAAAGCACAAAAATAATAAAGCTAAATTCCATAAAAGAGAGAAAGAAATCTTGAATTTTAAGAAATTCGGGTTTTTGAATTTTTGATAATTTTCGAAAATTTTAGTTTTTTTACCAAATATTCGAGACTATTGAATAAGTAAAGTATTTTCCAAAAGCACAAAAATAATAAAGCTAAATCCCATAAAAGAGAGGAAAAAATGTTAAATTTTAAGAAATTCGGATTTTTGAATTTTTGATAATTTTCGAAAATTTTAGATTTTTTACCAAATAGTCGAGACAATTAAATAAGTAAAGTATTTTCCAAAAGCACAAAAATAATAAAGCTAAATCCCATAAAAGAGAGGAAAAAATGTTGAATTTTAAGAAATTTGGTTTTTCGAATTTTTGATAATTTTCGAAAATTTTAGATTTTTTACCAAATAGTCGAGACTATTGAATAAGTAAAGTATTTTATAAAAGCACAAAAATAATAAAGCTAAATCCCATAAAAGAGAGAAAAAAATGTTGAATTTTAATAAATTCGGATTTTTAAATTTTTGATAATTTTCGAAAATTTTAGATTTTTTACCAAATAGTCGAGACTATTAAATAAGTAAAGTATTTTCCAAAAGCACAAAAATAATAAAGCTAAATCCCATAAAAGAGAGAAAGAAATCTTGAATTTTAAGAAATTCGGATTTTTGAATTTTTGATAATTTTCGAAAATTTTAGATTTTTTACCAAATATTCGAGACTATTGAATAAGTAAAGTATTTTCCAAAAGCACAAAAATAATAAAGCTAAATCCCATAAAAGAGAGGAAAAAATGTTGAATTTTAAGAAATTTGGTTTTTCGAATTTTTGATAATTTTCGAAAATTTTAGATTTTTTACCAAATAGTCGAGACTATTGAATAAGTAAAGTATTTTCCAAAAGCACAAAAATAATAAAGCTAAATCCCATAAAAGAGAGGAAAAAATGTTAAATTTTAAGAAATTCGGATTTTTGAATTTTTGATAATTTTCGAAAATTTTAGATTTTTTACCAAAGAGTCGAGACTATTGAATAAGTAAAGTATTTTCCAAAAGCACAAAAATAATAAAGCTAAATCCCATAAAAGAGAGGAAAAAATGTTGAATTTTAAGAAATTTGGTTTTTCGAATTTTTGATAATTTTCGAAAATTTTAGATTTTTTACCAAATAGTCGAGACTATTGAATAAGTAAAGTATTTTCCAAAAGCACAAAAATAATAAAGCTAAATCCCATAAAAGAGAGGAAAAAATGTTGAATTTTAAGAAATTTGGTTTTTCGAATTTTTGATAATTTTCGAAAATTTTAGATTTTTTACCAAATAGTCGAGACTATTGAATAAGTAAAGTATTTTCCAAAAGCACAAAAATAATGAAGCTAAATTCTATAAAAGAGAGGAAAAAATGTTGAATTTTAAGAAATTTGGTTTTTCGAATTTTTGATAATTTTCGAAAATTTTAGATTTTTTACCAAATAGTCGAGACTATTGAATAAGTAAAGTATTTTCCAAAAGCACAAAAATAATAAAGCTAAATCCCATAAAAGAGAGGAAAAAATGTTAAATTTTAAGAAATTCGGATTTTTGAATTTTTGATAATTTTCGAAAATTTTAGATTTTTTACCAAATAGTCGAGACTATTGAATAAGTAAAGTATTTTTCAAAAGCACAAAAATAATAAAGCTAAATTCCATAAAAGAGAGAAAGAAATCTTGAATTTTAAGAAATTCGGGTTTTTGAATTTTTGATAATTTTCGAAAATTTTAGATTTTTTACCAAATATTCGAGACTATTGAATAAGTAAAGTATTTTCCAAAAGCACAAAAATAATAAAGCTAAATCCCATAAAAGAGAGGAAAAAATGTTAAATTTTAAGAAATTCGGATTTTTGAATTTTTGATAATTTTCGAAAATTTTAGATTTTTTACCAAAGAGTCGAGACTATTGAATAAGTAAAGTATTTTCCAAAAGCACAAAAATAAAAAAGCTAAATCCCATAAAAGAGAGGAAAAAATGTTAAATTTTAAGAAATTCGGATTTTTGAATTTTTGATAATTTTCGAAAATTTTAGATTTTTTACCAAATATTCGAGACTATTGAATAAGTAAAGTATTTTCCAAAAGCACAAAAATAATAAAGCTAAATCCCATAAAAGAGAGGAAAAAATGTTAAATTTTAAGAAATTCGGATTTTTGAATTTTTGATAATTTTCGAAAATTTTAGATTTTTTACCAAATAGTCGAGACTATTGAATAAGTAAAGTATTTTCCAAAAGCACAAAAATAATAAAGCTAAATCCCATAAAAGAGAGGAAAAAATGTTAAATTTTAAGAAATTCGGATTTTTGAATTTTTGATAATTTTCGAAAATTTTAGATTTTTTACCAAAGAGTCGAGACTATTGAATAAGTAAAGTATTTTCCAAAAGCACAAAAATAATAAAGCTAAATCCCATAAAAGAGAGGAAAAAATGTTGAATTTTAAGAAATTTGGTTTTTCGAATTTTTGATAATTTTCGAAAATTTTAGATTTTTTACCAAATAGTCGAGACTATTGAATAAGTAAAGTATTTTTCAAAAGCACAAAAATAATAAAGCTAAATCCCATAAAAGAGAGAAAGAAATCTTGAATTTTAAGAAATTCGGATTTTTGAATTTTTGATAATTTTCGAAAATTTTAGATTTTTTACCAAATATTCGAGACTATTAAATAAGTAAAGTATTTTCCAAAAGCACAAAAATAATGAAGCTAAATCCCATAAAAGAGAGGAAAAAATGTTGAATTTTAAGAAATTTGGTTTTTCGAATTTTTGATAATTTTCGAAAATTTTAGATTTTTTACCAAAGAGTCGAGACTATTGAATAAGTAAAGTATTTTCCAAAAGCACAAAAATAATAAAGCTAAATCCCATAAAAGAGAGGAAAAAATGTTGAATTTTAAGAAATTCGGATTTTTGAATTTTTGATAATTTTCAAAAATTTTAGATTTTTTACCAAATAGTCGAGACAATTAAATAAGTAAAGTATTTTCCAAAAGCACAAAAATAATAAAGCTAAATCCCATAAAAGAGAGGAAAAAATGTTGAATTTTAAGAAATTTGATTTTTCGAATTTTTGATAATTTTCGAAAATTTTAGATTTTTTACCAAATAGTCGAGACTATTGAATAAGTAAAGTATTTTCCAAAAGCACAAAAATAATGAAGCTAAATTCTATAAAAGAGAGGAAAAAATGTTGAATTTTAAGAAATTTGGTTTTTTGAATTTTTGATAATTTTCGAAAATTTTAGATTTTTTACCAAATAGTAGAGACTATTGAATAAGTAAAGTATTTTTCAAAAGCACAAAAATAATAAAGCTAAATCCCATAAAAGAGAGAAAGAAATCTTGAATTTTAAGAAATTCGGATTTTTGAATTTTTGATAATTTTCGAAAATTTTAGATTTTTTACCAAATATTCGAGACTATTGAATAAGTAAAGTATTTTCCAAAAGCACAAAAATAATAAAGCTAAATCCCATAAAAGAGAGGAAAAAATGTTAAATTTTAAGAAATTCGGATTTTTGAATTTTTGATAATTTTCGAAAATTTTAGATTTTTTACCAAAGAGTCGAGACTATTGAATAAGTAAAGTATTTTCCAAAAGCACAAAAATAATAAAGCTAAATTCCATAAAAGAGAGGAAAAAATGTTAAATTTTAAGAAATTCGAATTTTTGAATTTTTGATAATTTTCGAAAATTTTAGATTTTTTACCAAATAGTCGAGACTATTGAATAAGTAAAGTATTTTCCAAAAGCACAAAAATAATAAAGCTAAATTCTATAAAAGAGAGGAAAAAATGTTAAATTTTAAGAAATTCGGATTTTTGAATTTTTGATAATTTTCGAAAATTTTAGTTTTTTTACCAAATAGTCGAGACTATTGAATAAGTAAAGTATTTTCCAAAAGCACAAAAATAATAAAGCTAAATTCCATAAAAGAGAGAAAAAAATGTTAAATTTTAAGAAATTCGGATTTTTGAATTTTTGATAATTTTCGAAAATTTTAGATTTTTTACCAAAGAGTCGAGACTATTGAATAAGTAAAGTATTTTTTAAAAGCACAAAAATAATAAAGCTAAATTCCATAAAAGAGAGGAAAAAATGTTGAATTTTAAGAAATTTGGTTTTTCGAATTTTTGATAATTTTCGAAAATTTTAGATTTTTTACCAAATTCAATTATTGTCATAATTAATATTCTTTAGAGGATTTTAATTATTTTTTTAAATTTTAAATAAAACTTGAAGTCAGTTCACTTATTTTCGAAAATTTTGAGAAACCTCTTTATAACAATAAATTGTTTTTAGAATTTTATGGAAATTTTAAAAAATAATTGAATTCTTGTGAAGAATTTTTTTTTAAAATAATAATCAAAAGAATTTAGTAAATCTCAAGAATTTTGCTATTTATGGAAATAATTGAATTTTTGAGAAGAATTTTTTTACAGTTTCTAGAAATAATTGAATTCTTTCGACGAATTTTAATAAAATTTTTAAGAAATATTTCGAGGAATTCGATTAAAATTGTATTAATAATAATTGAAGAAACATGAATACATTAGAATGCGTCTCATTATAAAATTTAATTATTTATCAATTATTAAATTAAAATACTTTGAAAATTCGATTTGTTAAAAAGTTTGTAATGAAATTCTTTAACAAATTTAATTATTTTCAGTTGAATTTCACAAAATTTCTATTAATTCGATAATTTTTTTTTTAATTTCTGTATTTACATACTATATATTTGAATCAGTAACTGATTTTTACTATCAAATTAATTATTTTAGAAAACGGTATTTAAATATCTTTAAAAATTGAAATAAAAAGCGATTTTTTAAACAAAAATTAAAGTACTAAAACTTTTTTTAATTTGGTGAAAAATTTTACCAGCAATTAGTGGAAATTTTCACTGATTTGAACTAGTGGACGACTTTTCACTAATTCACTAATTAAAATTAATTAGTTAACAAAAAAATGTTCATGTTGCCTGAAAGCAATTTGGTCCTTAAAGAGTTAAAAAATTATACAATTGAAAGTAGATATTTAGAAAATAATATTCCCAAATGAATAATAAATTCAACGAATCTAACAAACATTATTTTTTTCAGATCGCTTCTTTCTATAGCCCATCAAAAATAAAATTTCCTCCAAATTTTTCCCCTTGGTTTCTGGCATGAAAAACCAAACAATGAGCCCCTCTAAAATGCAAAATACAGAAAATATCCAGAAAGCCATATAAATATTACCCTTTGCATTCAGCGTATGCAATAAATAATTCGAAGTTAAAACACCAATTGAAAAGGAAATACCACCAGTCATTGCCGCATATTCCTTCAAATGAATCGAAAAAATCTCCCCAACATAGACAAATGATATCGGATTGATACCAATATTACACGAGAATGTAAAACAAATTAATCCCACCAATGGCGCCAATGTAAAGAATGTCAGATCAAATTCAAAGAAATATTGAAACATATAAAAAACTCCCACCACCGCCAAACTCAATGACGACAATAAACCAGAAACCAAACACGTTGGCTTTCTACCCCAAGTGTCAATCAACAACGATGACGTGAGACCAGAAAAAATTTGAATTCCCGTTAAAATCATTGTTCCATGTTTAGCCGACAGTGCCGAGTTACTGTAACTCAAAATCTCCTCAGCGAATGCCTGAATTGCAATATAACCCGAAAGTCCACTGAATGATGCCGTTATCACAAGGATAATAAAAGCCTTTCTTCCCCCCTTATCAATAAACAAATCACGAAAAATATTCCTCTCAGTTTTCTCATTCTCCAACAATGTCTTCTTCATTCTTTCAATATCGTCGGCAATTAATTCACGTCTCGTCACTGACGACAATTTCATCAACACCTGTACAGCTTCCTCCTCATAGCCCCTCATCAAATGATAATACGGTGTTTCAGTCATGAAAATTGAGAATATAAATCCAAATATCGGCGTCACTGTCATCACCAAATTCATTGTTTTATGATTGAGGAATGCACCGGATATTGCCATCAAAAATGCTCCAATACTCGAGCAAATAATAAGTAACGATAAATATGTGCCGCGAATTTTTTTATCTGCTATTTCACCGATATAAACTGGAATTGCACTGCAAATTGCGCTATAAGCTAGTCCGAATGTTAATTTTGCCACGCATAATAACTCGAAATTTGTCGCAATATCGGTTAAGATCCATGATAATAATTGTAGGGTGCCAAGTAGAAGAATTGTATTTTTACGTCCTAGTTGTTTTGTTGTTATTAGGTAGAGAAATGGACCGAATATTGATGAGAAACTTATAAGATAGACGAGATACGATGCTTTATCCTTTGTCAGCGGAATGTGTGAATTTTCACTCTTTAAATATGGCAATGATGGCGATGTCCATACCATATGTGCTCCACCGTCTATTAAAAATATGTACGCTGCAAGAAATAATAATTTTTACTCAGTAATACTTTTACTTTTTTACTTTTAATTTTTTACTTTTACTTTTACTTTTACTTTTTTACTTTTTCACTTTTACTATTACATTTACTATTACATTTACTTACGAATTTCTTAAATTGTAAAATTATTAGCAAACATCAATAAATAAATTTTTAAATATTTAATTATTACTTTTCCATAGGAATTAAAATTCTTCAAAACATTCAAATTCAAACATTTTTAAAATTAAACAACTTATAAGAATATTATTATAAAACATGAAGATATCAATTACTCCGAGTCAAAGACTCGGAGTGATTGATGTCTTCATGTTTTATAAAAATTTTAACTTCCATAAAATTTAAAAAAAAAAATTAAATTATTTACAAAAATTATAATAAAATTCATTGCAAGAATTCAATTATTTTCATAAATAATAAAATTCTTCACATTGATTCAATTATTTTTAATACAATTTTAAATAAATTTCTCAAAAAATAAAATTATCTTCAAAATTTTTTTGCAAAAATTAAATTAGATTCAATTATTTTTACAAGTAATAAAATTTTTCACATGAATTCAATTATTTAAAAAAAATAGATAAAATTCGTTGTAAGAATTCCATTATTTTCATAAATTATAAAATTTTTCTGAGGATTTCAATTCTTTATAATACAATTTAAAGTAAATTCCTAGAAAAATGGAATTATTTTCTTAATTTTTTTGTAAGAATTTAATAAAAATTCTCAAAAGAATTTAATTATTTAAAAAAATGTAATAAAATTCGATGCAGGAATTCAATTATTTTCATAAATAATAAGTTTTTTTTTACATAATTTCAATTAATTAAAAAAAAATTTGAAAAAATTCATTGCAAGAATTCAATTACTTTCATAAATTAATAAAATTCTTCACAGGATTTCAATTATTTTTAATACAATTTTAAGTAAATTCTTCCAAAAATGTCACTATTTTCAAAAATTTTGTTAAAATTCTTCGAAAGAATGCAATTATTTTTCTTTTTAAATTCATGCTATAATGCTTTTAATATTCAATTATTATCTAAAATTTTAACTAATATTAATTTTTTTAATATTATTTTTTTAATATTAATAATCAGTTTTTATTGGAAAATTCTACATAAATTCAATTATTTAAATAGAAAAATAAATAATTTATTGAATAAATTAATGTTTTTCGAAACTAAATTATCATAAAGAATTTTATCAACAAATTTGAATTTTTTCGAGAAATTTTAATAAAATTTTTAAGAATAATTAAATTTTTCGATGAATTCAATTAAAATTGTATTAAAAATAATTGAAATTCTATGATGAAAATAATTGAATTATTTTGAAAAATTTTATTAAAACTATAGATATTGAAAATCATTCAATTGAGAAAATTTTTTTGAAAATAATTGAAATTTTGCAAAGAATTTTATTAAAATTTTTGAAAATAATTGAAATTTGGAGAAGAATTTTATTATTTTTAAAGATAATATTGAATTTTTATGAGAATATTTTTAAATTTTTGAACATAATTGAATTTTTGTGAAGAATTTTATTACTTTTGAAAATAATTGAATTTCTGCAATCATTTGTAACTTTTCCAAAATTCAATTTTTTCCAGTTACTTAAAAAAAAAAATTCCTGACTTTTCCCTGACCAATTTTACTTTCCCTGACTTTTTCCTGAATTCCTTGATTTCCCTGACCTGTGGCAACCCTGTGCAAATAACAGATAACTTGTCGATTAATCAAATAAATAATTTATTTGTATCGAATAATTTTTATTTAAGTCAATTAAATAATATTTGCTTCAAATACTGAAACTACTTATTCAAAACAGTAAATTATTTAATTTCAATAAAAATTATTTTTTTCAAGTAAATATTTATTTGATTATAGGCAAGTAATAATAACAGTAATAAAAATAAAAAAACAATAAGAGTAATGAAAAACAATAACAATAAAAATAATAATAGAAATAGTAATAAAAATGGAAATAAATACTTAAAAAATAAAATAATAATAATAATAATAATAATAATAATAATAATAATAATAAATAAAGAGGAAGAAGAATAAAAAGAAATACGAGGACAAATGTTTGATTTCAGTTACAATAAACATTTCAGAAAATTTTTTTCCTTAATCAAAGGCTAAAAAATTTTTCCCAAAGCAAAAATAAATATTCACACAAAAATTAAAAAAACTTACCGCTAATAATAGTGATAAATTGTACAAAATGAGCCTTTCTCCCCCGTTGAATTTCTTTAATTGGAACATTTTCAATTTTCTCCAATTTATTGTCCTCACCATTTGAACATGAATTACAAAGACTCATTGTGAAATTTGATTCTTAAGGGAATTAATTACAATAGTTTCTCGAGAATACTTTCCAAAATTTTTCTTTTTTTTGCAACGCTAAATTGAAAATTATTTTTCGTCAAAATACATTGATTCTTATTAACACAATTTTCACTTTCAATAAATATTTTTAAATTGAAAAAAATTTTTAATTTTCCATTTATTTTTTTTTTCCAACGTTCCCCTTTAAAATTAGAATGTCAGTATTCTTTTTCGTCTTTACAAATATTAAATGACACGTAGAATTAAACTGCTATCAATTAATGGCAAGATTTGTCTTATGTCACAACCTTTGGAGACATTGCTACAATTTTTTTCTTTTTGCTTATTTTTAAGTGCTGTGTGTGTGTTTATTTCTTTTTTATTTTCCTATCAAATCTGCATATTAAAATATATATCTTAATTGAAAAATACGCGATAATTTCTATTTCGAATTATAATTGACTGAATTTTAGATTGCGTAAAAATAAATTGTTTATGCTGCAAAATTAGCAAAATTCTCCCATTGCTTCTAATTATTGATTTATTTTTTTAGTGAAGTAATTAAAGAAAATAAACATGATTTTTTTTACTAATATTTATTTAAAACAATATACGGACTTACAATAATAGTTAATAATTTTTTTCTATAATAAATATCGATCTACTAAAGTTATTTATTGCTTCATTTTTAATATTTTTATTTTTTTTATTTATTAACATTTCTTTCATTTTTATTAATATTTTATTTTTTGATGTAGCTATTAATGAAAATAAGAATGGTTTTTTATTGATTTTTATTATTTATTAATAATTATTTTTCTCTTTTTTTAATTATTATTTTCTTGATTTTCATTATTTATTATTTATTTTTTTTATTTTTATTACTTTATTTCAGAAGATAGTAAAGAAGATAAAGGAGATGAAAGAACAGAATTTAATTTAATAATACAATTCTTTGATCGAGAAAATCATACCAAAGACGTTGATCCACAATAATTATTTTAACAAATTTTCTTAAAAAATAAAAGTATCTTTAACAATTAATTACATAAATCAATACTCAAACATTCAATAATTAATTCTTTTAATTAATACTCAAACATTCAGTAATTAATTCCCTTAATTAATAATCGAACATTCAATAATTAATTCCCTTAATTAATACTCCAACATTCAATAATTTATTCCCTTAATTAAAAATTAAATATCCAATTATTAATTTCTTAAATTAATATTCTCAGATCATGTTTTTCATTTTTTGGTATCAAAACGAAAAATTTAATTTCATTCTCCTGGGGTTGTGACAAATGATTAATATTTATTTCTCAAACTAATGTTTTCATTAATTCGTTCATTTTCAAATTTTGATAACATTTGTATCACGTATCAAAAAATTAAATTACAAAGTTTGAAAGTATTTAATTTTCAGTTTTAAATTTTTATCGCAATCAGTAATTTTTGAAAAAAAAATCCGTTCAATTAATCTCTAGAACAAGTGAATCATTTAAATTCCATTCAATTAAAAACAATTTCTAAGTAACAAAACATTGTTTCTTCTTAATTTTCCTCTTCCCATCTCTCATCAATTCCAAAACCTCTTCAAGTGTCTTGTCCTTAGTTTCCGGTGTAGTGCAAACCAACAAAATCGGTCCAACAACACAAGCACCCGCAAAAATCCAAAAAGTCGTATAAATTCCAGCCAAATCATTAACAAACGGAATCATCATTTTCGTCGTGAACGATCCAATCGCGCCAATAATTGCACAAATCATAATAGCCACACCTTTAACTTTAATCGAAAAAAGTTCACCCGAATAAACAAATGGTATCGTCGTCAAACCAATATTACACGTGAACTGATAAAAAATCAACCCCACCAATGGCAACCAACTTATTTTCGAGACATTCATCAACAAATAATACTTCAAGAAAAAAAATAAACCCACCATTCCCAATGTGAATGCCGTCGTTAAACCCGAAATCAAATAAATCGGTCTTCTACCCAATTTATCGCTAAATCTCGAAGACGGTAATCCGGCAACAATCTGCACTCCCGACATAATCATCGACGCATAAACAGGTCTCAATGACGATCCACTGTAACTAAAAATCTCCTGTGCATACGCATGAATAGCAATCAAACCCGAAAACACAAATGTCAATTCAGCAATTATAAAACTAATCAAACCCCTTCGACTCCCCCTATCACTAAACACCTCCCGAATACTGTTCTTCTCACACTTTTTACACTCCAAAACAGCCTCCTTCATTCTCATCAAATCATTCATTACCAATTCCCGTTTCTTCACTCCCGACAATTTCATCAAACACTCCACCGCCTCTTCCTCCCGCTCCTTCATCAATAAATAATAAGGAGTCTCCGTAATCAACGAAAATAGACAAAGTGAAAAAATCGGCACCACAATCATTATCATATTCATCATTCTATATTCCAAAATACCGAGAGCATTGATAAGAAATGTACCAATACTCAAGAATAATTTATCCAGTGACAGTAGAGTACCACGATAGTTTTTATGTGATATTTCACCAATGTAAACGGGTAATACGACAAATGGTGCACCTGCACTTAGACCAACGACAAATCTCGCGAGAAATAGGCAAAAATAATTTTCAGCCAAATAAGTGAGAATCCATGCCAGTAATTGAAGGAGAGTGAATAGAAATAGTGTCAAACGTCGACCAATTCGATTCATAAGAATTGTGGCGACAATCACACCAATTATTCCCGAAATATTGATCATTGACACTAGCCAAGCACTTGTTGCTTTCGACATCGAGAAATTGGAATTTTTACTTTGTAAATATGGTACTGCAGGTGAGGGCCATCCTGATTGTGCGCCCAAATCTAACATCATAAAGTAACCTGCAAGAGTTATTTTCATTTACTTTTTGTTTTCATAAACAAAAAATTTTTTTTGTATTCATTATTATTTTTATTTATTATTACTTATTTTTACTTCTTTTTTTATTTAATTAAATTTTTTATTTTTATTCCAACAATAAATTGCATTTACTTTTAATTCTGCAAACAAATTGCATTTACTTTTAATTCTGCCAACAAATTGCATTTACTTTTAATTCTGCCAACAAATTACCTTTATTTTTAATTCGTACAAAAAATTACACTTATTTTTATATATTTAAATCTAACATCCTAAAGTATCGTACGAGAGTTATTTTTATTTCATTTGTATCTCGTTATTATTGTAAATAAATTAAAGCAATACTATAAATACCTGATTATTCTAAAATAGTAAATCAGGGTTGCCGCAAATATTTAATTTTATTTTTCCCTGACTTTTCCCTGATTTCCAGACAAAATTTTCACTTTTCTGACCCTAAAGAATATTCTGATTCACTCTAAAAATTATTAGAAACTCAAAAAAATATTTTATTACATTTATTTACAAATTTCATTAATTGTAAAATTATTTAAAAACATCAATAATTTCTTTTTTAAATAAATATTAAATCATTATTATTTTTCCGTGGGAATTAAAATTCTTCAATACATTCAAATTCAAACCTTTTGAAATTTAACAATTTATAAGATACTTCTTCATGTTTTGTTATAATTTAAATTACCATGAAATTTTTCAAAAAAAATTTATTATTTACAAAAATCCTAATAAAATCCTTTGCAAGAATTCAATTATTTTTAAAAAGTAGTAAATTTTCTCAAAAAAATTCAATTATTGGAAAAAATTGTAATAAAATTCGTTGCAATAATTCAATAATTTTCATAAATAATAAATCGATTATTCGGTAATTCATTTTTTAATAAATTTTTATTAGAAAATTCTAAAAGAATTCAATTATTTAAATTAAAAAATAAGTCATTTTTATTGAATAATTGAATGTTTGTTAAAATTGAATTCTCATAAAGAATTTTATCAACAAATTTTTAAATAATTTAATTATTTTGACAAATTTTAATGAAATTTTTAAGAATAATTATTACATTTATCGAGGAATTTAGTTGAATTATTGTATCAAAAATTAATTAAAATCCTGCGATGAGTTTTATTATTTATGAAAATAATTAAAAATTTCCACAAAAATGTTATTAAAATTTTTCTAAAATAATTGAATTTCGGTGAAGAATTTTATTATTTATAAAAATAATTGAATTCTTGAAAAGAACTTTGTTAAATTTTTTTTTGAATAATTAAATTCATGCGACGAATTTTATAAAAATATTTTTAAATAATTGATATTTTTCGAAAAACTTTATGAAATTTTGTATATTAAATAATTTAACTCATGTAAAAATTTTATTGCTTATGAAAATAATTAAATTATTTCAAAAAAATGTATTAAAAATTTTATAAATTATTGAATTCCTGTGAAATTTTAACAAGAATTTTATTCAAATTTTTAAAAATAATTAAATTTTGAAGAAGAATTTTATTATTTATAAAGATAATTTAAATTTTGACAAGAATTTTTTTTTAATTTTTGAACATAATTAAATTTCTGCGAAGAATTTTATTACTTTTGAAAATAATTTAATTCTTCCAACGAATTTTATTCAAGTTTATAAAAATAATTGAATTCTTGTGACGAATTTTATAAAAATCTTTCTAAATAATTGATATTTTTCGAAAAATTTTTTGAAATATTTTATATTAAATAATTGAATTCCTGTGAAAATTTTATTATTTATGAAAATAATTGATTTATTTCGAAGAAATTTATTAAAAATCTTGTAAATTATTGATTTCCTGTGAAATTTTGTCAAGAATTTTATTAAAGTTTTTAAAAATAATTGAATTTCGAAGAAGAATTGTATTATTTATAAAGTTTATTAAAATTTTGACGAGAATTTTTTTAAAAATTTTTGAACATAATTGAATTTTGGAGAAGAATTTTTTTATTTTTAAAGATATAATTGAAATGACCAGAATTTTTTTTTAATTTTTGAATATAATTGAATTTCTGCGAAAAATTTTATTACTTTTGAAAATAATTGAATTTCTGGAATTGTTTGTATCTTTTCCAAAATTCAATTTTTTTTTAGTATTTTTAACTAAAATTCTTTTATCAATCTAGTATTTATGAAAATTGTAAAAATGATTCATTAAATAATTTATAAGTCATAATTTTATTATAGTTTTTGTAAAATTAATTTATTTAAAAAGAAATTATTGTCTGAAATAGAAAAAATTCAAGGTTTTGTATTAAAATTCGTGGTAATTTCATAGTTTACGAGGTAAACAAAAAAAACATCAAAATTCAGAGTTTTTTTATGAGTTTTTAGAATTCAATTTTTTACAGTACTTTTACTAAAAATCCCTGACTTCCCTGACCTGTGGCAACCCTGTAAATATATTTTATTTAAATAAATATAATTTCAGTCAATTGAATAGAATTGTTTCAAATAAAAAAATTTCTTAAAATATACTTCGTTTGATTCAAATAGTAATAAATTATTTAAATACTTTGTATATTGAATCTAATTATAAAAATTACATTATTCAAGTTTAATTTATTTTTATTTATGAATAATTTTTATTTGTAATACAATTGAAAATTACCTCTTGTAGAAATATTTTTTAAAGAAATAATTATTTATTTGAATAGTTTCTATATTCAATTCAAATAAAACTTACTTTGCTTGAGAATTTTTTTTATTCATAAAATAAAAATTATTTTACTCAAGTTCTATTAATTTTTCTTATTTAATTTATCAATAATATTGGATTATTTTTTTCTTCATGAATGATTTACTTATTTATTCAAATAAAAATAACTTTGTTTGCGAATATTTTTTGCTCATCCTATTTAAATATTATTTTATTCAAGTTTTATTAATTTTTCTTATTCAATTTATCAATAATTGAATTATTTATTTTCTTTGTTAATAATTTTTTAACTTTTGCAGAATTTTATTCGATGCAAATAAAAATTATTCCGTTTAAGAAATGTTTATTCAATACAAATTTATTTATTTACCATATAATGACTCGTAGTCAACAAATTTATTTGTTATTTATTTACTGAAAGTAAATAAATTAAATAAGCAAAATAAATATTTCTTTTTCACTGTCTAAAAAGAGCACAACATGCAAAAAGTAAATAGTAAAAATAATAGTAAAATGAATAAGTAAAAAATAAATGCATCGAAATACTGCTAATTGTTGAAATTTTCAATTTCGAACATTTTAACGTAAATAGCTGCTTGATAATATAATAATTAAATAGTTGTAATTAGACACTCACCACTCAGAATCGAAAGAAACTGTACTAGAAACACTCTTTTTTCTTTGGTAAGTTCAATTTTTTCATTCTTAACATCGGCCATTTTTTTTTATAAATTCAAATTAAAAATAATTGGAAAATACTCTTTCTTTTTGAGAAAAAAAGTCCAAAAATTAAAAAAATTTCGTCTTATTTGTTATTAACAATGAATGAAAATGCTTGTCTTTTGTTTGGGTTCCCCTGTATATATATAGAAATTTAATACTATCCACGCTTCTCAAAGCCATTTTTAGATAACCTTTCATTGAAGTCGCGAAGATTTAAACAATTAATGAAATTGTTTCGAAATATTTCTATATTATTAATTTTTACTCTGCTTTCTATATAATTTTAACTATATAAAGCAACATTATTTTTTTTACTTAAGTCTGAATTTAATTTTTTTCAATAGTAACTCGTGTAATTAAATAAACAAATAAATAAATAAATATTAGATAAGAAAAATGTCAAAACTTTTTACTAAGAATAAATAATAAATGATAAAAAGCAAATAAATAAAAAATATATAAATCATAATTAATTAGTAACAAATAATAATAATTAGCAAATAAACAAATAATAAAATGTTCTTAAACTTTTGAGTGTTCAAACGAACTAAATTTATTTATTTCTCCTGTAAATTAAATTTTTATATTACAATAATTTTGTGTCCAATGTTAAAAAATTTAATTATTAAGTTTCTATAAATTATTTAGGTTTACAATTTTTATTACAATCAGTAATTTATAAAAATATTTTTAATGGAAAATATTTCGTTCATTTGAAGTTTCGTTCAAAACTTTGATATCATATAATAAATATGTATTTATTTGCTTATAAATAACAAAATATAACAAATAAGAAACGAAGAAAAATTGAAACTAAATTAAGATAATATTTTTTTTTCATTAAAAGTAATGGAATTGAATTAAAATAAAGCTTTTGGTTATTTATAAACATTTATTTCGGCAGTATTATCATTAATTTTTTTTTTTTTACAAAACGTATAAAATTAATTATTTTATAACTAATCTACATTTTTCGTTTTTGATTTTGATTTCAGTCAATATCACTCCTTTCAATTAAATAGATTTTTAACCTCGTTTTCAACTCAATTTCACTGATTAAAATTCAAAATCTAATGAAAACAATCATTCCAAAAAACAATTAAATTTCAAAAATACTTACAGCAATAATTTTTATTAAATTCCCCACTTCAAAATACTTTCAACAATAATTTTTATTGAATTCCCCCTTCAAAGAAAAAAAAATGAACAATTATTTCCTCATTAATTCCAAAACTTCCTCTAAATTTTTACCCTTTGTCTCAGGCGTTATGAGAACAATAATAATTGGTCCAATAAGACAGACAAATGAAAAAATCCAAAATGTCGTATAAATACCCAATGAATTATTCAACAATGGTATCATCATTTTCGTGATAAAAAAAGAAATAGCCATGACAATTGAAGCAATCATTATTGCCGCTCCCTTAACTTTAACCGACAAGAGTTCACCAATAAAAACATTTGGAAGCGTGTAAATACCAGCATTACACATAAACTGATATAAAATCAAGCCAACCAATGGTAGCCAACTAATAGACGTGACATCAATAACGGGATATTTCTCGAGAAAAAAATAAAAACCCACAACTGTCAGGAATATTGCCGACATTATACCAGAAAATAAATAAATCGGTCTTCTACCCCAAATATCAATTAATTGAGTGGAAGGCAAACGTGAAAATATCTGAACACCAGCGATTATCATTGCCGCATATTTTGCGTCTAATGTAGTTGAGGCGGCACTTAATTTAAAAATAGATTGCGAATAAGTTTGTATCGCAACTAAACCACTAAATGCCAATGTGACATTCGACAGAATTATAATAATCAACGCCTTTCTACTGCCACGATCGCTGAATAACAAATAAAAACCATTTTTCCCCGAATTTTCATTTTTCATCATTGCACTCCTCATTCTTTCAATGTCAATCATTATATTTTTCCTCTCGCTCGTCTCATTTAATTTCATAAGTATTTCAATTGCTTTTGTTTCTTCATTTCGCATCAAATAAAAATAGGGCGTCTCCAACATTAACGGAAAAAAGCAAATTGCAATCAGTGGCAATGATATCATGACAATATTCATTGTTTCATAATTCAAAAATGCGCCCAATGCGTTAATGAGAAAATTACCCAAATTCATGCAAACACCACTGAAAACAATGAATAAGCCTCGTGAATTTTTTCCACTAATCTCGCCGATATAGGGTGGAAGAAAACTGTAACTACCACCTAAACTGAAGCCGGCAAAAAATCTTGCTGCCAGTAAAAAATTATAATTTCTCGCAAGATAAATTAATATCCAAGATATTAGATGAGCGATTGCAAAGATAAAGAGAGTCAATTTACGTCCAATTCGGTCCATTAGAAGGGGAATTGCCACGTAGCCGGCGATACCCGCGAGAGAAACAATAGAAGCGACCCATGCTCCCTGGTCCGATGTTATCGAGAATTTGGAATTATTTTTATCTAATAAATATGGCAGTGCTGGCGATGACCACGAGAGTTGTGCTCCCACGTCTATTAATAAAATGTAGCCTGTTGAAAAGGAGAATTTCTCTCAGAAAAATTTATTGCTGGAAATTAATTCGCAGTTATTTATTTGCAAATGATTATTTACATTTATTTGCAAATAATTACTTACAAATATTTATTTTGTTTTTTAAGACTAATTTTTACAAATTACAACAAATGAGAATTCTGTTTTTGAGATTTTTCTTCCAAATGAAAATTCAAAGGCAAATATTTTACAAATACCACTTGATTTAAAATTCACTTCATATGAAATTTTATTCATCATAAATATCACTTGACAAAAAATCCACTTAAAATGAAATTTTAACATCACTTGACATAAAATTCACTTGCTATGAAATTTTATTTGCCATAAACATCACTTGATATAAAATACACTTAACATGAAATTTTTTTCAACATAAATATCAACCTGACAAAAATTCACTTAACATGAAATATTTATTCGACATAAATATCACTTGACAAAAATTCACTAAACAAAAAATTTTATTCGACATAAATATCACTTGACAAAAATCCACATAACATGAAATTTTATTCTTTATAAATATCACTTGACGTAAAATTCGCTTGACGCAAATTGCACTTGAAGGAAAAATTAATTTCACAGGAGATTTTATTTGCCACAAATATCACTTAACACAAAATTTACATGACACGAATTTTATACCCCATAATTATCACTTGATGTCAAATTCACTTGACACGAAATTTTATTTATGAATTATGATAAATATCACTTAATGTAAAAAAACTTAAATTCCACAAATTTCACTTTAAGTAATTCCCACTTGGCATAAAATTCACTTGTCATAATTCCGACTAAATATAAAATTCACTTGACATAAAATTCACTTTGTTTGTTATTTCCTTGAGTTTAAATTCTAATACTACAAAATCACTTAATTAAAATTACTTGACTGAATTCACTTGACTAAAGAAATGGACTAAATTCACTTGAATAAATTCACTTTACAAAATTTTCTTGACTTCATTCACTTGGCTAAATTCTCTGAACTAAATTTTCGTGACTAAATTCATTTGACTGAAATCCCTTGACTTAATTCACTTAGCTAAATTCTCTGGACTAAATTTACTTGACTAAATTCACACAAATAAATTTTCTTAACTAAATTCACATGACTAAATTTTCTTGACTAAATTCACTAGACTAAATTTTCTTCACTAAATTCACTTAGCTAAATTCTCTGGACTAAATTTATGTGACTAAATTCACTTAGATAAATTCTCTGGACTAAATTCACTTAAAAAATTTTCTTGAATAAATTCACTTGCCTAAATTCACTTGACAAAATTTTCTTGACTAAATTCACTTGGCTAAATTCAGTTGACTAAATTTTCTTGACTAAATTCGTTTTACTAAATTTTCTTCACTAAATTCACTTGGGTAAATTCTCTGGACGAAATTTTCTTGACTAAATTCAATTGACAAAATTCACTTGACAAAATTTTCTTGACTAAATTCACTTGACTAAATTTATTTGACAAAATTTTCTTGACTAAATTCACTTGGCTAAATTCTCTGGACTAAATTTTCGTTATTAAATTCACTTGACTAAATTTTCTTCACTAAATTCACTTGCCTAAATTCACTTGACAAAATTTTCTTGACTAAATTCACTTGGCTAAATTCAGTTGACTAAATTTTCTTGACTAAATTCGTTTTACTAAATTTTCTTCACTAAATTCACTTGGGTAAATTCTCTGGACGAAATTTTCTTGACTAAATTCAATTGACAAAATTCACTTGACAAAATTTTCTTGACTAAATTCACTAGACTAAATTCATTTGACAAAATTTTCTTGACTAAATTCACTTGGCTAAATTCTCTGGACTAAATTTTCGTTATTAAATTCACTTGACTAAATTTTCTTCACTAAATTCACTTGCCTAAATTCACTTGACAAAATTTTCTTGACTAAATTCACTTGGCTAAATTCAGTTGACTAAATTTTCTTGACTAAATTCGTTTTACTAAATTTTCTTCACTAAATTCACTTGGGTAAATTCTCTGGACGAAATTTTCTTGACTAAATTCAATTGACAAAATTCACTTGACAAAATTTTCTTGACTAAATTCACTTGACTAAATTCATTTGACAAAATTTTCTTGACTAAATTCACTTGGCTAAATTCTCTGGACTAAATTTTCGTTATTAAATTCACTTGATTAAATTTTCTTCACTAAATTCACTTGGCTAATTTCTCTGGACTAAATTTTCGTTATTAAATTCACTTGACTAAATTTTCTTCACTAAATTCACCTGGCTAAATTCACTTTACAAAATTTTCTTGACCTCATTCACTTGGCTAAATTCTCTGAACTAAATTTTTGTGACTGAATTCATTTGACTGAAATCCCTTGACTTAGTTCACTTAGCTAAATTCTCTGGACTAAATTTTCTTTATTAAATTCACTTGACTAAATTCAATTGACAAAATTCACTTGACAAAATTTTCTTGACTAAATTCACTTGACTAAATTCATTTGACAAAATTTTCTTGACTAAATTCACTTTGCTAAATTCTCTGGACTAAATTTTCGTTATTAAATTCACTTGACTAAATTCCTTTGACTAAATTCACTTGGCTAAATTTTCTGGACTAAATTTTCGTTATTAAATTCACTTGAATAAATTTTCTTGACTAAATTTCCTTTGACTAAATTCACTTGGCTAAATTCTCTGGACTAAATTTGCCCTTGACTGAATTCACATGACTTAATTTTTTCGATTAAAGTCACTTCACAAAATTTTCTTGACTAAATTAAATTACCACTAATTCTCACTTGAAATATCTCTCCCTTGACATAAAATCTTCTCTCCACAATATTTTCATTTGTCAATAAAAAATTCACCAAAAATCTCACTTGTTGTCATAAAATTAACATAAACAAACAAAACATTGAAAATTTTAATTACATTCACATTTCATTACATCAAAATCTCACCTGTCAGTATAGAAAAAAACTGTCGCAAATAAAGTCTCTTTTTTCTTTCTACAATTCCACTGTGGAGTACACCTTTCATATTTTCTTTCTGTTTTTATAGCAAAATTTTGAAAAATAAAAATTTGAATAAAAACAGTAATGAATACTTCCTCTATATGAGGAAGCAAAAAATTTCTCTTTGAGACAACAAATTTTTCTCTTACAGAAAAAAAATTATCCACTTTTTTACATAAATAGAATTTACAAATGGTTCGTAAAAGTAAAAATATTTTACATCATTATACAAATAACTTGACAATGACTTTCAAAGAACTATTCCTATAACTTTGAAAATACAAAATTTTACTTCATGAAATTAATCACAATTTTTCAAATTTATTTTTATCTTATCTTGAAACTAATGACAGTATAAATAGAAATGTATTAAAATGTCTTAAGTTTACGAGTGTATTGATAGATGAATAATACAAGTCCCATCTATAATCCATTCGTAATATAATTGACAAAGATTTTTTTTCCTTTATCTACTATGTATACATTTATATAATTAATAGCATTTAAACTGACCATATAAATAATTAACTTCTTACTTTATTAATGCTACATTTTTTCCTTTTTCTTCGAAATTGTATCTTATGTCTTTTATTTTTTAATTGTTCCTTTATTGATTTATTTTTTATTAAATTCCATTACCTTCAATTTGTAATTTCTTTACGAAAATTTTTCGTTCTTTAGAATTTTTTTTTTGATTAAAAGAAAATTTATTTGATTCCAACAAACGATTACTTGTTTATTATTAAATATAAAATTAAATAAAAAATTTTTAAATAAAAAAATAATTAAAAAGCAAACGGTTGGTTTATTAATTAATCAACTAAAACAACGTCTATTCTAATAGTAATAAAATTTAAACAATAAAAAGACTTTTTGAATCGTTCATTTATATTGTTCTTTCATTTTTCAAATTTAAAGATTTCAATATTGTCTCTCTAAACTTGAAGAAAATTGAATTTTAAATCAAGTTTTTGATTAGGTCAAAAGAAAGTACAATAGCTTGTCATTTTATGTCACGTTATTTTTACATATGAAGTAATATTTTTTTTAATAACTATTAAAAAAATGAACCTTTTTTCAGTTATCTCAAAAAAAAAAAAAATGAAAGAAAATTCTAGAATTCTTTGAAATGAAATAAATAAATAAAAAAAAATTTAATTCTTTTAATTGTAATTAAATTATAAAATTATAATAAATTAATTGTTATTAATTTAATTAAATTGTAATGAAAATTAATTATAATTAATTCAATAAAGATTGTAACAAACATTAAATTTAATTAATTTAATTAAATTATAATAAAAATTAACTGTAATTAATTCAATTAAATAACAATACAACCATAAAAATATTAACATCAATAAAATTAATCTAAAAGTTTGTAATAATAATATCTTTTAAAATTGAAATTGGAAACAGAAATTAAGAATAGAAATTGCTAATAATTAATGAAACCCTAAAAAATTAAGGTACGATTTTAGATCATTTCTTATGATCGTGTTACATAAGAAAATAGGAAAGTTGAAATTATTCGTGCTCTAGAAACAAAAGACGCTTATATTACAAACGACGATCGTTAAATGAAAGTAGAATATACAGAATTTTATTTCACAAAATGTCATTTTCGAAAAATTTATTTTTCAAAGTGAATATAAAATCTTCCCTTCTTTATTTCTTTCAATTGTTCTTTAATCTACATTCATTTATCTCTTTTTTAATTCCATATATTATCGACAAATTAAAAAGTCGTTTTTTCAACGTTTATTTATTATTTTACATTTGATTCTTATAATTACTTTTTAATTGTTTTCTCCTCTTTGATCATTATTATTATTATCGTTATTCAGATTCATTATCAACGAGAAAAATAGCAACAATTAATTACCAATTGACAAACTTGATTTTTTGAATATACGAAAATTGTTGAAATCGAAAAAATAAACAAATTATTATTTTTTTTTTCATTTTCTTCTTATTCTCAATTAACTAATTAAAATCGCAAAATAAAGAAGAAAACTGACATTAACTACGTAATGAAATTGATCAAAGAAGAATAAAAAAAGAATTACCAGATTCAAAGAAATTATTTTCTTATAAATTATCTCATTTTCTATTAATTTGCCATCAGTAAATAAAATAAAAGAGAAGATAAACAGCAAATTTTTTTAAATCACTAAACTTAAAAAAAATTGGCCAATAATAAACTTCAAGTGGAAAAGTTTCATGAATGAACGAATAAGGACGAATATACCGAACAACTTTTCCCATTAATCCATCAATATCTTATCATTACGATGAAAAAAAAACTATTTTGTAAAGTGAAACGTTTCTGTTTCGGCGAAACAAAGAAATCAAATTTGAAAAGAATTTTATAAAATATAAATTATTTTTCAAAGTATAAGCAAAATTATAACTAAAAATGCAAAATATTTTCCTTTCCCTCTAATTTTTCCTTATCCACTTCAATTTATTCGAAAGATAAAATCAATGAACTATCAAAGTAAAAAATCTATTTCTAAAAAAATCTGTTTCTAAAAAGTCTATTTCTAAAAATTCTACTCTCTAAATTTAAATTAGTAAAAATGTTTACTAATGCAAATTTAAAAGACTATTTTCTAAAATTTTTATTTCTACGAAATTTATTTCTAAAAAATTTGTTTCTAGAAATTACATTTCTAAATATAATTTCTAAAAATCTATTTATTTTTTAAACTCTATTTGCGAAGTTAATAAAAACTAAAATTTGATTTTTAATTCTTCCCCCGCAAGTTTTCTCTTAAAAATACCTCCTATAAAATATAAACTTATCTAAAGCGTGGAATTTAAGTTGAAATTGTTTAGAATTTAATGATATAGAATTTTAAGAGTTTCCCATACAATGCTGTTAGATTATGTGAAATATGTAATGAAAATATATCTTTATTGCATATAATAAGCGAAGGAGGTTTTTAATTACGTGAGAGAGAGAATTTAGTATATATTTACATTGTTTATTAAATTTTCCAGTCCCGTGAATAAAAATTATTTTTTTTTGCATAAAAAACTGCCTTTTATGGCATAGGGTTACTAAGAAGTTTTCCCGCCCGAAGTGAAATAGATTAAAAATACAATTTTCACATTATTATTTTATAAATATATTCTTGAATATGTAAATTATTTAAAAATTAATTTTTCCACAGTTAATTTAATAAGAAGAATTTAATAAAGAATATATAGGAATTTAATAATTTAATAAGAATTTAATAAATAAGAAAAAAATGAAGTGACCAAATAATAAAATATAAATTTTACAAAAGAACTTATCTCGTTTATTTTATATAAATAAATTGTAATAAAATAGTAAATGAGAAAAGTAACAAAATATTTAATAATCTGTTTTCTGCTTGTTTAAATTAAAATGAAGAAATAAAAAAATAGTACATCAACAAAATATCAAAATGCGAAATAAAAAAAAATGAAATACCTAATAAAATTAATTAAATAAAATGGTAAAGTAAAAAAATGTTAAATAATTTGTTTTCTGCCCGTTTAAACTGAAATAAACGAAAAAAAATAGTAAATTAACAATATAACAAAATACTAAAATAACAAAGTAATAAAAATAATAAAATACTTAATAAAATTGTAAAAGAGTAAAATAACTAAATAATATAGTAGAAAAATAATAAAATAATAAAATAATAAAAAAACAAAATAACAAAATAGAAAAAAATAAAATAATTACAATATAAATAATAAAAGAAGAAAACCTTTGGAAAAAATTTTTTAATTTAATTAAAAAAACTCTTGTTTTTGAAATTCATTTCCTTGAAAAAGAGTTTACTTCCATTAAATTGTATACTTCGATTTCAAAACTTATTCACTATAAAATCGCTCGACCTTTCTATATTTATGATTGTGAAAATCTTCCATTTACTATTTTCCATTTTCTCAAAATTTATATCTATCACGAGTTCAAAAAATCAGTGTTGAATATAAGAAATCATCATAATAAGTGTGGGTTCGAAATTCTCTCAATCTATTACAAAAAAAACAGAAAATAGAAAATAGAAAATAGAAAAATAAATTTAAAATACGAAGAAAATTTTAACACACATAAATAATAATAATTCGAATAGAAACACGAAATGACATCCAATTCATTTTTAAAAACTCATTTTTCTCTCGATTCTCGGTTTTCTTTCTATAAGACTCTTATAATGATTAAATCTCATAATAAATTTAATGTAAAAATTGAATGGTTTCAAACTATTGCAAAATAAAAAGAACATATTACTTTTATTTACTTTTTCGATTGTTATGTAATTTATATTAAAAAAAATATAAATAAATAAATAAATAAAACTTTAGAGTACTTAAAAATTAAATAAAAAATTTTCAATATTTCTTTGCCTTTTTTTTTTTAATTTTCCGACAATACAGTTAATTAAATTACCGCCTAGACGGCATCAAAATTCGCTCACAAGCGAAATGAAGTGAACAGAATATGGAAATTCTATCAAATTCTTCTAGTAGAATTCTATAGAAATTTTCTAACTTTTCAACTGGGTAATTAGTTATTAATAAGTTATAAAATAATTATTAATTAATTAATTATTTCATAAAGTAATTTTAAATTAAAAAAAATTATTTTAGTAAAAAAAAATCATTCATTTATCATGTGTATAAAATTAAATATTGTTAAAATAATTTTTTAAGTGTGTTTACATATGTGTTTACATATTCGTTAAAGTGATTCATTATTACGAAAAAAAAATTTTTTTTTCTTCCCCGTACCTATAATTTTATTTTTTCTTTTGTTTTTCCAAATAATTATAAATTCGTGGAAATAAAATCCCCTGGAGGTCAGGATTATTTGATATAAAATGGGGCTGATTTTCCAAAAGTCACATTAATAATAATGTCGATAATATCCCTCCGGATAGAAAATCAAAACTCAATCGTGTTAATTGTCGGTCACTTTCCAGATTATAATTGATTTGTAATATTCAATATTTATAATGAAGAATTATTCATTTCAATTTATGGGGAAATTTTTTTGTTTCCTTATTTTAAATATTTAATATTTTTCAAAAAATAACAATTTAAGTTTATAAAGTTCTAAGCATTATTTTGCAAAAAAGTATTTTTAGAATTAAAAAACAATTCACCTTCAGCCTCAAAAAAAAATAAAAATCTATAAATATTAAATAAATAAATAAATGAAATAAAATAAAAATATTTTTCTCGATTTAAAGAAATACATTTATTTTCTAGGAGGTAAAAAATATTTATACTTGAAATGAAAAAAATTTCTTTATATAGGCGTAATTTAATCACAACATGGAATTTTTCAAATTTTTTTTATAGTTACATAATAAAACAATTTTTTTCATATGTAAATTCAAAACGTATTTTTTGTGTAGCGACTTTCATGTTTTATTTTTAAAAAAAAGAGTTATTCAAATTGAGAATAGTGTGAAAAGTGCGCATATATATATCCATTGGTTTAATTGAATACAAATGCCTTTTGGTGATTTTTTTCTAATTAGTCAAGGCTTTTCATTTTGAAACTGAACATATACCGACAAACGCCTACGGAACTAGAAACAAGTATTTTCCTTTTTTTAAAAAAGAAATTTTTCAACTTGAAATATATTTGATTTTTTCTAATTAAATTTCAAATACTATATATAAAAAAAATATTTCTTCACCATTGGTAGAAATTTTGCATTTTTTCTTATGCAAAAAAAAAAAATTAGTAATTTATTTAACAGAAGACTCTTATTTTGCGTGTTCATGAAACGTGACATTTCTAATATAACTTCATAATTTATTTGTAACTCACTTATATACGTCCTCCTATGATAACTTGCCTTGTCATAATACTCCTGTACTTCAGACTTCAGAAATATTTTTCTGCAAAAAAAAAAAAAAATTGCACAAAAATTACATTTTCGAAATTTATTTTTCAATAAATATATTTCAATCGAAAAATGAATTAAATAACTTTTTTTCCCATAAGACAGAGAATTTTAGGAATAAAAAAGAAATAAAAAATTTTAATTTTTAAATTCGCAAAGAAGGTAAAAAATTTTAGAGGATGCTTTGATAAGGAACTAAAAAAAGACAATAAATTACGATTTATTAGAAAAAATTAAATAAATCCTTCCCTCTATAAGGAAGCTAAAGGTTCAAGCGACATTTTAATTTTTACATAAAATTTTACGATTTCAAATTTTCAATAAATATACCATTTTCAATAAATTCTCCTAAATTCAAATTTTCTTTCCAATTTTATCTCCGTTCTTTAATTATTAAATAAAAAATTTACTGAGTAAATTTTACCTATTATTTATGGAACATAAACGTAAAACTTATTACTTCAAAATATTTAATATCTTTTAATGGAAAAATAAATTCTTCTTCAAACAATTATTTTTAGTGTACAAATTTTTATATTAAATTATTCTGAATTAACTAATTAATTATTTAAATTTAAATTAATACTTAACTAATATTTCAATTTAATTAACCCATTAAATTAATTTTTATAATCAAAAATCAAAACTTTCTGTTTCTAAATTTTTGAACACGTTCAAAAATATTTTTTTTTTGCTTTTCTAAAGTTTTTACAAGCAAAAAAGAAGTTAAAATAAGTTTACGGGTTTTTTATTAAATTATTATTTTTTTCAGATAAATCCGGTACTGTTTATTTTTTAAATAATTTATAATGATAAAATTTTATATTTTTTTTCAAATAAATTGAAAATTTTAAAGAAACAAATTGTTTTCTTTATTTTTGCTTTCAAAAAATGTGGTGTAAAAAAGAAGAATTTCAAAATAGTTTTATGTTGGTTTAATTATTTTTTATTTAAGTAAAACTGGTAATTTTTATTTTTTTAAATAATTTATAATGATAAAATAAAAATGTAGGCAGTAATAATGATTGCATTTATAATAATAATAACAATAATAATAGTAATAATGATATTATTGAATTTATAATTAAATGTATGAGACGATAATTATAATTTCAAATTTATTAATAATATTATGCAATAAATTATTTATTTCACCCACGTTGGAAAAATTGTCAGGTCCAGTTGAAAATAAGTCGATATAATTTTTTTCTGAATTCCAACTGGAAATTATAATGAAAATTTTATTGAAAATTCGAGGAAAAATCATGTTTTAGAATTTTTCATGAATATTTACCCGGAGAATTTTTCCAAAGTTTGTTTCTCAATAAATTAGATATTATTATTTATTGAAGAAACAAACTTGGAAAGAATTCAGGGGGAAATATTCTATGAAAATTCCAAAACCCTTTTTTTCAAATTTCCGATGAAATTTTAATTTATTTATTATTTGTTTTCATATTTTTATTTTCCCCATTTGGAAAAATTTGCCACTTTCAATTGGAATTAAGTCGATATGATTTCTGTCTTAATTCCGACAGGAGAATGTAATGAAAATTTTATTGAAAAATTATTTATTTATAATAATATGTAATATTATTGAAAATATATTATTTAAAAATTTATTTGGTAAAATTCTGTTTGGATTTTTCTGCAAAATATTTTCCGTTTAATTTTCATCAAACTTTTTGTTTTATTCAAATAAAATACATTTGGAATTTAAATAAAATATTTTTGATAATAAATTGAAATTAATTTTGTTCTGGGATAAATGAAATACTTTGAAAACGAGAAAAAAAAGGAAAAACTGGAAAAATGTAATTTGCAAAATTTCAAAGAAGAAAATTGATATAATTATACTTTTTTCCAGTAAAATTAAAAATAAGGGAGAAAAGAGTTTTTTCATTATTTGTTTTACATAAAGTTTAATTTTAAATATTTTATGTAAAATATATTTCCGGGTTTTCCTTGATTATAAAGCTTTCATGAAAGGAGCTTAAGTAATGTACGGAAATTTGTGTATATATTTTGTATATATATAAACTACTTTGATTCGTTAAATAATTTATTGTTAAATATATAATTATTTAACAGTATATTTAATTGTTAGTTTATGATTAAAAATTTATATTTTGCGTGAAATTTACAAAAATTGTTATTTAGGAGAAAATTTTCATTTTTTTCCGCTTGTACAAAATTTTTTTTTAATTAAGAAAAATTATATTATTAATTTATTTAATTAATATTCTGTATTTTTGGAGATTTAATAAATTTTTTTTCATTAGTTAATATATTAAGGGCATTTGAAACATTATGACATCACAGGTTTAGAATAGGTGCTAATTGATTAATTTCTCCATGAAAAAAAAAATTTTCATAATAAAAATTTTTTTCTCTCTTAAATTTTCAATTTTATTGAAAAAAATTATAATTTTATCAATATAAAGTATTTAAAAAATAAAAAAGTAGGTAACGGTTTTATCTAACAAAAAAAAGTAATTCAATAAAAAGCACGTGAATATATTTTAAATAATTATTTTTTGCTTGCAAAAACTTTAGAAAAGCAAAAAAAAAAAAAAAAATTTCTCTCTGAAATTTTCAATTTTATTGAAAAAAATTATAATTTTACCAGTATAAAGTATTTAAAAAATAAAAAAGTAACGGTTTTATCTAACAAAAAAAGTAATTCAATAAAAAACACGTGAATATATTTTAAATAATTATTTTTTGCTTGCAAAAACTTTAGAAAAGCAAAAAAAAAATTTTCTCTCTGAAATTTTCAATTTTATTGAAAAAAATTATAATCTTACCAGTATAAAGTATTTAAAAAATAAAAAAGTAACGGTTTTATCTAACAAAAAAAAAAGTAATTTAATAAAAATCACGTCAATCTATTGTAAATTCTTCTATTTTACTTGCAAAAACTTTTGAATAGCAAAAATAAAGAAAACAATTTTTTCTTTGATATTTTTAATTTTGGAAAAAAAAAATAATTTCCCATTATAAATTATTAAAAAAAATAAAAAGGTACCTATTTCGTTTAAAGAAAAATTAATTCATAAAACACACTTAAAAATACTCTTACATTCTTTCTTTTATTTCATCCACTTTTGAATATCAAAAAGAGAAAAAAAAAATTTCTTCGAAATATTCTTTTATCATTTTCGAAGCAATACATATAGATATATAGCATTAATAACTGTATATAAAAAAAAGAATTTTTTTTTTACTGATGCGGACAGTATGTGGGTGGATTTGTAGTTTTGATGACGTAATAAGAGGAGTACATCTGTGAGTTTCAAAAAGAAGGGGTAGTTTGTTGGTTTGACAAAATCATTCTTTGCGATATACTTTTGAAGAGAAAGGAAGGGGTTGGTGTATAAATGTGGGGCGCGCAAGCTCCACCAATCACTCGCCCTCTAACCACCAAACTAAAAGCGCCAGTACCAAAAAATACTTGAATCCAAAGAGTGTTAGAAAAAAATTTTCAACCCCCACAATTTTCTTTTCGAGGCGCAGTAACAATTCTTTTGTGTTTCGTGCTCTTCGTGCTCCGGAAGAAGAGGAGAGGCGTTTGAAGACATCGAGAACCAAAAATTGAACAAAAGTTACGTGTGGAACCCTCTTTTATCCAAAAATTAATACAGGAATATCTTCTTTACTTCCGGTAATTATTTTTTCACGCTATTTTTATTTTAAAAAAATGTTTTTTCAAACAAAGTTTTTTTTATATTAAAAATATATTTTTATTCTAATTGTAAATAAATATTTTTTTAAAAAAAAATTTTTTACAAACATTTTTTTAAATAAAATATTTTTTTATTATTGAAAAAATTTTATTTTTAAAATTTAATCTGTATAAAATTAAAATGTGTAAAAAAATTTAAAATTAAATTCAATTACACCCAGAGAAAATTTTTACTCGACAGAAATAAGACTTTTATTTGAACCAAAGAAATTTTTCTTTGAACCAAATAAATTTTTATTTAAACCAAATTAAAATTTATTTGAAAGAAATAAAATCTCTTGTTGGCTCTGAGTCAAATCTATCTTTTTTCTGGTTGTAATTTAATTTTTCAAATAAAATTCGAAAATTCCAAGTACATACCCAATAAAAAAATTTCACGTTCTACCCAAATTTACAAAAATCAAAATTTACCCCCTTTTTGCAAAAAATAATTTAATAAAATTAATTCTTGCAAAATAATTAAATACATTATTTGCTCTAACAAAAATTGGTACTTTTCTATTGTAAATTTTGTTTTTAAATCAATTAAAAGAATTTGCTAAGAAAACACCTCGAAGAATGCTTAGAAAAAAATTTCTAAAATACTTGAAATAAAACGGAAATGAAATGTGATGGGAAAAATTCTTTAAATTTTTCTTCCCTGTTCAAATTACATAAAAGCAAAACGAAAGAAACTAATTTGCAAAATTTCCAATTATTCAGTTTCATTCATTCAATTATTTTACGAATTTTTCACCATTTTTTGTTATTTATCAAAAAAAAAGGATAAATAAATTTAATTAATAATAAGAGAGAATATTTTAAAATAATTATCGAAATAATTAATTATTAATAATTGCTTTAAAAATGAATTGTCAATAACTGTTTATTTAGAAAAGTATTCTCCAAATTTTCAAAAATAGTTACAATATTTTTAAAGTGCGCTTATTTTTTTTAATAACATAATAATATTAATAAACATAATAATAGTAAAATAATAATAAGCAATAGTTCTAATGATAAATTTCTCTCACTGTACAAAATTTGTAGATTTAAAAAAATTCAAGATGTTAATAAAAAAATTAAAAACATAATAAGAAAAGTAGTATAACAAAAATAACAAATAATAACAATAATAGTAATAACAAAAATAATAATAATATTTAATAGTAATAATGATAGTAATAAAATAGTGGATGCCTATTGTAACGTCAAAGACTTTACAATTCTAATTAAAATTCCAATTAAAAATTCAATAGTAATAATTATTATTGATAACAAAATAAAATTTTATCCCAATAATAATAGAAATAATGAGCATAAAAATAAAAAAAGTAAAAATAGTTTCAAAATCCAAGTTGTATGAATTACTTATAACAATGTCAGTGGAGTTTATATACAACAAATTGTCTAAAAAAAATTTGATGATAACAAAGAAAATGGTGAAATTCTTACGCAGAAGATTGCAAGATTCTTTCCTGAAGGTCGTAAAAGATAAAATGTTGATGGTCTAAAACTGTTTTATAGATGCACAAAATTGCTCACTATCAAATGTCTTAGTTTTATTTACACTTATTAAAAATAATCGAAATTCCAACCGAAAAAAATATTGAATTATTTCCTTTACAATTTTTTTCCTCCAAAAATTGTTTTCGAGAATTAATTAATTTATTTATTTTTAAATCCATTTTAAGCAAAAAAAATAATATATAGTTACCGAAGAAAATTTATAAGAAATTTTTACAAATTTATAAAATGAATTGTTATAAACCTCTAATTTATAAATATAATCTGAATCATAAAAATTGTAATTTTAAAAGACAAGAATAAAAAACTATAAAAATTAAGAATAAAATGACAAAAGTAAATTGAATTTCAAAAATTAGTTATATTAAACGAAATAGAAAAATTAAAAAGAGAATTAAATTTACCACTAAGCAAGAAGTAAAATGCACCCTTTTACTGTAGAAAGTTACAAAAAAAGAAAAAATAAATAAAAGTAAAAAAGTTTATTTTTTACAAGAGAAAAGTGGACAATGATTTTCTTTTTTTGAAAAAAAATAGGTCAGTTACGATTAGTTTTGTTCAAAGTAACAAAAATATTCCTATATAATTGATATATTTTTTACTAAAATGGAAACATTTAAAAAAAAGACAGGAATAAAAATTATTTTATTTTTATTTTTTTTTAATTCCTTTTTATTTTCCTCCCTTTCTTTTTTTTATTTGTTTCCTTTATTTCTTTTTTCTATTTTTTTCTACTTTTTAAAATTTATTTTTCTATTTCTTTTTTACATAAAAATATAAATTCAATTAAATTATATTTTTTTAAATTATTTTTCAAACCCTTTATAGATTTAATAATACACTTAAGTATTCTCAACAATATCAACAACAAGTGAATTGTCTATTGATAAATTTTTCATTTATGAAACCTACGTAATAAGGGATTATATACGGAACTGTTAATAATTTATTACACCGTTAATCCTATTTCCTGAATTTAAAATGCAACTGTAAGTTAATTATTACACAAATGAAGTTAAAATACACATTTCATTTTGAATTAAACTAAATTTATTTGCCTTCAATGTTTTTAAGTACTTTATTAAATTTGTTTTTTGAGATTCAATATTATTTTAAATCAAATGTATAATTAATTGTAATAAATTAACATTAATTTCTATTATTCATTATTATTATTTTTATTTATTATTATATTATTTTTTATTATTTTTTTATTATTATTTTATAAATATTATGAATATTAATAATATTATGTAAAATAATTTAATATATATAATAATATAATATAATATAATATAATAATAATAATAATATAATACATATAATAATATTATTATACCAAATTAAAATTATAAATGACAAGAAATTTTTTTCAAAATGAAAAAAAAACATAAAATTATTAATTCATATTTTTGTCATAAGTCAAAAATTAACAATAAGTATCTAAAAATAGTTCTGTCATTATTATTCTACTTCTGAAAAAAAACTTGTATACAATAAAAAAGGCTCGAAAATCAAGATAAAAAAAACTTTTTTTCACTTATTTACTTATTGTGTGAAGAAAAAAATATTTTCTTTTTTTCTTTTTTTTTTGAAGAAATGGTAGATAAATCAAAGTACTTTTTTTTATTGAGATAGGGAACTATAAAGAATAGAGATTTCAATGTCGTTTATATGGTTGTGGTTATAAAGTTTACTTTGCGGGGAAAAGAAAATAAAACGTCTCCAGAATAATATAAGTGGGCACACGAATAAGAAACTAATGGAAATCAAGCCGGAAGTTTATCACAAATCAGAAGCATTTTTGCACTCTTTCCTTGTTAGTGCAAACATCAAAATCAAGTCGATTCATCTAAAAATACCAAATGTAACAATATTTTTCCTCGAAATTGAGAGAAATCAATGCGTATATTGTTTCATATTTCTAGAAGCAATCATTGTAAAAAAAAATTTTCTCACATTGAAAATATAAATAAAAGAATATAAAACTGAATTCAAAGAGTTAAAAATGTAATATTAATAATAATAATATTATTAACAATAAATAATAATAGAAAGAAAATAGTAGCAGAAAAATAATAATCGAAGAAAAATAATAGCAAGAAATAATAATATAAGAATAATGAAAGAATAATGGATGAAGAATAATAAACAAGAAATAAGAAAAATAATGTAACAAAAAGAGTATCCAAATGAAAGAAAATTAGTAAAATCAAACCCTTTTGTATATTTTTTTTACGTAATTAATTTCAGAAGAAAGTTATAAAAGTGTAAAATTTTATCATGAAATCCACATAAAGGCGATATAAAAATTTCTAATCTTATATATATTCAATTCTCTCGTAAATTTCGAATTACGATTTTAGGAAATTAATTTCCCCTCATTTTGTACTTTTAAAATTTTTAATTAAATAATAATAAAAATAAAATATTGTTACAATCAAATATTTTAATAAATTTTCAATATTTCCCAAATGGAATTTTTTTTCCCTCTCATTTTTTGAATTTTACAAAAAAAGAGAGAAGAGATTGAGAAATTTAGTTTTCAGTAAATAGGCTCATTGCACGAGGTCATTAAACTTCGAATCTTGGGATAAATTGATGCAGAAAAATGGAGATCAAATTTAGTTTTCATGTATATAAAAAGGAAAAATAAAGAAAATAGGGAAAGTAGTGTTGGAAAAGGCGAACAAGGGGAAACGCAGCTTTTTCTCCATGTAGACACAGAGGCGCCAGAACGTCCCAAATCCGAGCTTCAGTTACTATATGCGAATTGCTCGATTCCTCTCTTGCACCACAGCTCTTGCCTCATTTTTCATCTTCCTTTTTTTAAAGATTCACGATTCAAAAAATTTCCCCCTTCCTACCAAGAATTGTATATCAATAAAAAAAAATTCACATACATTACCCAAAATTTCTTTATTTTTCATTTCTAAATAAAAAAAGTTCTTAAAAAAAATAGCTTTAATTGCAAAAATAACCATTTTCTAACCATTTTGCATAAATAAATAAATATTTAAATATTTATTAATATAAGTAAATAAACATCTAAGTATTTAAATGAATAAATAAATATCTAAGTATTTAAATGAATAAATAAATATCTGAGTATTTAAATAAATAAATAAATATCTAAATATTTATTAAAATAAATAAAGGTCTAATTATTTATCTAAATAAGTAAAAATACATCTAAGTATTTATTTAAATAAATAAACATCTAAATATTTATTTAAATAAATAAATATCTAGATATTTATCTAAATTAATAATAAGTAAAAAAGAAAAAAAAACCAAAATAAATTTTGAGTTTAAACTCAAAACAAATAAAATTATAAATCCAAACAAATAAAATTTTAATTATTTTCTTTTACTGGAGATAAAAAATTCATTAGATTTTTATACAGAGAGGATGAAGGTCCAACATTATAAATAATCCTCTATGGAAAATTTCCAACAATTTTTATACAAACAAAAGAAAAACTATTACTCGGATAAAAAAAAATAATAATACTCAAAAAAAAGAAGAAAAAAACAAAGAACAAAATTCTACAAAAATAAATATTAATCCATTTCTTTTATGTTTATTTAAAAAAATATAAATAGCGCTACTTACATTTATTTTGAAGGAAAAAATATTAAATTTATTTTCTTTTGTTATTTATTTATTATTCTTTATTTATTAACAGGCGAAACTGCAGAGTTTTATAATTATATTTATTTATGTTAAAACTATGATTCGTCGTTCAAATCGACAAACAATTTTTTATCCAAAATATTTTTAGAAATTACAGATGATAATAAAAATTAAAAACTTTTTAACATTCGGAGAAATTTAGAATCATTAAAATATTTTAAAACCTTATTGAAACTATAAATTATTAATTTTAATAATTAAAATTCCAATACTATAATAATTATAATCTTAATAATTAATTTCGCATTTGATTTTAAAGACAAGTCTAAATTTCCATTCAATAAATCAGTAAATTCTTATAAAATTAATATAATTACCAATATTCTTAATTAACAGTTCTTGTAATAATAAATATTACACTAAAAAATATTATTAAAAATTGAAAAAATTAATTAAAACTATGAAAAAATGAGTGAAATGACTTTATTTTACTAATTTTTTAATTTTTTAATTTTTATTATCATCTGTAATTTCTAAAAATATTTTTGATAAAAAATTTTTCGTCGATTGATGATTGACAATTATTTGTGAATAATTCCGGGAAAATTCAATATTAAAAATAAATATTATAATATTAGTTAATATTAATAATTAAATAATGGAATATTACAATAGTAACTCTAATACTAATGAAAAAATAAATTAATAAATAAATAAAAATTAATAAAAATAAAAAATGGAAAATTATTCAAAAATTTTTAGAAAAGAAACAAATTTCTTTCATGTAGGTAAGATAAAAATCTAGTAAAAGTTTCCATTTAATCTGGCGATGAAATAGATCGCGTGGGAGTATTTTTGAAAGATTAAAGAATAAGAAGTCAAAGGATATACATGAATCTCAACCCTTTTGTCATTAATTTTCCCTTGCTAATTCTTTTTCTTTTTCTTATTCTATTACAGAATTCTCGAAAATTTTCATTTCATCTCGTTTTAAAATCCATTTTATTTCAATAATAATAATAATGATAATAAAACTATTAATAACGAAACCATTTTATTATATTAATTTTACTATTATTACTATTATTATAATAACAATAACAATAACAATAATAATAATTACAATTTTTATTATATTTTTTTATTCTTTTCTGTTATTTTTCATTTTTATTATTTATTTTTCTGATTTTTGTTAGACCTAGTATATTAACTAAATAAATAAATAAATATATTTATTTATTTACAAAAATAAACGGGACAATTATAATAATTATTATTTACTATTTTTATTATAATGAATATTTAATATTTTTGATTTATTTATTTAATATTTTTATTATTATTATTATAATAATTTATTTTAAATATTTATTTGCTTATTTATTTCAATAAAAATGGTTATTGACCATTTGTTTTATTATATTTTTTTATATTGAATTTTATTATTATTTATATTCTTTTTTTTATCCCTATTTTATAATTTTTAATTTTGATTTTGAAGATTATTGCAACTTTTTTATTTTGTTATTAATATTTATAACTGTTATTATCATTCCATTTCGTTTTTATCATGATTGCTTCTATCTCCAGTTTCCCTTTTTCGTCAGAACGATGTTCTCCATTAGAAATTTAACGACAAAACTTGAACTGTAATTCACTCACGACAGTTTCCCTACCAGCGCACTATTATTACCGTTATTGTCATGTGTTCTCATAGATATTTTTTTAGGACTCAATCACGTTGAAAATCTGGAAACGAGTCAGGAATTTTAATAAATTGCAGATTCTTCCGCCCCCGGGCATCGATTACACCGACTACGCGGTTTTTGTGGACTTTTTTGTTTATTAAAAAGAATGAATCGCACAACTTTCATAAATATCTATTTTAAATTTTCACATCGCGACAATTTTGTATTTAAATTTTTTAATAACAAACAAATTCATAAAATTTAAAAATTAGAATATTATGATATTCTAATTTTTAAATTAAATATCACAAATTTAAATTTAAATAAAAAAAATAAACATTAAAATATATTTTAATTTTTCAAAATCATAAAATTTATACAATAGAAAATCTTTTATTCAGAAAATAATTGCAAATATATTTTTTTTAAATTAATAATGGAAATTAAATTATCAAACTTCATGGTAATGGAAAAGTTAAAATTAAAAAAAACCTCAAAAAAAAGTAGGTCATTATGTACACTGTAGTATATAAAATTGTGCAGGGAATTTCTTATCTGAACCCATATCTTGACCATACAGAGAGAGCACTCAAATTATACGGTCAACATTGTTTGTTTCTCTTGAAAAATATAACCTTCACTTGAAAAAGTTTCTTTTTTTGAAAAATTAAGATCTGTCACTAAAGGGCAATATGTATTAAAAAAAAGAAAAGCAGGGGAAAAATCCACCGAAAGCGAAACCATAATAAAGATAAAAGATCATATAATTTTGACTAATAATTTATACTCATTTTTAGCCTTCAACTTGTAGAACAACTGAACATTTGTTTCAATTAACCAAATATATACTTTATTCTTTTAAGTGAAACATAATTTATTCTGTAGTATTGTATAAATAAATAGATTTATTTATAAAAGTTTTTTTAAAATTTATTCTGTAGTATTGTATTTAAATAAATAGATAAATAAATTCATAACTAATTGTATGAATAATTAGATAAATAATAAATAAATAATAAATAAAAAATAAATAAATAATAAATAAAAAATAAATAAAATTTTTAAATAAAAAAACAAATAAGTAAGTAAATAAATAAATAACAAAATTCATAATTAAATAATTTATCAAATTATTTTCTATTCATTTATTTCAATTATCTTTACGTTCTCTTTTAATTTTTTCGAAATTTCAAAAAAAAAAATTTTATTTTCATATATAAAATTCCCTCTCTTTAAAATAGGAACGAAAAAATTTAATTTACTGTTCGATTCTAAATTTGATTAATAATCAAGTGCTTGAAAAGTTTTATTAATTATTTTCAGTAAAAATTGCTAATTCATATAATATGAATACCCTGAGTAGAGCAGAGAGAATTGAGAATATTTTGTAATAAAAGTCTAAAACACAAATCATCCCGAGTCAAATGAGTATATGCGCTTTTCAATTAATCAAAAATCTTTTCAATCCTAAATTTCCGAAATGAAATCAGACAACAAGTATGCTGAGCTTTTTTTTTATTTTCTCTCTATATTTTCTTGAAACAATACAATCACTTAAATAATCTTTTAGTGAAAATATTCACTAATCATTGATTTAATTAACTAATTATATAATCCTATCGATTTCAAATTTTCAAACGCTAATTATTATCATTATAATGCCATCATTACTGTCAAAATATTTCAATTGTATAATGAATCAATTTCACAATCAAATAAAATTACGTTTTGAAAAATATTATTATTAATATTATTATCATTATTATTATTATTAATATTATTATTATTAATATTCTTATCAATATTATTATTTTTATTATTATTATAAATTATTATTATTATTATTATTATTATTATTATTATTATTATTATTATTATTATTATTATTTTTATATTATTATTATAAATTATTATTATTATTATTTATCATCAAATTACTATTAATCAAATCCATATAATATTATTTGATCCAAATTAATTATTCCAGCCAGTAAATTCAGTGCGTAAATAAATTAACAATCAACTGAAAACTACCCATCAATTTGTAAAAATTCAATGGCTTTTATCGAAATTAGCTTAATGACTCTCGACATTTTTCCAGAAACTGAATATAATTTCCTCTCTCTCTCTCTCTCTCTCTCTCTTTATTATATATATGGTATAAAAAAAGAAGAAAAATTTTCTACACTAAAATTCCTTTCACATAAAATTAAACCATATTTCATTTATAGATATTAATTTTTCTATATTTTTTCTTTTTTTGTGAAATATATACGGATATATGTTTTGATGAATATATCGAGATCCGGTGAAAGAAAGAATTTATTAATGGATTACAATACATATATATATACACAAAGTGAAGAATATCAGTTTTCTTCAAGATTTTTCTATTTTCTATTTATCTATATATAGTCAAGTATGAATCGGCGCCATCGATGTGTGAAAAGAATGACTTTACGGAAACATCGACAAGCATCTCGAAATTATAGCCAAGAATTTTTCTCCTTGAAAGAAGTTTCATGTATTATTTTTCTTTTTCTTACAACAAGTTCCGATCGAAAAATAGACATTTCGCCTGTTTTTTAAAATTTACGATAATAAAAAGAGTATTATATGCTCTTGAAATTAGAATTATAAAAAATTTATAAATACACGAGGATTAAATAAAATTTCTCGTTTTATTATTGCCAACAATTTGAATAAAAATATTTTAATACAATTTTTAATTAAATTAATTTCTGTAAAAAAACTAAATTTTTTTAACAATTGTATTTACAATTCATTCTCAATGTCAATTATTCATCCATATTTCCCATAATCTTTTTCTCGTTACCTTCATTATAATTCTTTCCACAAAATTTATGAAAAATTTCGAAATAAATGAAAAAACCCAGAAGTAAAATAATTTTTTAAAAAACTTGTAATTTTTTTTTTTGTGTTATAAATAAGAGAATTTTCGTTCGGTACATTTTACAGAGGAGAAAATATATATAAAATGACGCAATTGAAATGCAAATGGGAAAAGTTGTTGGCTTGTGATGTGCAGATTTTAATCTCAATCGAGGAGAAAATTTTTTTAACAATCTACAATCGATTCCAGTGGGAGAAATTTAAGAGATTCGCCATTTTTTTGGCTAATAACTCCGAAAGACTTTCAAACTGATATCATTTTTTTTATAAATATATTTTATCGCTTCCAGAATTTTTTTCTTCTTCCATTTATATCAAATAGTATAAAAAAATAATATAATAAAAGTTGAAAATTAATTTTCTTTAAATAGACATTCTTCTCTTTCATTTCATGATGAAATTTTTATATCAACTTTTAACCTTTAAAAAACTATCTTTGCTTTTGATATTTTTAATGAAAATCTTTAGAACACTTCTTCTTCTTCTTGTCTTAAAAAAGACGAAAAAAAAATTACCATATTGCCAGGAGGCTAAAAGTCCACCGTAAAATTCATCTCAAAGACTTGTTGTTACTCAAAGATAAAACAAAAATTTAACACTTTTACTTTTTTTCTGTCAAACTTGAAAATTTTCCCTTTTTCTTTTTTTTATCTAAAAATAACATTTTTTTAATAAAAATTATAATTTTTTTATCTAAAAATTATAATTTTCAAATTAATTTTTATAATTATTTATAATTATAATTTTTTTTATCTAAAAATTATAATTTTCAAATTAATTATAATTACCTAATTATTATTTATTTATTTTTTTTTGATTCTCATTTTCCTTCCTGAACGGGACAATTATATAAATAAAATATTCTCTCTACAATTTCACAGAGAAAGATTATGATTTCAAATTGCGATAATTTTTTTATTTATTCATATGATTTATTTTCTCTCTTTAAATTTTTCTTTCAGTTTTTATTTTAACATCTGTTTTAAATTTCATATAAATTCAAGTACATTACACACTCGTTTCATTTATTTCCATTCTTTTTTTTCTTTTTATTTTAATATACCAAATTAATATTAAAATAGTGGAAAATAAACTTTCTCGCGTTACTGTATCAACATTGCGTTTTTTTTATCTCTAAAACATAGAGAATGATGAATTTTATTATCATGAATAATACAGTGATTGTTATGTAAGGAGCGTAAATGTAAAAATTCCACGCAGTAGTAACAACCGATTTACGTCAGACGCGAGAAGATGAAAATTTAAATAATTTAAAGAATCTAATAAAAAGAAAATTTATTTTTCAATTCTTTTTTTTCATTTTAAAGAAATATTCCATCATATTTATTTGTTTAATTTATTATAATTCACAATTATAATAAAATTCATAATTATAATTAATTTATATAATTTATATAAATAAATTATAATAAATTATAATAATTTTAAATTATGAATTCACAATTATAAATAATAAATTATAAATTTTAAAAAATAAATAATAAATACAAAAAAAAAATTTGCGAATCGTTCAAATTAAAACAATGGTCTATTAAGAGAGTGAAATTTTTTTTTAAAAGAACAATTCTTTTTGTTTTTGTAAATTTACAAAAAATAATTAGAAAATAATTCGTGGTATTAATTATATGCAAGAGACTTGCGTGATATTTACTAGTTTAGTTAATTTAAAACTCATCCTTTTGATGAAATACATAACAAAAAATCGCTTCGGTAGTTTTGAAAAAAAGCATCACACAGAAAAATATTTTTTTCCTTTTGTACGAAATAAAAGTCATAATAATAAGAATATTAATGATAATAATAATAATTAGTTTTACAATTGTGATAATTCTAATATTAATAAGTGATGTAATATTATAGTAATTGTAATAATTATGATAAAATAATAATTTTTTTCCAATTTTCTTTTCTTTGTAAGCCAGTTTATATGTTTAAATAAGTAAACAAATAAATAATAATAATAATAATGAATAAAAAAATAATTCTAACAATTATACTTATCAAACTTTGTTAATTTTTATTGTTTACTCTCAAAATAAAAATTCCTCACTACTTACAAAGAAAAAAAATTATTTAATTCAAATAAACGATTCTAGCATTATCAAATAAATATTTACTTGAATCAAATAATTTTTTTTTCAAATGTAAAAAAAGCAATAAATTCTCAGAAACAAAAATTAGAAAACATGGTAAATAATTTTTTTAAATTTCTCCAACTATTCTACTTTTTAAGAAAAGAAAAAAGGATGTCGGGTCCTATTGACGATTAAATTCATATCCTCGAGACGGTAATTTAGCAAACGGATTTACAGATAATTGGCCCTAAAATTGTGTGGTTGATGGCGTTAATGAAATTCTCCCTCGCTTTTCTCTCTATACAAACTATTTTTCTACTTTTTTACTTTCTCTCTAATTTTAACAATGATTCTCGAGTGTAGTCGATTTGAAAGAAAAGCTCGGAAGAAATAAAACAAAAAAAAAAGACAAAAAGGCAGAGAAAGAGAGAAGGAGAAAAAAACTAATAATTACTTTGCCATTCTCGTTTCCGAACTGAAGAACTTCGATATTCATCCCCCCCCCCAACGAATCGCTTTCAAAACGACTCTTTCAAATAGCTTATGGCTAGATTAAAAACTTCAGAGAATATGTATGCATTATTCGAAAGGAATATTTTTATTCCTCAAATTATGTTTTCTTATTTCATTACTTATTCATTATATAATGGATTAATTCAAAATATAATTTTATGTATCCAGACTAAAAAAAAACACTCAGAAAAATTTTAATCTTCTTTGCTGAAATTTCAAAATTTTTTTCAAATTTCAAAATAAATTTTCACTCCCTCTTTACAGAAATTTTAAAACTTAATTGTTTTAATTTTCTTGTGAATCGAAAAATTTTCTCAAAAAAAAACTAAATAAAAAAATAAATAAAAAATAAATAAAAAAATAATAAAAAATAAATAAAAAAAAAATAAAAAAGTAAATAAAAAATGGATTGATAGAAATAGAGATTGATAAGATTGGAAAATGATTGATAAAGTTTGATAAAGATTGATGTAGCTATTGATAACATATCGATTTAATTAAATTTACATTAATCTCATTCTGAAGTGCCATTGAAAGTATAAATATTTGACAATAAACAAAACAATATATAGTATAAATAAATAATTTAAATATTAATTTTCATATCACAGTAAATCGTGAGGTATTAAAAAGTGTTGCAGATTAGATAAACACCAAAAAAGATTAAAATAATCAATTTTTGTGTTATTTTTTACAATGAATGAAATTTTAGTTTATTCAATTTTTTTATAACTATAAAACATGAAGAATCGATAACTCCGAGTCTTCGACTCCGAGTCATCGATTTCTTCATATTTTATAATAATTTTCATTATTTCAATTCAATTATTATTTTCAAAAATTTTTAACTACAATTTTACTTTATATCTATTATTTTTAATAATTTTCGAAAAAGTTCTTTGGCAATTTTCAAATCCCTTTGTTTACAATATTCAATTTTGCGAAATTTCAATTATTCCTAAATTTTTTAATTAAATGCATATTAGAAAATAAAAAACTTCAAATAATATAAAAGAAAATTTAATTAAACTTTTTCAAAAAAATTAATTTCAAAATTTAATTATTTTTTAAAAATTCACGCTATATTGCTCTTAATATTCAATTATAATCTAAAATTTTAACTGAAATTCAATTTTATGAAATGAAAATCAATTTTATTAAAACTTGCATAAACATAATTACTTTTTTCAAAGAATTCAATTATAATTGTATGAAAAATAATTTAAACGCTGCGATGATTTTTATTATTAGTAAAAATAATTGAATCCTTAAGAAGAATTTTATTACTCTTGAAAATAATTGAAGTTCTGCGATAATTTGTAACTTCTCTAAAATTCAATTTTTTTTAGTGTTTTTAACTAAAATTCTTCAATAAATCCATTATTTTTAATAATTTTCATAAAAGTATTTTGAGAATTTTCAAATTCATTCATTTACAATTCAATTTTACAAAATTTTATCGATTTTTCGGAAAATCTACAATGAAATAAATTAGAAAATAAAAACTTGAAATAATTTCAATAAAAATTCTATTAAACTTATTAAAAAAAATTAATTCTACAGAATTTTTTGTCAAAAATATGAAAATTTAAGAATTTTAATGATTTTAGTTTGAAACTTTTTCAAAATTTAATTATTTCTAAAAATACACGTTATAATGCTTTTAATATTTAATTATAATCTAAAATTTTAACTGAAATTCATTTTAAAAACCATTTTTATTAGTAAATTCCACGAGAATTCAATTATTTAAATACAAAAATAAATAATTTATTAATTTCATGTTTCTTGAAATTAAATTTTCATAAAAAATGTTATCAACAAATTTTTTAAATCATTAAATTCTTTGGACGAATTTTAATCAAATTTTTAAGAATAATTATATTTTTTGAGGAATTCGATTAAAATTGCATTTAAAATAATTGAAATTCTGCAATGAGTTTTATTATTTATGAAAATAATTAAATTCCTAAAAGAATTTTATTATCTATAAAAATAATTGAATCCCTGTAAAAATGTTATTATTTATGAAAATAATTGAATTATTGCGAAGAAATTTATAAAAAAAATTTGTAAATAATTGAATTCCTGTAAAAATTTTTATTATTTATGAAAATAATTGAATGTTTGCGTAGAATTTTATTCAAATTTTTTTTTAATAATGGAATTCTTTTGGAAAATTTTATTGAAATAGTGAATATTGAAAATCATTGAATTTTAGAAAACTTTTGAAAATAATTGAAATTTTGAAAAGAAGTTGATTAAAATTTTGTAAAATAATTGAATATCAGAGAAAAATTTTATTATTTATAAAGAGAATTGAAATTTTGACGAGAATTTTTAAAAATTTTTGAACACAATTGAATTTAGTAACTATGTTACTCGTTAGTTAGTAAGTTAGTAACTAACTTACTAACTTACTATTCTCCCTGGAAAAGCTAAATTCGTTGAATTTTTACAAATCGTTGACTTTGGTGTTTTATTTAAAGTAAAATTTCATTCATAGTTAAAAATAACACCAAAATAGATTATTTTAACCCTTTGTGGTGTTAATTTAATCCTAGAGGGATTAAACTGTTGCAGATTATTTTAATCCATTCTGGTGTTATTTTAACACTTCACGTTTTACTGTGATTCTAACGGATTTAGCCCTATATTCTTTTCTAATTTTCCAATTATTTATTTTTGCAAATTTTTATTGATTGAAAAATAAAAAATAATATTCATCACATTTTTTAAGCAAATAATTCTTTTAAAAAAACCGATAAATTTTTATTTTTGTTCTGACGCAAAGATTGAATTCTGTCTGACACAAAGTATTCTCGTTCTACTGGAAGTGACACGCGTATCACGTTTTTCAGTAGATTAAGGCGACAATAGTCAGACAATCTATTTCCTTAAATTTACAACAATAGAGTAACAATAAAAGCAATTGCAGATTTTCATTTTGATTTCGCTCTCAATAGAAAGGTTCAAATCTAGTCGCCAGTATAACCAGACAATTTCTTCTCTTAGAAAGAAAATTAAATATTTATTTATGTAAATAAAAATATTTATTATTAATTAAATTTTATATTTTCTTTAAATCAAAATAATCAGATATTTATTATTTCACTGAAAAAAATTATTTGATTCAACTAACCGACTATTATCAAACACATATTTACTTGAATCAAATAATTTTTAATTTAAATCAAATAAAAAAATTTCATCTCTTTCTTTAATTTCATTTGCAATCATTTAAATACTCGATAAATTACATAATTGTTTTTCAGTGTGAAAAATAGTGTCTAATTAAATTTTCACTTTTTGCGTGAGAGGAAAAGTGTTTATCGATAATAAAAAGCCGTTATAAATATATAATGTAATAATTCAAATAAAAAAAGTAATTTGATTAAAAAACTAAGAAGGGTCTATTCTTTTCTCTCATGAATATTTATTAATTTTCTACGCGAACGCGTTTTAGGTTTCACCTTATAACTGTCATATCAGTGGCGCACTGTAATTATTTTCTATGCACATTATCATTCTCTATATATACTGAAGTAGTTTTTTTGCGCCCTACCCTTTTTAATTGACTGACAATTTAAAAAAAACTTTTTTAATTAACTTATAACATTATTAGATATATATGTGGGAGAAAAGAAGTCACTTGCTTATATGTGAGAGCTTAAACCATAATTTCCTTGAATCGTGTGAAAAATGTCATCCATTTTAATTTAACGACAGTGATAATTAAAATTAATGTGCGAAAGTGAGAATTCTGTTTTATTATTAAACTTTCTTTTTGCATTCCAAAAAACTAAATGTGTTAGATTAAAACTATATATGTCATACATTGGGTTTATTAAAGTAATAATTATTATTGTTTATTGTATATTTATCCTCCTTTTAATTTTTATGTAAAAAATTTTTTTTATTAAAAACATCTTCTAGTTTCAGTAGTACGAGAGAAGTTTAAGTCAGACGACGTTATTTATTTTTATTTTTTTCTATTGAAATTACTTTCTAATTTCTATATTCATATTTTACATATGGTTGATTATAATAATAAAAATAATTATTCATAGTTTGGTATAATGATAATAATTATAATAACTATTATAATTATATTGTTTATTGTATTTTTATTCTCCTACTCATTTTTATTCTTTATATTAAAATTATATTGTAATAATTTTTATATTTCTTCTTTATATTATTGAAATTATAAATATTTATAGGAACAATTATTTTATTTTATTACAAACTCCCCGCATTCCATCGGGACCATAAATTATGATAAATCATGATAATCGTAATAATTATTTTTAATTCAATTTATTTTGATAATTATCAGCAATTATTATAATTACAATAATATAAAATGTAGATATAAAAATTATAAGAAAATAATTTTAATATACAAAAATTAGAAGAATAAAAATTCAGTAAACAATAAAAAACAAACAAAATTAATTTCAAAATTCAATTATTTCTAAAAATTTTAACTAAAATTCATTTTTAAATAAATTTTTATTACAAAATTCTACTACAATTCAATTATTTAACTAAAAAAATAAATAATTCATTGAATAATTGAATATTTCTTAAAATTCAATTCCCATAACGAATTTTATCAACAAATTTTTAAATAATAATTGAATTCTTTCCATTTCTGCAATAATTTGTAACTTTTCAAAAAATTAAATTTATTTTTCGTGTTTTTAACTAAAAATCTTCTCTATAAGCATTATTTTTTTAATAATTTTTGAAAAAGTTCTTTGAGAATTTTCAAATTCATTTCATTATACAATTCAATTTTACAAAATTTCAATTACTCATAAATTCTTCAATTAAATAATGTATTAGAAAATAAAAACTTGAAATAATTTCAAAAAAAAATCCACAAATAAACTTTCGCAAAAAAATTAATTCCACAAAATTGTTAAAAATTCATATTTCCAAAGATTTTAATTTGATACCTTTTCAAAATTCAATTATTTCTAAAAATTCACTCTCTAATGCTTTTAATATTCAATTATAATATAAAATTTCAACTGAAATTAATTTTTAAATCATTTTTTATTAAAAAAAGTTCTACTAGAATTCAATTATTTTGATACAAAGAGAAATAATTTAATAAATAATTGATTGTTTCTTAAAATTCAATTATCATAAAGAATTCTATCAAAAACATTTTTATATAATTGAATTCTCTTGAGGAATTTTAATAACATTTTTAAGAAAAATTATATTTTTCAAGAATTTGATTAAAATTGTGTTAAAAATAATTGAAATTCAGCAATGAGTTTTATTATTTATGAAAATAATTGAATTCCTCAAAAGAATTTTATTATTTATAAAAATAATTGAATTCCTCAATAGAATTTTATTTTTTATGAAAATAATTGAATGATTGCGAAGGCATTTATAAAAAAAATTTGTAAATATTGGAATTCCTGTGAAATTTTTATTATTTTATAGCAATAATTAAAGGTTTGTGTAGTTATAAAAATAATTGAATATTTGCAACGAATTTTATTAAATTTTTTTAAAATAATTGAATTTCGGAGAAGAATTTAATTATTTCTAAAGATAATTGAAATTTTGACGAGAATTTAAAAAAATTTCTGAACAAAATTAAATTTGTTCCTAAAGATTCCTAAAGATTGTCCGACTTTTGTTGACTTTAACTACTGAAAAAATTAATCTTCCACTTTCAGTAGAACAGGTAAAGTTTAAGTCAGACAGAATTTTTTTCAAAAATAAACTAATTGTTAACACAAATAAATATCATAGGTTTATTTAATAATAACATTTTGCGAGAAAATATAAAATTTAAGTAAAACCCAATAGTCTGACTATTGCCGACTTGAACTACTTAAAAGTAACTATTTTCTATTTCCAGTGAAACAAGAACTGTTTGCGTCAGACAAAATTGCTTTTTTGTCTTTAAGTGCAAACTAATTGTCAGTTTCCAAAGATCAAAACTTTTTAACAAAGGTTAAAGAATTTAATTCTTTTCTGTTTTAAAAATAATTTCGTTCCAACAGGTTCGAAATCAATTCTTTTTATGGAAAATTAAATTAGAAATTAATGGAAAAATTTACGCAGGAGATTCTTTATTTGATTAATGAAACTTTATTTATGTGATTGATAGTCTTTTTTTTATCTAAATTTAATATTAATGGCTCTCGAGATTAAAATAAACTATTATTGTTTAAAATTTAATGTAAAATTAACAATTATATAGTTTGGTTGTTAAACATTAACAATAATTGTCTATTTATAAATAAAAAATAAATGGGAAAATTTTATTTTATCCCCTGACAAGACATTTTTTGTTCTAAACATCATTTTCCTAAAAGCACAAATGCAAAACTAGTCGTCGACAAGTTTTAGAGAGATAAAAGTGAATCATAGAAAATTTAAAAATCCCCCATCCATTATCTAATGTGTATTTTTTCTCTTCTTTCGTTTTGTCTTATTTGGCATGGGAAAGTGCTCTGTTTAGTCGAAACGACTAGACGAATGAGTAAATCGTGAAATTTTCTGAAAGCTCCAAAAGCTTCACTTACTATATCTGTCCCCACAAAACTTTTATATTTATAACCTCGCTACTCCTGACCCATAAAACCACGTCCGTCCTTTCTTTTCTGCCGCAATGTCACTAAGAAAAGTATTTTACTACACACTTTGTATATATACATGTGTCTGTGTATATATTTGTCTTCTTTTTTGATTTTTCCAACTCTCAAGGTCAAGCTTACTTAAAAGACGTATAAATTTACAATAATAAGTGTATGAAACTTGAGCGAAAATTTCTCCTCCAATTTTTCTTTCTTAAAAACCAAATTATTTTTTTTTGCAAAAAAAAAAGGATCCAAAAAGAATCTAAAAACTCCTTTTACTTTACTCCCTAAAATTGAGATCTAAAATGTCACCACCCTTTTATGCGCGGGAAATTTTTTTAATTTTTTTTTTACTGCACACATAAAAAAGAAAGGAATTTACATGGCGCCGTGTTATTAACAAAAAGTATGTAAATTCTACCTCGTCATGTCATTTTTGATAATATAAACCCACAAAAAAGGAGTCGATTTCATTCTAGATAAAATTCCTCAAGCGTACTTTACAAATTTTATTCATCAGAAATTGCAAAAAAAAAAAATATTTATCGAAAATAGAATTTTTGAAAGAAAATTATTTTCTATTGTTACACATTATCGAAAATATGAAAAAATAAAATTTTACGATCAAATAATTATTGACAATAATAATTATTCAAGAGAAGCTTTTTTCGAATCAAAGAATACTTTTTCGAATAAAAAATTTTGTTTAAATATACAATACTAAAAAAATAGTTTTACTAAATAGTTTCCTTAATTTCAAATAATTATAATAGTTTGCTTAATTTAAATGTTAAATCAAATAAATAACGTGGATGAAGTTCAGAACGTTTATATTATCAACGATTATAAAAGAAAAAAATATTTTTCACGGAAATAATCAAATTTTTCTTTTGAAATTAATTGATGAAAAAAATTCTTCTGTCTGCAAATTATTCTTTTTAAAATAATGGATGAAAAAACTTTTTGTTTACCAATTTTTCTTTTTAAAATAATTACATACTTCAGTTCAAGTTCACAACGTTTATGATCGACGATTGAAAGAAAAAAATAGTTTTTTGTTTGCAACATTTTCTTTTTAAAATTATTGATAAAAAATCATGAATATTATTTTTAATACAAAAATATATCAAAATTTTAATAGAAAAATATTTTTTTTCCACTAAATCGTTGGTTATAAACGTTGTAAACTTTTACGTTGTAAATAAAAATTATTTCTAATTACTTTTTTGTAATTTTCTAATTTGTTAAATCTGACTTTTTGTCTGCAGGTCTTGAAAGAAATTTTCGAACCGAGAAAAATTGATTTTAAAAATAAATTTTCTATTGACAAAAAACATTTTGAAGAATTTCTAATTTTATTTTTGTCTTTTTAGAATTTATCTGAGAAATCAGGGATAAAATTAAAAATGTTAATTATGATAATGTTTCGTATGCTTCGATAATAAAAAAAAAAGATACACTACGTACTTGACAAGCAGTGAAAGGGGGAAGGAAACACAATACGATGCAACAGGTGTATAAAGCCTTTTACGACAACTTTCCGCACGAGATTTATATATATGTTACCGGCAAAGTATGAAATCCAGGCATTTTATAAAATGCCTAGGCAGTATATAAAAAGCCTGTCCATTTCAGGCAATGTATATAATTAAATTATTTTTTCATATATTGCCTAGGCATTTTATAAAATTCCTAGGTATTTTATAAAATGCCCATCGAGCATAAGGTAAAGTATATAATAGTCTCAGCAGCTTGAAACGTCTACCTTTTTCTATAAACACTTTCCATGATTTTTCTATTACAAATAGAAAATAATAAGTATATAACAATAAGTATTTTAGCTATGTTTACATAGCCGCATGTTAGCAGTGAGTAATTTTATAGAAGTTCAATATTTCTCACTTTTAAGAATAATACTTAATTAACAGAAAATATAAATTTTGTCAGTCAATTCTCACATTTTAAGGTAGTCAGTCGCAGAAACATAAATTTTAACTTAAAATGAGTACGGAAATAGGAAATGTTTCGGTGACAAGGGATAGATTTTATTCCGAATTTTCTAAAATTAAAAATGCAATGGCAAAAAACAGTATAATTATTTTTATCAGACGAACGGTATAAGCAGTTGATAAGTGATGTTAATAATGTTAAAGCTACCGGGAAAAAGGAACAGGCCAAGGTTTTGTAAAATGTTCTTGTAAAAAACTGTCAAAGCAACAAAAATTTATGCATAAAAAATAAGATCCAGTGTCAGTCGAAATGTCATTCAAGTATGCCGTGTTGTAACAAATAAATTACAAAAGAAAGTTAATATTCTAAACAGAAAAATGTATATTATTTGAAATAAAACTAAATTTTATACTTTGCCTAAAGTCTAGTGGGCATTTTATATAATGCCTAGGCAATGTATAGAAAATCATGTTATTATACACATTGCCTGAAATGGACAGGCATTTTATATACTGCCTAGGTATTTTATAAAATGCCTGATTACATACTTTGCCGGTAACATATATATTCTTGAAGAATAATTTTTATCGACACTAATAATTCATTCCTTCATAAATCTAAAATTTTGATAACATTTATTAAAAAAAAAACATTTTTCCAAAAATATTTTACATTTAAATTTTCCAATTAATTGACTCAATAAAAGTAAATTATTTATTTGTATTTTTACATTTAAATTTTCCAATAAATTGACTTAATAAAAGTAAATTATTTATTTGTATAGTTAAATTATTTTTTTCATAGGTAAATTATTTATTTACATAGGCAAATTATTTATTTATATAGGCAAATAATTTATTTTTTTTCAGAAAAAAAGAGAATTAGGGAAAAATATAATTTTAGTTTTTGATTTAGCAAAATTATTTGTTTATAAAGGTAAATTGAAATAAATGTAAATAAAATAATGAATCAAATAAAAAATATAATAAATAAATAAATAAAGAAATAAATAATTTTTTTTCAAACAAATATTGAACTTGTTTTGAAAAATTCATTGAATTCGAGAAACAAAAAATTATTTCCACTTTTCTCAATCAATAATAAATGAGCTAAAAATAATTCTCATCGGAGAACTTGTGTAAAATTAGAAGCCTTGATTTAAGATTAAATTACGTTACAAAGTTTGACAAAGATTAAGAGTTATTTGAGGTACAATGACTCTGGATCATATTTACTTTTCTGAATAAACTTTGATCCTTTTATACATATATATAAAGAGAGAGAGAGAGAGAGAGAAAGAAGAAAAGTTTTCTACACTACACCGGATGTACTACTGAACATGTCTTTCGGTAAACCCACCCCTAAATTGTTAATACGACGAAATGAAATTAGAACGAAACCAAAAAGATCCCTTCGACAAAGTTATAATAAGCTCTAACAATAAAATTCCTTCCTTACTTCTTTTTTTTTTATTTCATAACAGTCACTCATCTCTAATTTTTCTATACGCTTCATCTAATTTCAAAATTAGATAAAACTTTTTCTTTTTTTTAATGAAAATAAAAATTAAATTACACGTTACAAGTTCGAATTAGTAAATTTTTTTGCTTATTTTAAATTTTGATTTTCAAATGCTATTAAATTAGTTTCACCATGTAGATTCTAAATATTATTAAAAAAAATGCGACTGATGACCGAAAAAGCAAAGAAAAAAGTCGTAATATAAATTAATTTATTAATTTAACCCTTTCGATTCTTGGAGTAATTTTCTTAGTTTAAATTTTTTAATTAAGTGTAAAGAAAAAAATTTTACCTTGAATTCCATTTTTCCTTGCCCGATCTCCTTCCTGAAGAAAAAATCGTTGTCTTCCAAACTAAAAAAAGTCCACTCGCGATTTTTAAAATTCCAAACACTCCCGAAAACGCGACGAAAAAAATTATATTTATTAAATATTAATTTATCGATCGAACGCGGATTAAAAGAAAATTCGAGCACTCCCGAAACCATATTTTGTTTTAATTAATTAACAGATTTTAATTTCACAATTTAAACAAAATTTAGAATCGAACTAAAAGTGCAAGTAATAATAAAAAACAGGAAAAAAATATATAGAGATAATAATGAAAAGTAACAAAAACAATTCTAATTAATTAATAAAAAATAATAGAAATATCAGAATTTACAATTCAAACAAAAATTAAAATAGTACCTAATTAAAAAAAAAAATAAGGAAAAAATTAATAATAAAATATTATAGAAATAACATTGAAAAGTAATAAAAACATTACTAATAAATTAACAAAATAATAAAACATGATCCGCAATAAATTTAGAAAGTTCAAATGAACGAAATATTTGTTATTAAAAATATTTTCCTAATTACTGATTATAATCAAAATTACAGACTTAAATTTTCAACTCGATTTTACATTTAGAAATTTGAATAAATAATAAATTTATTATTATAATAATTTATTTATAAATAATAAATTTTAATAGATATCTTTTAAAAGAGTGTTTTTCTTTAACCTTTTATTCTTCCAAAAATCGAAAAAATTAATTTATTAATCTATTTAATAAATAACTTTTTTTGATCGTAAAGCAAAATTATTGCAATGAAAATTTAATTTCCAGGAGAAATAAATATATTTCATTAATTTGAACGTTCAGAACTTTATGATCATAATAGGTAATAAAAACAATTTAAAATTACAAAAATTATAATAATTAAAAAAATTGGAAGTAATTTTTATAAAATAATGATAAAAATAATAAAGAAAATAAATAAATTTTAAGACTCGTGATTGAAGATAAATTCGAACACTCCCGAAAATAAAAGTAATTTTCTATTGCGTGAAAAAAATAATAATAAACACCCTAAAATAGATTCGCGGTTTTAGAAAAAATACGAACACTCCCGAAGCTAACACATTTTTTTAAAAAAACCGTAATAAATTTTTAATTATATAATTTTAATCATACGTTTTATACTCTCGTGAACGGAACGATACGAAATTTTTAACGAATGTCATTCGTAGTAATTTTATAATCCGAGTCAATTATTTCTCACCGAATGTCGACGTCGCCTTGTGACAATAAATATAAATGATGTTCCACAGTCTTGACGTAGTTTCCTGAAAAAAATCAAACAATTAACCAATTATTACTCATTTCCTTTCATATGTATTTATTGCAAATATATTATCAATATTATATCACTGAAAAAAAAATTTATTTGATTCAAATAACCGATTACTTTTCTATTCTTCAATAAATATTTACTTGAATCAAATAAATTTTTTTTCAGTCAAATAAATTTAATTTGAAACAATAATTTCAGTATTTGAATTAAATAATATTTAGCTGACTTAAATATTATTGACTAAAATATTTTATAACAATAAAAATTTTTACTTGAAAAAGCTAAAAATTTCACTATATTCGGGAAATTTTTAGTCCCTTCAGTTAATACTTTCGCTACTCTAGAGAAACTTATCGCTGATTCAAGTAAAATTTTTTTTCGTATATTAAAAACAAAAAAATCTAATTTTTAAATTTAAATTATTTAAATAATTTATAAATTTAAATTATTTAATAATTTTTAAATTTAAATTAGTTAATAATTTTTTAATTTAAATTATTTAATAAGTTTTAAATTTAAATTATTTAATAATTTATAAATTTAAATTATTTAATAATTTTTAAATTTAAATTAGTTAATAATTTTTAAATTTAAATTATTTAATAAGTTTTAAATTTAAATTATTTAATAATTTTTAATGAATACAATTATTATTTTTATCAATAAAATAATTTAATTAAAAGTAATTAATTACTTTAGTGATATTTTATTTTATTCTTACTTTTTCATTTAATTTTATTTATTATTCCAGTAAAGCACAGAAGCAAAAGTCTAATATTGATTAATTTATTATGTGATTTTAATTAATACAATATTATTTAAAATTTACAATTCTAATTAAAAACGATAAAAAAAATCTTCCATTTATCATAAATATTAATTTTTTTTCGTTTTTACTTATAAATACATAATAAAAGGAGAAATTTAATCACAAATAATAAAATAACATAAAAATGAAATTCACAAAAAGTTTATAATTAAAGATTAAAAATACGTATTCGAGAAATTTCAAATCACATATAAATTTTTTTTTAAAAGACAAATTTCTATTTATTTCAATTTATTTTGTCCTACATAAATGATTATTTCATTTTTAAAACAATTTTTAATATTTTTTTTCACTATTCACTTGAAAATGTCAAGCAAATTATATCAAGACTTTTTATATTTATTTATAATATTTTTATATTTATTATAAACAATTTAAAATTAATTATTTAATTCAACGTTTTATTTTTAATAAAGACGACCGAGTGATTAAAAAATTAAATTTGTGATTAAGGTTTTTTAATGTTTTTATTTTTCAATAATTCTATTTTTAAAAAATTTATATTTATAATTATTTTTTATTTTATTTTTTATTATTTTTATTGTTTATTATTTATTGTTTTATTATTTATTATTTTAATATTATTATTTCATAATTTTTTAAAATTATTACTCTTTTATCAACATTATTTAACTTTATTAAACAGTACTTAGTTATATTTGGACTAATTTGGAATAATTTTTGTTTGTTTTGTTTCAGATAAAATGGCATTACGTGAATGCGTTTTTCTGTTCAGTGTGTTAATAACATTTGCCCATGCTCGAGCAGTAGTCGTCAATTGCGAGTAAGTAAAAATTTTTCTTAATTTTCTTTTTCTTATAACAGAATTCAAAAAAATATTTTGCCTCCATTTATTTATATAGTTTAATCTAAAACAATCTAAAATTAAAAAATTTCTACCTTTTTTCAGAATGTACCCTTTTCACAGTCAATGTCGAGGTGTACAAACAAAAAGATTTGTCATTGAACCGGGACACAAAAATCAACACGAAAATGAATTCAAAAATTTGAATTCTCCCTCGTTTAAGGAAGAATACAATGGCTTGAAGAATTCTAGACTTTGGACAACTCTTTTGGACAATGTGAGTGTTAAGTCACATTAATAATAATTAATTAACTGACAAAAAATTATATTAATTGTATAAATAAATATTTACATCATTAATTAATTAATTAAAAATTTGTATCAAAAATTGAATACAATGTGATCCATTTAATTATAATCACAAAATACAGTCTTAATTAATTAACTAAGAATCAGATCCTAATTATCCTTCTCAAGCATTATACGTCTGGAAAATAAAAAAAAAATCTTTTATTTTATTAAACAGGGTCTCAGCACAGATGATCTTTATGACGTTTATGCCTCGTCGAGTGCTTCAACGAGAGGAAACAATAAAAAGAATAACAGAAAAAACAGCATCAAAGACAGACTAAGAATCAGAAGAATACCAATAAGAGATTTTTTGTCGGACCTCGAGTTTCTCGACAGCGATTATTAAGAAGAAATTTTAAGAAAAACTCACATCTAAAGTAAAATATATTTCATTCAAAAGACTTTTCACTCAGCTACTCGTTCAAAATGATCTCTCTCTCTATCTATCTCTCGCTATCTCTCTTTTTCTCTCGACCAGTAAATAATTTCTCCTTCTATCAAAAAGAGAATGACAAATGAAAAATTTATCTTTCTATATGAATAAAGAATAAATGTTTCTTTGATAATTCTCTCCGAACATATAATAGTAATAATAATAAAAAACAAAAAAGAAACAAAATAAGTCAACTGCTATCAAAATTTTATGAATTTTAACTTGCAAAAAAAAAAAAAGAAAAAAAATGTCCAAAATTTTTCTACTCTATTTCATCGCAAACAAACAAACAAAAATATTCTTTCGATTCCATAGAAATTTTGAGTAGTTTTTCAAAATTCCAAACTAAAAAAAAAATAGAAAGATACATATTATTTTAAAAATCTATTTTCTGTAGAAAACGCAAAATTTTTATGGAATCTTTCAATTTTTCATTGTGAACTTTTTTTAAATTTTTTTTGTTCTTTTGTAATGGAAAAATGAAACGCTTCTTGTGAAAGTATTAAATATTGTTGTTATAATTCAACATTATTTAAATGATGAAACTTTTTGTCCATAATTACTCAAAAAAAAATGTCCAAATATAAACTTTTATAATTCTAATGATAATGTTATTTTTGTATAAAACTATTTAAGTTTTATTATTTTATTAAAATATTATTATTTATTATTTTATTAAAATATTAAAATGCAAAATATTTTTTTCCTTCCAACGTTCAGAACTTAATGATCGTGAAATAATTATCCTTTTATTAAACAATTAAACAACTTTTAATGAAATATTTATTATATTATTAGTTCTACTTTAAACATAAAGTTTTAATTTTTAAATAAGTTATGTAATATTATTGCAATTATTGTTCAATTAGAATTTTTGTTTCATTAGAATAGAATTTTTTTTTTTATTCTACCAATTTTGCTTTACATCACTGATATTTAAGTTCTATATTGTTATTTTTATTATCTTTTATTTTTAATAATAAATTTTTATTTAAAAAAAAATGTATGTACTTATAAAATATTAAATGTTACTTAATTGTTAATGTTACACTTAATTTTTTACACATAAATTACATTTATTGTATCAATATATAAAACTGTAGGAATATTTATTTGTAAATCTATTTGTAAATTTATTCGTAAATTTATTTGTATATTTTTTAGAATATTTATTTGTAAATTTATTTGAAAATTTATTTGTAAATTTATTCGAAAATTCATTTGTTAATCGGTTCATAAATTTCTTTGTATATTTATTTGTAAACTTATTCGTAAACTTATTCGTAAACTTATTAGTAAACTTATTTGTAAACTTATTTGTAAACTTATTTGTAAATTTATTTGTAAAAAAAGATTATATTCCTTTTAAAAATAAAAACTTACACTAATTTCTAAAAAAAAAAAATTGTCATCACTCATATAATGTATAATTTGTAAAAAAAATATATATAAATTATAATTCTTTAATGATAAGTAATTAATAAATTCTATATGAAACTATAATGACACATTGCTTGAATTGCAGAAAAAAAGATATTTTAAATTATTTTTAAAATAAAAATGGATGAAGTTTATAATATTTTTTAAGAAAGAGAATAGAAAAATAAAGAGTTGGTTGTGATTGTTACAGGAAATATTTTTTTATATATTCAATACGCTGTAAAATATTATATACGAATCAGTATAAAAATTTTTCAATAATTTGCATTTCTCGTATGACTGAAAATACAGTATTATTTATAACATTCTAATATTGTCCTTCAATAAAGAAAATTAAAAAATAAATATTACAGCCTTCTATTTTTATATCCTCAAAAATAAAACGAACTGAATTTTTTCCTATATAAAAAATTTAAATAAATAAATAAATAAATAAAAGTACAAAATTTAAAATAATAAATACAGTAAAATAAATATTATTAATAATTTTATTTATTTATTTATTAAATAAACCGGTCAAGAGAGAATTGTTTATTAATTTTACTTCTTAATTTATAAACAAATTTTTTAAAATTAATATTTTTTAAATTATAAAATATATTAATAAACTATCTTAAAAGTACAAAAATATTAATTAAATAGCACTCATTAAAATTAATTTTCTAACAATTCTCCTTGTAGAGAATTATTTAAAAGCTATTTTCAAAAAATTGAAAATATTTCATGATCCACAAGTTTTCAACGTTTCATAAGAACGAAATAATTTCCATTAAAAGTATTTTTATAAACTACTGATTGTAATAAAAATTGAAAACTTAAATGTAACATTCAGAAATTTCATAATTAATTTTTTTGTATACAAGACGTAAATATTCTAATAAAATTTTAATTTGAAAAAGAAATAAATAAATTTCGTTTGTTTTGATGATCCACAAGTTTTGAACATTCAAATGAAATATTTTTTATTGGAAATATTTTCAAAAAATTACTAATTGCAATAAAAATGAGAAATTTAAATTTTACATTTAGAAACTTTATAATTAATTTTTTCGATACTGTCACAAAATTATAATATATCAATAAATATTTAATTTGAAGAAGAAATAAATAAATTTCGTTCATTTGAAAGTTTAGAACTTGAAAAAAAATTTATAATGAACGAAAAAAATATTCTCAAAGTGAATAAATAAGAATCAAAATGACAAAAAACTAAAAATAGCTATAAAAATACTGTAAAAATAAGAGAAAAAAATTTCAAAATCAAAAACCGATTACAGGTCATTTCCTCCAAAGGATTTAATGGCTTGTGTAATTTTGAAATGAAGAAAACAATTTTATGTTTACAATCAATTTTTAATTCTTCGCAATATAGAAAACCAATGTACAGATACAGAATTTGTATTATTAACACAAGAAGTCTAGGTAAAAATGTCGATAATGTTGTACAATGAATAAAGGATCGAGTTAAATGAAAATTGGTACATATTAATGAGTGATTTTTTTACTATTACTTAGCTGCTTAATGTAGTCGCTTACGTACTTACAGTGATTGAATCGGTAATGTATTTATTTATTTTTTTTTGTATAGACACAAAAAGTGTATATACTTAATGGAGATTCTTACAAACTACGTAATTTTCAATTAGTTTTTTTTTTACTTTGGTTTTAAATTAAGGACTAGCGTGTTGAGCTTCACTCTGCCTCCGTGCATACGTACTTTGAAAAATGTTCTCTTTTTCTCTATTTCCCATTCTTTCGATAACTTTTTCTCTATCTTTCTTTCTTTCCTTCTTTCTTTTCTTTCTTTCTTTCTATCTTTCTATTTTTCTTTCTTTTTTTCTTTCTTTTTCTCCTTCTTTTTCTCTTTCTTTTTCTCTTTCTTTCACTCTTTTTTCTCTTTCTCTCTTTTTTCTCTCTTTCACTCTTTTTTTCTTTCTTTTTTTTTTTTCGTTAATGAGCAACATACTGATATCCAACAATCATTAAATTTTTATATTTAGATTTATAAATTTCAAAAACACAAATTTTTATCACTATTAATTTTCGTGAACGATTTTCCATATTTTTTTTTTACATTTAGAGTGTACAATTAGCTGGAAAAATTTAGCTAATATTATTATAATAGTTTCTTGAATTTGAGCATTTTCAAATTTAGAAGCTTTGTATTTTATTATGAAACTATAAAATTTAGGAAATTTAAATAAAAAGTTTTGAACATTCGAACTGTAATAAAAGTTAAAAAGTTCAAATTTTACATCTAGAAATTTTAATAAATAACTTTTTTTGATAGTAAAACAAAATTATTGCAATAAAAATTTAATTTCAAGAAGACAAATAAATTTCCTCCATTCGGACATTCAGAACTTTAGGATCATATAAAATGGAAATTTTTTTTTTCTGTACACTGTTCAAATTTTTCCAAAAAATTCTTTTTTCTAGTTTTGAACGTTCAAGTGAAGGAAATTTTTGTTTCTGCTTAAGAATTTTTGAAAATATTTAATTTACAGAATATTTAAAAATTTTATTAAATCCAAAGAAGGAAGATAATAAAAAATTAAACATTTTCTTAATTAAGAAATAATTTTTTAAATTGTAAAATAATTTTTTTTTTGCAAAAAAATACAAATTAAAATAATTAAACAAAAAATATTGTCGTTCATGTGAACGTTCAAAAATTTATGTTTCTAAACTTTCAAAATGTTCAAATGATCGACGATATTTTTCTTACTTTATTTAATTTGTATTTTTATTAAAAAAAATTTATTCTGTGTATATTAAAAAAAATAATTTTATGATCTACGAGTTTTGAAATGAATTTAATCGTTCAAATGAATTTAATTAAAAAGAAATTCAATAAATCGAAATATTTTTTATAAAAATAAAAAATTATAAATTTAAAAATTTCATTAAAAATTAAATTACAAATTACTGACTGCAATAAAAATTAAAAGTTACATACTTAAAAACTATAACTAATTTTTTTCACAATGACGCAAAATTATTGTAATAAAAATTAAAATATTTCGTTCATGTGAACACTCAGAACTTTAGGATCATTTGTCTTTTTAACTAAATAAAAATGTTTAATTTACATTATTTTCCATTTTATTTACAAATTCAAAATATTGAAAATTGAGAAATATTTGAACAAAATTTAACTTTAAATTTACAAATCCAGCAAATTTTTACATATCATTTTTTAGATAGAAAGCAAATCAATTTTTCTCTAATAAAATCTTACAGTTTATAAGCACAATTTTTTTCGATTCTTTTTTTTCAAACTAAAATTATCAGATTTTTCAGCTTCTTGCCAAAAATTTGTCAAAATGTCAAAAATTTCTTTCAATTGAAACAAAAACTTGTTACAAATAAAGTTCAACACGACTGCTTATTAAAAATTCTAAAGTATTTTGAGATCACTATTATAGAATTCCTTTTGTTATAAGGAAAACTTGCGGGACTTACAAAAATATACAATATATATATATTTTCGCAGCAAAAAATGGAAAATATTTTTTGTTTGTTTTTTCAACGAATCATTGTTCGCTGCGCGTCGCAATAATTTAAATACATACACTTAAGTACATTATTGAGAAAAATGTTATTTGCAAAAAATGTAAACGCATTATGAGAATCGTACAACATGTGCTCGTTTTCTTTTTTTGAATAATTATAAATTTTTTTGACTTATAATTTCATTCTGGCGATGAAAATTTTTATAATCTCATTCAGTAGTGCAAAGACGACAGGCGAAGCACACAGAGTACCATTTAGATTTGGAATTTGAATTTAGAATTAGAATGTAAAAATACTATTTATATGTACAATTAATGTGCGATTGATTTTTTTTAAATATATATTACATCGATCGAGGAGCTTTTTTCTTTATTTCTTTACAAAAACGTGAATATTTCTTTTTTTTCCACTCAATAATCGTGATGATGGTAATTTTCGATTTTTTGGCACAAGAAAATATTTTTTGCACTTCATTTTATAGTATTGTATTTATATTTTTACTCAATTTTATGCTTTACTTAAATAATTCGTAATTCTTCGGCAGTATTTTTCGTTTTCGATTTTTTGAATTCTATTTTCTATTTGTTTGGAGAAAATTTATTCTTTTCCCTTGGCAGTCAAAAATGAGGGAAAGAATTTTTAGCGAAAAATGGAAAAAATTTCATCACCATTAGTGAGTGAATTTTTTTTTTCGAACAAGTTTAAAATAATAGAAATAGCGACATGTTTAGTAAAGCTCTCGATTTTTTTTTGTTACACTCCTCCCCGCAGTTGATATAATTCGTAATGTATTTAATTTCATATCTATCTAGAAATTATGTACAATATATACAAAAATTACGTCAATTAATTCAATGTCATATTTTTAGTGATTGTTTAATTAGGATTGACTATGTCTTAGAATAATCAACGGAATTATGAGTTATTATGTAAAATATGAAATATCGTGCGGCTAGATGGTATGTCCATCTCCAAGGTACCATTTTTTTTTTGGACGAATAACGGTCCTTTTATTCCTCTCTTTTTTCTTTTTTAATAAGTTTAGCACTTTGATGAGCAAATACTTTGGAGATTACATAATTATCTAATAATTCTTCAGGTAATATTTAAGATTAGATGATTTTTGTTTTGTTTTTTTTTTTAATTACAAATATAAAACATGTATATGTAAATAGAATTCTTAATTATGCGCGAACATGTCCTCTAATTGAGCATACGTTTAATTTTATGTCATCAGTCTAAGCCGGTCTCCGCGGCTCCACACGTAACAGCAGATAACAATACACATTTAAGCTTGTTAAACTCCTACCGTATAACAAATCATCAGGACAATAATCAAACAACAATGGCATACGCTACGTAAACACGGCTTATCAAATTTTTTTCCAAACACATTTAAGCAAATAACACACATTTTTTTTCTCCTTTTTCTTTTCAAAAATTAAAAATCATTATAATCCTCAAAAAACATTTTTAAAAAATTTTGTATACAAAAAAGTAAAAAAAATTCGCACAGTTAAAATATTCAGTCGGTAAATTTAAAAAATTAAAATTACAGTGTGTTACCTGCTTAAAAAATAATGTCTTTAAATAGGCCAAACATAGAGAATATATTTTACGGTTTTTCATTTTCAAAAATATATTTCAACTACTTAGGCTTTCAACAAACGGAAACACGTCTCATTCTCAATAAATTCGAACAATTTACATACTAAATTCTAAAAACATTTTTTTATCAGCACATATTCTTTCAATTATTTAAATAGGCTACAGCATTAGTGAGACCCTCATATGATCCATTTGAATTAGTTGCCGAGTGTGAGAAATATCGAAATACGAATTAATATCATTTTCATTATAAATATTTACATGGATTTTAAAGTTTCAACGAAAAAATTAATGTAAAAATATTTATTAAATATTCAGTGAAGCTAAATTATCGTCTTTCTCTTATTTTTTTTTGCAATATTTAAAAATTTGTTAGTGAGTATATCTTCCAATTGGCTTTGCCAAATTGAGAGAGTATATACTATTAAACTAAAAATCATCACAACAAAACTTACGAGCTATTGTCTTTTTAAAGATGTCGTACAGCGACAATCACTTTCGAGTCTTTTATTTTATATTTTTGTAAAAAAGGAAAAAATTATTTTTTAACTTTGTGCAGAATAAATGCAGATATTTTTAAAGCCTTTACTTTTTTTTCGTCACTTGGGGAAGTAAAATTTGATATACACTTTGGATAAAAGGCAAAAAGTCTAGATTTAGATCAGATTTATAATTTCGTAGTTAATATTGACTTTAAGAATATCAAAAACAAAATTCAGTGCTTGTTATTCTCTTATTGTTAAGTTTCTTTTTTTTGGAAATTATTCCAGTAACAAATAATATTTCTACGCATTCTAAAATATTTAATAACAGGAAATTTTATAAACAATGAAAATTATTACATTTATACAACTTATGAACTAAATATTCAAAAATATTTATATCAATAGTAATAGCAAGCACTGATAAATCGATTATAACCTCAAAAAAAAAATGGATTCATAATCCATGGGAAATAAAAAAAATGGGAATGGCATTTTTTTATAGTATCAAAAAAAGTAAAGTATTAAAATAAATGGAAATTTCGTTTTGAAAAAAGTTCAATTGTATTGGGGAATGAATTTTTTTTCGATTCTGTTGGAATCGTAACACTTAAGGTGGTTTACCTGTGACAAACTTTGTCAAAAAAGTCGAAAAAAAGATCAAAATTTTATATTATGCGCCAAGTATTATAATAAGTAAGGAAATATTTCGTGTAACGCTTGTAAAAAAACACTTTTTTTCACCCTACTCCGAAAACAATAATTGACAATCACAATACCTTTGTTGGGAAACTTTGTTCGGTTTCATTGTTCGACTGTGTGAAATTCGATTGTGCGTGTACATCTTGCACCCTGGAACGGGCATATTTACTGAAATCAATCACTTTTTGCATCCCGATCGATAATTTAGTTGATTTAGAAACTTTTAGAACAAGATTTCATTGAAATTAATCGATAAAAAACGTGTTACGTGAACAGCGCGTGTATCCGATGGCGGCCATCTTGCCCACTGACTACGAGACTACGTTAGTCAAATGAAGTACATTACGCGCATTATGGCGCGAAATTTCAAAATGTTCAAAAAAATAAAGTGCATTAAAACTGTTTTTCACAAGTGTTACACAAATAGTTTTTTTACTGTATTTAAAATCATGTTTTTTAATATTAAAATAAGAAGATATAAAAACAAAATAGAGTAAAATAGAAGAAATATAAGAAATATAAGAAATAAAATAAATTATTAGAGTAAAATAAAACTGAAAAAAAATTATTTGATTATTCAATAAAATAAAATAATCAAAAATAATCAAAATAATTCAATAATAATAAAATTATTCAATTAATTGATTACTTGTCTATTATCAACTAAATATTTACTTGAATCAAATAATTTTTATTTAAATCGACTAAATGGTAAAATTTTCAATGAAATAAGTTATTTATACATTAAATGCTATTTTCTTTAATTGCAAATTAATTAATTTAAATAAAAATTGTTTGACTCAAGTAAATATTTATTATTTGATAGTAAAAAATTTGTTATTAGAATCAAATAATTTTTTCTTTAGTGAAAGAAATATTTACTTGAATCAAATAATTATTATTTGAATCGATAAAATGGTAAAATTTCCAAAAGAAATATTTTTTTACACATTAAGTGGTATTTGCTTTAAGTAAAAATTGTTTAATTCAAATAAATATTTATTTATTAATAGACAAGTAATTCGTTATTTGAGTAAAATAATTTTTTTTCAGTGAAATAAATATTCACATGAATAAAATAATTTTTACTCGAATAAAATGATTTTTATTTAATTAAAATAATTTTCATTTAAATCGAATAAATTTTTTTTGAACCAAGAATTTCAGTATTTGAAGCAAATACAATTTAATTGATTTAAACAAAAATTGTTTGATTCAAGTAAATATTTATTTAATAATAGGCAAGTAATTGGTCATTTGAATCAAATAATTTTTTTCATTTAAATAATTTTTAATTAAATCCATTTTTATTTTATCAATTAATTTTAGTATTTCAAGCAAATACAGTTTAATTGATTTAAATAAAAATTGTTTTATTCAAGTAAATATTTATTTGATAATAGACAATAAATTATTTGAATGAAATATTTTTTTTCAGAAAAATAAATATTTACTTGTATCAAATAATTTTTATTTAAATCAAATATTTATTTGTTTAAATCAAATTTTTATTTTAACCATTACTTTTAGTATTTTGAAGAAAATTTTAATTGATTTAAATAAAAATTGTTTTATTCAAGTAAATATTTGTTTGATAATAGGCAATAAATCAAATAATTTTTATTTAAATCAAATAAATTCTACTTGAACCAATAATTTCATTATTTGAAGCAAATACGATTGAATTAATTTAAATAAAAATTGATTGATTCTAGTAAATATTTACTTGTTAGGTCAATTAAAATTAAAATTAAAATTAAAAATAGAATAGAAAGAAATTAAAATTGATAATAAAATTGAATGTAATAAAAATAGCATTTTTTCTAAGGTTATCAAATTGAGACAAAAAACGAATCAAAAGTGTTGCGAAGCGAAGCAACGTTTTGATTCGTTTTTTATCTCAATTTGATATCCTTAGAAAAACTATCAAAATAGAAACAAAAAATACAAGAATAAAATAAAATTAAAAAATAAATAACATTAAAAAAAAATTGAAAATAAAATAAAACAAAAATATTTATCAAAATAATAAATATATTCGAGAATAATAAAAAAATTTGTAATGACTGCATTAACTGAGATTGTCACAGGTAAAATAACCGTTTATCATTTACACCTAACGTAGTTTCCTATACAAAACGAATATAAGAGTATTTTTTTTATCTTCTATACAAAATATACAGAGTGACACACAATTAATTTGAGATTGATCGATTTTTGAAATCGTCTCGCAAAAATTGTGTATTAATGCTTAAAATTTATATGTAATAATAATTTTTTTTTCTTGTTAATAGCGAAGGAGGGATCACCACTGACTTAAAAGATATAAACAATCTTTTTCTTTTTTTTTTTCTTACTATAGGCGAGTGCACTCTTCCGGACTGAGAGTTATTTCCCCATTATAATCAGAGGGACAGGTGGATACTTTCTTCTTCTTACTTGATCGTAATGTGTCCATGTTTCAGACAAGATGACCATCGATATCAGAATATGTTGGTGTCGATGTGAAAGTTGACAATGGGTGCCCGTGGGAATTGACGGGGATGTGGGCCGCACGTGCAAATGTAGCTGGCGGGGGGGGTACCGAAGGCGGTAGTTGCGACTTTATTCCTGCAGTCATAACAGTGACGTCTGGGGGGGGGACTGGACGCGGAAGTGTCCTGTTTCGATTTAACGTCCCCGTGCCTGGCATCACTGTCGTTAATGGACCCATGTGTCCGACGGATCCTAGGGAAGGATAATAGGCACCCGGACCCGGATCCCCCATCATTGGGCCCGGGCTTGAGTCAACTTCATATCCCATAAAGAGGCCATTGTCCATCTCCACACTGTAGAAGTTTACTTCGGAAGGTGGGGCTGGGCTCGGATTCCCTATATAACTCGACTTTGAGGCTGAAATTTTACAAAAATATTTCATGTTAGACAACAACAAAATTTACAATGTAGGAAAAAGAATATTAAAATTTCAAATCTCGGATATTTCGACTTTTTGAACTTTATTTCACTAATTTTCAGAAAGATTTATTTTCAAAAATTGAAGACTTTCTTCGACTAATTTTCAAAAAATAGAAACTTTTCGACAATTCTTTTCAAATATTGCAACGAAATTCAACTTTTTTTGGTGTATATTGCAAATTATTTCGAATTTTATTTAATAAAAATCGAATAAATAGAAAGTAAAAAATATAATTAAATTTTAGAAATATACGATTAAAAAGTTTTTAACTAATTGAAATTTTGTGAAATTTTATAGAAAATAATTGATTTTTTTAAGCATTTTATTAAAATTCTTTAGAAACAAAGTTTGAAGAATTTTAATTGCAAATTTTAAAAACAATTGAATTCTTAAAATTTTTAAAAAGAAATTATTATTAAAATTAGCTTTTAAAAAAATATAGTGAGAAATTATTTTCAAAAGGTGTAATTCTGATGATTTTTCAAAAAAATCAATTATTTTCAATATTCTTAATTATAAATTTCCGAAAAGTAAAATATCGACAAGAAATACTTAATTGCATTAGAATTGTGAAGAATTTAATTTTGAAGAAAACAATTATTTTAAAAAAAATTCAACTAGAATTCAACAAAAAAATTGATTAATTTTGTAAATTGTTGAAATATTCTTGTAAGAAATTTAAAAAAGTAAATTACCTTGAATTTTTATAAGTAAAAATTGAAAAGTAAAAAAATACTATAGTCAAATATTTCAAAATTTATTTTTGATTAATTTTTCTAATATGTCAAATTAAATTTCAGAAATATATGATTAAAAAGTATTTAACTAATTGAAATTTTGTAAAATTTTATCGAAAATACTTGAATTTAAGCTTTTTATTAAAATGCTTTAGGTACAAAGTTTGAAAAATTTTAATTACAAATTTTAAAAACAATTGAATTCTCAAAAATTTAAAAAAAAATTGAAATTAAAATTAGCTCTTAAAAAAATGTGAGAATTTATTTTCAAAAAGTAATTCTGATAATTTTTCAAAAAATTCAATTATTTTCAATATTTTTAATTAGAAATTTCCGAAAAGTAAAATAACGACAAGAAATACTTAATTGCATTAGAATTGTTCAAAAAAATATTATTTATTTAAAATTATTAGTAAAATTTTGAAGAAAACAATTATTTAAAAAGAATTTTTAATTAGAATTAAACAAAAAAGTTTATTAGTTTTTTAAATTGTTCAAAAATTAATTTTTCTAAGAAAATTAAGTTTTTGAAATATGTAATCAAAAAGTTTACAACTAATTGATATTTTTTAAAATTTTATTAAAAATAATTGATTTTTTAAAGCATTTGATAAAAATTTTAATAAAAAATCAAAATGAAAATTATTTTTGAAAAAGTGTTATAAAGAAATTATTTTAAAAAAGTAATTCTTATAATTTTTTAAATAATTTAATTACTTTCAATATTTCATATTAGATTTTTCCATAAAAGTGTAATGTTTATAAAAAGATTACATTAAAATTGTCTAGAAAATCTAATTTTTTTGACAATAATTTTAAAACATTTAAATTCTCCAAAACATTGATTACTTTTAAAAATTTTTGTAACAATTTTTTCAAGAAATTCAATTATTTTTAAAATATCTAATTAAAATGTTTTTAAATTAATTAAAATTTTGTAAAATTTTATTGAAAATAACTTATTTTTGAAGCATTTTATTAAAATCTTTAGATAAAAAATTTGACAATTATTGTAATTGTAAATTTTTAAAATAATTGAATTATCAAAAATTTTAAAAAGAAATCAAAATAAAAATTAGCTTAAAAAAAGTGTATTAAAAAATTGTTTAAAAAAAATAATTCTTATATAATTTTTTTAATACCTACAATTTTTTAAAATTCAATTATTTTCCATATTTTCAATTATTTATTTTCGAAAAATGATATAATGTACAAAAATTCTGTTTAGAAATTCAATTAATTCCGAAAAATTACATTACGATATTTTTGAAGAACTAATTTTTAGAATTTTTTACCACAATTTTTTAAAATTTAATTTTCTTTAAAAAAAGTAAATTAAAATTTTTAAAAAATCAAATTTTTAGCCTCATTATGAAAAATTTTGTGAAAAATCATGTATTCTTATATTTATTATAAAAATTCTTCAATAACTTGATTATTTTTTACTATTTTTCAAAAATTCTTATAAAAAATTCAATTATTGAGAATAAATTTTACTGAACTTCAATTATTTGTGAATTTTTTAATCATTTAATTGAAAAATCTATTATCATTCAAAAATGATTTCAAAATATTTTTAAAAACCTAATTTTAAAAATTTTTTAGTATATTTTTAAAAAATTTAATTATTTTCCATATTTTCAGTTATAAATTTTCAATAAATCACCTTAAAAACTTTAGAAAGAAATTATAAAGCATTGTAGTCACAATTATTATTAAAGATAATCTTGTTTTTTAATAATTGATTTCTGAAAAAATTTTCAGAAAATTATTAAAAATAATTAATTTATAGAGAAAGTTTTAGTGAATAATTCATGAAAATAATTAATATTTTGCGCCCTTAAATCAATCCGAGACCTGCAATTTTACAATTGATGATTTAAATTATTAATTTGCGTGATGTTAATTAGAAAATGTAATTCTTCAATGAATTTACTTTCTTTAGAAACCAAAGAAAAAGAATGAAATGAAAAAAGTTAATGGTGCTTAAAAAAGTGCTTGTCGTAATGCTAGATGATAGACAGAAATGCCATTTTCTAACAAAACAGACATGCATAATTAAACAAAAAACCCCACAAGCATTTTTCAGCTCACGTGCCTCCCGTTGTTGCCATATCTTTATAAATTCTTCATGCCAAATAATGACTAAAATGAATTTTTACAATTTCCAAACAATAATATTGAAAAATTAATTTAATTTTATCTGTCAAAAATAATTTGTCAATTATTGCAATTTTTGGACAAAATTTAAACAATGAATGAATCGTGTTAATGACACATTACACATTCAAAGAGAATAATAATTAACAAACAAAAATAAATGATCAGACTGCGAATGATTGATGAATGAGTGAATGAACATTATCTGCGTTTTTTGCATGCCAAGTGCCATGCATTATTTTTTTTCTGTGTGAATTGGATTATAAAAGTAAATATTATATTAAAAACAATCATGCTTCAAAAAAAGGCATTTCTCAAAACTGTGTCAAAATATTTAACATTTCATCATAAATTCATTCTACAGTCTGTCATCAACAAAAAAAGAGATAACTCTGTAAAAAAAGAAAACAAATTCCAGTACTTTCAAAATTAATGTTTAAAAAAGTACTTTTTTGAACAAAAATAAAACAAAAATGTTTCGAAAATATAAAAACAATTTGTTAAATTGGAAAATTTGAATATTATTTTCACTGTTAGTGTTAGTATTTTAATAAAAATTCTTTCTCCGATTTTGATATAGAAGAAGAGATAACGAATTTGGCCAACGTGAGAAGACACAAAGAGCGATAAACTTGAGAGGTTTTTTTTTGGCACCTATTCTCGAGATGAGTAGCAGTTGTAGATGACGCACCCGAGAGTGTACCGCTTGCTGTCGTTCGTTGTGGCGGTGAATCCATATTCATTACACTAGGAACATGATTACGACGACTTAAAGTACCTTGATGATGCACCTGCATTTCTAAACTACTTTTCCCATAATCCTGAATACCAGAATCAATTAAATAGGTACTAGCTGCCGTCTTTCGTCCTTCATCCTATAAAAAATTGCGAAAAAAAACAAGTTACAGTATAATTGTCAACAAAAATTATTTCTTAAAAAATAGAAAAACCCCCCTTAGAATTATTATTAGTTTATTAAAAAAGATTTATTCAATAAAATAATCAATTCGATCCGCATAAATATCAATCGAATAAATATCGATCGAATCAATATTAAAATAAATAATGAAAATTTGAATAAATGATTAAAATTAGAATAAAAATTAAAATTAAAATTAAAATTAAAATTAAAATTAAAATTAAAATTAAAATTAAAATTAAAATTAAAATTAAATATTCAACTAATTAAAATTAGTTAATTAGGCATAATTAATATTATGCTGACGATCATTGTGTTTCTCTCGAAACGACTAATTGAAAAAAAGTAAAAAAACAGAAAAATTGGATTAAGGATGTGGAGAGGGTAGAATTTTGTTTAAAAAAAAGACCGGAGGAAATTAAAAAATTATACTTGGGAGGAAACAGAAAAGGGTTAACAGAACACAAACCTACCCTCCGGAATTACTTGTTACTAAGAACATACTGACTGATCGCACTGACCACGTAATCATTTGCGTCGAAATTCACGTCACTCTTCTCATCCGATACTGAACTTAGTTCACCGGTTATCGTGTCGCCATTCACTGTTGATGGCGCGTACATATCTGCCGTATGCGATTTATTTATTCCTGTAAATAGAAAAAAAACATTTCAATTAATATTCGGAAATTTCAATTAATTAGATTTTTAAATTAAATAAATTTAATAAATTTAAATTACATAAATTTCATAATTTAGTAAATTATAATTCAAAATTACCTAATTAACCTATAAAAAAAATTAATTTTTAATTTAATTTAATAATCTGTTCATTGTATTCCAGTAATCTGAAATAATGGGATTCTTAAAAAGAAATTTATCCAAATTTTTGTCAATAATCTAATTAACATTTTTAAAAATAAGCTAATTCTTATGAGAAATTTACTTAAAATAATATTAAAAATATTTAAATTCTTTTAAAGAATTTTATCAAATTTTTTGAAATATTTGAATTCTTTCGAGAAATTTTATTAAATTATAAAAATAATTTAAATCATTAGTGAGAATTTTATTAAAATTGTATTAAAAAAAGTGAATTCTTATAAAGAATTTACTAATTAAAAACATAATTTAATTTCAGGGAAGAATTTTATTATTTAGAAAAAGAATTCAATTTTTCCAAAGTACGTATTTAAATTTTTTTCTTATGAAGAATTTTATTGATATGTTTCAAAATAATAAAATTTTTGCAAAGTATATTATTCAAATTCTTTAAATTAATAAAATTTCTGTGCAGAATTTTATTAATTGTGAAAATAATTCAATTGTCATAAATAATTTTATCATAATTTATCAAAGTAATTAAGTTTCTGCGAAGAATTTTTATTAAAATTTATTAAACTAATTGAATTCCTGCGAAAAATTTTATAAATTAGGAAAATAATTAAAATCTTGCTAAGAGTTTAATTAAAATTGAAAATATTTCAATTCTCATAAAGATTTGAATACAAATTTTTCAAAATAATTGAGTTTTTGAGAAGAATTTTATTAAAATTCTTTAAAATAATTAAATTCCTGCGAAAAATTTTATAAATTATGAAAATAATTGAAATCCTGCTGAGAATTTAATTCAAATTGAAAATATTTCAATTATAATAAAGAGTTGAATAAAAATTTTTCGAAACAATTAAATTTTTACGAAAAATTTTGTTATTTAGTAAAAGAATTAAATTTTTTTAAAGTACTTAATTAAATTTTTTTTTATGAAGAATTTTATTGAGATTTTTCAAAATAATAAAAAATTTTCAAAGAATATTATTCAAATTCTTTAAAATAATTAAATTCCTGCGAAAAATTTTATAAATTATGAAAATAATTGTAATCTTGCTAGGAATTTAATTAAAATTGGAAATATTTCAATTATCAAAAAAATCTGAATACAAATTTTTCAAAATAATTGAGTTTATGAAAAGAATTTTAATAAAATTCTTTAAAAAGAGTCGAATTCTTTTGTGAAATTTAATTGAAATTGTATTAAAAATAATAATAGTTTACAATAATAATTATTAAACTAAATTAATTATTAATCTAATTTAACAATTTATCTCTTATATTAATGAATTCTTCTCTTTTAATTAGTTCTCTTAACTCAAAAGTATTAATTCCATTCTAATGCAAAATAATTAATTAACAGCTAACTGAAACTCTGTATTCAATTTGAATCTTCATTTACTTCCAAATAATTACTTAAAAAACCAATTAACAACTAAAGTTTGTATTTGTATTCAATAAAAAAAAGTCGCCAAACACAAATATCGATTACAAACCATAAAATTAAACTAAAATAATAATTTATTACTTTGAACAGTCCCTTTATTAGAATTCAGCAAACAATTCTCTTTATATTGACACTTCCCTTGTTCTAATTAATTAATTAATTAATAAATAACTAGACAGCCTCTGTGCGGGAAAATGATCCCAGACAACTCTTCCAACATTGACAGTCAGTTTAGACTGAGTAATTAGTTACTTAATTAGCTAATTAATGAATGCAGAGTGTCTCTTCACTTTTACAGTTCCAGAAAAAAATACCTCTCCAGGTGAAATGTAATTAACCATATAGTAAATTCAAGAAATTAAAATCAAAATTTAAAGAAATGGAGAGAAAATTGTCAACGATGATCAATATTTAGAGTTACGAGTTTTACTTACGAGTTTTATTTCTCTTTCTGACTATATACCACAACATGACGAAGAGATTAATAATAAAAAAGACGATTGAAGTTGCTGCTACTGTATAGATATAATTGAGTGGAATGTCACTTCTTTCCAAAAGGACTTCGGGTACATTCTCGGCATTAGTGGGCCCTAGATAAATGGAAAAGAAAAAAAAACGATAGTAATGAATGATGATAATTACCGGCACGTTGAGCCTTCTTTTTTGACACTAATGAAGTATAAACTATGGGCGTAGCAATGGCGAGACAAGCAGAGACGGAAACAGCGATGATAATGATGATCATGTAGGAGGAATTAATCTCGCTGACTGTCAACTCAGTGGGTGGCGCTTCACCTGTAACCCAAGCCAATAGCCCCATCACCCTGATGTTATTTCATGCAATGCGTCACTAATTCGTTAGTTCACTCACTAATCCACTAGATTAATTTTCCAACAATTTACCCAAAATAATTACTTTTCAATAAAACTCCTCTTAATAGACGTATATTTTCATAAAATTATTTCAGTATCCACTGCGTATCATTTTTTTTCCACTAATTGAAAATTATTTATTAGTTCAATTTTTTCTCTAAATTGTTAACATTTGATTTTCATTTTTTCAAGTCTAAATAAATTCAACTATTGTTTACACTGTACTTTTGTTTTTGTGCGAGAGGAAAATAAAATTTCCCTCGACCCAGAAAACTAAATTTTATTTCTCTTCGCTAACTAGGTGAAAAATTGATTATAAACCCGAGAATACCCTTTTGTAATTTAGAGCTTTATGGGTTAATTTTGCGAATCGGCGATGATTTAGTATGAGAACGAATGTAATCGTGCAAGACATTGTTTATGATTCTAGAAAGTGTAACATTTACGTGAAATAGATAGACGTGATATGAAAAAAAAGAAAAAATAGTGCTACTAATTCTCGAACATATGTGATTATTATGAATATGTGAATATTTTTGTTGCATTGAAAAGAAGGCAAATATTAATATCGATATTCTAGAAATATTTCTATAATACTATTAATACTGATTAATTACTATTTTTTATTAATACCAATCAATTACTATTTTGTTATCAATACTAATTAATTACTATTTTTTATTAATACCAATCAATTACTATTTTGTTATCAATACTAATTAATTACTATTTTTTATTAATACTACAGGGCTCGAACAAGGTCTGTAAATTTACTTGAAGTCCGTAAAAGTCAGCTTTTTTGAAAAAACGTCCGTAAAGTCCGTAATTGGTTTGAAAAAGTACACAAAATTCGTAAATTATACGCTATAATTTGGAGAATTTCGGAGGAGTTTCAAATGATTGCAGAAATTCAATTGTTTTCATAAGTAATAAAATTATTTGCAAAAATTCAATTATGTTCAAAAATTTTTAATAATTCGCGTCAAAATTTCAATTATCTTTATAAATAATAAAATTCTTCTTCGAAATTCAATTATTTTAAAAAAATTTAATAAAATTCTTGGCAAAATTTCAATTATTTTCAAAAATTTTCATCAACTCAATGATTTTCGATATCTACTATTTTAATGAAAATTTCCAATAGAATTCAATTATTTAAAAAAAAAAAATTGATAAAATTCTACGCAAACATTCAATTATTTTCATAAATAATAAAACTATTCTCAGGAATTCAATTAGTTTTAAAAACTTTAATAAGATTTGGGAGATCTTATTTTGTTTTTTGAAAAATCGTAATATTTAATATTTAATATTTAATATTTAACATCGTAATATTTAATAAGATTCGTTGCAAATATTCAATTATTTTTACAATTAATAAAACTCCTCGTAGGATTACAATTATTTTGAATATAATTTAAAATTAATTCCTTGAAAAATACAGTTATTCTGAAAAATGTTATTACATTTCTTCAAAAGAATTAAATCATTAAAACAAAAAATTTTATTAAATTTTTTGGAAGCCTTCAATTATTTTTACAAATAATAAATTTTTCAATGGAATTCAATTATTTAAAACACAATTTTCATAAATAATAAAATTTTTAATAGAATTCAATTCAAATAATAAAATTTTCAATGGAATTCAATTATTTAAAACACAATTTTCATAAAATTTTTCGTTAAAAATCAATTATTTTAAAAAGATTTTAACAAAATTCTTTGCAAGTGTTCAATTCTTTAAAACAATGAATATCATTCTCTGCAAGAATTAAATTATTTTTAAAAGCTTTAATAAAAATTCGAAAAAATTCAATTATTTTCATAACTAATAAAATTCATGGCTGGATTTTAATTATTTTTATAAGTAAATAAAATCCATCACACGATTTCAATTATTTTTAATACAGTTTTAAATCAATTCTTTGAAAAACTGTAATTATTCTCAAAAATGTTATTAAATTTCTTCAAAAGAATTCAATTAGATATTTAAAAAAATTTTGTTTCTTAGAATATAATAATTATTTTTAAAACATTTTTAATAAAATTTCTTAATAGAATTAAATTATTTTTAAAAATTTTACTGAAATTCTTCGTAACAATTGAATTATTTTCAAAAAATATTACTATAATTCTTTGTAGAAATTTAATTAATTTCAAAAATTTGTCGAAATTCAATTATTTTCAATATCTACTATTTAAATAAAATTCTCCTCAAAGAATTGAATTATTTAAAAAAAAATTTAACGAATTTTGTTGATAGAATTAATTTATTTTTTAAAAATTGTAATAAAACTTTCACATGAATTCCATTATTTAATTAATTTAATTTATTTTTAATACAATTTTAAATTAATTTAAAAAAATGCTATTATTCTTGCAAATTTTATAAAAGTTCGTCAAAATAATTGAATTATTTAAAAATTTGTTGAAAAAGTTCTTTATGAGAATTAAATGTTAAGAAACATTCAATTATTCAATAAATAATAATTTATTGAATGTTTCTTTCTCTTTTTTATTGTTGTATTTAAATAATTGAATTCTTGTAGAATTTTCAAATAAAAATGGATTTAAAAATAAATTTCAGTTAAAATTTCAGATAATAATTCAATAAAAAAGTATTATTACGTGAATTTTTAGAAATAATTGAATTTTAAAAAGGTTTCTAATTAAAATCTTTGAAAATTTAAATTTTTCATAGCTTTTAACTAACAATTCTGTAGAATTAATTTTTTTGAAAAAGTTCAATTCAATTTTTTCTGAAATTATTTCAAGTTTTTATTTTCTAATTTATTTCATTGTAGATTTTCCGAAAAATCGATGAAATTTTGTAAAATTGAATAATAAACAAATGGATTTGAATGTTCTCAAAGAACTTTGTCAAAAATTATTAAAAATAATTGTTTTAAAGAAGAATTTTAGTCAAAAATTCTAGGAAAGAATAATTTAATTGAAATGATGAAAATAATTTTGAAGTCGTTACAGTAAATATTCTCTGATAATATAATATAATGATTTTATCACTCGATCATCTTCAATTATTATAAAACATGAAGAAATCGATTACTCCGAGTCGAAGAGTCGGAGTGATCGATATCTTCATATTTTATAATTATGAAAAAAGTTAATTTATAGTTTTAAGTAAAATATTCTCTTATTTGACTCGGACTGGTTATATTTTGTCAGTAATCGGTCCGTAATTTTTCATTTTTGGTCCACAAAGTCGGTATTTTGAATTCTTTCAGAGGTTCGATCCCTGATACTAATAAATTACTATTTTTTATTAATACCAATAAATTATTATTTTTTATTAATACTAATCAATTACTATTTGTTTATCAGATACTAATTAATAATTTTGTGTGACTACAAAAAAAAACTGGATAGACTAATTGTAAATTAGTAATTAGAAATTTGTCAAAAGTACTCACGTAATGTTTGAACTTTGACTAGATCCGGCAGGAAAGCACTTTCGCCTTTCGAATTCATGGCTTTAATGCTAAAGACATAGTAAGTCCCCAATGAGAGACCGGTGATAAGTGCTTTATAATCTCCCGGCGACACATCCAAATAATGATAACGATTCTCATAGTCGAGAGCTTGGCGCCAACGAATTTGATGCGAAGTCGGCAATCCACCGTCGAATCCCCGTTTCCATATTAACATCACCGAATCGTGTGTTACATTATAAATTTCCAAATCCGACGGCTGATCTGGCGGTGACGTTACGTCTAATTGAATTAATTCCTTATTCATGCCCATTTTATTGCGAGCTTGACACTCATATTTTCCATAATCTTCTGACGTCACACGATTCACTGTCAATACTGACTGCGAATAGAGTTCGGATAACTGAAAAGAGGAAATAAATAAGTAAAGGAAAAAAGAAAGAAGTAAAGAAAGAAATAAAATAAATAAATAAATAAAAGAAGTAGAAAATTATTTCTCCTCTTTATGTAATTTTTTAGTCGCCGAAATATAATGAATTTGAATACTCACGTTACTTGATGTAAAACCATATTTATATTCAGTGAGATTAGGCAAAAGAGGTTTTCCATTGAAAAACCATGAGAATTCCGGTAGAGGAGATCCTCGTGCTTTACAAAAAAGCTGTGCGTTCACTCCCCTGACGGCAGCCGCTTTTCTCGTCAGTGGCGAGTTCGCCATTTCCGGAATGACTGAAAATACATGCAACAAATGAGAATTTAAATTCCCTGAAAATTACCCAAAAGAAAGGGAATTAGAATTTTTTTCCCCCATTTTTTTTAATCATAAATATTTTGTAATTAAATTAAATTCAAAAATAGAAAATAGAAACAGTTTTTGAGAAACAAAAAAAAAAAAAATCTCCAGAAATTAGAAATAAAGCATATACATTTTGTTGAACTTACAATTTGTGATAAATAATATTGAACTGGAGGTAACATTTCCAATTCCATTGTTGACATTACATTGATATTCGCCCACGTCATCTCTTCCTGGATTTTCGATATGAAGAAACGACGTCTTATTCACGTATGAAAGTGAATATTTCCCGAGGACCTCAATGCTCGTTCCAGCTTTGTACCACGTGATATATTCCTCACCCATTGGACTGCCATCCACCTCACAAAAAAGTTTCGCTTCTTTCTCCGGTGGATAAATAACGCCAGATGTTGACGTTCTTGCAATTTTCGCAGGATCTTGAAAAAAAGAAGGGGATTATCCCATTTTTTTCAATTTTAAATTAAGTCCCTTTTTGGTGAGACATTTTTTTTGTAATTTAAATCAATGTTTTTGAAATTTAAATAGAGTAAATTTATTCGAAATACGCGTTTTCACATTGCAAAAAAAATTATTAATTGTTTTCACGTTGCGAAAAAAAATTATTAATGGTTTTCAAGTTGAGAAAAAAAATTATTAATTTTTTTCACGTTATGAAAAAAATGTGAATAATTTATTCAATTATTGAATTTTTGTTTTGAAAGAAAATTGTGAGTAATTGTCCAGATAAAAAATATTTTGAAAAATTTTTTCTTTTTTGAATTGATTGTTTGAAATAAATTTGGAAAAAAAATAAATATTGCAACTCACATTGAACTGTTAGATTCAAGTGATAAAATGTGGCGCCTTTGTCATTTATAGCTTCACACACGTAACTTCCCGAGTCCAAACGTTCCAATTTCGTGATATTCAAGGTGGGCCCTCGAGCTGTCATTCTCCTCCCTCTGTCAGGAAGATGTAATCCATCTCGTGTCCAAGTGTAAGTTATTTTCCCCGGATTCCCTCTCGTTTGTAACGTTATAATATACGGTTCATTTTCCATTCCTATCAACTCACTTGGCTCCGGATTCGTGAAAATTGGCTTATCTAAACACAAGAAAAAAAATATTAAATCATTATTTAAATTATCAAACTAGCTGTGCGAAAATAATCAAATTAAATTATCAATTATGAACTGAATATTAAAGTTAATTTACTAATTGCTTTCAGTTGTTTGTAAATTATTAAAATAGATTGTTATTTCGAAAGTTAATTTCTGATTTTGAAATTAAATTTCTTGAATAAATTATTGAATATTCAAAATTGTAAACAAAATATTATTATTTAAATAAAATATATATTGTTTGAATAAAATATCAAATTATTATTTCAATCCAAAAACAAAATATTATAAAATAGTGAGTAAAATTGTAATTAAAATCATTTTTGGAAAAAATTGACACAGAGAGGAAATGAAAAAAAATTTTCGAAGGAAAGAAGAAAATGGTAAAAATTGATAAATTGTTTACTGAAATTAAGAATCGCTTACAAAGAATGTTGAGGGTGACTGCGTCGTGAATGGACCTCTCCATAGCTGCATTTCTCGCCTGGCATGTATAAACGTTATTGTTCATAGATTCCTTGAAGTCCAATGGCAATGTGACTATTGAAACGTATCCACCGTGGAGTCCCGGTTTAGTTGAGTTTTCAGTGCCCTCGACCGGGATTCCAGCCATCCACCAGGACATTTCGGCTGCTGGATTACTGCTACTTGATTCGCATATCAATTTTCCAGAACCGCCAGCCTCGAATGATCTTGGATCCGTTGTTATTTTAACTTTATCCGGAGGGACTGCGAAAAACATCAAACATTTTCATTAAAAATAAAAAAAAAATAATAATAATTTTCCCGTCTATAAATTAATAAGTAAATGAAATTAAAATAGAAGTAAAAATAAAAATAGAAATAAAAATATAAATAAAAGTGAAAATAAAGATATAAATAAAAGTAAAAATAGAAATAAAAATATAAATAAAAGTGAAAATAAAGATATAAATAAAAGTAAAAATAAAAATAAAAATAGAAATAGAAATAAAAGTAAAAATAAAAATATAAATAAAATTAAAAATAGAAATAATGATTTATTTATAAACAGGACAAGCCCGTTTATAATTACAATTATAATTTTAACTTCTGTATTTGCTTAAATATTCGAAAAGAATAAAAAACGAGAATTTATTTTCATCCAGTAAAAATTTCGTAAAAATAAAAATTTTGTAAAATACTTACAGAGAACTTTTAGAATTAATTTTTGTGACATGGGATATGTCGTTGCGGAATTGACCGCCTCACATTTAATGTGAGCGTTGTTGTCCGAGGCGTTGATTACCAGAGCAAGTTCACTTGTGACAATGTGTTCGTGATGCCTGATTGTATCTTGAACCTAAAATAGATTTATGGTTATAGTTTAATGAGACGAGATTAGACGCGAGAGGAATGAACATAAAATCAATATATGAGGATTTCAGGTAGAAATTTCTCCTGATAAATTATAATTTAATTGAAACTACAATTTACGATAATTTCAACGAATAACCAAATTATTAAAAAATAAAAATTTCTAATATTATAGATTGTAAATTGAAAATAATTTATCGAAAATATATTCAAATGTTAACGAAATTTATATTTAAATCGGATACAAAAAATAGAAAAAAAAATATTCAAATCTGATAAAAAGTTTTAAAAAATATTCAAATTGGACAAAAAAAAAATTCAAATCGAACAAAGAACGGAAAAAATATTTAAATTGGATAAAAAAATTGAAAAAAAAAATATTCAAATCGAACAAAAAATATCGGAATGGGACAAAAAATAGAAAAAAACGGAAGATAAATAGAAAAAAATTGATAAAATTAGAAAAAAAGTAGAGAAATGGAAATAAATAGAAAAAGGGAAACACTAAAGTAATGACAATGATAAAATGGAAATTTTTCTGAACCACAAACCTCGTAATTGGATAAAATTTTTATCTACAAGCCCAATACTAATTTCTTCCAGTTAGTTTTGTGGAGCTACTAAAAACTATTGACAATTAGTAGAAAAGAATTTCGAATTTACCTCATTACGTACCTTCTTCTCGTTCTTATACCAAGTAATTGTTGGCGGTGGATTTCCAGAAGTGACCGAACACGCCAATTTTAAAACGTTACCCGCCTGAATTGTCGTCCCTTCCTCATAACCAGTGATTCGTAAATGTGACGGCGGATCTGCACATAAAATAAACAAAAAAATTATTTAGTACCTGAATTTCTAATTTTAAATTGTTTTTTTTTTATTTAAAATTCATTAAATTCAGAATCAATTAAACATAAAATAAGGCGAATTTCAAATTAATTAAATTCAAAATCAATGAAATTTAAAATTAAACGAATTAATTTAACGAATTTAACGAATTTAACATTATAATCAAAAAATAAGAAATCAATTTTAATTTAATTATAGTAATTAATTCAATAGTTAATGAAATGATTACATTATTAATTACATAATTCAATGACTAATTTCTTCAACAAAATAGTTGACTATGTAAAATAAACTATTTATTTATTAATTACTATATAAAGTAGCTGTTGTGTACCGAACAGTGGAATTTTAAACAAATTAACAAGATTTCTGAGGCTAATTTCATTATCTGGATGAACTTACAAATCACGTTAATTGTATGTGTTCCCACTATGGTCTCAGTGAGCTTTTGGTTTAGTGCCTGGCATATTGCAACGACCTTCTGAGCGGCTTTGTTAATGGCGAAGGTAACGTTAGAACTGGTGATAAAACCACCTTCCGGTGCAATTTCAGTTTTCGACGTCATATTCAAGATAATATGCTTATCTATTGTCCACTTTATTTCCGCAGTTGGATTTGAATTTTCCGTCGTACAAGTTATTACAACTTTTTCCTCCGCTTTCGCCTCGGTTGGTCCGGAAATTTTCACTCCACTGGGAGCGACTGAAACAAAAAATGAGAAAAAAAAATTATTTTCGTTAAATTATTTTCAAAAATACGAAACCAAAAGTACAATGTGGCAATTTTTTTTTTACTTAAAACTACAATTTTCCAAGTTTTTACATTTAAAACTACAATTTTAGAATTTTTTAAATTTAAAATTATAATTTTACAATTTTTTAAATTTGAAACTACAATTCTACAATGTTTTAAACTTAAAACTACAATTTTACAATTTAAAACAACAATTTCACAATTCTTTTTATTTTAAAATTAAAAATTTGAATTAAATTTGAATTTAAATTGAGAATTAAATTTAATTTCAAGAAATTCACAATTTAGGAACTAAATTAAATTAAAATTAAAATTAAGAGAAATTGAACTCACAGAGAACGGTGAGATCGACGTGAGCTTTCATGGGCTGAACGCTCATTATGTTTGAGACTTCGCAAGTGTAACGGGCTTTATTGTCCTGCGCTTGGGCCAAAAATGTTTGTATATTCTGCGATGTTCGACCCTCAGTGCGGTAAGCTGAATTTATTTGCTCTCCATTTCTGAACCAAACGACCTGCGCTGGTGGATTGCCACCTCGAGACTTGCACACCAACTCAACTTGCTGTCCACGTCGAAGAGTTTCCCCTTCGGTGTAGCCTTCTATTTGAGGCGGTTCAGGAGGATCTGTTGAAAGTAAACGAGTATATTTATATATATATCGGTACACATAGAGAGAGAAATTGCTTTATTTTCAAACTGACACGAACAAATGACCAAGATACTTGCAAAACCACTCGATTATAAATGAAACTTGAAAGTATCTCTTAAATGACCTGTTCTTTAAATGAAAACTACAATTTGCCAACGGGAAAATTTACACAAATATTTCGCAGATGAAAATTTTCTTTTCTATTTTTCGTTTACTTTGTATATATTTATTTTTTCAATTTATTATTAAATTTATTATTTACTATTAACTATTAATTACAAAATTAATGAAATCAAATTTCATTTGATTTCCAAATTTAATTTTTATTCTTTAAATCAAATTTCGTTTGATTTCCAAATTTAATTTTCATTATTATTTCTTACGATTTTTATTTTTTATTATTACAATTTTTATTTCTTTTTTTTACTATCTTCATTTTTAATTTTTACTATTTTCATTTTTTATATTCCTACCATTTTTATTTTTTATTTCTACAATTTCAATTTCTTATTTTTATTATTATTATTTTTACTATTTCAATTTCTTAATTTAACTACTATTATTTTTCATCATTTTCTCCATTCTTCTGAAAAATAAACTAATTTATAAAATAGACATAATAATTACTATAAATTAATTAATTTAATATAAAATAAATCAAAACTGATAGAAAAATAAAAAAAATAATAAAACAAATTTCTCTAAATTTACTCCTTGAAATTCTAAACTTTCAAAGCAAATTAAATTTTTTTTCCCATCAATTGCAAAAAAGTAACAATGCCTCCGGATATTTTAATGAAACGAAATTATTCATTTAGAACATCAAGGGAATTAATGAATCCATTTTTTTGAAAATGTAAGCGATAAGTTTCATTGATTTGAAAAAAAAATTTTTTTTTTTATTTAAAAATACATAACGCAGATTAAGTTTACGTCATAGAAATCTAAAACAAATGAATCGTAAATTAATGAGTTTTTATACAATTTTTTTTTAAATTCGAAAATTTCCATAATTTGAAAAATTTGCTTAACTGTAAAAAAATAAAATAGGTAACTTGAAAAGCAGACAAACTCTAAAAATAGAAACCAAAAAAATCCATTTTTAAATCTTTTATTTCCAAATTGATATGTAATTATAATCAATAATTAAGAAATTCAGTTTTATTAAATTAATAACTATAATTGAATACCTAATTAATTAAATGTTTAAATAATTAAATGCATAACTTAATAACTAGTTAAAAAATTAATTACATAATTAAATAACGAATTAAATAATTAATTACACAATTGAATAACTAATTAAATAACTAATTAACTAAGTGATTGAATAATTAATTAGATAATTAATTACATAATTAAATAACTAACTAAATATTAATTTACATAATAAAATAACTAAATTATTAATTGTATAATTAAATTATTGAATACATAATTATAAATAACCAATTAAATAATTGAACAATTAATTAAATAATTAGTTATTTTATTATTTATTCATACACTTGTTTACAAAATAATTAATTATTTAATTAATAAAAAAAAAAATTAAACTGATTATTATTTTTTTTCTTTTTTTAAATATTGTTTTTTTCAAATAAAAATAAGACAAATTATGAATTACGCAGTTAATTAATTAAAAAAATAAAAAACGTAAAATATACTTACAGAAAACAGATAATTTCACAGTTGCTCTCATCGGTCGTTCAATTCCAATGGCAGGATGTCTCGCTTCGCAGGTATAACTCATTCCATCATCTTCGGGAGTAGTAACAATAGTTAATGATCCAGTTGTATCGAATTTCATTGGTTTTTTCTTATTGCCCTGATCCTTTAGTATCTCTTTATCTGAAAATAAATTAAATAATTTAGAAATACTCGTAAAAATTGGAATAAACGACAATTATAATAGTAAAAAGAAAAATGAAAAAAAAAACAATTGAAAATTGTCAATAAAATTTTATTGTCCAACTGAAAGTTCTTTTCCAGAATTTCTTCTTCTCTGATCAATATCTTCTTTTTTAATTTTATTTCAATTTTAAATTCAGCTGTTTCATTGATGAAAAATTTCTTCTTTTTTTTCTTCTCAAAAATTACCTTTTGATTCTTCTCTTTTATAAGTAAAAGAATTTATTAATTAAATATTAATGGGACTCAAATTTATTTATTATTATTTATTTATTTAAGTAAATAATAATTATTAATTAAATGTTAATAAATTTCTTCGGTAAAATTAATGGGACTCAAACTTATTTATTATTTATTTATTTAAGTAAATATTAATTTTTAATTAAATATTAATAAATTCTTTCGGTAAAATAATAAATAAATAATTAAATAATTTTTATTTAATTAAATATTAATTAATAATTAAATATTAATAAATTCTTTCGGTAAAATAATAAATAAATTCGAGTCTTGCTTATATATGGTAATAAATAAATTTTTAATCATTACAGTCCCGTATTTTATTGAACAAAATAAATAATTATCAAAAAATTACAATTGAAATGAAAAAGTAGAAAAACGAAAAATTTTTAAAGTTGTTTTTTTTTTTGGAGATGAAAATAAAAAAATCGTGTAAAAGCACATTTAAGGATAAATGTGAAAAAAACACAACTTAAAATCAGTTGTGAATTATTAGAAAAGCTATAAATTTTAAGAGGAGTGCTTGTAACGTGTGTTCTGTAATGGGAAAGTTTAACGTACAACAGAAAACAGTTGTTAGAATGGGGGGAGGGGGGCACCACTTAAATCTCAGCTAAAAGCCTCCGGGCAGAAGCTTTTACTGGTTTTGTGCATTTGTCCTTTCTTTTATATCACGATTCGAGACGAAACTCCAAGGGCCATCACAATCTAGCTTAAGAATTTCAAAAATCGTATGACGAGAAAAATATTTACAAACAATTTCACTTTCTCTTCTTCTTCTTCTTCTTTTTCTTTTTTATTGAGAAAAGGGAAAAATAGAAAATTTTCGCAAAAAAAAAAAAACAAACAGGAATTGGATTTTTTATTTTTAAATTCATTTCGGAAAAATTTATATGTATATTGACAAAGTGTGAGAAAAAAATTCGAAAATTTTTCTTTTTTTTATTGAGAAAAAAAATGAAAATTTTTTCACTCCAAAAAAGAAAAGAAGAATTTGAATTTTTCTTACTAAATTCATTTTGAAAAAATTTATTTTTACAAATAAATAAATAAATTGGGAAAAAAATTCCATAACGAAAAATTGAAGTTTCTAATTTTTATTTATAAATTTTTTATTGAAAAATTTCTTCTTACAAAGTGTGAAAAAAATTTCCAACCGAAAAATTGAAGATTCTTCTTATTTCTTTATTGAAAAAAAGAAATTTTTCCACTTGAAAAAAAAGAAAGGAAAATCTCATTTTTATTCATAAATTTATTTCTAAAAGATTTAATTTTACAAAGTGGGAAAAAAATTCTAAATCGAAAAATTGACGATTCTTCTTCTTTTTCTTCTTGGTAAAAAAAAAAGAAGAAGAATCTTCAATTTTTCGATTTAAAATTATTTTCCCATTTATGGAAAAATTAATTTTTTAGTAATAAATTCTTTTTTATGAATAAAAATCATAGTAAAAAAAATTATTTTTACAAAGTGGGAAAAAATTTTCAAAGGAAAATTGAGAATTGAAGTTAATACAAGAATCAAAATATAGTAGAAGAGTCGAACAAAATTTATTTTTTTCATTGTAAAATATTTGAACTCAGTTTTTAATGTTCATATGAGCAGTTCTTCGAATTCTCTTTTAGTTTTTAACTCCCAATAAAATAAATCATTGATATAGGTTTTTATATGTAGATAATAAAATATCGCATCGAAAAGAGACAAAACTGAAAGTTTCTCATATAATAGTGAAAGCTAAGCTTGGCAAAAATAGATTGCTCTATTATTTCTCAAAGCCAACTAAAGTAATTTCACGTATATCTAATTTAAAGCTCGAACGCCATAGTGGAAAAATCAATAAAAAGCCGAAAAAGAAAAAAGCGATGAGTATGATGAATAAAAATCCAGCTGCACATATCGCGAGTTATATATATATATATATATAGTATGATAAAAAAAAAGAAGAAAAGAAAAAAAATGAATAGGAATTCTATTCTATATCCTAGATCAATTGGTCGGCACGTAAGTCTGGCTCGCTTCCAGAGTCCAAAATCAACTTTTCCCTTTTTTTTTCTCTCTCTCACTCTTCCTCTCTCGCCTCTCTGATACTATATACATTGCAATCGCTGGTCATCTCTTGGGTCGAATTAACTCAAGCCAGTGGAAATCCACGCCATTCGTGTTAATGAAACATCAAAAGAAAAAGTATTACTAGTTTTAATCTTTTTTCCCTCTCACTCTCTCTCACTCTCTCGCTGTCGAAGATTTTCAGACGTAAGTTGTTTTTTTTAAGAGAGAGAAAAACCGCACAAGTAAGAAGCCAAGCGTTCAATGATATCGTCTGGAAAACTGTCGAAGCGAACAAAAAATGAAATAAACGTGAAAATTATAAAATGATGGGAAATTCTTCGTTTTCATTAATTTCCGGAATTTTTTTGTTCCTTTTCTTTTTAATTAATCAACAGTCAAATTAATTAAAATTCGAACTATTTATTTATTAATCGAGTTTATGAATTTATAAAAAGTCGATCACTTCTGTCTGATAGGAAATTTGTTTTAATAAAATACTAACTTCTTACTACTTTTTTTAAAATAAAATTAGTAATTTCAAAAATAATAGAATTTAGAAATTTTCTAATTTAAATTATTGTTGAAAACACTAAAAAAAATTCAATTTTGCAGAGAAATTACAAATATTTGCAGAAATTCAATTATTTAAAATTTAAAAAAAAATAAACTTCTTATAAAATTCAACTATGTTCAAAATTTCAAAAAAAAACTAGTAAAAATTCCAATTATTTTTATAAATAACAAAATTCTTCTTCAAATTCAATTATTTTCATAAATAACAAAAGAATTCTTGTCCTAATTTCAATTATTTTCAAAAATAAAATGCATTTTTCTAATTTCAATGATTTTCAATATCTACTGTTTTAATAAAATTTTGCAAATAGAATTCAATTGTTTTCAAAAAATTTTTAATTAAATTGTATGCAAACATTTAATTATTTTCATAAATAATTAAAATTCCACAGGAATTCAAAATTTTTGTTGAAAACATTAAAAACATTCAATTTTTGGAGAAATTACAAATAATTGTAAAAATTCAATTATTTTCAAAGAAAATAAAATTCAATTATGTTCAAAATTTAGAAAAAAATTTTCTCGTCAAAATCCTAATTATCTTTATAAATATATAACAAAATTCTTCACCAAAGTTCAATTATTTAAAAAAATGTGAATAAAATTCTTGATTTAATTTTAATTATTTTCAAAAATTTTTCTCATTGCAATGATTTTCAGTATTTTAAATAAAATTTCTCAAAAAAAAAAAAAATTCAATTACATAAAAAGAATTTTAAGCAAACATTTAATAATTTTCATAAATAATAAAAATTCCACAGGAATTCAATTATTTACAATTTTTTTTTTTGTAAATTTCTTCGCAATAATTCAATTATTTTTATAAATAACAAAATTTTTTTAAGGAATTCAATTATTTTCATAAAAAAATAATAAAAAATAATTTAAAATTCTAGAAAATAATAGTTGAATTAAAATGATGAAAATAATTTTAATATAGTTACAGTAACAATATTCTTATAATATAAAATAATGATTTTATCTCTCGGTCATTTTTAATTATCAGAAAACATGAATTTTAATAAAAAAAAGAATTGTTTATTAATACAATAATATTAATTACTAAATTCAAAATTTCGTACATCCAGTTAATTAATTAATTATAAAATGATGAAAAAAAATAATGGTAAAAATTATTTTTTTTATTATATAGAGTAAGTGTCCATAACTCTTTACAAAATATAAAAATTATTATAACATTCTTATTATTATAACTAAATACCTATTAATTTCTATTATTATTAACATTTTTTTTGTTTATTTAGGTATTTTATAATATTTTATGAAAAAGTTACCATGAATATTAATTTTTCTAAGGGAAGAATACACCTATATTTTTAACTATATTAAAGAAATAATTTAAATATTCAACAAAATTATTTTTAAAATAATTTTTTGTGTGGAATTTAATGGTCATAAAATAAAATCGGTCAGAAAATATTTTGACCCTTTTTAAATTTTTATTTTTCTTAAAAATTGGTAGATTTTGAAATCCATTCGTAATTTTGTAGAAAATATGTTTTTGAATCCACAAGAAAATTTCCAAATAAAAAAAATTGATTTTTATAGCATTTTTTTGAAAAAAAATCTGTTTTTAGGCTAAAAAATACAATTATTTTTTTATTTTTTTTAAAGAAAATTCATTTGTTTTTTTTTTCTTACTAATTTCAGATCACAATTTTATCATAATTTTTTTTGTATTTTTATTTTTTATATATAAAATAATTATATAAAAGCACAAATAAATATTTCGTTCACTTGAACGTTGAAAAGTTTAGAAAATAATAAATAGAATAAATAGAATGTATAAAAAAATGACCCAAAATGATAGTAACTAAAAATTCTAAATTTGAATAAGTAAAAATAAAAATTGTTACTAATTTTAATTATAGTGATGGAATTTTAGCTTCTGAATTAGTTTACTAATAAATAGTAATTTCTACTAATTATTTATTAGAGTAAAATTTACTATTTCAAAAGCAACAAAGTCAGTCACTATTTCAAATTAGTAAACATTTTTAATAATTGAAATTTAGAGAGTAAAAAATAAAATAATAGTAAGTAATAAAAAATGTAATATGTTTAAATAATAAACAATATAAAGAAAATATATAAAAAATATAATAAAAACTATAAATAGATAATAATAAATAATAAATTATCCATGTAATAATTTAATGAATAAAAAAATAAATTATCAGGAAATAAAAAAAAAAGGTAGAAAATATTTATATTTATCTTACCATCCGATACTGGTATAGGGTCGACGTTGATATCGCCTCCTTTGATTGCAACATTTTCTCGATACCAAATAATAGTGGCAGCTGGTTTAGCCATTCGTACCGCGCACTCCAGTGTTAATTTATCTCCGGCTTTTATTTCTATTTTGTCCAAATGTGGATGACTGCTAATCTCAACTATTTGAGGGGGAGCTGAAAAAAAAAATTCACTCATTAATATTCAATTTTTTTTTTCAAAATTCTCAAATGCTTAAAACTAACGGAAAAATTACAGTAAATTATATATTAAATATTTAATTAGAAGTTTTTTATTTAAAAAATTATTTACGGAAATAAAATAAATAATTTTTTTCTTTTAATAAACAATAAAAAAATTGTTCTCGCTAGAAAAATAAATAATGAGAACAAAAACCTTGACATTTTACAGTCAGAAAAAAATCAGTTTCTTTTTTTTGTTTCTTTTTTTGAAGAGTCGACTGATATCGATTTCGTATGGGCCACAAGTAGTGTAAGGGGATTTTAGTCGGGCATTGTATGAGAAAATTGAAACAGGGAAAGCAAATTCGTGTTTTCTTTTGCCCGAAACTAAAACAGATTACCTACAAAGGAAAACTATTTCCCTTTACTGCTTTCTAAAAAATAAAAAAAAAAAAATAAATTAAAAAAAAAATCCTCTTCATTCGATTTGCAATCGAATCAGTAGTATTAAATCCATGTGGTCAGACGCTTATAAAATGCGTCGCTAAAAGGAAAGAGAAACCAATACAAAGGAAAAAAAGTGAAAAATACTATAAATACTTTTATATAAATTGATTTTTTTCATTTTTCTATTTTTTAAGTATTTAAGTATTTTTTTATAAAAAAATACTTTTTTTTTCCAAATTTATAATAATAGTTTTTTTTTATAATTTTATTATAAAAAATAAAAAAAAAAAAAAAAATTAAAAAATTAAAAAATTAAATTAAATTAAATTTTTTTTATAAAATTTATAAAACTTTTATTGTAAGAAATCTTTATATTCGAATAAAAATTTTAATCAGTATTCTATCAAAGACACAAGTGATAAAATTTTAATTGTAATTATACAATTTTCGTTTAATTAGAAAAAAAGTTGTTTTGAAATGTCGTTCCTGTTGTTGATTGTATAATTTCCCCATTTATGCTTTCTTTAAACGAACCTGTTATTAGACACATTAAACTTCAAAAAAAAAAAACAAAAAAAAATTACTTTCATAATGAAATCCGGTCCGGAGACTTGTTATAATTGAGATTAATTTAGTCCTCCTCTGTATATTTCTGCACAAAAAAAATTATTAATAAATAATGCGAATCACACCCAAATTTTTTTTTAACAAATTTTTTCTTTATGACAGAAAAATTTTTTTATTAGTTCGAAAATTTTATAAGTTATTTTTGATTTATAATTTAAAATTATTATTACAACCATTATTATTAATTTTTATAATAATAATTATTATTATATTATTATAATATTTATATTCAGTTGACTCTTGATAAAATTGACTACCAAGGAGCATAGAAAAAAATTAATTTTTTGAGAGTTTTATTTATCAAATATTTCAAGTATTAAAATTTTATCAAAGCACCAAAATTCAATTTCAATTTATTCAAAGTTTGATTATCGAGAGCTGACTGTCAATTTTTTTTTTATATTTATAATTTTATCTATAAAATATTAACAAATAATATACAATAAAATAAAAATTTAATACAGTCAACTCTCTATAAATAAATTTTCGAGAAATAAAATTCATCAATAAATTGAAGTTGGTTTTTTTTTTGAAAAATTCTCGATACCTAAAATATTGGACAATTTTTTAAATAATAATTTTCTGTATAAAATATTTATAAGTATTGAAAAAAATTAAAATATAATACAGTCAACTATTGGTAATTTGAATTTCTCAAAAAATTGAAGTTTGTTTCTGGTGTATTGAAAAAATTTTGATTAAAATATTGAAAACTTGAATTTTTTCTATGGTTTTTAAAATTAAACTTTATCGAGAGTCGACTGTATTGTAAACTAAAGGGAAAAATAAATAAGAAATAAAATTTAAAAAAATAAAATAAAATAGAAATAATTTATAAATGAATTATAAACATAATAATTATAGTAGCTCAATATATTATTTATAAAATAAAATATTTAATATTGTTAATAATAATAATAATAATAATAATAATAATAATAATAATAATAATAATAATAATAATAATAATAATAATAATAATAATAATAATAATAATAATAATAATAATAATAATAATAATAATAATAATAATAATGATAATAATGTTTATAATCTTTATTTCTTTTTTCAAAATTCAATTATTCTGCAACAAATAGTCATTAAATTTGATTTTCTCTCTGATTAGTTGCCTTGATTCTTCATTATTTTTTTTCTATTTTCACTTCTTTTTCCTTATCTTCTTTCAATTGGTGTATTTTTTTTCATTTACTTTTTCCCTCATTTCTTTTTTCCTCCCTTCTCATCCTCCTGCTTTCTCTTTCTTCGTTAACTTCCATTTTTTTTCTTATTCCCTTCACAGTTGGAACTTTTACATTTTTCATCAGTGAAGTATTCTGAATATGCATTTAATTACAACATTAAATAAGTAACTTTCTTTGTTAAAGCAAAAAAAAAAAAAAAAAAACTGCGTAGACACAAAGATATTTTCTTCTCTTTGAAGGAGAAAAGAAAATTTCGAAATAATTGAAGAAAGAGTGCAATAATTTCATTTCGTTTTTTTACCCTCTTCTCTCTGTGTGTTTTCTTTAAAGTTTCCTTATATACAGAGGAGGGTACGGAAAAAAAATCGTTTGTCTATTTCAAATAAGAAAATGAATTAAAAAAAAGGAGAAATAAAAAAAAATTTCTTTCGACTCTTGTTTGTTTCAATAGAAGTCCAGTAAATTAATGGTTACTGGGGGATGTACTTCACTCTCATTCAGACAAATGATCTTTTCCAATTTTCTCATTTTCCCTTAAGTCATTCCTACTTTGTCCTTTTAGCAAAATAACTCCTTGGAGAAAAAGAAAGAAAGAGAGAGAGAGAGAGAGATTCATTAATATATTTTTCTTCCCATTTCTCAAATGTTTAAATTTTACACAATTTCCACTGTCTATTTATTTAATCAACTGATTTTTTTTATTAAATAAATTGCAAAATTACATTGCGAGTGAATTTAAAGGAAAAAAAATAAATTCTCAATTTTTTAATGTTTGAAAAAAAAGTGCAACAGGCAGAAAATGTGGAATGAAAAAAAATGACTAGACTAATAATTGTTATTTTCTCGATTAGGTATATATATATATAAAATGTCGTGGAAATAATTTTACTTTTTGGCTTTAAGCCAGAATATGACGTGTGGTAGTTATAACGTACAATTTTTCTTTTTTTTTTTTTCGTTTTTTTAATGTCAAACATTACACTGGCTACTAAAAAGCCAAGAGAGATAACGAGCAGAAAGCTTAACGCGTAAAATTATTTTATGGTTTTCAGCTACATCACCAGTGGATTTTTTTTATAGCCTAAAAATTTCACTCGATCGGAATAAAAAACTATGTTTCATGGGGGAAGAGATCATGAGTTTAAAAAAGAAAGTTCATAAAACACGAAATTCACTTGAGTTAATTACGAGGGATAATTGTTAATGAATTTTGTAAAATTTGAATTAAAAAAAAAAAAAATTTTACTCTTCAAATGTGCTATTAATTTTTTTTTTTTATTATTTTCTAATTTTTAATTAATTTTTCCATTTTTTTCTATAATTTAAAAATAAACATTTATTGGTAAATTATTTTTTTGAAATTTCAAATTTAAATTTTATTGAAATAATTATTTCTATTCTTTTTTTTCGGGAGGGGGGAGGAAGAGAAAAAAATTATTAAAAATTCAATTTTTATTGAAATAATTATTTCTATTCTGGTTTTTTTGGGGAGGGGGAGAGAAAAAAAATGTAAATAGAATTTTTTTTTGAGGGGGGACGAGAAAAAAAATTTAAATAGAATTTTTTTTTGAGGGGGGACGAGAAAAAAAATTTAAATAGAATTTTTTTTTGAGGGAGGAAGAGATAAAAATGTAAATAGAATTTTTTTTGAGTAAAAATTGTTCCACTTTGGGTATATTGTGCACTTGTAATATCGTTTTTGTGTGTATGTAATAAAATTCATTCTCATTTTCAAGTTTAAATTCTCCCCAGTTCACCGGAACAGTTTAAACTTGATGTCAGTTTCTCCAAACCAGTAGTCACGTTATCCAAAATGCAATGGTTATTCAAGAAACTCATTTTCAGCATATTCTGAAATCGCCTGCGGTTTTCATATTGTATAGTGTATTTTATTATATAAAACGAATATCCTAGCGGAGAGTTGATTCTCAATTCTCTAAAGGCGTTATTTGCATTACATTATACAAATAATATTCTCTTTTGTAATTATAAATAATTTAAATAATTAATATTTCTACTTTCTTTAATTACTTTCCGCTTTTTTCTAATTTTCCTTTTTTTTTTTTTTTTTTTTTTTTTGTTAATTTTATTAAATTTTAATTTCTTCAATTTTAGTTTTTGTTAAATTGAAAGGTTTTTTTTTCAGTTTTTCTAATTCTTTTTTGTCCCCTTTCTTTAAATTCATTTTTAAATCATTAATGTTTTATTTTATTCAAAAAAATTTCAGACCTGCATTATTATATATCTAATAAGTAAAACTATTTTCACTTTTAAAAAAAGAAAGAAGCAAATTGTGTTTCATTGCAGGATAAAAGAATTTTTTCATAAAAGTTTTAAGAAAAATTCTCTTGAAACTATTTATCTACGTTTATTTGTGAATTCTTGAACATTTTTGCACAATTTTCCCCCCCTGAATTATTAGTTATTGTATTATGTATTTCTATATAATAAATATATGATATAAAAAATAGAGAAAATTCTAAAAGATATTTACAATATTAAAAGATAGAAAAATAGATTTTTATATAAGAATAAGAATGAAATTTTAATTTAAAATTTTAAAAACATTTTCCTTTAAAAAAAAAAAAATGAATATGACAGAAAATTCATCATATATCGTAAAATTTTATACATATATATAAAGTAATAATAAAGACGAATTTTTAACCTGTTTTGAAGCTCTATTGGAAAATTTTCTTACCATCAGAATTATATATATGAAATTCCAATATTTCCATAAAAAATTTATTACTATTTTCGAATTATTACGATATTATTATTATTTCAAATATTGTTACTTTTTTGAATAATAATAATAATAAAAATTATTATTATTATTATTATTATTATTATTATTACTATTATTATATAACCATATTTTATTTTCGAATAATAATAGGTAATAATTTTTATTTTTATTTAATATTGTATAAAAACAGTGTCAAATTTTAATTCAAGAAATTATTTATAAAAATAGTAAAAAAATCTATATTTAATTAATACAATTTTGTTTTTTTTTTGAAAGAATTTCAGGAATATCAGTCATTACTTAACAACTATGACAAATCAATATTTGGCTCATACGGGAAACGTGGAATTTCATGTATATTTTCATGAAATAATGTATGTGTGACAATAGCCACAATTATTCAGTAAATATTCAACAAATTTTCCATTAATTTTTCGAAGCGTAAATAGTTGGAAATTTAAAAATAATTCGTTCATTACACTTGTTATTAATTCACATAACTGTGTAATTAGTCATGTAATCATAAGCAATATATTATTCTATATGGAATCTCTTCAATTTATAGTTTTAAAACTACCTGCTCGAATTTAAATTATACGTCGTAAATATTTGAGTACACAATTTTTTTTTTTTTTTTTTTTTTTTTTTTTTTTTTTTTTTATAAAAACTTTCTAATATTTACTATAATAATATATTGTTCTTTGTTTTAGAATTCTTTCCAGAAACAAATTAATACCTATAATTATAAATTATTTTTATTGATAATTAAAATTTTAATTAATATATGTAAATATAAATGTAAATACAAATAAAATACAAATAAATACAAATAAATACAAATAAAATATTAATATAAAATAAAATAATAATATATATAATATATATAATAATATATATAAATAATAATATAATTAATATGAAATATAATAGAGATTTAAAAAACATTTAATAGATATGGGGAAAAATATTTTAACTTTTAAAAAATAATAATCATAGTAAACAAAAAAATTCTAAATTGTTTCCGCACTTTATTTTTCTCCGTAAATATAATTTTACACATATATATATATTTTTTTTAAAACAAATTGCTCTCAATCTAAAAGCTCTTAAATTTCTTTTTTTTATTATTTTTATACCATTTTTTTTCTAAATATTTAAATAATTTCGTAATATTTTTCACGGTATATTTATTCAGTTTAAAAGCCATCAAATGTCAAAGCTTTTTGAAGTTCAAATTTTCCACGATTTATTGTTTCCTTTTTAGAATAGAGAATTTTTATATTTTGTTTTAATTTTTACTAACTTTTTTATTATATTTTATAATTATATTATAATTATAGGTTCATTTGTCTGGGTATGTGTGATAAAAAATATTTTAAAATATTTTTAAATACAGAAAAGTTTTTAATTGTCTAGATCAAAAAAAAAAGTTAGAATAATTTTAATACAGTCTATAAAAAGAAATAATAAGTTTATAATTTAGGTAAGAAAAAAAAAATTTCAACTTTTTTTCTTTTCTTGTTGGCAAAAATTGACTCTCGTAATGTTTCTCTTGATATCCACGAGTTTCGTTTGCGCAAAAATGGACATTTTAATTTTATTATTTTGCAAAAGAAATTCCCCTGGATCGATGAAAAATATCGGTATAATATAATCGTGAGTTGAAATGTTCGTAAGTATATAATATATTTATAAATAAGGCCTCCGGAAACGAATCATTGTCGATCATAACCGCAGCAGGATATACTTTTCGCTTGGTTTTATGCGAGAGAAATATTGTGGTTGGTCAGAGAGAAAAAGAAGAAAAAGAAGAAAAAAAAGAAAAAAAAAGAGAAAAAATATATAAAAAGGAAAAAAAGCAAAATCTAAAGGAGTAGGAGTGACCGTTTCACGCAAAAAGGGCGAAAGGGAGAGGAATAAAGAAACTTCTTTCCATGTTATAAAAGGAAAGGTGTATCTGTTACGCCTGAGGCTCGGAAAATTTAGTGGTTGCTCGAGAAACCCTCATAAATCTGCTCAAGGTACTCAAGGAAAAGTCAGCAAACGTAACACACCTGATATATCCTACAACAAAACGATTCCGATTTCGTGCTCTTCCACCATAACTTTATGCTTCTGGTATAAACACGATTGTCGTAAAATCATTTCTAAATGCTTTTTTCTTTCGAGCTTCCTCTCTCCTTTTACGATTTTTTTTTCGAACCGAACTGCGTTTTTCTATTGTTTTCCATTTTTTTTCTTTTCTTTCTCTCTATTATTTCTACAGGCTTTCTATTCATTTTGATTTCTTGATTTATAGACGATAAAAAAATATTTTACTGTAATTAATTTTTCGATTCGTTCTATTCAATTTCTTATTTTTTTATCTGATTATTATAATTTCAAAAGTTTCATTAATGTAAATTTTTATTTTTAAGAACGCTTTAGTCTATTTTATTTAATAGTTTTGTATTTAAATTAATTTTCAAATAGGAAGCTTTTTGTTTAAAAAATTTTAATAAATTCAATAAATATTAGCAATAATTAGCTAATTTCTTACTACCTTTTTAAAATAAAATTAGCAATTTTAAAAATAATGGAATTTAAAAATTTTCTAATTTAAATTTTTGTTGAAAACACTAAAAAAAATTTCAAATTCAAACCATTTTGAAATTAAACAACTTCTTCAAAATTATTTTCATATTCAACTATTATCTAAAATTTTAACTAAAATTCATTTTTAAATCAATTTTTATTAGAAAATTCTATGAGAATTCAATTATTTAAATAAAAAAGTAAATTATATAATTGAATGTTCCTTAAAATTTAATTCTCATAAAGAATTTTATCTAAAAATTTTTTAATAATTGAATTCTTTTGACGAATTTTAATAAAATTTTTAAGAATAGTTACATTTTTACAAGAAATTCGATTAAAATTGTATTAAAAGTAATTTAAATTCTGCGATGAGTTGTATTATTTATGAAAATAATTGAATTATTGAGAAAAACCTGTAAAAAATTGGTAAATTATTAAATTCCTGTGAAATTTTTATTATTTATGAAAATAATTAAATGTTTGCGTACAATTTTATTAAATTCTTTTTTAATAATTTATTTCTTTTGGATAGTTTTATTGAAATAGTAGAAATATTGAAAATTTTTGAAAATAATTAAAATTTTGACAAGAATTTTATTAAAATTTTTGAAAATAATTAAATTTTAAAGAAGAACTGTTCCTTTCTTTTTTTTAAACTAAAATTAGCAATTTTAAAAATAACAGAATTTAAACATTTTCTAATTTAAATTTTTGTTGAAAACACTAAAAAAAAATTCAAGTTTGGAAAAATTACAAAGAATTGCAGAAATTCAATTATTAAAAAAAAAAAAATAAAATTCTTCTTATAAAATTCAACTATGTTCAAAATTTGAAAAAAAATTCTTGTAAAATTCCCAAATATCTTTATAAATAACAAAATTTTTCTCTAAAGTTCAATTATTTTCATAAATGTCAAAAAAATTCTTGTCCTAATTTCAATTTTCAAAAATTTTTCTAATTTTAATTTCTTTTAAACAAACAGTTTTTATTTTTGATCAGGAACGTTTTAATTTTAATTTAATGAAATTATTTCTTAAATTCTATTTTTGAAGACGTTTTCATTTTGATTAATTGATTCAAATTTAAATTTTATATTTTGAAAAGCGAGCGCTGATTTTTATTAAATTTATTGGTATCGAAATTTAAATTATTTTTGAGCACTTCGATTTTAATTTAATTCCATAATTTTTAAACAAGAATTTTTATTTTTGAACAAGAATGTTTTCAATTTGTTTCATTAATTAATTTTCAAATTTGAATTCTTATTTTCAAAAAGTAAAAACGTTTTAATTGTCATTTAATTAAATCGTTTTTTCTAAATTTGAAATTGAAATAATTTTTCAATAAAAATGCTTCGATTTTAACTTTATTTAAGTGTTTTTGAATTTAGTTCAGTTCAATATTCGTCAAATTAAAATTATTACTTTCGAAAAAGAGCGCTTAAGTTTTCATTCATTTTTTTAATTCAAATTTTTTTCATTCATCAAATTGTTTCTTTTTGAAGTATTTTTAATTAAAAACACTCTTCGATTTTAATTTAATTTGGTAGTTTTTGATTTCAATTTAATTTAATAGTCTTTAAATAAAAATTTTTATTTCCGACTAAGAACGTTTTAATTTTTATTCAATTTCATAGTTTCTAAATTTAAATTATTTTTTATTTAATTTAGAAAACTTCTATTCTTGGAAAAAACGCCTAGACTTTAATTTTATTCAATTTAATAGTTTCTTATTTGCAAACTTTTAAAAATTCGAAAAGAAGCATTCCAATTTTCCTCTAAATTAAACATTTGCAAAATTTTATTTATTCTACTGTAATTTTAAATTCCTGTATTTATTAATAAAAATTTTATTTCTTTTTCTATTTATTTTATTTATAATTCAATTGAACAAGTTCGAAATAAAAATTAAAATTCTCAAATAAGAAACGTTCTATAAAAATATTCCTCTGAGAATGGGAAAAATAATTGAAGAGCGACAACCAATTAAAACTGCTAGAGAACTTCACGTTGCTTAACCTAAACGATCATAAAAACCTATTCCACAAAAATATTCATTACATCAATAAACAAGTTGTTCATTTCATGATCATTAAGCTTCCTCAATATAATATATACCAATCGTTTAATTTTTTATTTTAGAATAATTATTTTAAAGTGTTAAGATAAAATTTCAAAAAATACAAAATTTCAATTTTTTGTGAAAAATTAAAATATTTATTAATTCTATAAATTTGAATAAAATATATACTTTATATACATGAATCAATTCGTTTTTATGTCAGGAATGCAATTTTGCCAAGAATTAATAAAAATTTTAATATAGAAAAAAGTTATTTCAAAAAATCCAAAAATTAATTTTTTCAAAAATTAAAAAATTGTTGAAAAAATTTTTTTTTTAGATATTTTCGAAAATCCTTCTGTCTGATTTTTGGTATTCGTGACCGTAATACACCTACAAAATTTTATCAAAATCCGTCAAGACGTGTAAGAGAAAATTTGTCCACAAGAATCGGTGACATACACACACACACACACACACATACATACACACATACATCCGGACATTTGTTCCTCTCGACGAATTATATATACTACACTTGAAAATTTGTAAAAATAATTGATTCTAAAAAATTCGGAAATCGACATCACTATAAGGCTTCCTTTATGAGGAAGCAAAAAAGAGAAGAAGAAAAGAAGATTATAAATAAGATCAAAGAATGTTCAATTTTCTAAAATCCGGCTCTTCATTTCCCTTTTGAATAAAATCGTTCGAAGACAAATCTATCAATCCTCCCCTCGTTTACCTTTAAATAATACAATACCATTTTCAAAAGATGAGTCTTGATTCTTGCCAAGGAAGGAAAATAGCAGAAAAAGGGAAGAAGAAGAAAGAGAAAAGAAAAAGAGTCCAGCATCCAAAAGCAGGGGGTTCTTGAATTATGGTAATTCCCTATAGGCGCTATTCACGAGCCAACGATTTAAAGTTGCGTAAGTAATCGACTTCTTTTTCCCCCAACACTTCTTTTTTGCAAGAACTGTACCACAAAAAAACAGTAAAAATTGTTCCCTCTTTTTTTCAATACATAAATAAATAAAAAAAAGGGGTAAAAAAATTATTTTTTTGTAGGGCGGGGGGGGGGATTGAAATGTAATTTTTTTCAATATAAATATAAATAAAAAGGGATAAAAATTGAAATAATTTAAAATTCATTTTTTGGTGTGAGGAGGGATACAAAAATTAAAATGTAATTTTTTTTTTTGAGAAGATGGGTAAAAAAGAGAAAAAATAGAAATAGAATTTGAGAGAGTAGAAAAAAATTAATTTTAATTAAATTTTAATTCCAAAATAATAATTATAATAATAATATTTATAAATATTGAAATGGGGGAACGACCTTTTGGAGTGTGTTCTCTATCGTCAAGTTTGATATCGTGCGTTGGCCTAATTCGATTATACACAGGTGCATTATCGAATAATCGGTGTGGAAAGCGAATAACTCATGCGTTTCAAACTATGAGATACATCACATGTAATTAAAGACAAACTAAAATCTTCACTCCGTATCTTTATATATATATATATATATATATATATATGTGTAAACATATTCATAAATATTTATCGATATTGACACATATTTTATTAACAGTTAACGCGCAATAACTAAAGATAATTAATTTAACCGCTGGACATAAATATTTCAAAAATAAAACTATAAGAAAATATTTATTTCACATTGAAAAATATTTTACTATTTATGTTTTAAATATTTAAATATTTTTTAATATTTTAATATTTAAACAAATTTTAATATTTGTTTTTAATTTTTTAAATATTATTTTTTGAATAAAAATAATTTAATAAATGTTCAATAATTATTAATTTCATGTTTCATATTTAATTATTTGGCAATAATTTCTAAAATTATTATATTAATCACTTTACCTTCAACGCCGAAAGGCATGAACTATATGTTTAATAAAAATAAAATATTTAATAATTTTATCTTTAAAATTTAATAATTCATCAATATTCAGTAATTTAATATTTATAATAATTTACTTAAATTTTGAATTTTCATTTTAATATTGAAGTTATTGTATTTATTTACGATTAAAAATTTTCTGATTGAATTGTTAATAATTGAATAGTGAACAATTAAATAATACATTTATTATTTCTTTCAATATAAACAAATAAATTATATTCAGTCGATTTAATAATAATTCAAAATTTAAAATAACACTAAATTTCTCTTGTTTATAAAGTAACCTCGAAAAATTGAAAGCAAAGGAAAATATCGATGTGAAAAAAAAAAATCCATATTCACGAAGAAACGAACCCTGGTCCTGCACCTGTTACGTGTCCATTACGCTAACCACTGAGCCAGCGCACTTTCTTTGCGCTTATATCTTATAATGTATAAAATGTATTTTCAACTCAAAAAATTATACGAGAATAGTTAAACAAAGAAAAGTTAATTATAAAAATGGAATTAATTATAAAAAGCAAGTGTATAAAAAGCGTCTAATGTGGAAAAAGACAGTGCCCGTTTCAATGAATAATAGAGAAAACGCTTTTTCGCTCCGAGTTTTATATTTTCCATTCAGTACACTAAGGACAACGTTTACTGATGTCAAGCAATTTCACTTTATGTCGAAAATTAAAGTAACTCCATAAATTTTATGGGCATAAGCAAAAGCGCGTTTCGCGGAGATTTAACAGGTCCCCTGGTGCCTCCTCTATTCCTTGCTTGGAGGAGGGGAGAAAAAAGTCTCTCTCTCTCTCTCTCTTTATCCAGGGAAAAATAGAATCTGAGAGTGTAGGATCTATACTATATATATATATGAAAGTTGAGAGTATAAGAGAAGAGAATACCGAGAGAGAGAGAGAGAGAGAACAAAATGGGTGGAGGCTATCAAAAAGGATTCTGTCCTCTAAGGACATTCTCTCTATACTGCAAGTAGTCCCTTATTGAAGAGCTTTGTTGGATACTAGGTCGTTACGATACCTCTGCCATGGCTTTGGATAGAAATTGGACTTGAACCCAAGAAGCGCCTCGCCTCGCCTCGCCGCGCGGCGTGCCATTCTTGCTTCAGTGGCAAATGTCTATTTTACATTTTCCGGAACAGTGGGCCAGAAGGTACCAATATTTCGGGGAAATGAGGGAAAAATCAGTATATAGAAAAGCTTCAGCCAAGCAAATTTTTTCTTTTTCATTTCCGAGGAAGAAGAAAAAAGAAATTTATTTTTCATACAAACATATATATATATAAACTTGTATATAGTATATTAACTATAATAATCTTCGTATTTCAACCGGTACCGGTTTCCTCATCAGAATTTATTTAATTTGTAATTTGTAATTTCTAAAATTACAATTTTTATTTTAAATATTTACATACCATCTATACTGACAATTTTAATTCAATTAATTAAATATTATAGACATTTTCCTGTTCTAAAGAAAATGCCAAAAGTTAAACAATATCAAATTTATTATAAAGGACAAGACATCAATAAAAAAAATTTTTTTAAAATTATGATTAACAAATAAATTTTGTTTATTATATGCTTTTTTCTATAACAGCTTTTGTTTTACTGATCTAAATTTGGAAAATTTTCCTCCTTTTTATTCATAAAAATATTAAATAAAATTGTTAATTATTAAATTATTTTCAATTTTTAGAAAATAAAGGAAAAAATTTTATTTAAAAAAATGTTCTGTTACATTTATTGACAAATTTCTTTAATTGCAAAATTATTCAAAAACATCAATAAATTATAAGAATTTTTTTTATAAAAAAATGTTTTGAAAATAATAATAATCACTCCGAGTCTTCTACTCGGAGCAATCGCTATCTTCATGTTTTATATTAATTAATAATTAACGAGCGATAAAATCATTATTTTATATTATAATAATATTGTTACTGTAAATTATTAAAAATTATTTTCATTATTTCAATTCAATTATTATTTTCTAGAATTTTCAATTATTTTTTATAAAAATAATTGAATTTCAGAAAAAAAATTGTGATATTTATGAAAATAATTGAATTATTGCGAAGGAATTTGTAAAAAATTTTTGCAAATAATTCAATTCCTGTGAGATTTTTATTGTTTATGAAAATAATTAAATGTTTGTGTAGGTACAATTTTATTAAAAATTTTTTTTTAAGTAATTGAATCCTTTTTGGAAAATTTTATTTAAATAGTAGATACTGAAAATCATTGAAATGAGAAAAATTTTTGAAAATAATTGAAATTTTGACAAGAATTTAATAAAAATTTTTGAAAATAATTGAATTTTGGAGAAGAATTTAATTATTTCTAAAGATAATTAATTGAGATTTTAACGAGAATTTCTTTTAAATTTCCTTTCTTTTTTGTTTATAAAAATATTAAATAAAATTGTTAATTGTTAAAAAAATATTTTCAATTTTTAGAAAATAAAGGAAAAATTTTTATTTAAAAAAATGTTCTGTTACATTTATTTACGAATTTCTTTAATTGTAAAATTATTCAAAAACATCAATAACTTACAAAACTTATTGTTATAAAACATGAAGATATCGATTGCTCCGAGTCGAAGACTCGGAGTGATCGATATCTTCATGTTTTATAATAATTAATAATTAACGAGTGATAAAATCATTATTTCATATTATAATAATACTGTTACTGTAAATTCTTCAAAATTATTTTCATCATTTTAATTCAATTATTATTTTCTAGAATTTTTAATTATTTTTTATAAAAATAATTGAATTTCAGAAAAAAAATTTTCATATTTATGAAAATAATTGAATTATTGCGAAGGAATTTGTAAAAAAATTTTTGTAAATAATTGAATTCATGTGAAATTTTTATTGTTTATGAAAAGAATTAAATGTTTGTGAAGGTACAATTTTATTAAAAATTTTTTTTAAGTAATTGAATTCTTTTTGGAAAATTTTATTTTAGATACTGAAAATCATTGAAATGAGAAAAATTTTTGAAAATAATTGAAATTTTGACAAGAATTTTATTAAAATTTTTGAAACTAATTTAATTTTGGAGAAGAATTTAATTATTTCTAAAGATAATTAATTGTGATTTTAACGAGAATTTTTTTTTAAATTTTGAACATAATTGAATTTTCTTTTTTTTGGAAAAATAATTGAATTTCTACGATTATTTGTAATTTCTCTAAAATTGAATGTTTTTAGTGTTTTTCCCTGGTGTTTTCAACATTAATTTGAATTAAAAATTTTTAAATTCTACTATTTTTAAAATTGCTAATTTTATTTTAAAAAGTAAGTAAGAAGTTAGCCTCGCGAATTGTTGCTAGTCTTTAATAAAAGTGGTAAAATTAACTTCCGGTTAGAGAAAGTTTTTCAAGAATCAGTAGTATTGGTAAATTTTAGTCAGACAAAAATGTAAATATTTTTTTCTTATTTTAGCCACAGAAAAAATTTTAATTATATTTAATTTTAGGTTTTAAGTAGTATAAGTGACGTTCAGTCAGACAGAAGGTTGAATATTTGTTTAATTTCACTAAAAGTAGTGAAACTAGTCGGGATCAGGTAAAATAAGTTAATTATCTTAAATTCAGAATTTAAGTAGTATAAGTGCTTTTTAGTCAGACAGCGGGTAAAAATAATTTTCGATAAAAGTAGTGTAGGTTACTTGCGGTCAGACTAAGTTTTTCGAATTTTCTAGAATCAGTAGTATTAGTAAATTTTAGTCAGACAAAATTAAAAAAAATTAGTGGTATAGTAGTATATAATTAAAATATCGATGTGAAAAAAAGAAAAATGAAAATAATAAGCAATAACACACTTTTTCATTTGATGAGAATGTGGCAAAAAAATTCACCAACGAATATTTCGTGGCAGGAATAAATGAAGCCATTTAGTTTAAAATTTATGTGGATTTTTTGTTTGTTGATAATTCCGCGAGAAGAAAAAATGATATCAAAAATTTTTTTCGTTAAAAGGGTAAAATTTTTGTTTAGAAAAAATTTATACTTTTAAATTCGAAAAAATTTTTTTTTTTATTCTAATCTTTATTTATTAAATAAAATATTTGTTATTTAAACTATTTATAACTACTACTAAATAAATAATTTAATTAATAATATTTTATTTAATAATATTTATTCATTAATTAAAATATTTATTTATTGAAAAATACTTATTTATCATATAAATACAATATTTATTTATTTATTTTCAAACATAAACGAGACAATATTTAAATTTCTAAAGTTGAGAAAGAGAGTAAAGGAAAAATAAAGTGAGAGAGTTGTAAATAAATAATGGAAATTATATATGGAAAAATTTATAGAAAAATAAAAAGTTAATAAAAATGTCAAAAAAAGAAATAAATATAAAAAAGGAAAAAAATAATTATAGAAACAAAAAAAAATAAATATAATAAACAAAAACTAAATAAAAAACAAAAAAGAAATAAATATAAAAAACAAGAAAGAAAATAAAAGGAAACAAAAAAATAAATAAATGTAAAAAACAAAAAAAGAAGTAAATATAAATAATGAAAAGAAGAATAAAGGGAAAGTAAATATAAAATAAGTAAATAATGATGAAAAATAAAGAACAACAAAGGGGAAAAAATGCATTAGAAAATATAAATAATAATGGAAAATAGAAAAAAGGATTTTAACTAAATAGGGAACAATTAAAAATATATAAAGTAGATTAAAAACCATAAAATTAAAAATGAAACTAAAAATGGAGTGTTAAACAAAGTCCAACTAATCTTAGTTCAACAGGAGAAAATGTTTCATTATAACAGTGCGTCTACTGTCGTATTCAGTATTTACTACTACACTCATATTTTAGGATATTTCATATATAATAGAACCAGATCGTTAAATTATATACTACACATACGCTGAGGAATTATGACGGTCAGCATCTGTTTTTGGTATTAAACTGACATGAAATTAACAAACTTTATAATTACTTACTACACATTATAATTTCTGCCTTTTTATTCTCTACACTGAATACATTTCCCCTCACAAAAAAAAAAAAAAAATCAAAACAACTTGTTAATAAAATATTGAAAATATTTTCTCTCTATTCAATTTTTAATTTTATATATTGATGGGAATTTTTTTCACAACATTCATTATTAAATTGTTATTTTTTTTGTATTTAAAAAAAACACAAAATAACAAATTAAAAGAAATTAATTTTAACTATATTAATCTTCATATTCTTTCATTCATTTGTCATAAAAAATAATTTAAAATTCTAGAAAATAATAATTGAATTAAAATGATGAAAATAATTTTGATGAAGTTACAGTAATAATATTCTTATAATATAAAATAATGATTTTATCATTTAATTATTAGAAAACAAAAAGAAATCGATTACTCCGAGTCGAAGAGTCGGAGTGATCGATATCTTGATGTTTTATAACAATTTTTTGAAAATTTTTTAATTTAAAAAAGGTTTGAATTTAAAATTTTTGAATGTCTTAATTCCTGTGGAAAATCCTGTTCCAAAAATAAGATTAAAAATTGAAATTGTGCAAATATTTTTCTTCTTTTTCTAAAATAAAATAATAATTTTGTTAAAAAAAATTGTGATTTATAAGGAAAAATAATGCAAAATAAATAAATTTTCTATTTCTTAATCACAGTTGTTTAGCAATTTTCTAATTTTGTTTAGAAGTAAAGAACAAAAGTTTGCATAATTTCAATTTAACAAAATTTTAGTCTTTTAATGAAAAGAAGTGAAAATAATTTGTAGTAATTTCATAGTTTATGAGGCAAATAAAAAAAATCACAAAAATTCAGAATTTTTATATGAATTCTAAAAATTTAATTTTTTTCAATACCTTTAATAAAAATCCCTAATTTTTTCTTGAATTCTCTGTGTCAGAATTTATGGTATTATAGTTATAATAATATTAAAACTATATTCCAATTCATATTTTATTTTAATGAAAATAAATTTTAATTAAAAATTTTTACGTTCTATTATTTTTAAAATTGCTAATTTTATTTTAAAAAAGTGAGAAAAAAGTTATCCGCGCGCGAATTGTTGCTGGTTAATTAATTAATAAATAAAAAAATAAATAATTAAGTAAGCAAATAAATAAGTAAATAAATAAGTAAAGAAATAAGTAAATAAGTAAATATATAAATAAGTAAATAAATAAGTAAATAAATGAGTAAATAAGTAAGTAAAGAAATAAGTAAATAAGTAAGTAAATAAATAAGTAAAGAAATAAGTAAATAAGTAAATAAATAAGTAAATAAATAAATATATAAAATAAGTAAATAAATAAGTAGGGGAACATAGTCTAGGTCGGCCACCTTTTTGACTTTTGTTTATAACTTTTTTTTAAAAATGAATTTGGACAATTGAAGTATATGGTTGGAAAGTCCTGTTTAATAGGAACATTTTTTCTGTACGAAGTAAATTGACAGGTTTAAAAATGAAAAAGTTATAAAGATTTAAAAAAAAAAAAATTTGTAGTCCAGGTTGGCCATTACAGTCAAGGTCGGCCATGTTTAAAATTCAAAGGGCATTAATCGTTAAAAAATAAAATGACATGTTTAGAGTTACGGAAAATTGATTCTTTATTGTTTACAGTTTGTAACTTAATGAAATAACAAAATAATAACAATAAACAATATAAAAAAATAAATATAAATAAAAAAAATTTTTGCACTAAAATATTAATAAAATTAAATAAAAATATTAATAAGATGATCAATTATATTATGAGTTATACAGAATTGCAGTTTTTGCAAATGAAGTAGCTCGTCCTTAACTTTGCGCATTTTAAACACATAGTGGCCGACCTTGACAGTAAGTAACATTACCGAATTGTTGTAATCATAAAGAAATACGTTTCGGGATTCGATTTTTTACTTTGTTTTCCTTTCAACCATGAGTCCCACAAATTTTCTGCATACTTGCCTTGACGATTCAATTTGTTTTTTATCTTTTATTAATGGTTTTTCACATTATGCACAAAACTTTTTTTGAGCTTTTTTTGTACCGACGTCACAGAAAACACAATTTTCGATTTTCCGAAAATGTAATTGAACAAAAAGTTAGGTTTCACTAAGACAAGCTTCGACAAAAATGCGCGTAGGTGGCGCTAGTGAACTTGACAAAAAAACGCGAGTGGCCTACCTAGACAGTAGGCCAACCTTGACTACATTCCCCTAAATAAATAAATAAGTAAGCAAATAAATAAGTAAATAAATAAGTAAGTAAAGAAATAAGTAAATAAGTAAATAAGTAAATAAATAAGTAAATAAATAAGTAAATAAGTAAATATATAAATAAGTAAATAAATAAGTAAATAAATAAGTAAATAAATGAGTAAATAAGTAAATAAATAAATAAATAAGTAAGCAAATAAATAAGTAAATAAATAAGTAAGTAAAGAAATAAGTAAATAAGTAAATAAGTAAATAAATAAGTAAATAAATAAGTAAATAAGTAAATATATAAATAAGTAAATAAATAAGTAAATAAATGAGTAAATAAGTAAATAAATAAATAAATAAGTAAGCAAATAAATAAGTAAATAAATAAGTAAGTAAAGAAATAAGTAAATAAGTAAATAAGTAAATAAATAAGTAAAGAAATAAGTAAATAAGTAAATAAATAAGTAAATAAATAAATATATAAATAAGTAAATAAATAAGTAAAGAAATAAGTAAATAAATAAATAAGTAAGCAAATAAATAAGTAAATAAATAGGTAAGTAAAGAAATAAGTAAATAAGTAAATAAGTAAATAAATAAATATATAAATAAGTAAGTAAATAAGTAAATAAATAAATAAGTAAATAAATAAGTAAATAAATAAGTAAATAAATAAGTAAATATATAAATAAGTAAATAAATAAGTAAATAAGTAAGTAAATAAATAAGTAAATAAATAAGTATATAAATAAGTAAATAAATAAGTAAATATGTAAGTAAATAAATAAATTTATAAATAAATACAATAGTAACAAAGATTTTAATTCCTTTTTCTTTGCGCGAGGGGGGATAAAAAATATATACAGATGAGAATAAAAAAAAAGTTGTACTAACTAGGATTTAAATGTAAATACAGATGTGACGGTAACGTTTACAAGGCAGATAGCGACTTGTTACACATGTATACGTTTATATATATCTATATACATTATTTAGAGGGATTCCAGTATACCAGGAGAGATTCAAATCTCCTGGAAATTTGCACTGTTTGGCTATTGCGTCCGCGAACATTTCGTGTAGCTGCATAATACTGTGTTTCGTATATATTTCTTCCCTTCTTATCGCGACTAATGTTATCACGCCACCCCGGGACTTAGCCTCGTTTTTTTTCCAACTCACTCTCTTCCCCCTTTTCAACCTTATCATCGCAAAGAAAAAGCGATTAGCGAAAAAGAAATTGTCGACTCCACGACAATTAAGAAAAATTTCCATTTATAAATGTAGGTATTAGAAAAAATTAGAATCTACCAACTCTTGTTTTAAACTATATTGTAGAGACGTAGGACTGCATCATTTTTTTTTCTCATACAATTTCTCATTTTCTCGACGAGAATTATTCATTATTATAATTACTGTTTCAATCGTTTTTATATTTTTTGCAGTGCTGTTTTTTTACACAATTATTTCTTTTTTTTTACACTTTATTATTCTTGTGCAGAATTATTTTTTTAAACAATTTTTATTTTATCATTATTATTTAGTGAGTGACTCTAATTTCTATTTTATTACTTCAGAATTATTTTTTTAACACTATTTTTTTTCTCCTTTAAAAAAAAAAAAATAGGCACACTGAATAAATTTTTTCCATTGCAAAAATAATAATTATAAATAAAAAATTATTCCATTTGAATTGACAGCTTGTCGATAATATTCACTGCGCGGAGAGAAATTCGGTCAAAGAGTAAAAACAAAACGCCCACACTTAAAAAGCGAGAATAAAAAAATATAAAAAGAATTATTTTTTCGTATACGAATATTTTAATCAAACATTTACTTTGTTTGAATTAAATATGCAATTAGTGGGAGGAAAAATATGTCCTTAACTAAAAGTTATTTTTCTCCTCCCCCTTTTTGTTCCTAATCAAACAACAATCTGTTTTTCTAAAGTAAATCTCCTCCTGTGATTAATTATTTTTTACAAACAAAAAAATCCCTTCAAATGCTTTCTCTCCTTTTTTCCTTGAAAAAAAAAAAAATTGAAAACAAAATGGAATCTGAACATTTGAAATTCCGAGATTGAAAAATCGAAAGTCGATGGCTTATTAACGGAAAATTCCTTTCGGTATGAAAAAATTTATCATTATGTGTATTCTGATAATGAAAAAAAGAGGAAAATAAATAAAAAAAGAAAATAAAAAATAAAAACAGCTTTGTCATCTTTATAGAAACAAATATTCATTTACTCTTTTGTCAATTTCTCGTTTTCTCTATATACTATATCCTTAACCTATTTCGACATTTGGAGTTTCTGGCCATTGGAGTTTTATTGTCGAGTTTATGTATTTTTGTATAAATCAGAACAGACGTTTTTCAATAAATTGAAAATCTACAATCTATTCTAATGTGTACGATAATTCTAATAAAATATATTTTTAACAATAAACATAAAAAGAAATAAATAGAGAAATAAAATATAAAACGAAACAAAATACTAATAAAGATTTTTGAAAATAAATTAAATGTTATCGATTTAAAAAATATTTTATTTTAGAAAATGAATTTAATGTGCTTTTACTAGTGGAATAAATAATAATCATATGAATATTAATCCTCAAGTTAGTTTTACTACTTTCATTGAAAATTATTAGGAAAAAAAATTGTCTGACTAAAACAGGTTTTTACTACTAGGGCGAAAATAAATGGATTTCAATAATTTCATGTTTGACTCTAATCGCTTTTTACTACTTTTCCAGAGATTAGAATTTTTTTTTACTTCTCTGTCTGACTAAAATTTACCAATACTACTGATTCTAGAAAAACTTTGTCTGGACATAAGTTACTTTTACTACTTTTATTAGAAAATATTTTTACCCTCTGACTGAAAGTTAATTATGCTACTGAATTTCTAAATTTAAACATAAATCTTTAAATTAAATATGTTTAAACATAAATCGACTAGTTTTGATGATCACGACTAGTTTTTACTACTTACGGTGAAATTAAACCAATTTTCAAAAATTTGGTCGACTGAACGTCACCTATACTACTTATAATATAGAATTTAATGTAATGAAAATATTCTTTATGACTAAAATTAGGAAAATTTTTCTTTAAATTTTGTCTGAATAAAATTTACTAATACTACTGATTATTTTAAAAATAATAGAATTTAAAAATTTTTAATTCAAATTAATGTTGAAAACACCAGGGAAAAACACTAAAAACATTCAATTTTAGAGAAATTACAAATAATCGTAGAAATTCAATTATTTTTCCAAAAAAGAAAGAAAACTCAATTATGTTTAAAATTTAAAAAAAATTCTCGTTAAAATCCCAATTAATTATCTTTAGAAATAATTAAATTCTTCTCCAAAATTAAATTAGTTTCAAAAATTTTAATAAAATTCTTGTCAAAATTTCAATTATTTTCAAAAATTTTTCTCATTTCAATGATTTTCAGTATCTAAAATAAAATTTTACAAAAAGAATTCAATTACTTAAAAAAAATTTTTTATAAAATTGTACCTACACAAACATTTTTAATTATTTTCATAAACAATAAAAATTTCACATGAATGCAATTATTTTGAAAATTTTTTTAACAAATTCCTTCGCAATAATTCAATTATTTTCATAAATATCAAAATTTTTTTTCTGGAATTCAATTATTTTTATAAAAAGTAATTAAAAATTCTAGAAAATAATAATTGAATTGAAATTATGAAAATAATTTTAAAGAATTTACAGTAACAATATTATTAAAATATAAAATAATGATTTTATCGCTCGTTAATTATTAATTAATATAAAACATGAAGATAGCGATTGCTCCGAGTCGAAGACTCGGAGTGATTATTATTATTTTCAAAACATTTTTTTATAAAAATATTCTTATAATTTATTGATGTTTTTGAATAATTTTGCAATTAAAGAAATTCGTATAAATAAATGTAACAGAAGTAAAACGAAATCTGTTATAGAAAAATGCATATATAATATAAACAAAATTTATTTGTCAATCCTAATTTTTTAAAAGTTTTTTTTATTGATGTCTTGTCCTATATAATAAATTTGATATTGTTTAACTTCTGGCATTTTCTTTAGGACAGGAAAATGTATATAATATTTAATTAATTGAATTAAATTTGTCAGAAAAGATGGTATGTAAATATTTAAATTAAAAATTATAATTTTCTTTTAAAAAAAACTTAAAGTTAACAAATTAAGAACAAGTATACAAATTAATAAATTAAAAATAAGTGTATTATTTTCTAGATTAAATAAATTCTGATGAGGAAACTTGTACCGGTTTTGAAACGTTAATTAAATGTTACATACATTGTCAAAAAGAAATGCCAAAAATTAAACAATATCATAATTTTTTCAAAATTTTCTAATTTTAAATATTATTTTATTATAAATCATGAAAAAATACCTATTTTCGATTTGTCAAACAAATATTTTTTAAAGAAAAAAAACAATCATTTGTCTGACTGAACGTCACTTATACTACTTAAAATCTAGACTTAAATATAATTAAAAAATATTCCGTATGGCTAAAATTATGAAAAAAAAAAATTGTTTTAATGTACAAACTCAAGTAGTTCAAAAGTAAGTAATATTTTCAATCATTCCAGTTATAATTAGTAGAAATCACTAAAATATTGCATTCATCTAAGTAATTAGAAAAACATAATTAAAAAATTAATTAATTGAAAATAAAATTTCCCCTATTAATTTAAATTTGTTACCTCAAAAATTCTCTCTCAATGAACCACGCCACTGTTTAAATTAATCGATAGAAAATAAAACTATTTAGAAACTAAAAAATTTCTTTTCCTTTTTTTTTGTTATATTCTCTCGAGTCGAACATAATTGTTCGATCTTGACTGAAACAATTGTTTCCTGATTAAATTTCAAGGGTACTTTAGTGCCTAACAGAGAATCACGTTCCTCGTAACAATAAAATTATGGCAGCACTGAAGCCATTTTACACTGTTTGTCCCTTTGCATTTCGCTGAAAGGTTGTCTCGTTAATTGGTTTCTCCGGGGAGAGATTCGCCTCGACGATGGGAAGTAAACGAATTACGTACTTGGTTAGATGAAGCTTTTAGTGTATTGAATAGAAGAAAATATTTCAAATCAAATCACTTTCTATTTATCAATTTCATCTCTCAGACTTCCTATTTATCTTATGAGAACATTTTTTTTTAATTCATTTATTTTAACGGACGCTATCAATTTTCGCAGATTACAATTTTTTTCAGAATTTTTTTTTTGTATTTTTTTAATAGTATTTTTATACTATTTTTTATTAATAAATTAAAATTAATAATATTAATACTATTAGATTAATTTATTTACTATTAAATAGTACATTAATACTATTTTTTATTTAGTATTTATTTAGTATTTTTTAGTATTTTTTATTTAGTATTTTTAGTATTTTCACAGTATTTTTTATTTAGTATTTATTTAGTATTTTTTAGTATTTTTTTTATTTAGTATTTTTAGTATTTTCACAGTATTTTTTATTTAGTATTTTTTTTTAGTATTTTCATAGTATTTTTTATTTAATATTTTTTTTTACTTTATTTACTCTTTTTTTAACGGGTAATTCGTATACCTACTTATTTGTACATTTTCTTTTAAGAAACTTCTTTCTCCTATTTTTATTTTTTTGGCATTTGAAAATAAATAAAGGGAATTATTTTTTCTCATTCTTTTTGCAGAAAAAAAAACATTAGTCAACTTTCTGCGCTATGTATCTTCAGAGAGGGGAAAAAAGATGACTTTTTTTTCTAAGATTAGAGGATTTAATCCAACGACTCTTTACTTAAATTTAACCTTTCGTAAAGTCAGTGGATGTTTTTAATCTTCTTTAATCAAAGCTTCTTGCTTTTAGGGATTTTTTAATCTGTATCAAAGAATAACAACCGGGTCAAGTTGAACATTAAAAAAAAAAAAAAAAAAAAAAAAAAAAAAAAAAAAAAACTGAAAACAAGTTCTAGAAACGAAATCCAAAGTTACATTTTCTAAAAAGTCTCTTTTAAAAATAAAAAAAAGGAATATATAAAAAGTTTTCTTTTCATCCTAACACTCGGAACAAATGAGTTTTTGTTACTTTGAAAGAATCATTTTTCCTTTAGAACTACTGTTCACTCTATGAGTGTCAACAAAAATTTATCTTCGAATTAAACAAAAATTCCGTCCTTAAATCGTGGAAATTTAAAAAAAAAGAAAATAGTAATTTTACAGTCAATTTTAATTTAAAAATTACAAGTTTTATTTATTTATTTATTAATAAATAAAATTATAATTTTTTTTTAGAAAACAATTTTTTGTAAAAAATTCTCTTCTCTACTGCAAAAAAAATAATGAAAATATTTATTCGCAAAGTGAAAGGGAGAAATAAAACTTTTTTCCACAAAATGAAAATGGCTTTATTTTCGTGAAATAATTAGAAGCTTTTGACGTTTAAATTGTAGAGTATGATTATGTTTGTTTTCATTTGGTTGGCAGGGGGAAGGAAATGGGGTGGGGGGTGGGTAAGTTTTACTTGCAATTGAAAGCCGAAACCTTTAAGATAACGAAAATGGTAACTTTACAACTCGTAATCGTCACTTTCAGTCAATGGCTCGCTCTCTAAGAATCTAAGAGCTGTTTTCTTCCTTTCTATCTTTCTCTACTGCTCATTCAAGATCCTTTGGAATCAACGAGAGCACCCTCTTTTGCTCTCTTCGTTATTGAGTGAAATTGAATGCTACGTTAAAGAGATCTTGACTTCTTCGTTTTTTTTTCTTCTTCTTTATTTTCTTTTTTTCTTTAACTTGTGAAATTGCATCATAAAACTAAGTGAAATTACAAAAACTGAATTGAACGAAAAATTAGATATTCAAAATTAACTGACAATATAATAGACCAGAAAAAAAGGGAAAAATTTCATTCGCAAAATAAAAATTTTATTCAACTGCCTTATTATTGGAAAAGAAATTTAATTTCTTAAATAATTCGTCAATTTTATTGGAAAATTTTTAATTAAAGTTAAAAAAAATATAAATAATTTTCAATTACTATCTTTTTATTCTATTGAGACATTAATTGTTTAATTAAATTTTTTTTCAAATTAGAATATAAAAATTTCCCCTCCTAAAATATTGTTAATTAAATTTTATCGATTTTCATATTTTCTTAATTCACTTTGCTTCTCTAAAAATGAAATTTGAAATTATATACTATATATAGATTTTCTCCAATTTTATATGAAAAACACTAACGGGCGTTTATAACCCAGCATTTAATTTTTATTATCAACCATTATTTTAATCGATTTTCACTGTAATAGGTTTACAACTGTCGTTGCAATCCGATGAAAAATTTCCTCCATACACTGGAAAATCTGTTGTAAAAAAGGTTATTTGGAAAATTTACAATATCATACCATATATAACGTGTTTTTCTAAGCTTATAAGTGTGGCGCGCGTAGGTGTTTTTTTAAAACCTTTGAAAATAAATATTATGAGAGAATTTTTCATCTGAAGCAAACAATTTTACGTAAACGTTGTAAAAAAATTATTTATTTTCCCTCTTTTTTTTTGAAGGGGATTTTCAACTTTTTTTCTTTAACAAGCAAAAGTCAATATTTATGGTTTGTAATGTTTCAATTTTGGTCTGACAATAAAGGCGGATTTAATTTACAGCGTTGTTAACAATTAGTAAGACTAGAAAATAAAAAAATGTTCTTTTTCTTTAATAATTAATTTATTTATTAATTAATCTTCATTTTTTTATTCTCTCTTTTTCTTAATTTTTTTACTCTTAATTTTTTCTAATTCACTAATTAATCAGTGGTACCATTAATTTTTATTAATGTGTACTATTAACTGGTATCAATATTTAGTAATACCAATAATTACTGTTCGTAATTGGTACCACTAATTAAAAATAAGTAATGGTACCACTAACTATTATTAATTTGTGGTACCATTACTTAGTGGTACCATTAATTTTTGGTATCATAATTTATTAATTATTTGTGGTATCATTAATTACTGGTACCATTAATTAATATTAATTAGTACCATTAACTGGTACCGTTAACTGGTACCATTAACGCTTATTAATTAGTACCATTAACTGGTACCATTAACGCTTATTAATTAGTGGTACCAATAATTAATATTAATTAGAACCATTAACTGGTACCATTAACTTGTACTATTAACTGGTACCGTTAACTGGTACCATTAACGCTTATTAATTAGTACCATTAACTGATACCGTTAACTGGTACCATTAACGCTTATTAATTAGTGGTACCAATAATTAATATTAATTAGTACCATTAACTGGTACCGTTAACTGGTACCATTAACGCTTATTAATTAGTGGTACCAATAGTTAATGGTACCCTTAATTAATAATAATTAATGTTATCAATAATTATTAATAGTTACTAACACCATTAATTAGTGGTATCATTATCTATTATTACTTTGTGGTACCATTACTTAGTAGTGCCATTAATTAAATGTACCATTACTTAGTGATACCATTATTTAGTGGTACCATTAATTAATAATACTTAATAGTACCATCGATTAGTGGTAACATTATTTATTATTATTTTTGTGGTACCATTACTTAGTGATACTATTAATTACTGCTACCAATAATTAGTGGTACCATTATCTATTATTAATGTATGGTAGCATTACTTAGTGGTACCATAATTTATTACTTATTTGTGGTATAATTAATTACTGGTACCATTAATTTTTATTAATTAGTACCATTAACTGGTTCCATTAACTCTAATTAATTAGTGGTACCAATAGTTAATGGTACCCTTAATTAGTGGTTGCATTATTTATTATTAATTTGTTGTACCGTTACTTAGTGATACCATTAATTAGTGGTACCAATAATTCGTGGTACCATTAATTAATAATAGTTAATAGTATCATTAATTAGTGGTACCCTTATCTATTATTAATTTGTGTTACCAGTAATTAGTGGTACTATTTATTAATAATAGTTAATGATACCATTAATTAGTGGTAGCATTAATTAATAATAGTTAATGATATTATTAATTAGTGGTACCATTAATAATAATAGTTAATAATACCATTAATTAGCGGTACTAATACTTAGTTTTGCTATTAATTAGCGGTACCAATAATTAGTGGTACCAATAGTTAGTGGTACCATTAATTGGTGGTACCAATAATTAGTGGTACCATTAATTGGTGGTACCAATAATTAGTGGTACCAATTATTAGTGGTACCATTATTTGGTGGTACCAAAAATTAGTGGTACCATTAATTACCGTTTAATTACCGTGGATAAAACTATGTTTTAATTAACCATTTTTTTTTAATTATAACGAAAATGAAGAATTCGACTCTGGCTTCCTTTGTGAAATAAATACGACTGCGAAAAGGAGGAATTTTGGGTTTATAATTGTAACATAATTTTCACATTGAAACTTGATGCAATCAAGGTATTGCACTCACAAGTTCAAAGAGGAGATTTTCCTAAAGAATAGAGAGATAGAGGGGAAATTATCATGAGTCGTGAAATTATCGGATTTAACTTGACACGTACAATGTCTGCAGTCAAGCTATACGCATTCCCCTTGAGAAAACGGAGAATATAGGGAATTCCACGCCTCTTCTCTGTCTCCTCTAGTCCTTAACAAAGCCTCATTCCTGAAACGTCTAGATATTTCATTCGAGAAATCGTCGTGTGGAATGTCGGCAAAGTTGTAACTTAGAAAACGTGTAATTTATACTATTTAGCCAACTTTGTGGCTTATTCGAATAACCAAATTTTTATTACTTCGAAAAATTATTTTATTTGCAAATTTTCTGCAATATTTACATTTCATAATTATTTTTAATATTTATCAATATTTTACTTCACAGTTTCACATTTTTTTACTCACTGTCTATTATTTAACTATCTGCTATTAACTATTTTTTATTTTTTACTTACTATTTATTGTAACTATCTGCTATTTATTATTTTCTAATTTTTACTCACTATTTCTTATTTACTATCCGCCATTTACTATTTATTATTTTTATCTGTTATTTACCATTTTCTATTTTTTACTCACTATTTACTATTTTCTTATTTTTTACTATCTCCTATTAACTACTTCCTATTTTTTACTCACTATTACTTATTTACTTTTAATTCAAAATTTTCCTTTTAAAATTCCCTTTATAAATTGAACAGACTATTTTTGAATGAAATTAATTTTACCTCATAAATAATAACAAAATATTTCAATTTGAAGCAAATTTGATTTTCATTCTTTCTAAAAACGATTTATCAGGATATTTAAAAAAAAATTCGTGTATATTATTCCTGTTTTTCATTAATTTTACTTTCCAGATGATGGATTTTTTTTTTCATTTTTTAATAAAAATAAGAAAGAATAATAAATGATTTTCTTGACGCGCAAAATTTTCTTCTTCTTTCTTTTTTTTATGAAAGAAAATGTATTTTCAAGGCACGAAGGGCGCGACATAGTACAGTGTTTGGTCTCATTCTAGATGAGAATCCCAGGGAGGCTGATCACGTCGGAGAAGAAACGGGATTCGCATGGGCAACGCTTTTCCACCCATATATAGAATGCCTGGGTGAGTCTCAACTTGGTGTCGACAGTTGAATCGACCTACTGAATAGTTGACCTCCCCAGTAAATATATGTCAGAGGATTTACAGTCACTTGACTTTTACAAAAAAATTACTCTTCTTTTTTTTTTCTAAACCGAATACAAATTTACCTCAATGAGATTCTAATTTATTTACTATTTAATGCTTAGTAATTACTGTTTACTTTGAAACATTATGCTAATTACTATTCATTTTTTTTGCTTACTATTTATTGTGTACTATCTGCTATTTACTATTAATAACTTTTAGCTTACTATTTATTGTTTACTATTTGCTATTGACTATTTATTTATTTTAGCTTACTATTTATTGTTTACTATCTGCTATTTACTATTCATAACTTTTAGCTTCCTATTTATTGTTTACTATCTGCTATTTACTATTAATAACTTTTAGCTTACTATTTATTGTTTACTATCCGCTATTTACTATTAATAACTTTTAGCTTACTATTTATTATTTACTGTCTGCTATTTACTATTCTCAATTTTTTATTTACAATTTATTATTTACTATCTTCTATTTACTATTTTCCATTTCGTACATAATTCTAATTATTCACTACTTGCTATTGACTATTTTCCATTTTTTAATTATAATACTATTTGTTACATACTATTTGCCAATTTAATTTCCAATTTTTTTAAATTTCTATTTACCATTTATTTTTTCCTACAAACAAAATTATTTACTACAAACAAAATGTTATTTACGTATATAAATAAAAAAGAAAATTTACATCCGCGATACCACAAATTTCTTTTGATTTATTATTTATTCTATTTATTTATTAATTTCTTTTGAAAATATTAGAAAAAAAAAATTTATAATAAGAATCGTTAATGAAAGTAATTTGAAATTCATTCATTTTTTAAACATAAAGAAAAATGAATTCAAGTTCCTCTCTTGGCTTCCTCTTTTACTTTCTTCTTCTTCTTCTTCTGACATCATTCCAGTCAAATGTATCTTAAATAAGAAATTTTCTTCCTTCAACTCTAATTTATTCAGTTATAATAAAAAATATATACTTGGCGTATGAATGTACTTTCTTGTATTTTCCTGCAAGGAAGCATTTTACCCATTTTTCTTTTGCCCAATGTCTTTGTTGTATTTTTATTTTGAAAAAAAGAATAGTTTTTGTTTTCTTTTGTTGTAAAATGAATTTGCTATTTTCTTTGGAAACAATATTTTATTTCCATGAAACATTCATTAGTTTTTTTTTTTTTTTTTTTTTTTTTTTGAAAATATTTACTTTGTTTGCAGTTATTTGTCTGACATAAATTTTCTTTTACTACTTTTCACTGGAATTAAACGAATTTGACAGATTTTTTCTGACTAAAACTGATTTTTACTACTTATAGAAAATTTTTACGAAACGAAACGTTAGGCTGACTATAATTGACCTTCACTACTGATACTAAATATTACAATTTCCTATTCGTCCGACTAAAAATATCCACAACTACTAATACCAAATTTTTAAAAATTTTCCTTAAAAAAATACTGATTTTTGTTACAATTTCCCTTGTCTGACTAAAAAAATCTATTACTACTGATTATTTGATAAAAATTCTTTTTTAATTAAAAAATGTCTCAGAGTAAAATTTTTTCTCTGCTTTTTTTTTGTTTTTGTTGAAAAACATGACAAACTTTTTATTTAAATCCAACTTTGGAAAAAAAAAGTTATTTAAAAAAAGCCTCGAGTAAATCTCCATTTTATTGGATTTAAAACACTTTTAGCGATAGTTTTTTTTTTTTTTGTTCGCTGCTAACGGCAACACCATTTTGTCAGTGAGTCAAAAATAAAAAGTTAGGGACGTAGAAAACAGGATTTGAATTTTCAAAGCTAGAGTTGCTTTTTGGCTATAGTTGAAAAGTTAAACGACCATAACACTTGCGTGTAATGTGATTAGTGAGAAAGCGCGCTAAAAATTTTTTCACTACATATAAACACACCTAAAAGTTACATCTGAATTAAGGTTTTAAATATACAATCTGCAAATGGAAAAATTAAATTTACGATTTTTCTACTTAAAAAAAAATGAGTTTAAAAATAGAAACACAAAATTGAAAAAATAAATAGTAATTTTAAATTATTAAAAGATAATAATTATTATTAAATAATGATAATAATAATAATAATAATAATAATAATAATAATAATAATAATAATAATAATAATAATAATAATAATAATAATAATAATAATAATAATAATAATAATAATAATAATAATAATAATAATAAGAAAATGAATTAATATAATAATAATAAATAATATTTATTTATTCATATTTATTTATTGAGATAATAATTTAAGACATTTCTTTAAGAATTTTTTGTTTATTTGAATTTCGCGCCTTTGTAACTCGACAAGTTCCCGTCCAGATGGCATGAAAGTTCTCTCACAAACGAGATAAACTCGATAGGATATAAATACCAGTGACTCGAAAAATTATATTTTATTCAATTTTAGTCAAATTCGGTGAATATAGTTAATAATATAATTATAGTTTATAATAATATAAATATATTAATAATAAAAATAAATTAGTAATAAATAAAAATATAATATTTATAAATTAAATAATAAAAATTCTATAAAATAGGAAAATTTAAATCGTCGCGTACATTTGATAATTTCACTTGCTACAGAAACTCTGTTAAATGTAATAAATTTTACATCCGCAATTTAATGAGCCGTGGGGGGTAATTTTTGTCGCGATAACGGGACTTTGTCGCCGAGACTTCCGTACTCGTTTCCCTCAGTGACGTCGAAAAAAAGGAAGAAGATAAAAACAAAAAAAATTCTAAATTGCCATCGACTAACGCAGTCTATAGTCTTATACTTCCGGAAATTCGAATGTAAGTGAGTTTTACCGACCAAATGGGGAATGGACCGTACCTCAATTTCCCTCGAATCAACCCTCCAGTAATTGAACTCACCCGATTTTTGGCTGCTTATCAATGCTGAATTTCAAAAATAGAAAGAAAAAGAAAAAAAAAAACACGCGAAAAAAGAAAAATTCGAAACATTGGACTTGAGTCAAATTCTCGTAAAAGTTTTAACGATAATTTCTCTCCATATTCATTCTGAATGAAAAAAAAATAAGAGAGAAAACAGAAACGAATATTAAAAAATTTTCCAGAGTCAAAGAAATTTATTAAAATTTATAAAATTTATAAAATTTATAAAATTTGTAAAAGAAAATATTTATTATTTTTCAAAGAATAACTAATAAACTACAGCGTTTAGAAATGTTCCCAAGAACTAATTGAGAGATTCTTTCTATCAACTTCTCGCAGTTTGGAATGTTATTGGGAAAATAGTTTTCCAAAAGTTCGTTTCATATTTCTTGTATAATGGACTTGAACAACTCTGTTGAATGTATTTTTGAAATCGGACATTAAAAGAGAGAAAAAAAAATGAAATGAAAAGTAGAAATATTTCAAAAAAATTATTTTCTCAGGTATAGAGGAAAATTTTTTTTTTTTTTTTGAAATATTTCTACTATTCAATTTTTCGAAAATTCGTGGTTATGATATCGAATAAGAAAGATTTACGCTGGTTATAGAAGAGAATACTATATACAAAATAATACTATATATAGGAAAACTTGCCGAGTGGGCAGAAGTACAATGAAATGCACATGTCGTGTCAGTCGACGTTTCTATTTAGTAGGAAGCGATACACACGTATTTCGTTTACATCACAGTCATGAATTTTCTACTATCTATAAATTTAACTTCTCAAAACCCACTAGAATATCAAACCAGCTCAACTAGATTTTCCCTTGAATATACAAAGATATAGAAATTCTCCTACACGCACACATGTTTATATATATGTATATGTACTTAAAATATACATTTATACTTAAAAATCTACATAAAACCGTCAAAATTCACTAATACCGGGGAATGTGTGTTCACTAGGAGAGAAAAAAAATTTGTCACTGATATAACGAACCAGTGGCTGTCGTCAAATTATATACAATCTAGAAAAGTTTTTCAATTTGTTCCCTATTTTCCTTCTTTTCGTTCTATTTTCTTTTCTACACGGAAAGAAAATTATATTAAATTTTGTAAATGTGATTCTCAATTTAGGGAAAAAGTGCACCAAACCGAAATTTTGGTATCAAAAATACTAAACAGTGAAAGGAATAATATGAAATTTAGTATAATAATATCAAATATCAAGAATTTTAATCTAACTTTCCTAAATTTCAAATTATTTCTTTCACTGTTTAGTATTTTTGATACCAAAATTTCGGTTTGGTGCACTTTTTCCCTAAACTGTAAAAACTTTTACAAAATATACATGATATGTGTTAATATATGTAATAAATTTTCTCTCCGTGTATTTTACTTTTTCTTATTTTTTCCTATTTTATTTCATTTTTATTTTCTATTTTTTTTATTTTTATTTTCTATTTCTTTTCTTTTCTATTTATTTTCTCTCCCTCTCTATTTATTTTCTTTATTTTATTTCCTTTTATTTTCATTTCCTTTCATTTTTCTTTTCTTTTCTTTTTATTCTCTTTTATATTAACTGCATTAAAATATTTTTTTTATTTATCAAATAAGTTTTTAGTAAGTCAAATTTTATTGTTATTCTACTTGCCAAGTTTTTAATTTAAATCTAAACTACTATTAGCTAGAAAGTTTTTGTTATATTCGATTTGAATTTCGCGCCACTATAATTCAGTTATTTCCCGTCCAGAGGGCATGAAAACTCTCTCATAAACGAAATGAACTGGATGAGGTTTATTTTCAATTTTAAAATTATATTGTATTCAAAATCAATTTTTTGAGAAAATTCTTTGTAAGAGCAACGAATTTTAACCAAAAAATTTGAGAATAATTCAATTCCTTCAAAGAATTTTATTATTTATGAAAATAATTCAATTCTCGCGAATCATTTTAACAGAAATTTTAAAAAATTCTAATTAAATTCTTTTGAAGAATTTCTTTGAATTTTTTTTTAAATAATGAAGTTTTTTTTAATCATTTTAATTGAAAATTGATAAAGTAATTAAATTTTATGAACAATTTCTTTAAAGTTTTTCAAATAATCGTGTTACTTAATAATTGAAATTAAACATTTAATTATTGAATTATATGAAAATTTTTAAACAAAAATTAAATTCTTCTCGGAATTTTTAATAAAATTCTGAGATTATTTTAATTCCTTCAAGGAATTTCATTTAAATATAGAAAATAATTAAATTCTTTCGAAGAATAAACACTATCTAAAGTTTTAACAATAATTAAATTATTTCAAAAAATTTCTTTAATTTATTGAATATAATCGATTTTGTTTTAATAATTAAAATTAATAATTTTACTGTTAAAATTTAATTTAAATTATTGATAGAAAAATAAACTTTTTTAAACAATTTTGTAAGAGTTTTTGTAAATTATTAAATTTTTTTGAACAATTTTTTGAAGTTTTTCAAAGCTTTTTTTTGAAAATAATGTAGTTTTTGGAATAATTGTATGCGAAAATTTTGAAAATAATTGATTTAAACAAAGAATTTTTTTTCAACTTTTAAAAATAATCGTTATTATTTATAAAAAATAATTTACTTCTTGCGATGCATTTTACTACCTACTGATAAAAGTAATTTACATATTTCGAAGGATTTATTAAAATTTTTAGAAAATAATTGAAATTTTTAAAAGAATTTTCTTATTTAAAAAAAGTAATTGAATTGCTTCCAAAGAATTTATTAAAATTTTAGAAAATAATTATATTTTTTCATTTTTTCATGGAATTTTATAAAAATTATATTAAAAATAATTTCAATTTTCAAAGGAATTTTCTTATTCAGAAAAAGTAATTAAATTGCTTCCGAAGAATTTATTAAAATTTTACAAAATAATTGAATTTTTTCATTTTTTCATAAAATTTTATTAAAATTATATTGAAAATAATTGAAATTTTTAAAAGAATTTTCCTATTTATAAAAATAATTGAATTGATTTCAAAGGATTTATTAAAATTTTAGAAAATAATTGAATTTTTTCGAAGAATAATCTTAAAAATTAAAAAAAAATTGAATTCTTTCATGGAAGTATATTAAAATTGTATTAAAAATAATTGCATTTTTTTAATAAGAATTTATTAAAATTTTAGAAAATAATTGAATTTTTTGTAAAAATATTCTTAAAAAATTAAAAAAAATTAAATTCCTTCGTTGAATTTTATTAAAATTGTATTAAAAATAATTGAAATTTTTAAAAGAATTTTCATATTTATAAAAATAATTGAATTGCTTCAAAGGATGAATTACAATTTTAGAAAATAATTGAATGCTTTTATTAAAATTTTATATCGAACTATGAAAAAAAAAATTGAATTCTCTCGTGAAATTTTATTGAAAATAATTCAATTTTTGCAAAGATTTTACTATATTTAAAAAAAATTGAATTGTTTAGAAGGATTTATCAAAGTTTTAGAAAATTAATTAATTCTCTCGTGATATTTTATTAAAAATTTTATTGGAAAACATTGAATTTTTGCTAAAAATTTTACTATTTATAAATATAATTGAATTCTTGCAAAGAATTATATTAAAATTTTTGAAAAATACAAAGAATTAGAATTAATTATGTATTTATTAAGTGAATGTTTTATGATTATGAAATTATTCAAAAATTTTAATTTGAAAATATGAAATTTTCTCACTCTTTTCTAATTTGCATAATATTAATAATAATAATAAATTAAATAACATTGGCTAGTATACTAATAATTGTTAATAATCATCACTATAATATACTAAGTAATAATAATATTTTTTTATTTTCAAATATTGAAAGTTAATATTCGACAGAGAGTTTTTTGTTTTTTTTTCGATTTAAATTTCGCGCCACTTTAATTCTATAAATTCCCGTCCAGATGGCATGAAAATTCTCTCATAAACGAGATAAAGTCGACGTAAAATAAGAATCAGTGGTTCAGTAAAGTCTATCGACTTTACTGAACCACTGATTCTTATTTTACGTCGACTGATTATTATTTCTGTAAATAAATAATGCAGTATAAATATAAATTAATTAAATTTAAGTATAAATTAATTACATTTAAGTAAAAATTAGTTAAATATAATAGTATATCTATAAATAAATTACTTTTTATATTTTAATTCCAGCATTGATGCGAAAAATTCCTTTTCCCCTTTTATATATTCAGAACGTTTCTGAAGTTTTCCAAAAAGTAAAGGGTCAATTATTGTAATGCGGCTATTGTTATACAGAGAACGGGAGATTATGGGGATGGACAGGGCAATTTTGGGGGGTCCATTTATGTAAACACGATCAGTATTCTAAGCTTGTGGACCCTTTAATGCCGATGTGGAAAGGTGTCTAACTATAAGAACGTATAACCATATAATGGAAAGCTTGGCAACAAACCCAGAAGCTCTATTTCGTGTCCTATATACATGCGATAGCTTCAACCTATAATACTTTGAGGGTGAGTGCGGGTGAAACGTTTTCTACGCGCGTAAACCTGAGCTCATAAAATAAGCCAACTGCGTCTCTTCTACTTAAAACCATTAACAAAAGGCCTTTTCTCTCTCTCTCTCTCTCTTTTTTTTTTTTCTTTCTTTCTCTCTTCTTTCCAAAGCAGTATTACGGATTTCCGATACTCGGCAAATTTACAACTCATTTATTTATTAAATTGCATTCTCACGGAGGAATATTTCCTGCAGAGGAAAATTGAAAACAGAAAATCATATTTTGTAACATTAAAATTTAAAATTAATAAATTCCGAAAAAAGAAAAAATTTTCTTTTTTTATTCGAAAGAAGATAAATAGGAAAATTTTTTTCTCTTGTATAATAGGAAACTTTTAGGAAAATGGAGAAAACAGACAAACATTGATTATACCAATAAAGCTCTCATGTGTGTGGAATAGTGTTACTAACTCAAACTCTCAATGCCTGTGGCAAGAAAACTTAATCAAAATTGATACTAAAAGTTACATATATACATGTATATTTTTCTTCTTCATAATAAAGAAGCTTTAACATCCCTTTACGATTCAAGATAATTTCTCTACTCTAACAACTATAATCTCTCTCTTTCTCGTATGTGTATGTGTGAGAAGTTCAGCAAACGTTTAATTCACTTGAAAGCCTATTTTCGATTCCAAGAGAGATTTAAAAGATTTTTTTCCTTCTCTCTTTCTCTCAATATATATATAGAAAACCACAAAATGTTGTTCAAAGAAAATTTCCAGCATTCAGCAGGAGAAGCTTTTACACGTCTTTATTCTCAATTTCTTTTCAGTGGCATCGAAAAAAAGAGTGTCCGTTTTTAAATGGAATATTCCAAATGATTTTTTAGAATTTACATATATTGCGAAATTTGTTTTTAAATTTAAAAAAAAATCCTCCTCCTTACAAGAAAAAATAAATTTATTTACAACAAAATTTTAAGACAATTTCACGAAAGAATTCAATTATTTAAAAGAAATTTGAATAAATCCATTGAATCAATTCAATTATTTTTCATAAATAATAAAGTCTTTGCAAACATTAAATTTACTTTAAATTATTTTAATTTTTTCCTTCTCGTTCCCTTCTGGTTATTTAAAATTTTTTTTTCTTGTAAAATTCCTTAATTTTCCAAACGTTTAATAAATTTCTTTAAAAATATTCAAATATCTTCTTCTTTAAAACTTAAGAAATTTTAATTATAATTCAAAAATTCAATTATTTAACAAATAATTAAAGTAATTCTAAAATTGAGTTAATTTAAAAAATTCGATTATTTCTCTCTTTAAAACTGAATCAGTGAAAATCTATTGAAGATCATAGGGAAATTTGACTGAGAATTAGCGACTCTATTCTCCCGATTGAAATCAGTGAAATTTCACTGAATATCAGTTAAAAATGAATGAAATTTCAGTCATTTTTCACTGAATGACCTGTTAAAAAAATTACTGGACATTTCTGTCGCAAGCATTTTCAAAATTTCAGTTAGTTTTTAATTGTCCAATCAGTGAAAAATGACTGAAATTTCATTTATTTTTAACTGATCTTCAGTCAAATTTAACTGATTCAGTTTTAAAGAGTTCTCAAAATTATCTGTAAAATTTATTTTAAAAATTCATTTATTTTCAAAATTTTTAAGAAATTTCTTGTAAAATATTAAATTATATATTCTTTAAAAATTTTAAAATAATACAATTTTTTAATAAAATTTCTTTAAAGAATTCAACTATATTCAAAAATTCTAAATAAATTCTTCGCAAAAATTTAATTTTCCATCATTAATTTTAATAAAAGTTTAAAATTTTTAATAGTACAATTATTAATTACAATTATTAACAAACTCGATTATATTTAATAAATTAAAGAAATTTTTTGTTAAAATTCAATTATTGTCAAAAACCTTTAATAATATCTATTTTACAAAAAAAAATTTTTTTTCTATATTTTAATAAAATTTCCGGAATAAATTAAATTACTTTAGAAAATTGTAATAAAATTCTGCGAAGAATTTAATTATTTCAAAAAATTTTAATTTCTATTATTAAGAAAAGGGATTATTTTATACACTTGAAAGAAATTCTTCATAAAATTCAATTACTTTCCAAATTTTCAATAAAAATTGTTAAAGAAAGATTATTTTAAAAAAATTCAAAGAAATTCTTCCAAAAGAATTTAATAGGATTTTGAAAAATTTTAATAAAAATTCTTCACAGGAATTCAATTATTTTCATAAATAATTAAATAATAAAATTTCTTGAAAGAATTAAATTATTTTCATTAATAATAAAATTTTTCGAAGGAATTCAATTTTAGTTAAATTTCTCGAAAGAATACAATATTATTTTTAAAAATATTAATTAAATTCAATTATTTTCAAAAATTCTGATAAAATTCTTCGAAACAATTCAATTATTTTTATAAATTGTAAAATTTTTTCAAGAATTCGATGATTTTCATGACATTAATTTTAAAATTGAAAATATTTTTGAAAAGGAAAATGATTAAAATGTTAGGAAACGAAAAAGCAAACAACTAACTTCAATCTGCGAACAGATTTCTAGAATACAACGATTATTAATATAAATTATTATTATTCTTATTATTTTAATTTTTTTTTAAATTTAAATTTAAATTTTTATTATAACTTTTTAACAGTATATTATTAATAAAATAATTTTTCCCGTTGGCTGATAAATGTTAATAAATATAAAATGAAATTACTAAAGCATAGCAGAAAATGTAATTAGTGAATATTAATTATATTTGTAGTGCCTATTATTTACATTCGTATATTTAATAGCAAATATGAAGTTAATTATAGAAATAAAAATTTTATACATAAATAAAAATTTTGAAAATAATTGATTTAAACAAAGATTTTATTTTCAACTTTTTAAAATAATCTTTATTATTTATAAAAAAAATAATTTAATTCTTGCGATGAATTTTACTACCTACTCTTAACAAAAAATTTACATGTTTCGAATGACTTATTAAAATTTTAGAAAATAATTTAATTTTTTCGAAAAATATATTTAAAAATTAAAAAAAAAGAATTCTTTCATGGAATTTTATTAAAACGGTATTAAAAATAATTGAAATTTTTTAAAAGAATTTTCCTATTTATAAAAATAATTGAATTGCTTCCAAATGATTTATTAAAATTTTAGAAAATAAAATCGAATTTTTTCTAAAAGAATACTTAAAAATTTTTAAAAATTAAAATCTTTCATAGAATTTTATTAAAATTAAAATTATATTAAAAATAATTGGAATTTTTAAATAAATTTTTCTATTCATAAATATATTTGAATTGCTTCCAAAGGATTTTTAAAAATTTTAGAAAATAATTGAATGCTTTTAAAAAATTTCATAACAAACTATGAAAAAAAAAATTGAATTCCCTCGTGAAATTTTATTGAAAATAATTTAATTTTTTTAACGATTTTACTATATTTAAAAGAATAAATTTAATTGTTTCGAAGGATTTTTATTAAAGTTTTAGAAAAATATTCTTATTATTCTTATTATTATTTTAATTTTTTTTTCAATTTTAATTTTTATTATTACTTTTCAACAGTATATTATTAAAAAAATAATTTTTTCCCGTTGGCTGATAAATGTAAATAAATATAAAATCAAATTACTAAAGTATAGCAGAAATGGTAATTAGTAAATATTAATTATATTTTTAGTGATTATTAATTTTATTAATTTTATTATTTATTAATTATATTTCTTACATTCGTCATATATTTAATAACAAATGTGAAGTTAATATTATAGAAATAAAAATTTTATATACTACTTCTTGTGTTATTTATATTTACAGATTTTTGTCACTTTTAATAATAAATTTGAAAAACAATCCTTTCGCTATGGGGAATCAATAATAAAATATTAATATAGAAAAATTATGAATTAAATATTAAATATTAAATATTATATTATCGAAGAAATATATTGAACCGATTTTTTTTTTACATAAGAACTGAAGTTTCGTGAAGAAATAATGTTTCGAAAATAATTTACATAATATCGTCTTTTTTATTCAATTCCCTAACGGTATTGTATTTTGTAGCAGAATTTTCTTGTACTGTGCGAAACTTTCTTATGAGACAAATGAAGAGGGAGTGTGAGAGAGAGAGAGAGAGAAAAGAAATTAGTATATAAATTTTTCTTACATTGTAACGATGTTGAAAATTTAGTATGAATTTAAAATGACATGTTAATTTTAGAATTATTATGCAAACATGAATATTAAAGTCCAGTGCTTGGAGTTTTTTTTTCCTTCATTCCCTGTTAAGAGCTGTTAATATACCTGTACAGAATATACATATTCTCATATATAAAAACATACATATACAAAAAATACATATCTATGCCAAGGCGGAAGTGAGCGTGTCTCGGTGAGCTTTAATCGAACGAGGGAAAAATCCTCTTTCCATGATTTACGGCATTGAAGATCAAGCGCAAGATACAGTTGCCGTGTTCGCAGAAGTTTACGGAAAAATCGACCAGGCAGATGATAGATACTGCAAAATCGTTTACCCACTCTATTTTTTACTTCACCCGGAAAAAATTGATCGTCATTTCTTTTTTTTTTTTTTTGTTTTTAGTTTTTACCCAATGAGCTAACGTTAAATTTTTTATATTACAAAAAAAAAAAAAATTTTCCCCTTATCTCATATATGGGGAAAAAACTTTAAATATTTCAAAAACTGTAAATAATAAACGTACATATTTTCCCGCAAAAAAAAAGCGTTTGCTTGTTTCAAATGCATAAAAAAAATTTCACACTTATCGTAAATATAAACAAATAAATATAAATTTTTTCACAATATTTTCTCATAATCGTAAATAATAACGCTAATATATTTAGTTTTATTATCGAAAATAATTTTCGTAAAAATAAATTATTATCGGGGATTTTTTTCGCAAACACAAAAAATGGAATAATGTGTCTGATGTGCAAAAATAAAAGGAACTTTAATGTTCGCGTTGGTTTTGAGTAAAATTTATAACACGAACTTTACAAAAGGCCAAAGAGTTAAGATCAAGTTGAGAGTGTGAAAAACTTGTGACGTAAAAGGCAGGAAAAAAGTCAAAGTTCGATTTTTCTCTCTCTTTTTTTTTTGTTTTTGTTTTTTTTGTTTTTTACTCCTCAAAGTACAAAGTTTCCTCTTTTGGCAATCTTTCTTTGAGCTTTGTACTTTAGTTTTGTTATACTTTTCTTTTCTATATATATCTTTTCTTTCTTTTCTCTATATATATATACAATGATGAACTGCTTTCACTGGACTTCGGCACAATATTGACGTTTAGTAATATTAATCTTTTTTATTTTCTCAAAAAAAAAGAAAAAAAAATTGATTTTTATGTCTAGACAGTATTGATTGTTTCAACTTTTATAGTGAGAACACATCCCCTAGACTGATAAAAAAAACTTTTCAATTGAACGTTCGATATCAGCTTTTTGATAATTCTGAAATTAGTTTCCGAAGTGATTTTTTTTTTACCAAAAAGATAAATTTTTATTCATTTATTTTTTTCCTTTCTTTCTATTTCTTCTAAACAATTTAGCAATATACAAAAAAAATTTTTAAAGGAAAAGTAATAATAAAAATTAAAATAATAATAATAATAATAATAATAATAATAATAATAATAATAATAATAATAATATAATTTTGAATTCAAATTAGAAAATTTTTAAATTTTTAGAAAATTATGATTAAGAAGTAGGAAATATACCCATTATTTTATGTATAAATTTTATTTCTCAATAACAATATTATTTACCAACTCATTTTTTTCTTTCGTGAAGAAAAACATTAGATATTCTCGTTTCTTAATATTTTTCTACAAAATTCTCAATTTTCATAAAGAAATAATTTTTATCAATTCTATTTCTTAATTTCAATTGCTTTAATAAAATTCAGTTTTTTAAAAATAAAGGAAAAAAAAATGTTTATAAATTATATTTGTCAATTAGAAAATTTAATTGAAAATGAAACTGAAAACTGTTGAATTTTTAGAAAATAAAAAAAAAAAATTTTATTGAAAAAAATGTTCTGTTAAATTTATTTACGAAAATAAAAAATTATTCGAAAACAATAATTTCTTTTTTAAATATTTAAAATATTTAATTATTATTATTTTTCCGTATGAATTAAAATTCTTCAAAACATTCAATTCTAAAATTCAATTATTTAAATACAAAAGTAAATTGTTTATAGAATAATTGAATGTTTCTTAAAATTCAATTCTCATAAAGAATTTTATTAACAAATTTTTAAATAATTGAATTCTTTTTACGAATTTTAATAAAATTTTTCGAATAGTTCAATTTTTCAAGGAATTTGATTAAAATTTTATTAAAAATAATTGAAATTCTGCGATGAGTTTTATTATTTCTAAAAATAATTGAATTATTCAGAAGAAACATTTAAATTAAAATATTTAATGTAAAATTTTATGTAATTTTATGTAAATTATTTAAATTCCCGTGAAATTTTTTGTTATTTATGAAAATAATTAAATATTTGCGTTCAATTTTATAAAAATTGTTCTTAAATAATTGAATTCTTTTGGGTAATTTTATTAAAATAGTAGATATTGAAAATTATTGAGATGTGGAAAATTTTTGAAAATAATTGAAATTTTGACAAGAATTTTATTAAAAATTTTGAAAATAATTGAATTTTGGAGAATTTTTTTTATTTATAAAAAAGATCATTGGGATTTTGTCGAGATTTTTTGTAAATTTTGAACTTTTAATTGAATTTTGTGATAAGAATTTTATTAAAATTTTTGAAAATAATTGAATTTTGAAGAATTTTTTTATTTATAAAGAAGATAATTGGGATTTTATAGAGATTTTTTTGTAAATTTTGAACATAATTGAATTTTGTGATAAGAATTTTATTACTTTTGAAAATTATTGAATTGTGAAGAATTTTTTAAAAAATGTTGAAAATAATTGAATTTTGAAGAAGAATTTTTTTATTTATTAAGAAAATAATTGGGATTTTGTCGAGATTTTCTTTTGTAAATTTTGAACATAATTGAATTTTGTGATAAGAATTTTATTACTTTTGAAAATAATTGAATTTCAGAAATCATTTGTTCGTTTTTTAAAATTAAATTTTTTTATTGTTTTTAACTAAAATCTTCCATAAATTCATTATTTTTAATAATTAATTAAATATATATATATATATTAACAAATTTAACTAATTTTAGAAGATTTTGAATTATTAAAATTTTTCAAAAATCTAAGTTCATTAAAATTTCTAATTAAATTCATTTAACATTGAAAATTTATAAAATTTCAAATTGAAACCATTTGAAGTTAATTTATTTATGAAAATTGTAAATAGTAATTTTATATTTTATCAGTCAAACAAAAAAGACACAAAAGTTCAGAATTTTCTTATCAATTCTAAAAATTTAATTTTTTTCAGTACTTTTAATTAAAATTCCTGACTTTTCCCTTCATTCCCTATGTCAGAATAAATGATTATTATAATTATAATAATATTAAAACTATATAATCCAATTCATATTTTATTTTTATTAAAAAAATTTGAATTAAAAATTTTTACGTTCTATTATTTTCAAAATTGCTAATTTTATTCAAAAAAAAAGTGAGTGAGAAGTTAGCCGCGCACGAATTGTTTCTAGTATAGAAATTAATATTAATTATCTAATAAATTATTTAATTATTATTATAATTATTATTTATATTTATTAAAATATATTTAATAATTTATTTAATATTAATAGTTAAATATTCAAAAACTAAAGTGTAAAATAAAAATATTATTATAATCTCTCTACTTTCTACGACTTTAAAAAAAAATTCCCCACTGAAAATTATTTTATCTACTTATTCTAAAACAAAATGTTTTAATAAAATGCTCAACCTCTTTTTTTTACAAAATCTCAATTATATTCCAGAGTGAAGTTTTCAATGAAATGGGAAAAAAAGAGAAAAAAAAAATTTTTTTTTGTGCTAGTAAAATTAAAGGACGCAGTGCAACATCATATATGGTTTACATGCGGTGGTTTCACGATTTTCCGTATGTCAGTACGTTGAATTTAATCCTTCGAATGGATGAACTTTACGAGTAGTGTGTAATCGTTAATCCGAGCAAAGTATCCGCAAACTCAGTAAAGTTCTTGTTTCCAGATTGAAACTAACTTGCCCTAAATTTAATGGACTTTTTCTTTAGTTGAAACTTTAAGTTCTTATGAATTCCTGTGTGTTAGAAAGTTATAGTCAACGTCAATATTTCGAGAGAGGTAAAGAAATTTAATCTCCCTTGTTGAAAGGCAAATTGATTAATTAAAAAAACAAATTTCTTCCTCTTTAGTGTAACAAATAGAAAATTATTTCCTCGATAATTTGTAACAATTATACAAGACATCAATTTTAAATCGTTTTTAATTAGTTTCAATTTACATTGTACACTGAAAAAAATTGAAAGAATAAATAATTAATATTTAATTATTATAAATCATAAATCATAATTTATAAATAATTATAAACTATTAAATAATTATTACTAAAATAATTAAAATTAAATAGTTATAACCAAATTAGTTAATATTAAATAGTTATTACCAAGTAATTATCAAATAAATAATTACTCTTGAATAAAAAATTATTTTTATCCAGTATTTTGATAATAGTTTTCTATTTATATTCAAAAAAAAATATTTACTCAGCAATGTAAAAATTATTATTATAAATTTCCCTCTTTATTTTCGTTCAATTCAATTCAATTCAATTCAGCAGAATCGTAATTAAAAATTTCAAAGGATGCGTGATAAAATTTTTTTTTTTTAATAAAAATTTTGCCATTACAATTTATTTTTAAATTATACAATGGAAATATTTTTCATAAATCAGCAATATTATTTTCAAATTTCAGTTTATTAATTTGGTTTTGCAACATTCGATTGAACAGAAAAATCTGGTAATTAATAATTTTGCATTTCATTGGAAAGTTATTTTCATTTAATTGTAAAAGTAAAAAGGATTTTATTCATGGATTTAAATTCCATTAACCAATTTTTTTTCTGTATATTTGTAAAATTTTCTAACAATTTGTCGTTAATTAAAAATTGTTCACTAAATCACTGAATTATTATTATAAATTAATTATAGTTTGTAAAAAATAAAAAAAAATTATTTACATTTATAATAAAAATATATTTATTATAAAAAATATAAAGAAGTTATTTATGTATTGTTCGCTTTTAAAATTTTCTGGAATCGAAGGATAATCTTTTTTTTATGACCAATGATTCATTTCAAAATTGACCTTATAAAAGTTACATAAAAAAAAAATCTAATGAATGACTTGTGAAAAAGAATTGTCGTTAAAGTGAATGAACAAGATTGATGAAGCGAGTTTTCTCGTGAAAATCAAAAAATTTTTTTTTGCAAAAAAAAAAACGAAGAATAAGTAATATTATTATTTGTTAAGAATTTTTATTTGACATTTTTCAATCAGTGTTCACGTGGCTCTAAAACAAAAAAAAATATCCATCCAGATAAGTTTTCCATTGAACTTTAAAAGACTCGCTATGTAGTTTGTTACTCGAATATTACTTCTATTACAATCACCTGCACAACCCACGCGTTTCAAAGACAAACGAGACTTAAATTGCTTCCCCCCCGGTTTGTTCACTGAACAAAGTTTCACTTGGATGAATTTCATTGTTTATTTCAAGTCCAATAAAAAATAAAATAAACTAACTTCGAAGTTACAATTATTTTTATGTTTTAAATTCAAAAAAAAAAAGGAAAGAAAAAATTTCGCAGTTGAAAAACAGGAGTTTAAAATTTTTTTTTAAATAAAAGTTATTCGAGAGAATAAATAGTTTATCAGCTTCTTTTTGTTTTGTCTATTTTTGTTACATTTTTAAGTAGCGGTTGGAAGAAGAAAAAAAAAACAAATTGGTGAAAAAAATTTTCCCGAATGAAAGTGTTTGAAATATTCAAATTTTGTTCGTTATTTTTTGTATTTTCGGTTCCAAAATTTTTTTTTTAAATTCTCGCCCCTTCGCGAATGGAAATATTCAGTTTTTTAAAATTAAAAATTATAATTCAGTAGAACAAGCATTTTTTAGTTAGACATTAAATTTTAGACTTTAATTTTTATTTCAGTAGTACTAGCATTTTTTAGTCAGACAGTTATTTTAAGTAATCAATTTTAATTAGTAGTAGAAATCAGTTTTAGTCAGACAATACAAAATGGAACTTTTAATTCGAGCATAAAAGTCAATTTCGATTAGACAAAACGCTTAAAACTTTAATTATACATTCAGTGGTACAAACAATTTTTAATCAGACAAAAAAATAAATTTTAATAAAAATTATTTTTAGTTAGACAAAACGAATTTTTGATTTACTCACAAAATTCAGATTCAAACAGACAAAAGTCTTGAAATTTTAATATTAGTTCCAAATAAATACGTTTTTTAATTTTTAATTCAGTATTTTTAAATTATAATTTAAAAAAATAAAATTAAAAAAATTTTAAATTTTATTTATTATTATTTATTTTATTATTTTATTTTATTTATTTTATTTATTTATTTTTATTTTTTATTTTTTTTTATTTTTTATTTTTAAATTATAATTTAATTTTTTTTCAGTATTTTTCAGTCAGTCACTAATTTTAAAGTACAAATTTTAATTATTGGTAAAAAAATACTTTTAGTCAGACAAAAGAATTCAAATTTTTTGATTTAGTGACAAAAGTCAGTTTCAATCAGACAAGACATTTGGAAGTTAAATTTTTGATTCAGTAGTAAAAATATTTTTCAGTCAGACTATAATTTTTAACGATTTTTAAAATATTAAAATCTTTAAAACTACATCAAAAATAAATTTTCCATTTAAAAATTAAAATTGCTTTGAATCTCTACAAAAGTACAAACTCAAAGTTATTTCTTTAAAAAGAATTTAATTAACTGTCACAAAAGTTTAAATTAAAATTTCTAAGTGAGTTTTTGAAGAAAAATAATTTACAATATTTCTCTGAATATCAGAGAAGAAAAATGATTTTTACCATTATATAGTAGGGGTCGGGGGGGGGTGGAATCTATGATAAATAAATTCGAAACACTCTTTTCTCTTCTCAGTAGTGTGGGAAGGGAAAAAAAATTGTGCGCAAGATGACAATGCGAACTATTGTAGTTTCCTCATACTCTCCATCCGGATTCATGGTTTTTAGTTTCTATATAGCAAACCAATGTAAACCATTGGAGCGGAAACGGGTCGTAATGTTTTTCGCTAGCAACTTTTTTTTTCGAAAAAATCCCCTTATCGATTGACTTGCTCGAAACGACAAAGTAAAAATGAAAATAAAAAAAAAAAATTATCCGCTTACTTCACACGAATTGGAATTCCAATTAGAAAATAATGTTAAAAGTTTATCTTATCCAGCAATCAAATTATATTTGATTTTACTCGTTTACGTCGATGATTGAACACGTAGCTAATGAGTCGATGTTGTTAGAAATGGGAGCAAGGGGGGCAAACCAGCGAGAAAAAGGCTTCTTTACTGAATGTTTAATTATAATTTGCAAAAAAAGAAAATTGAAATATTTTTTTAGAATTGAAATATTTCTTTTTAGTTGCGAAAGGAAAAAAATGAGTTACAAGAGGAGTAATCAAGGGAAAATTTGTTCTCTTGAATAATTTGAAGGTTTTTGTTTGGATTTTTTTATTAAAATTCTATTCAAAAGTGTAGTACTTTTCTACTAATAATTAGTTTCTGTATTAATTAATTAATCAATTAATTAATACCCTCTAATTTCAAATTAGTAAAAATACTCACCAATTTTAATTACTTACTGACTTTTTGCTTCCGACTTAATAAATTTTACTAATTAAAAGCAATTTCAACTAATTTATTAGTAAATTTTAATAATAAATAGTCATTTCTACTAAATTAGTAAAATTTACTAATTCGAAAGAGAAAAAAAAGAAATTAATTCATATTAGTAATCTCAAAACAAATTAGTAAATTTTACTAATAAATAGTCATTTCTACTAATTTATTAGCAAACTTTACTAATTGAAAAGCAAAAAGTCAGTTACTAATTCAAATTAGTATACATTTTACAATTTTAAAAATAATAGAATTTAAAAATTTGTAATTCACATTTTTGTTCAAAACACTAAAAAAAAATTCAATTTTGGAAAAATTACAAATAATTGCAGAAATTTAATTATTTTCAAGAGTGATAAAATTCTTCTCATAAAATTCAATTATCTTACAAATTTAAAAAAAAATTCTCGTCAAAATCCCCAATTATTATCTTTATAAATAACAAAATTTTTCCCCAAAGTTCAATTATTTTCAAATTCACAAAAATATTACGCAAACATTTAATTATTTTCATAAATAATAGAAATTTCTCAGGAATTCAATTATTTACAAATTTTTTATAAATTCCTTCGCAATAATTCAATTATGTTTATAAATTATAAAATTTTTTCAATTATTTTCATAAAAAATAATTAAAAATTGTAGAAAATAATAATTGATTTGAAATGATGAAAATAATTTTGAAAAAGTTACTGTAATAATATTTTTATAATATAAAACAATGATTTTATCATTCGGTCATTTTCAATTATTATATAAAACATTCTTATAAGTTATTGAATTTAAAAAGATTTGAATTTGAAAATTTTGAAATTCTTAATTCCTACATAAAAATAATATTTAAATATTTATTTAAAAAAGATGATGTTTTCGAATAATTTTACAATTAAAGAAATTCGTTAATAAATGTAACAGAACATTTTTTTTTGAGTAAAATTTTTTCCTTTATTTTCTAAAAATTTAAAAAGTTTCAATTTTATTTTCAATTATTATAATTTGTAATTGACAAATAGAATAGAATATTATAATGTTTCTTTTCCAAAAGAAAAGAATGAGTTTCTGAACAATATTGTCATTGAGAAATATAAATTATGCATAAAATATTTCCTATTTCTTAATTATAATTTTTTAACAATTAACAATTTTCTATTTTTTATAAATAGAAAGGAGAAAAATTTGCAAACAATATTTTTTAAAGACATTTAGATCAAATAATATTCATTTAGCTAATAAGACATTGTTTTACGAAAAATTTGTTATTTTCTACTAGCAATTAGTTGTTCTTTACTAATAATTAGTTCTTTTCTCCTAATAACTAATTTTCAATAATAATTAGTTCATTTACTAATTTACTATTTATTTACAAAATAATTAACTAAAAAAATTTGCTACAAATACTGTTTATTTACAAATAATTAGTTATTTTCTACTGATACTCATTTTTTCTATCAATAAATAGTTTATTTACTAATATTCGCTAATTAGTAAATACTGTTTAATAATTTACAATTTTTTTACTAAATTATTAATTTAGAAATTTACTATAAATAATAGGTATTTGATTACTAATTAGTAATTATAGGTTATTTTCTCCTAATAATTAGATTTTTTCCACAAATAATAAGTTATTTTTGACTAAAAACTAGTTCTTTTCTACTAGTTCTTATTTTTTTCTATAGTTTCTACTAATAAATACTATATTTTCAAATTTTCTGATTACCAGTATTTACCTTTTACTAATTTACAATTTATTTATTGAATTAATATTTTTCAAATTTACTATAAATACTATTCACTTATTTAATAATTAGTTACTTTCTACTAAAAATTAGTTCTTTTTCACTAATAATAGGTTTTTCTATACTAATAAATAGTTTAACTACTTATTTACTAATTAGTAGTTACAATTGACTAAATTACATCTTATTCATTGAATTATTAATTTACTAATTTACGAAAAATACTATTTATTTACTAATAATTAATTAGTTTTTATTAAAAATTACTTATTCTCCGTTAATAATTTATTTTTCGTACTAATTATTATTAGTTGATTAAGTTATTTATTTATTTAATTAATTAATAGTCATTGTTTCTTAATTTACTATTTATTTACTATATTTCTAATTATCTGACTTACTATAAATACCATTGTTTTATAGTAAAAATTAGTTATTTTTTTATTAATAATAATAAATTAGTTTCTCTATAATTAGTTATTTTCTATTAATATTTAGTTACTTTCTACTAATAAGTAATTATTCTTTACTAATAATTAGTTATTTTTAATTTTTATTAATTGCTGACGCAAAAAGTCTGCAAAGATTTTACTTAATTATTTATTATAATTTGTTATTAAAAATTATTATTTATTATTTATTAAATTTGTTATTATTATTTTATAAATTCTTTACTTTCGTCCGTCATAAATAAAAGTAATAATAAAAAAATTTATAAAAAAATAATTAATAAAGATAACAATTCCGAGAACAGTGAATTTAATACTGTTCTAAACGTAATTGTCAAAGTAAACAGATGTTTTAATGAGATTGAAGTAAATACGTGCATGTAACAGGAACAAACAACTTAAGACTTACAATTTTATAATAATAATAATAATAATAATATCACGCCATGTTTTACGATAGACGTATATCTATAAAAATGGTAAAATTACATCTACGTGAAAAAAAGTGCGTAAGAAAATGTCTTTCTCTTTTTTTCTCTCCTCTCTCTCTTTCTCTCTCATCTTACGCCTATAATAAATTCCACGCACGCGTACACAAGATGACACGTTATTTTCCACTGCAACTTTATATTTATCTCCTCTCATTTTGACATGAGAGCGGGTACTCATAAATAGCTTCGAAATATCTAGTATCAAGTTGTCATCCCCCCGATATAAAAGGCTCGACAAAGCAGTGGTTGGCTTTTTAAAAATCATCTCGCGTAACCCCTCGAGCGTGAATTGGCGAGCTCAAAAAAAAAAAAAGAAAAAAAAAACTCGGAAAAAAAATGAAATTCCCTGCGAAAGGTGAAACTCATTAACACTCTTGTGATATGTGATCTGTATTTGCCTTTACAGTTTTCTCTCTCAAAAAATGGATTTTTGTTTTTGTTTTCTTTTTTTCTGTGTATATATATATATATTCTTTTGTTAGAAAATTCTTTTTAATTCTCTTCTTTTATTCGCAAAGTTCTTTTTTTCTTTTCTTCTTTTTTTTTTATTTATCCAACTGGTCACTCTTTCAGAAGGAATATTATTTTTTTTCTCGTATTTTTCTAACTAGCAATAGAACACAGTTCGTTAAATAAAAATATTGTTGAGCATCCAGATAGTGGAACGTGAAAATTAAACGTATTCCAATTAACGTTGTCTCCAATAATTCGCAAACATTTTCGCGTCATTTTTTTATCACCAATTTTATTATATAACACAATATATGTAAATATTTGTTTTGAATTTATTTGTATGCATAAATATAAAAATAAATAACTATATTTAAATATAGACATATTTTTGAATGTATATATATTTATATAGATTTTGGATGAAATTTGTATTATTAAATTTTTTCAATATTTTCCGATGATATTTTCATATGAAAGATATGTGTACAATGCTGTATAATTAATTTAATGAAACCAGTAATAATCAGAAAGAATTTCATTTTCGATAAAACAAAGGGAAATCTTATAAAGTCAAACATAAATTATTATTATAATTACAAAAAGTGATTAATGGAACGAAAAAATAATTCACATAATTTTAAATAAATATTCGAATCGTAAAATGAAATTCACGATTAATTAGTTACTAATATAATTGTAATTGAATAAAAGCACTTTCGTTATTAATTGTGAAATTGTTATTTTGTGAATTGTAATAATTGTAAAATTAGCGTAAAATTAAAAAAAATGTAGTAATATAAATATGCTATTCCATTAGGAATACAATAAAATAAAATAAAATAAAAATTCAAACAAAATGAAAATAACTTATTTTCCAATAAAATCGTAGAAATTATTTATGAGTTTTAAATTTTAAATTAAGAATAAAAATTAAATAGAACCAAAATTAACAAAGATATATTTTTTAAAAAGAACACAAGTAAATTTTACTTTTTTATCAATAAAAAAATTTTCATATTAAATTAAAATTTGTAAATTAGGAAACTATTACAAATAAAATTAAATAAAAAATCTGATAACTCGCGTATTTCGTTAAAATTAAAAATTAATTATGAAAAACGAATATAAGAGAAAATTTTTAAACAGAAAACGTAGAAATTTTATTTGTTCAACGAAAGAAAGAATAGAGAAATTAAATTGTAATTTGTTGATTAGAATACTATTAATTAAAGTTAAAATAATTAAAAATTTCTAAATGTTTTATTAAATTAAAATTTCAAGAACGAAAATAAAATATTATTTTTAAACAGAAAGCAAAGAAATTATTTTTTCTTTAATTAAAAAAAATTCGAAAACTCGAATTATAATTTATGAATTAGAATAAAAGCAAAATTTTTATAAAAAAAGGAAATTTTAAAATTTGTTAATAAAGGAAAAATAGAAAAATTACATTTCAATTATTTAATTAGAATAACTAACTATAATATTTAATGAAAAAATTAATTGTTCAAGTGTTTTATTAAAATTTTGAAACAAAAACGAAAATAATATTTTATAAAAATATTTTTGAAAAGAAAAAAGGAAATTTTACTGTTTTATTGAAATAAAAATCGAAGAATTGAATTATAATTTTTAAATTAGAAATATTATGAATTAAAATTTAATTAAGAAATTAATTATTCGTGTGCTTCGTGAAATTTAAAATCAAAAACGAAAATAAGGCGAAAATTTCTTAAAAGCAGAAAAGGAAATTTTTCTTTTTATTTAATGAAAATGAAAATTTAGAATTATAATTTCTGAATTAAAAATTATGAATTAAAATTTAATTAAGAAATTAATTATTCTTCTGTTTCGTTAAATTTAAAATCAAAAGCAAAAATAAGGCGAAAATTTTCCAAAAAGAAAACACAGAAATTTTATTTTCTTTATAATGAAAGAAAATTGAAAAATTGTGTTATAATTTCGTGAATTAGAATACTATTAATTAAAAATCCCTCTCTCTCTCTCTCTTTTTTTTCCATTTCGACGTTAATAAAGGGAAATTTTTTTTTGTCTCACCCCATCACTATCGAATTCCGGCTGTTAGGACAAAGCGTGTCATGATGCCTTCAGAATGAGATTGAATACCCTTTTGTAAGGCGAATGATTAAACGTGATTCACAAAAAGAGTATACCAGTAATTAAGGAGTTTTTCCACACTAGATGAGGTCACAAAAGATCAGACATTATAACACAAAAAAAAGATCTTCGTTTTCTCAACAAAAATCATTTTCTATCAACTAGCAATTTTTTTTCTCATCAACTATTATCATCATATGTTAAGTTCCTAATTTTTCGTTTTTTTATTGATTTCTTTTCAGTTTCGAACTCCGACAGAGCGTGAGTATGTGAAAAGAATTTTCTCCGCTTTCCACTGTTTCGCATACAATTTCTTTGTTTTCGTTTAAAAAAAAAAAAAATAAAAAAAAAATCTATAAAAATAAATCTAGTTTCGCTTATTAATATTGATTTTAAAGAATTTTTCGCGCTAATTAAAAAAAAAATATTGTAAAATAATACATTTTGAATTCCAAACGTTTTCGAATATAACTCTATCAAATTTTTCCACATTCAATTCGGTTAAAAAATATTTTCATCGCCAAACATGGAATTTCATTTTAATTCCACAGTTTCGTTTCGAGTCGAGCGAGAGTGAACAAAAAAAAAAAAATTATTTTTATCCTCTCCTATATTCGAAAATTTATGAGACTTATATTCTTTTCACTGTAAAAATTATTCAGTTTGTGATAGTAAAATTTTTTTTTTCCTATTAAACTCAACTGTCAATACAAAATTTTTTTTTAAGTATCATTTTTGGTTTTTTATTTACGAATAGATTGGTTTATTTTTTAACACTTTAGTTAAATTAATTTTTTTTAAATTAATATTTAAATATAATTAATTTTTAAATATAATTTGCATTTAAATATATTTGAAATTATAAATTTATAAAACATTTTCATTTTAATATTTAACTTTTGAAACATAAAAAAATTTTTAATTTCCATTTCAATCAAATACATTTTTCTCGTGTATATTAATATAAAGATTAAATTATTTTTCAGAAAATGTTTTCTTGTTTCTAAAATTGTTTTTTTCTTTTGAGAATCAACTGTATATAAAAAAGGAAGCGACAGATAACGTTTATTTATTTACAAAATTAATTATTTGAATTTCTTTTAACTTTTAATTTATTTGGATAATTTAATAATAATTATTTTTATTTAATAAACTGGGAATTTTTCTAAATTGAGGAATTAATCATTCCTTGGATGTAATTAATTATATACTTTAAATGAATAAATTCTGAATGAAAAACAATAAGAAAAGAACGAAGGAGATGAAAAATAAATTCCTTTTTTTTGATTCAAGTCTCTCCTTTTAATGGTAGAATGTGAAAATTGGTTTTCTTTGTTCCCTTTTCCCTTAAACTGTTCTAATTAAATGAATTTAATTAAGGACTTACAGATAACGTTGAGATGCGCGTTGGCCCGAATGGCTTTTGCTCTGAGAAATGGTCCCACTTGACACTGATATTCTCCATCGTCACTTAAAGATGCATTTGTTATCTTCAAATTGTAAATTCCGTTATTTGGCTCACCAACTAGCCTCAATCTTGGATAACCGACAATTTCGCCATCTAGAAATAATTAATTATTTATTAACTAACTTTTGAATTAATTATATAATTATATTCTCTCTCTTATTTGAACAATGGGGAAAATTAATTTCAATTAAAATTTCAGTAGTACAAGTCAATTAAATATATATAGTCAGACAATATCAATTTCAATCCAGAGAAATTTTAATAATTGATGCAAATAAAGTTTTAGTCAGACAAAAAAGAGAGTGAATTATTTTTCCTTTAAGTAGTACAAGTAAATTTTAGGTCAGACAAGAATTAATTTTTTTATTTCTCAATAGATATTTTTTAAACTAACTTTTGAATTATATATTCATCTCACTCGACAGGGAAAATTAATTTCGATAATTTCAGTGGTACAAGTCAATTATTATCGTCAGACAATGTCTATTTTAATTTTTAATGCATTTTTTTTTTAATTTTAATTTTTAATAAAAGCTGCAAATAAAGTTATAATTAATTTGACAAAAACATGGTCAATTTTTACTTTTGTTTCAGTAGTACAATTATTTTTAAATCAGACAATAATTTAATTTCTAACTAAATTACAAATACTTTTTTTTTCTCAAAGGGGAAAATTAGTTTCGAAAATTTTAGTAGTACAAGTCAATCATATAGTCAGACAATATCAATTTCAAGGCAGAAAAAAGTTTAATAAGTAGTGCAAATAAAATTTAAGTAAAACAAAAAGATGAGTAATTTTTTTCAGTAGTACAAGTATTTTTCAGTCAGACAATAATTTAATTCTTTATTTTTTAATTAAATTACAAATATTATATTCTCACTCGCTGAGGGAAATTAATTTCGAAAATTTTAGTAGTACGAGTCAATTATATAGTCAGGCAGTATAAATTTTAAAGTAGAAAAATTTTAATAAGTGGTAAAAATAAAGTTTTAGTCAGACAAAAAAGAAGGGGGATTTTTTATTCTTGTTTCAGTAGTACAAGTATTTTTCAGTCAGACAACAATTTTTAGGAAATAAATTATAATTAGTAGAACAAGTGAATTAAAGGTCGGACAAAAGGCTTTAAATTTTAATTTTTTATTCAGTAGTACAAGTCAATTTTATTCGGACAGAATGTTTCAAATTCATATTTTCAGTAGTACAAGTCTGTCTTTAGTCGGACAATGATTTTCAAAAGTTTTTCTCGTTTCAGTAGTAAAGGTATTATTCAGTCAGACATAAACAGTCAGTTTTAAACAAATTTACAATTTTTAGAAACTTATTCACAGAAAACATTAAATTTTTCTTAAAATTCAGTAGTACAAGTCAGTTTACAGTCAGACAACGTGTTTTACATTCCGTAACTTACATTTTCAAAGCAAAAAAAAAGAAGAGTATTTTTAGGGTGAAAATAGATAATTCTTTTTTTCCTCCCCACTTAGTAAATTGCATGGAAAAATATTGTCTGGTGAGTAACGAAAGGGTTTAGGTGGAGGGGGTTAGTCAATTAATCTAATGGCAGTGATTACATTATAAGTGATAAATCCATGGCTAAAACTCGATCGCATTATTATTATTATACTTAAAGGAATTGAATTCAAATAGAAAATGTGTTTGAATAGTACTCACTTTGTTGAACGACGAATGCAAATCCATCTTTGGCCCACTGAACGATTCCAACTCTGTTATCAACCGCACAATTTAAAAGCACATCTCTACCTTCTGACACTGAATTATTCGACGGTCTGATTCGAAACGACTGCGCTGCGCCTGTGAACATTAGAGAAAAAAATCTTTTCTTAGCAATAATATTTATTAATAATGAAAAAAAATCATTATTATTTTTCGTTGACGATAATAGTTATTTTTAACTATGCATGAAATTTTACTTTATATAAATCACCAAAGTCAACGATTTGTAAAAATTCATGATCCCCAAGTTTTGAACGTTTAAATGAACGAAAGATTTTTTATTGAAGATATTTTTATAAATTACTAATCACAAAAAATTTAAAAACTGAAATATTTACGGTTAGAAACTCAGTTATTAATTTTTGGACAGTGACGCAAAATAATTGCAATAAAAATTTAATTTGTAGAAGAAATAAATAAATTTCGTTCATTTGAACGTTCAGAACTTTAGGATCTTAAAATTCAACGAATTTAGCTTCTCCAGGGAGAATAGTAACTTAGTAAGTTAGTTACTAACTGAATTGTGTTAAAAAATTTAAAAAATTTTTTCAAAATTTTTTTTAAATTCTCGTTAAAATTTCCATTTTCTTTACATATAAATAATAAAATTCTTCTCTGATATTCAATTATTTTACAAAATTTTAATCAAATTCTTGTCGAAATTTCAATTATTTTCAAAAGTTTTCTAAAATTCAATGATTTTCAATATCTACTATTTCAATAAAATTTTCCAAAAGAATTCCATTATTAAAAAAAATTTCAATAAAATTCTACGCATACATTCAAATATTTTCATAAATAATAAAAATTTTTACAGGAATTCAATTATTTACAAATTATTTTATAAATTTCTTCGCAATAATTCAATTATTTTCATAAATAATAACATTTTTACAGGGATCCAATTATTTTTACAAATAATAAAATTCTTTTAGGAATTCAATTATTTTCATAAATAATAAAACTCATTGCAGAATTTCAATTATTTTTAATGCAATTCTTAAAAATTTTATTAAAATTCGTCCAAAGAATTTAATGATTTAAAAAATTTGTTAATAATATTTTTTATAAGAATTTAATTTCAAGAAACATGAAATTAATAAATGATTTATTTTTGTATTTAAATAATTGAATTCTCGTAGAATTTACTAATAAAAATGGTTTTAAAAATGAATTTCAGTTAAAATTTTAGATTATAATTAAATATTAAAAGCATTATAACGTGGATTTTTAGAAATAATTAAATTTTGAAAAAGTTGCAAACTAAAATCATTGAAATTCTTAATTTTTCATATTTTTGGCAAAAAATTCTGTAGAATTAATTCTTTTTAAAAGTTTAATAGGATTTTTATAGAAATTATTTCAAGTTTTTATTTTTCAATATATATTTAATTGCAGAACTTTGGAATAATTGAAATTTTGTAAAATTGAATTGTAAACGAATAAATTTGAAAATTCTCATAAAACTCATCGCAACGTTTTAATTATTTTTCATACAATTATAATTTAATTCTTTGGAAAAAGTAATTATGTTCATGCAAGTTTTAACAAAATTCGATAAAAAGAATTCAATTATTTAAAAATTTGTTACTAAAATTTTTTATGAGAATTGAATTTTGAGAAAGATTCAATTATTCAATAAATTATTTACTTTTGCATTTAAATAGTTAAATTCTTGTAGAATTTTTTAATAAAAATTGATTTTCTTTTCATAAAAATGAATATCAGTTAAAATTTTAAATTATCATTGAATATTAAAAGCAATATAGCGTGAATTTTTAGAAATAATTGAATTTTGAAATTAATTTTTTTGAAAAAGTTTAATTGGATTTTTTTCTACATTATTTGAAGTTTTTATTTTCTAATTCTTAATTAAAGAATTAAGAATAATTGAAATTTCGTAAAATTGAATATTGTAAACAAATGAATTTGAAAATTGCCAAAGAACTTTTTCGAAAATTATTAAAAATAATTGATATAAAGTAAAATTGTAGTTAAAATTTTTTGAAAATAATAATTAAATTGAAATAATGAAAATAATTTTAAAGACGTAGGTATAATATTCTTATAATATAAAATAATGATTTTATTACTTGGTCATCTTTAATTATTTTAAAATATGAAGAAATCGATGACTCCGAGTCGAAGACTCGGAGTTATGGATGTCTTCATGTTTCATAGTTATAACAAAATTTAATAAACTAAAATTTCATTCATTGAAAAAATGAATTCATTGTTAAAAATAACACCAAAATTTATTATTTTAATCTTTTTTGGTGTTAATTTAATCTGCAATACTTTTTAATACCTCACGATTTACTGTGTAAAGTAAATTAATAAAGAAAATTCTTTTTGGAACCTGTAATACTTTTCCCGTCGATAATAATCGCAAATAATTATGAAAATCAAATTCAAAAATTTTCTTAGTATGGAAATTAAATTTATTTTCAATGCAAATAAATGCAAAAAGTTTAAATCCTAAATAATAAATTCGATGACAAAATTAAAAAAAATTTATTTCCTGAATTTTAAGTTTCTTTTTCAAAGAAAATAATAAGAAAATAATTCTGGAAATTAAAAATTTTAAGTAAAAAGAAGCGAAATATCAAACAAAAAAACATCGTTTCTGAAACTTTAAATTTTCTTTTCCAAAAAAATTATAATATTATAACATTATTATAATATAATGATATATTATAATTTTTGTTATTATTTCTATTTTATTTTATTACTTTATTATTTTTTTATTATAATTACAAATTATATATTATAAAATTTAGAAAATTATTATTTTTATTATTTTTTTCTAAACTTGTTATAACAATAATAATTATTCGATTATTTTATTATTTTTTCCAGTTATTTTGCTTTTGATATGTGAATAAAATAAATAAATAAATATATATCAAGTTTAGATTAAATTGAGCATATTTCGATAATCGAAATGTGGCAAAGTCACTGAGGATAGTGCGAAATGTAAAGAGGTGCATTGGCGTATGCATCGAATTACGTGCACCAGTTCACTACAAAATGGAGAAACTTTAGACTGCCTAAAGCCATGTCTCGTGAAATGTATCTTGATACGGAGCTTTACGAAATTGCAAACGCTGCGCAGTACTGATCTTTACGCAAATTACGCTAACGTCCACTCCCACCTCTCTCTCTCTCTCTCTCTCTCTCTCTCTCTCTCTCTCTCTCTCTCTCTCTCTCTCTCTCTCTCTCTACGTCTCTCAACTCTATGTATTCGCGCCTTGAAAATTTAACTTGACCCGAAAATGTAAATTTATCGAAATAAGAAGTAAATTCACTGTCTCATGAAATTCATGGGGAAAATTTTACTCCACCCTTCCGCAAATTTTATGTTTTATTCCCTTTCCAAAGAGAAGGAAAAAGGAAAAATTTACTTTATCGAATTTTTAATAATCCAGGAACTATGAAAAAATATTTGTTTTTAATTTTTTATTATAAAAAATTTTTTTGGAAAATAATTTTCTGCTGTTTTTTTCAAAGAGAAAAATTTTTTTCGTTAATTAAATAATTTTTAGTAGTTTTTTATTTTATTAAAATTATTATTTATTTTCTTCAATAAATTGCAAAAGACCGAACGAGGAATTTAATATTATTATTGAAATACAGGAGAAAAAGTGAGGAAAAGAGAAAATTTTCTGAAAATGTCAATAATCGATAAAATCTAAACTCTATTTAAACACTTTTCCTTTTTTTTTTTAATTTTAAGTAGAGAAAGCAAAATCTTGAAGAAGTTTCACGTGTACAGCTTATCATTCGCGTTTTCAGCATCCCTAAGGGTCTTAAAGAGAAAAGTACACGTGGCACAGTGTCACGTGTCATGCGAAACTATCCTGGGGAATTTTGCAGCAAGTTGACTTAATCCCGCAAGACGTTTTCTCAAGAACGTGAGTGGAACAAGCCCCTTACTTTGATATTTAAACTCGCGTACACTCCGTGACTTCATTTCAACGATTCGAGCCAAATTCCAAAAATTCTCACTTCAGTTTTAATTTCCAACTTGTCTCCTCTGTTATATAAACTTTGACAAATATTGTTTTTCTTTATCCAACGTTTTTCTCTTTCTTAATTAAATTCCAAAGTTTGGCATTTTTACCTCTGTCGTTTTTTTTTTTTTTTTTTATTAAATTTGGAAAAATTATATAAAAATTTTGCAGTGATTTTTTTCTGTGCCAAAATTGCAAAAAATATTAAAATTAGCGATAATAATTTGTATTGAAAAAAGAAAAAAAAACGAATTAAATAAAAATAAAGAGAAAAAGGAAAAATAGAGAAAAAATAAATTAAATTTTTCATAACAATAAAAACATGAAGATATCAATAATTCTGAGTCTTCGACTCGGAGTGATCGATTTCTTCATGTGTTATGATAATTAAAAATAACAAAGTGATAAAATTATTATTAATTTAATTATTATTTTCAAGAATTTTTAGCTAAAATTCTTATTTAAATCGATTATTTTTAATAATTTTCGAAAAAGTTCTTCGACAATTTGCAAATCAATTTGTTTACAATATTCAATTTTACGAAATTTGAATTATTCGTGAATTTTTTAATTAAATAAATATTAAAAAATAAATAGGTACTTAAAATAATATAAAAAATTAAATTAAACTTTGTCCAAAAAACTAATTTCAAAATTCAATTTTTTCTAAAAATTCACTAGACATTACTTTTAATATTCAATTATTATCTAAAATTTTAACTGAAATTCATTTTTAAATCAATTTTCAATAGAAACTTCTACTAGAAATCAATTATTTAAATACAAAAATAAATAATTTATTGAATAATTGAATGTTTCTTAAAATTCCATTTCCATGAAGAATTTTATCAACAAATTTTTAAATAATTGGATTCTTTCGACGAATTTTAATTAAATTTAAAAAAAAATTTTTTTTTCGAGAAATTTGATTAAAATTGTATTAAAAATAATTGAAATTCTTGAGAAGAATTTTATTATTTAATAAAAATAATTGAATTCCTAAAAAGAATTTTATTATCTTTTAACAATATTTAATTTTTACGAAGAATATTATTATTCTTGAAAATAATTTAATTTCTGCATTAATTTGTAACTTCTCCAAAATTAAATTTTATTTGGGGTTTTTAACTAAAATTCTTCTTTAAATCCAATGTTTTTAATAATTTTTGAAAAAGTTCTTTGAGAATTTTGAAATTTATTTGTTTACAATTCTATTTTACAAAATTTTAATTATTTAATTAAATTAGTTTTATTAATTTTAATTATTTATTTAAAACGAGTTTTTCGGACCTTTTGGTATTTGCGGAACAAAGAATTATTAAAACAAAGAATTTTATTATTTTTGAACAATATTTAATTTTTACGAAAAATATTATTACTCTTGAAAATAATTGATTTTCTGCAATAATTTGTAACTTTTTTAAAATTAAATTTTTTTTCGTGTTTTTAATTAAATTCTATAAATGCACTATTTTTAATCATTTTTGGAAAAGTTCGTTGAGAATTTTCAAACCCATTTGTTTACAATTCGATTTTACAAAATTTCAATTATTCGTAAATTTTTTTATATTAAATATATATTAGAAAATAAAAAGATGTAAATAATTCAAAAAAAAAATCCGGAATTAAACTTTCTCAAAAAAATTAATTCCACAGAATTGTCTGTTAAAAATATGAAAAATTCAGATTTTCAAAGATTTTTACTTTAAAGTTTAAACCCTTTTAGAATTCAATTATTTCTAAAAATTCATTAGACATTGCTTTTAATATTCAATTATAATCTAAAATTTTAACTGAAATCCATTTTTAAATCAATTTTTATTTGAAAATTCATCTAGAATTCAATTATTTAAATTTTAAGTATAAAAATAAATAATTTATTGAATTCTTTTGACGAATTTTAATAACATTTATTTAAATAATTACATTTTGCGAGGAATTTAATTAAAATTGTATTTAAAAAAATTGAAATTCTGCAGTGAGTTTTTTTATTTATAGAAATAATTGAATTCCTCAAAAGAAATTTATTATTTACGAAAATAATTGAATCCCTGTAAAAATTTTATTATTTATGAAAATATTTGAATGATTGCGAAGAAATTTATAAAAAAATTTGTAAATAATTGAATTTCTATGAAATTTGTATTATTTTATGAAAATAATAAATTAAAGGTTCGCGGAGACTTTTATAAATTTTTTTAAATAATTGAATTCTTTTGAAAAATTTTATTACAATAGTAAATATTAAGAATCATTGAATTGAGAAAAATTTTATGAAAATAATTGAAATTTTGACAAGAATTTTATTGAAATTTTTTGAAAATAATTAAATTTCGGAAAAGTATTTTATTATTTCTGAAGATAATTGAAATGTTGACGAGAGTTTTCTAAAATTTTTGAACATAATTGAATTTCTGCGAAGAATTTTACTTTTAAAAATAATTGAATTTCTGCAATCATTTGCAACTTCTCTAAAATTCTCCAAATTATATCGTACAATTTACAAACTTTTCGTCCTATTTTTAATTAAATTACGGACTTTACGGACCTTTTTTTAAAAAAAACTGACTTTTACGGACTTCAAACAAATTTACGGACCTAGTTCGAGCCCTTCTGAAGAAGAAAAATAGAAAAACGGAAAAATAAGAAGGCAGAAAATCAGAAAAATATGAAAATAGAAAAAGAAAAAAACAAGAGAAATAGAAAAACAGAAAAATTATTTTTAAAAAATCCCAATAGTTTTTTACTGATACAGAAAAAAGAAAAACTCCTTTTTGGAAGATATAGAGATATAAAAAGAGAAAAAAGAAAACTTTGTGGATAGAGGACAAGAAGAATGGAGACAAAAGAAAAAGGAGTTTTAGAAAATTATTTATACTTAAGGTTTAAGCTTAGTTGACCGATAAAAGGTAAGTAAAGAATAAGTGAAGATCAATTTATCGGTCTTTCCTCGAATTTGAGCAGTATTTTATTTCCCATTGAGTAAACGGTAGGACATCACTGAATAGAATGTCAATAGTAGTGTGCTTTTTTAAAGAAGGAAGGAAGGAAGGAAGATGGATAAAAAGAGAAGAGTAAAAAAAGGAAAACCAGAAGGAAAACAAGAGTTGGTCACAGATCTATAGTATACAAGAGCTTCTGTAACATTTAAGTCAATTTTAAATGAGTTGTTCGATTTTCCAACATAGATAGCTACTCTATTGGAATTCAATGAAGCTCTAAAAAACCATTAATGGAAACTTTTCTTCAACTGTAATAAAAAAAGAAAAGAAAAGGAAAAAATGAAGAAGTATCTTCTTAATTAATTTTAATTGATTTTCATTCCCCCGCGTTGTCTGATTTCATTTATTTCGTTTCAATTTTTAATCATTTTTATTAGTACAGTAGTCATTATTTTTAATTCTTTTCAATTATTTTTACTTTTAATTAATTTTAATGTTATTATTATTATTCAAAATTAAACTGGGATGTGCCGCTTATAAATTTAAAAGATTTTCGTGCCTCTTCTTTTTCCTAATTTTGAAAATTTTTGCTTGTAATTTTTCTCTTCTTTTTATTTTTTATTACAGGCTTCGCACTCGATAATTAATTTTTAAAAAAGTAAAATTATAAAAGAAAATAAAAAGTAAAAGGTAGCTGTCAAAAAATTAACGCCTAAAAAAATTCATTTTAGGCGATTCACAAAAATTTGATTCTGTATTTTCCTGATTTCCACAAAAAATATTAACTTTTTTCTTATCTAACTTCAATTCTAAATTTTTCTAAAACTAAAAAAATTGATATAAAATAAATACACAAATCAACAATTTAATAATTTTTTAAAATAAATGTTTAAATATTATTAGTTTTAGAACAATTAAAATTATCAAAGACGTTAATTTAAATAAAACTTCCTCGACGAGGAAGCAAAATCTATTAGAATTTAATTATTTCTTAAAATTTATACTAGAACGCTTCTAAAATTCAATTATTATCCAAAATTTTAACTGAAATTCGATTTTAATTCAATTCTGATCAGCAAGTTCTCAGAAAAGTCAATTATTCAAATACAAAAATAAATAATTGAAGGAAAAATGGACTATTTCTTAAAATTGAATTCTTATTAAAAATTTTAACAAAAATTTTAAAAGACTTGAATTTTTTTAAAGAATTTTAATATAATTTTTAAGAATATTTACATTTTTCGAGAAATTTATTTCAAATTGTATTAAAAATAATTAAAGTCCTGCGAAGAATTTTATTATTTTCAATTTCATTTTTCGGTTAATTATATAATAATTGAACTCTTGCAAGAAATTGTATTCAATTTTTTTTAAATGATTGAATTTCTCTGAAGAATTTTATTATTTGTAAAAAAATAAGTTAATTCGTGCAAAGAATTTTATTAAAATGTTTTGAAATTTAATTACAATTGTATTAAAATATATGAATTCTTATTAACAAATTCTATTAAAATCCTAAAGAATAAATGATTTCTTTTGAAGAATTTTATAAAAATTTTTTAAATAATTTTCTTTCAAAAAAAATTTATGAAAATTCTATTTTCAATAATTGAATTTTTCGACGAATTTATTTCGCATTGTATTAAAAATAATTGAAATCCTGCGCAGAATTTCATTATTTATAAAAATAAATGAACTCTTACAACGAATTTTATGAAATTTTTTTTTAAATAATTGAATTTCTGCGTGAAGAATTTTATTATTTGTTTAAAAATAATTGAATTCTTGCAAAAAATGTTATTAAACAAATTTTTTAAGGAATTTAATTACAATTATATTAAAAATATATGAAGTCTTGTAAACAAATTCTATTAAAATCCTGAAAAGTAATTCATTTCTATAGGAGAATTTTATAAAAAATCTTTAAATAATTTTCTTTCAAAAAAATTTATGAAAATTGTATTTTCAATAATTGAATTTCTGTAAAAAATTTTTTATTTATCATAATAATTGAATTTTGGGAGAAAATTTTATTAAACATTTTTTTTCAATAATTGATTTCTTTTTTGAAATCTTATTAAAATAGTGAATATTGAAAACACTTGAATTCTTATGAAAAATTTTTTTTAAATTTTTGAAAATAATTGAATTGTTTCAAAGAAATTTATTAAAATTTTTTTTGCAAAGAATTTTATTAAAAAATTTTTTTAAGGAATTTAATTACAATTATATTAAAAATATATGAATTCTTAGAGAAAAATTTTATTAAAATCCTTAAAAATATTTGATTTCTTTGGAAGAATTTTTTAAAGATGTTTTAAATAATTAATTTCTTTTAAAAAAATTTATGAAAATTGTATTTTAAATAATTTTTGGGAAGAATTTTATTAAATTTTTTTGAATTGAATTCTTTTGTAAAATCTCATATTAAAATAGTAAACATTGAAAGCAGTTAAATAGTTGCGAAAAATTTTCTTCAAGTTTTTTAAAATAATTGAATTGTTTTAAAGAATTTTATTAAAATTTTTTGAATTGTTTAATGCTTATAAAATATTTTTAGTAGTTTTTAAGAATTTTATTAAAATTTTTAAGAATAATTTTTTATTTAAACTATTAGAGGATTTGAAGTAGTGATAATTTTCAAAAAAGAAGAAAAAAGTAGCTTTTAGTGCGTCACAAATAAAAAAAAAAGTATTCAGATAGTAGCCAATTGTAAAAAAAATTAGTAAATAGAAGATTTTAGTAGAGAGTTATTATTATTAAAAATTTTTATTATTATTATTAATAATCTTTATTATTAAAAAAAATATTATAAAAACATGAAGATATCGATCACTTCGAGTCAAAGAACGAAGTTCTTTGACTCGAAGTGATCGTTATCTTCGTTTTTATAATAATTAAAACTAACCGAATGATAAAATCATTATCATTACTAAAAAAATATTTTATAATTTTATTACCTAATTTAAAATTTGTCATCTAATTTATTATTTATTATCTAATTTTTCCCTCTTAAATTTTTAAATTAAAGAGTAAAGAAAAAGAGTAAAACTTCAGAAAAAACTTAATTTGCAGATATATTGAGAGAAGAAATAGAAGAAAATGAAGAAGTAAAGGGAGAAAATTTAGGAATAAAACAAAACTGGACCATATGCGAAAGATGCGCAGTCGACTGGAATTACAAAATCTAATGAAGCAAAAATATGAAGTGGAATATGTGGAGGGTATTTGTTTTTCGCATTTGTAGAAACGAAGAGGTAGAAGAGAACAAGGTATTCAAATTCTCAAAGGAAAAGAAAACTAACCAGGAAAACTCTCTTTTTTTGTCTCTTTTTTTTCCTCCTTTTCGCTATTTCACGCTGACAAAAGATGAGGTCGTAGAGTAGAGGAAAGGAGAAAAATAAAGGAAAAGTTCTTCTGCTATTTATGTTGCATGTTGGTTCTCGAATATTCATTTCGTCGAGCAAAGAACTCTTGAAAGTGCTCGCTTAAAGTATTCTGCACTCGACTTGCACCTTGACACTACTTTTCCTTGATTTTTAAATTTACTTCCTCATATCCCGTTCACATATTTTTTTGACATTTTTTTATTTATATATATATATACACACGGTCAAATATATATATATATATATTTGCACTCATATGCGCATATTACTTTTTGAAATAAGCCCCTTATCATGATTTTATGTAATCGTTTCATTGAGAGGGGGAAAAAGGGAGAGAAAGAGTTTTAAAAAAAAAATTAACTGAAAAATGTTGTTTTATAATATTTTTAAAAAATGATATGGAAATACTTTTAAAATACTGTCAATCAAAAAATATACCTGCTTGTGTTAAGAATTTAAGATCAACAAAATTTCAAATATGGAATAAAAAAAATGTTATTTTAATTTCAACTAGCAGCAATTCTGACTTCTCACTCACTTTTTTAAAATAAAATTATCAATTTTAAAAATAATAGAACGTAAAAATTTTTAATTCAAATTTTTTTTATAAAAATAAAATAAGTGAATTGGAATAACTAGTTTTAATATTATTATAATTATAATTATCATATATTCTGACATAGAGAATTCAGGGAAAAGTCAGAAATTTTAATTAAAAGTACTGAAAAAAATTAATTTTTTTAGAAATCATAAGAAAATTCTGAATTTTTGTCTTTTTTGTTTGACTCATAAACTATAATAATTTTTGAACAAGTACCATAAAATAAATAAATTATTTAATCAATAATTTTACTTAAATATTTCAAAAATTAATTCAATTTTAAAAGAGTTGTGTTTATAATTTTTATAAATAAATGTAGGTGGTCACTTTTTCTAAAAAATATTTTCTAATCCTTTTTGTAAAAAAAAGTAATTTCTAATTAAATCTATTTTCTAAAAAAAGATTTTTTAAAAAGTTACGATTTCTAATATTTATTTTCCTTAAATTTGTAAAATTCCATAATTTAGATAAAAGTTAGAAAATTGTTAAGAAACTAAGATTAAAAAATAGAAACTATTTTGCATATTTTCTGATTCTTAATCACTGCAATTCAGTTTACAAAAATATAAGTTTTTTTTTTAAATGAAGAACAAATTTTATAAAATTACTATTTCTTATCATAATTTGTTGACAAAATTCGGTTCTTCTTTAAAAAAATAATAATTTGCATCATTTTTACACCAAAATTAATTTATTTATAAACACTTTTTTAGAAAATTTTAAATATCTTTAGGGGAAAAATCCCTTTAATTTCTATTTTTTATTTATAATTTTTTAACGAAATCTCAAGTATTTTTTTTTATTAGAATTATTAGAAAAAGAAATTTTTAGAAAATGACCTTTATTAGAAGAGAGAAAATTAGAAAATTACCATCATTAGAAAAAAGTTTTATAGAAATTCACCCTTATTAGAAAAAAAATTTTTAGAAAATAAAAAATTAGAAAATACCTTTCAAAAGTAATAAAATTCAATTATGTTCAAAATTTACAAAAAAAATCTAGACAAAATTCCAATTATTATTTTTATAAATAAAAAAATTCTTCTTCAAAATTATTTTCAAAAATTTTAATAAATCTCTTGCCAAAATTTCCATTATTTTCAAAAATTTTCCTCATTTCAATGATTTTCAAATTTCAATATCTACTATTTTAATAAAATTACCCAAAAGAATTCAATTATTTAAAAATTTGTTAATTAAATTCTTCATAAGAATTAATTTTTTAAAAAAATTTAATTATTCAATAAATAATTTATTTTTGTATTCAAATAATTGAATTCTCGTAGAAATTCAATTATTTTTAATTTATTTAAATAAAAGTAATAAAATTCATATCATAGAATTCAATTATGCTAAAAATTTACAAAAAAATCTCGACAAAATCCTAATTATCATTATAAATAACGGAATTCTTCCCCAAAGTTCAATTATTTACAAAAATAACAATAAAATTCTTGTCCTAATTTCAATAATTTTCAAAAAATTTTCTCATTTCAATTATTTTCAATATCTACTATTTTGATAAAATTTTCCGAAAAGAATTCAATTATTTAGAAAATTTTTTAATAAAATTCTACGCAAACATTTTATTATTTTCATAAATAATAAAAATTAAATTATTTTTATAAAAAATAATTAAAAATTCTAGAAAATAATAATTAAATTTAAATGATGAAAATAATTTTGAATAAGTTGCAGTAACAATATTCTTATAATATAAAATAATTATTTTAACACCTGACTCTTTAAAATTATTATAAAACATAAAGAAAACAAAGTTATCTTTATGTTTTATAACAATATTTTTGAAGTTAATTAAAATTTCAAAAATGTTTGAATTTGAAATTTTTGAAAATCTTTATTCCTATGGAAAAATAATAATAATTAAACTTTTGAAATATTTAAAAAAGAAATTATTGTTTTTGAATAATTTTACAATGAAAGTTATTCGTCAATAAATTTAACAGAACATTTTTTTCAATAAAATTTTTTCCTTTATTTTCTATATAAAAATTCAAAAATTTTCAGTTTTATTTTCAATTAAATTTTCTAATTAACAAATATAATTTGTAAACATTTTTTTTCCTTTATTTTTAAAAAAACTTTGGAATTTTATTAAAACAATTGAAATTAAGAAATAGAAAATTGATGCAAATTATTTTCTTACGAAAATTGAGAATTTTCTAAAAAAATATATTAAAAAAACGGGAATGTTTTTCTTTTCAACAGAAAAAAATGAGTTTGTAAACAATATTGTTATTAAGAAATAAAAATTATGCATAAAATGGGTATATTTCTTACTTCTTAATCAAAATTTTTTAACAATTAACAATTTTCTAGTATTTTTCACAAATAAAAAAGAGAATAATTTGCATAATAATTTAGATCAGAAATTTTGTTATAACAAAAATAAAATATAAATATAAATATTATATATATATATAAAATATATATAATATATATAAAATATAAATATTATAAATTGTTTAAACGAAATTTGTTATAGAAAAAAATCATAAATTGTTACTTCACAACAATTTTTATACGTTTTTTGTCTCAATTTTATATCCTTAGAAAAACTGCAATATTCTAAATTCGTGCTAATAATTAAAAATTCGAAATAATTTTCTAAATTCGTACTAATAATTAAAAATTCGAAATAATTTTCCAAATTCATGCTAATAATTAAAAATTCGAAATAATTTTCCAAATTCAAATTCATAATATTTATTAAAATTATAACTACTGTTTGAATTAAATATCTTCAAGTAGCAGCAAATTATTTTCAATTAGCCTGGAATTTGAATTTATGAAAAAAAAATTACTATAAACTATAATGAAGATGAATGAGTGTGGCAGTAACTTTTATAGAGATGAGATCTCATTGAGAGGAAGAGTGTTTGTTTTTTAAAAAAAAAGAGAGACAGTAAGAGAGAAGAGAGGAGGAAAAAATTCTTTTTATTACTTATATTTATCAGGATCATCAACCAGTCTAGCAACTTTCTGAGGTTGAGAGATGCTCTTTGATAATTCGCCACTTTCATAATTAAAGGAAGCGACCACTATACAAGTTGGCTTGTTATTCTGATTAATTCTTCTTCACATGCGCATCTTTCATTTTCTTCAAAGCTTTGATGAAAAATTTATTTACAAACAACCGCAAGTAAATTAAATTCATAAAATTTCATAAATTTGCGAATTTATTTTCAGAACTTTTGTTTTCAGGAAAAAATATTTTATTTAGATAAACTAATTTTAATTAAAAAAAAAAAATCAAAAATTTATTTTTGTACTTAAATTAAATGTTTTCTCAATGTTTATTTTCTTTTATTCTATTTTATTTTAGGAATAATACTGTATAAAAATATAAATACAGAGAAGTTTTTTTTTTACTGAACTATCATTTTAGCTCTTAGGGTGTAAGAAATAATGTACACTCCTTTTTCAAAAGGCTTTTTCTCTTGTACTTTATATAAGCTTTATATATATGCCTCTTAACATTGCAAATTTAAAAACAGAGTACAACTCAAGGCGTGTTACGCTCGTATATTTACTTCTTTGCATAAAAATGTGTGAGTGTGTGTGTGTGTGTGTGTGGAATTTACGCAGGATTTATAAGGTCCGTTAACACTTTTGAACTTTGACCCTTTTTAACTCGGGCGACTACTTCAATTATTATTATTATATGTATAAGCCCAATGAGATTTATTGCTCGATAATCAAATCATTGTTGAAATTCATCAAAAGATTTTTAATACAAAAAAAAGGTTGAGGAGAAAAATTTACAGATTTAAATTTAAAAACGTATCAAAATGTATAAAAAAATTTGACTATTTTTACTCTCAAAAATTCATTAAGTGCAGGCTTCGCACGCATCTACTAAAACCTACTATTTACTACTTTTTATACGATTCATTACTATTTGGATACTTTTTTTTAGATTTGTCACACTAAATACTACTTTTTTCTTCTTTTTTGAAAATTGTCATTACTTTAAATCCTCTAATAGTTGAAATAAAAAATTATTCTCAAAAAGTTTAATAAAATTCTTTGAAACAATTAATTTATTTTCAAAATTTTTCTGAAATTCAATTATTTTCAATACTTACCATCTTAAGGGCATTTGAACCTTGATGACGTTTCAGTTTGTGCAAAGCATGTGTGACGTCATCAAGTTTCAAATGCCCTTAACAAAATTTCTCAAAAGAATTCAATTCTTTACCTAAACAAAGTTTGGATAAAATTCGTCGGAAAGATTCAATTATTTTTAATATCATTTTTTTAAATACTATCACTAAATCATTAAATAATTCAATTTTTTCCAAAATATTAATAAAATTCTTTGAAAGAATTCAATTATTTACAATTTTCATAAAATTTATAAAATTTAATTATCTTCAAGTTTTAAGAAACCTCTTTGCAAAAATCCAATTATTTTCATAGTTAATTAAATTCAATTATTTTCAACAATTTTTAAAAATACTTATCAGAAATTCAACTATTTTTAAAACTTTCAATAAAATTCGGTCCAAGAATTCAATTATTTTCATAAATAATAAAAATAATCTCAGAATTTCAATTCCTTTTAATACAATTTTAAAAGAATTTCTTTAAATAATTCAATTACTTACAATTTTCATACAATTTTTATAAAATTCTTTCTCAGAATTATGAATTTTTAAAAATAACTAAATTTTAAAAAGTTTTTAAATTGATATGTTTGAAAATTTTAATTATTATAAAACTGTAATAATATTTAATGATTTCTTTTAAAAATTTATTAATTTATTATTCTTTCATACAATGATTAGTTTTGAAGAATTTTATTTAAAAATGTCAACAAAAGAAATGATTGAATTTAGAAAGGATTACAGTTGTAATTTTTTTAAAATAGTTAAACTTCATTAAAAATATTTTAATTAAAAATGTCAACAAAAGAAATGATTGAATTTAGAAAGGATTACAGTTGTAATTTTTTAAAAATAGTTAAACTTCATTAAAAATATTTTAATTCCTGTGAAAAAATAAATAAGTATTTAAATAGTTATTTAATAAAAATTATATTATTCAAGTTTTGAATTTTATATAAATTCAATTCAAGAATTTTATATAAAAATTTCGAAAATAATTGAATTTTGCAACAAGAAAAATCAATTTTCTATTAGAAAATTCTACTAGAATTCAATTATTTAAATACAAAAATAAATTATTTATTGAATAATTGAATGTTTCTTAAAATTCAATTCCCATAAAGAATTTGATCAAAAAATTTTTAAATAATTCAATTCTTTCGACGAATTTTAACAAAATTTTTAAGAATAATTACATTTTTCAAGAAATTTGATTAACATTGGTATTAAAAATAATTGAAATTCTTGAGAAGAATTTTATTATTTATGAAAATCATTGAATTCCTAAAAAGAATTTTATTATTTTTGAACAATATTTAATTTTTGCCAAGAATATTATTATTCTTGAAAATATTGAATTTCTGCAATAATTTGTAACTTTTCCAAAATTAAATTTTTTTGGGGGTTTTTAACTAAAGTTCTTCTCTAAATCCAATGTTCTTAATTTTTAATTTCAATTATTTTCAAAAATTTTTCTCATTTCAATGATTTTCAGTATCTACTATTTAAATAAAATTTTCCAAAAAGAATTCAATTACTTAAAAAATTTTTTAATAAAATTGTACCTACACAAACATTTAATTATTTTCATAAACAATAAAAATTTCACATGAATTCAATTATTTACAAAATTTTTTTACAAATACCTCCGCAATAATTCAATTATTTTCATAAATATCAAAATTGTTTTTATGGAATTCAATTATTTTTATAAAAAAAAATTAAAAATTCTAGAAAATAATAATTGAATTAAAATGAAGAAAATAATTTTGAAGAATTTACAGTAACAATATTATTATAATAGAACATAATGATTTTATCACTCGTAATTATTAATTATTATAAAACATGAAGATATCGATCACTCCGAGTCTTCGACTCGGAGCAATCGATATCTTCATGTTTTATAACAATACTTTTGTATGTTTTTGATGTTTTTGAATAATTTTGCAATTAAAGAAATTCGTTAATTTTAACAGACCATTTTTTTAAATAAAATTTTTTCCTTTTATTTTCGAAAAATTTAAAATAATTTTTTAACAATTAACAATTTTATTCAATATTTTTATAAATAAAAAGGAGGAAAATTTTCATAATTTAGATCAGTAAAAAGAAATCTGTTATAGAAAAAAGCATATAATAAACAAAATTTATTTGTTAATCATAATTTTTAAAAGTTTTTTTATTGATGTCTTGTCCTATATAATAAATTTGTTATTTTTTAACTTTTGTCATTTTCTTTAGGACAGGAAAATGTATATAATATTAAGTTAATTGAATTAAAATTGTCAGAATAGATGGTATGTAAATATTTAAAATAAAAATTGTAATTTTCTTTCAAAAAAAAAAAAATTAAAGTTAACAATTTAAGAACAAGTATAAAAATTAGTAAATTAAGAATAAGTGTATTATTTTATAGATTAAATAAATTCTGATGAGAAAACTGGTACCGGTTTCGAAACGTTAATTAAATGTTATATACATTGTCTTAAAAAAAATGCCAAAAATTAAACAATATCAAAATTTTTTTAAAATTTTCTAATTTCAAATATTATTTTATTATAAATCATGAAAAAAATACCTATTTTCGATTTTTCAAACAATATTTTTTAAAGGAAAAAAAAAACAAAAGCATACACAAAAACTACACTAAAAAATTTAATTGATTCAAATAACCGATTAATTGACTATTATCAATTAAATATTTATTCATTTATTTATTTATTCATTTAATATATTTATATATTTACTTGAATCAAATAATATTTATTGGAGTCAATTAAATGGTATTTGAACCAATAATTTCAGTATTTGAAGCAAATACCATTTAATTGATTCCAATAAATACTATTTGACTCAATTAAATATTTAATTGATAATGGTCAATTAATCGGTTATTTGAATCAAATAAATTTTTTTTCGTCTGTGTAACTTCAAAGTGTGGTCGGACAGAATGAAAGAATGAAATACGAAGATTATTATAATTAATTAAAACAAGTTTTTTTTTTCGTCAAATTTTCTTCTTCACTTCAAAAATATTGAGTGCGAAGCCTGTAAGTGATCAACTGAATTGAAAAAGTTGTATTGACCACTAAATTTGAAGTTTAAATTTGAAAAAAATTTTGGACCTTTTGGTATTTGGAAATAAGAATTATTGGACCTTTTGGTATTTGGAAATAAGAATCATTGGACCTTTTGGTTTTTGGAACAAAGAATTATTGGAACTTTCGTCCTCTAACCTTTTTTTTTATAGTTTAACTACTTTTTTTAACCCACAGAACTATTCTTTTTAAAATCGTAATATTTAAAAGTAAGAGAAAGAAAAAAAAGCATGAAAAAATAAAAACACACTTTTTTCTCTCTCTCTCGAAAGTTTATTAATGAGATCGGAAGTTAAATACAGTGCTGCTGAGTCTGTCTGGGAATCCAGTTATGGCATACAAAATATGGTCCACACTGTGTATTATACACGTACCTAGTGGTGGTTGTCAGTAGGAGAATCCAATTCACGAAGAAAAATACTTATCAAGATGTGGTTCCTGACCTTTTATGTCGAGACTTTTATATGGTTCAAATTCTCATTTCGACTTGGGGGATTTGGATTCTCCCCCCCCTCTCTCTCTCTCTTTGCCAGTATAAGCCACGATCGTATGAAAAGAGGTTTGTTGATAAAAACTTTATAAGTAATTTTCTCAGTTTCATGATCTTCAGTTCTCTGGCATCAAAAGCTCTTAAAAGGCCTTCGGGCAGAAAGAGAGAGAGAGAGAGGGGAGGATTTGCTTTCTCCTGGAACCGCGATCACCAGTTCGATTATCGATAATAGTGCACAGAAAAAAAAAGTAAATTAGTTCATCACGAACTTGAACGAATTTGAAACTTCTTTCTTTTCACTTGAATCTTCTATGAAACGTACAGAGATAGAAAAAGAGAGAGAGAGAGAAAGGGTAGGTACAAACTTTTATATGGGGGAGGAAGCATCCAGAAAAGTTAGAACTGAGTCTGCTTTTGAGCTTTAAAGAACTGATAAGATGATGTCAGCTGATTGGAATTAAGTTTTGAAATGTCTTTCTTGCTTCGCCTCCCTTTTTTCTTCTCCGCATGTTAGCCAAGTTTTTTTCAATTAAAATGTGTATGTAAAAAAATTCACTTCCTTTTTTTTACAAAGTGAAGATAATTTTCATATTTATTGCATCATCACTGCGCGGTGGAGAAAAGAATTTTTCCATGCGGAAACATTTTCTTTTCAAAAATAATGAAAAAATTCTTCTTTTGCTACTTTATTTTTTATTTTCTTTCTTATTAATTTATTTTTGTATTTACTCTCTAAATTTGAATTAATTTAATTTAATTTAATTTAATTTAATTTAATTTAATTAATTAAATTTGAGGCAAAACATTTTTTTAAAGTAACGAAAAAAAGAAAAAACACGTCAATTATAAAATAATTGCAAAACAAAAGAAATGAGAGGAGAGTTTTGAAACTTGGCGGTATTGTTCGTCGTCTTTAGGTTTTGGAGAATTTTGGTCCCTGATGACGGGAAAACTCGGAGTGTAAGAAGGTAAAGACGCGTGACTGGATTATGATATACGCGCATAGTTGAATGGGAGTTTGAATAAACTTGGCCGCACTAACGACCAAAGCTGCCAGGTGAATATTATGATCTCAAGTCTCTCTCCTGTCTTTTCTCTCGTCTATATATATATATATATATATTTTCTCAAAAGAGCGCCCCACTTGAACAACTCAAACACGAAAAGTGCCTTTTGAGGCCTAATTACTCACGCTCCTAAAGTGAATGCACTAATTATCCAAAGAAGTCTAATCTCCTCTTCTTCTACATTGTCCATAATAACGGGAAGACCGCTTTTTTAATTCCCCTCCCCCCCTCTCTAGAGATCAACATTTTCTTCAATTTTCATCAATTTCTTTATTTTTCTTTGTGTCTTTAATTGTTATTTATTTTCTTCAATTTTCATCATTTTTTTTCTTTGTTTCTTTAATTTTTTTCGATTTTCCTCAATTTTCTTTGTTTTTCTTACGTTCTTCAATTTTTTATCAATTTTCTTTGTTTCTTCAATTTTCATCGATTCTCCTCAATTTTCATTGTTTTTCTTTCATTCTTCAATTTTTTTTCGATTTTATTCAATTCCCATCAATTTTCTTTGTTCCTTCAGTTTTTTTCGATTTTCTTCAATTTTCATCAATTTTCATTGTTTTTCTTACGTTTTTCAATTTTTTATCAATTTTCTTTCCTTCTTCAATTTTTATCGATTTTCCTCAATTTCCATCAATTTTCTTTGTTTTTCTTTCCTTCTTCAATTTTTGATTTCGATTTTCTTCAATTTCCATCAAATTTCTTTGTTTCTTTAATTATTATCGATTTTCCTCAATTTTCATCGATTTTCTTTGTTTTTCTTTCCTTCTTCAATTTTTTATCAATTTTCTTTCTTTTTTTTACGTTCTTCAATTTTTTTTCGATTTTCTTCAATTTTTTTTATCAATTTTCTTTCTTTCTTCAATTTTTATCGATTCTCCTCAATTTTCATCAATTTTCCTTGTTTTTCTTCCCTTCTTCAATTTTTTTCGATTTTCCTCAATTTCCATCAATATTCTTTGTTCCTTCAATTTTTTTCGATTTTCTTCAATTTTCATCAATTTTCTTTGTTTCTTCTATTTTTATCGATTTTCCTCAATTTTCTTTGGTTTTCTTCCCTTCTTCAATTTTCATCAATTTTCTTTGTTTCTTCTATTTTTATCGATTTTCCTTCATTTTTATCAATTTTCTTTGTTTTTCTTCCGTTCTTCAATTTTTTTTCGATTTTCTTCAATTTCCATCAATTTTCTTTGTTTCTTCAATTTTTTTCGATTTTCTTTATTTTCTTCCTTTCTTCAATATTTTTAAATTTTTTTAAAATTTTTTCAATTTTTCATCAATTTTCTTCGATATTGTTTTGAGTTTTTAAATTATTTTCGCTGCACATTTTCATCTTACTCTATATAAATGATTTAATTGTTTTCTATTACTTAAGGATGGTAAAAAATTTAATTTGATTTAATTAAAGTTCTAAATTCTTTTAGTTTTTGCAAAACTATTTTTTCTGTCGCAAGGTATTTATAATTATGTTAAAAATTTTATTTTTGAATGAAATTTAATTTCCCGAAGAAACACATAATGTGTTTAGAAATGAAATTTTCCATATATATATATATATACATATATTTTCCTCTCGGGTATTAAAGCTTTGTTTTTACAGTTGGCAACTCGGAGAATTCAACTGTGCACACCATCGAGTTATTAGGGTCGCACTGTATAAATGAAAGTTCGTCGCAGCTTATGCAAAAAGAAACTTTTGTTGTTTTTTATTTCTTTTGTTAAATATAACTTTTTATCAGGATATTTCGTTCATTGTAAATTTTCTAAGCGAATATTTTAAATATACTTTCAACTTATCAGTGAAAACTATTTTTGTTTATTTAAAATTTTCTTTTATTTAAATTTCCAGTTTCTTTTAAATTTTCATTTTATTTTAAATGTAACATTAATTTTCAATTTTAATTGTAATTTTTATTTTCAATTTTTATTTTTATTTTTATTTTCAATTTTAATTGTAATTTTTATTTTCAATTTTAACTGTAATTTTTATTTTCAATTTAAATTGTAATTTTTATTTTTAATTTTAATTCTAAATTTTATTTTATTCTATTTTATTTTCATGTGACTTCATTTTTTACTTGATTTCAATTCTATTTAATTTCAATTTTACTCGATTTTAGTAAATTTTACTTGACTTCAATTTTATTTAATTTCAATTATATTCGATTTTATTTTATTTCACATTTTTCTGATTTTATTTTTGTTTGTTTTCAATTCTATTTAATTTCGCTTTTATTCGATTTCAATTTTATTTTATTTCAATTTTTATTTATTTAAAATTTTTAGTTTATTTAAATTTTCTTTGGCTTAAAATCTATTTAACTTAAATTCTATTTAATTAGAATTTTATATCTCATTAAATTTTTAATTCATTTAAATTTTGATTTAATTCAATTTAAATTGCCTCGAATTGAATTTTTCTTAATTCATGAAGTCAAAATGTTTACTTTTATGAATTCGAATTTAACTGAATTAAATTGAGTTGAACCGAATTGAACCAAACTCAATGGAGTTTAAAAATGAAAAAAATATGGTAAATATTTAAATTAAATTCTATAAAAATTGAAAAAAATTTAGTTAATATTTAAATCCCTTATACTGAAAATGAGATGAAAGTAAAATACAATTTAAAGAAGAAAAGTATTAAGTAAAAAGAATATTTTTATAAATGAAAAATAAATAAAATTTCCTTTTTCAAAAATTTATCAAAAAAAAAAAAAGAAAAAGAAAAACCAAATGGGTAAAGCATCGAGTTATTTATTTCTGTGCCATCACACGATACAGTCGTGTAACAACTTTCTTGATATATTTATACGCTATTTTAAATAAATCCACCTATAAGTATCGTATGATTTTATTTTTCTTGATCCTAGTCACGATAAAGACTTTTTTTTTCCATCCTCTCATGATCCTGAGAAACCGCAAGGACTCCATAAGCTCTGAATGTGGATTTAAGTTTATCTCGTGTCAAAAGAAAAATACGATTTCCAAAGTACATATGTATACCTCCTTTCGAAAGGAGCTCAGTTCGTACAGGACCGATACATTTTATCCTTCAATTTCATAAATTTCATTCCCCCTCTTTTTTTTATTCAGCAAAAAAATATTTTTATTATTTATTATACATACATAGTTCAAAGTCTTTTGACTCCGATAAAAAAATAATAAATTTCATATTGGAAAATACAACTCTAAAAAATATTGAAAACAAAAAAAAATTCACTACTGAAAAAAATAAAAAATTATATAGAAAAAAATTCACAACTGAAAAAAAAATTATAATTACTGCGCTAAAGAAAATTTTCTCCTTCCCTTTTTTTCTCTATTTCAGAAAAGAATCCTTCTTTTTCCCATTTTGCAACGATGAATTTCAAGTGACAATTGAATATAAAGTAACAATTAAAAGTGATAAGAGAATATATAGAATAAAAGAATGAAAAAAAAGAATAAAAAAAAAAAATTCCGTAATGAAATTTCAATAAAGGCATTTACTATCCTTTAGAAATTTTTAACGTTACATTTCAGGCTTTAATAGAAAAAAAAATTTTCCTTTTATGTGCTATTATTTTATAGAGGGACACTTTATATTCATTTTTAGTTAACGTATTCTCAAAAGGCCAACTTTCAATAGCTCACGCGATAAACACACACAAAATTCTGAAAACTATTCGCAATTTTTCTCAAGTACTCAGTATATACATATATACAATATTCTATAGATGAAAGCGTAAATTAATTAATATTTTATACTGTCTTTTTTATGCTTCGCTGTAAATATTTGAAGAGAAAGTCAATTTAATGAGAAAATAGGAAATATAATAATATTTCTCTCATCAAAGAGGATAAATATATGTTTTTTTTATTTCCCAATATCTGATATTGAACTAAATTTACTTTAAATAATTTTTTAATTACATTAAAGAGTCTTTGGTAAAAGAAATGAAAAAAATGCTTTTTAATTAACGACCTTATTAGACCATTATTTTTATTTTATTTATTTATTTATTATATTCAATTAACAATAAAATAAAAATATCAAATGAAATTAGTAATTTAAATAAAAATATTAAATTGAACTATTAATATAAATTTTAAATAAAACTATTAAATTAAATTAAAAGAAACAAAAAATTTAATTTAAAACTTGAGAGAGAGAGAGAGAGAGAAAAATGGCAAATATTATTTTTGTATATAAATTGCCCTTGCAAATTACATACGCGATTGCGGTTTGAATGTTTACGTTTGTAGAACACAGAGATTTTTATCTTTGCCCAGAAAAGCTCAATGCTAACTCAGCAGATAATCGTTACGTTTATACAGGCAATTAAAGACGTCCTGCAGTGAGTTTGAAATCAGTCACGCAAAAATCGTGCTCAACAGAAATAATAATAATAAAAACAATATTAATAGTCCTTTACTGCACGGAAAAATTTAATTCTACTTTTTATTAAATTTATTTTTTCGTTTTATTTGCAAAAAATAATATACCTCCTTATACAAAAGAATATTATTTATTACCGCACGTTTATTATTTATTATTATGTAATGTTTAAATTTATTTATATAATACTTTTTAATACTTGTAATAATAATTTAATTTAATAATTATTATAATTATAATAATAATACATAATAGTAATACTATAATAAATTATAAAAACGAATTATAATAAATTAATTAAATAAATATATAATCAGCAACAATTCGCGCGCTAAAGTGCGCGATTAACTTCTTCCTGCCTTTTTAAAATAAAATTAGCAATTTTAAAAATAGGGGAACATAGTCTAGGTCGGCCACCTTTTTGACTTTTGTTTATAACTTTTTTTTAAAAATGAATTTGGACAATTGAAGTATATGGTTGGAAAGTCCTGTTTAATAGGAACATTTTTTCTGTACAAAGTAAATTGACAGGTTTAAAAATGAAAAAGTTATAAAGATTTAAAAAAAAAAAAATTTGTAGTCCAGGTTGGCCATTACAGTCAAGGTCGGCCATGTTTAAAATTCAAAGGGCATTAATCGTTAAAAAATAAAATGACATGTTTAGAGTTACGGAAAATTGATTCTTTATTGTTTACAGTTTGTAACTTAATGAAATAACAAAATAATAACAATAAACAATATAAAAAAATAAATATAAATAAAAAAAATTTTTGCACTAAAATATTAATAAAATTAAATAAAAATATTAATAAGATGATCAATTATATTATGAGTTATACAGAATTGCAGTTTTTGCAAATGAAGTAGCTCGTCCTCAACTTTGCGCATTTTAAACACATAGTGGCCGACCTTGACAGTAAGTAACATTACCGAATTGTTGTAACCATAAAGAAATACGTTTCGGGATTCGATTTTTTACTTTGTTTTCCTTTCAACCATGAGTCCCACAAATTTTCTGCATACTTGCCTTGACGATTCAATTTGTTTTTTATCTTTTATTAATGGTTTTTCACATTATGCACAAAACTTTTTTTGAGCTTTTTTTGTACCGACGTCACAGAAAACACAATTTTCGATTTTCCGAAAATGTAATTGAACAAAAAGTTAGGTTTCACTAAGACAAGCTTCGACAAAAATGCGCGTAGGTGGCGCTAGTGAACTTGACAAAAAAACGCGAGTGGCCTACCTAGACAGTAGGCCAACCTTGACTACATTCCCCTAATAGAATTTAAAAATTTTCTAATTAAAATTTTTTTTTTCTCCAAAGTTCAATTATTTTCATAAATTTCAAAAAAAATTCTTGTCCTAATTTCAATTATTTTCAAAAATAAAATGCATTTTTCTAATTTCAATTATTTTCAATATCTACTATTTGAATAAAAATTTCCCAAAAAGAATTCAGTTATTTAGAAAAAATTTTAATAAAATTTTATGCAAAAACATTTAATTATTTTTATAAATAATAAAAATTTCACAGGAATTAAATTATTTTTATAAATAATAAAGTTTTTTTTTAACAATTCAATTATTATTTTCATAAAAAATAATTGGAAATTCTAGAAAATAATAATTGAATTAAAATGATGAAAATAATTTTGATAAAGTTACAGTAGAAGATTAAAATTTTGTTTTCAAAGTAATTGAATTTCTGTGAAGAATTTTATTATTTGTGAAAATAATTGAATTTATGTGAAGAATTTTATTATTTGTCAAAATAATTGAATTTTAGCAAAGAATTTTATTAAAATTTTTTCAAGGAATTAAATTACAATTGTATTAAAAATATATGAATTTTTATAAACAAATTTTATTAAAATCTTTAAAAATAATTATAACTTCTTTCCCAGAATTTTATAAAAATTGTTTTAAATAATTAATTTCTTTGAAAAAAATTTATGACAATTTTATTTTAAATAATTAAATTTTTGGGAAAAATGTTGTTAAATTTTTTTTTAATAATTGAAAAATCTTTTGTGAAATCTTATTAAAATAGTAGATATTAAAAATAATTTAATTTTTTTCATTTCTAAGAATTTCATTCAAATATTTGAGAATAATTTTTTTTTTAACTATTAAAGGATTTGAAGTAGTGCCAATTTTTAAAAAGAAGAAAATCGTAGTTTTTTAAAGTCACAAATGTATTATAAAAAATATTTTCAAAAATTACTGATTGTAATCAAAATTACAGACTTTTTTACATTTATAAAGTTTATAATTAAATTTTTTAACACAGACCCAAAATAATTGAAATAAAAATTTTATTTCTAGGAAAAATAAATAAATTTCGTCCCTTTGAACCTTCAGAACTTTAGGATCATAAAAAATAAAAAAAACAGATCTATTTTATCAAAAAATAAAAATTTTCTTTGATTCCAAAATTTTGTGTATCAGTACTGATCAGTTTTAATTAGTAATAATTAGTACAAAAAACTTATATCTGATTGTAAAAAATAATTTCTTTTCCGAAAAGAACAAATATTGTTTGATTCAAAATTCTTTTAATAAGACTAATTATAGTTTGAATTATTATTTAATAACTAATAATTAGTTAAACACTGCGATTCCAAAGAAAGCACTTTTACAAAGGGAAAAAATTTCGTTTAATTCAAAAATTATTTTATAAAATAATTAGTAAATAAATAAATAATATTACTAATAAAAAATATTTATTTATATTAATTTAATATTGCTATTATTATTGATCAGTTTTAATCTTTTAATTATAATAATTAGTAATTATGCGATAATTAGTAGATACAAAAAAACTTATATCTGTTTGTAAAAAATATTTTCTTTTCATCGGAAAATACAAATTTTGTTTGATTTTAAAATTCTTCTATCAAAATTAATTATAGTTTGAATTATTATAATAATCAATAATTAGTAAAAAATCTGATTCCAAAAAAAGCATTTTTACAAAGGGGAAAAATTTATTTTAATTCAAAAATTCTTTTATACCAAAACTGATTAGTTTAAAGTATACAATAAATAGTAAAGAAAACTGATTTCTGTTTCCTTAGCTAAGAGAGAGACTAAGTAAAAAGTTTTCTAATTAAAAATTAATATCGTCGATTAGTGTCCGTTAAGAGGGAGAGATAAAAAAAAGAACACTGTTGACAGTTTTATATTGGCAAAAAGTGTAGTTAGCAGCTCCTGAAAGATCCACTTTAACCTCGTGCGGCTATTCGTGAAAGTTTTCAACTTCCGAAATAGTAAAGTGGGCCATTAACGTAATAAATCAGGGCAGTGGTGCATATCGGTGTTGGAATAAAGGTGCGCTATACACATAAAGTAACGTAATTATCAGAATCACGACTTCTCACATAAATCACATTGGTCACTTGTTAAAAAGTCTTTCCTGATGGTTCAAGAAGAAAAAAAAAAGAAGAAGAATAATAAGAAGGCAACGACATCAAGGCCACCTTGTTCATTATTTTTTCATCAGGTAATTGACATTTTCCGCTTATAGTATACACTCTTTAAATTATAATATTGACGAGAAAATTCATCGATTTCTTTAAATATTTTTCGAGAAAAAAATCTAATTTTTTTATTTCTTTTTTTTTGCCATTGGTGTGAATGAAAAGTTTTTTTTTCTTCAAAATTTCTGTTGTCATTCATAGCGAAAGCAATCAGAGATATCTTCAAAAGCCTTCCAGCTAGAATATTGCTAAAATTTTCCTTTACGTTCACTCCTTTTGCTTCTTCTCTTTTTAACATCAAAGCTGAGCAATTTATTTCTTATATACGATTTCAGGAATTCATCTCAAGTTGCTTGTATAAAATTTCTTTATTTCTTCTTCTTCTTATTTATTTTTTTCTTTTGTAAACTTTGATCGCTTCAAATATCTAGGACTATTTTTCTTTTTATAAAAAAAATTTTGTTCACATCTAATTGCAATACTTGAATTTTAGTTTTAGAAAAATTATTTTTTGCAAACAGAAATTAGTATTTTTTTAATTTTTACTATTTATTCGATTAATTACTTAATTTTTCCAATTTATGATAATACAAACTAATCAGTTTTAGAAAAAAAGGGATTAAGCAAATTTTTTTTGTTTTTCTTTATAAATAAAAATAAATGTTTTCAAAAAAAGAACAACTGGCAAAATTCATTTTCCATAAACCAAAGTAAATTATTTCAATCTGGAAAAGTGGAAATTGGAAATAATAAGTTTTTGAGATTCTTGCAAATAATATCAAGAAAAAAAAATTCCTTCTTCGGCATTAAATCTCCATGAAGCTCTCTTTCTCTCTCTCTTTTCCTCTCCTTCGATCTTCAGATGCAAATTTCGTCAAGTCAATGCATGCACACCATTGACATTGACTACTTTAATAGAACATTCAAAGTAGCTTCTTTGAATTTTAAAACCTCAGTTTTTATCGGGTCTTTTAATTTTTTTTCGCTGCAAAAAATTCTCGATAAATCGAAATTTGAAGAAGTTTGAAGAAGTTTATTTGTTAAAAAGAGGAAACAATTTTTTAGTAGTTTTCAATTTACTCTCTAAATTTGAATTCGGAGAAATGTAAATTAATTTCAATTATTGACTCACATTTTTTGGTTTTGAATTAGTAAATTTTTCTAATTTAATTCAGTAAAATTGGCAAATTTGACTGATAAATATAAATTTTTAGTATAATTTATACTAATTTGATTTTGTTAAATTTGTAGATTTTACTGATAAATAGTAATTTTTAGTAAATTAATTTAGTCAAATTACTAAATTTTGCTGACAAATAGTAATTTTTAGTAAATTAATTTACTGCTAAATAGTAATTTATAGTAACTTAATTTAGTAAAATTACTAAATTTTACTGATAAATAGTCATTTCTACAAATTTAATTTAGTAAAATTAGTAAATTTTACTGACAAATAGTAATTTTTAGTAATTTAATTCAGTAAAGTTGGGAAATTTTACTGATAAATATTGTAATTTCTACTTGTTTAATTCAGTTAAATTGAAAAATTTTACTGATAAATATAGTAATTTCTACTAATTTAGTTTAGTAAAATTAACAACATTTTACTGATAAATAGTATTTTTTAGTAATTTAATTCAGTTAAATTAGTAAATTTTACTGATAAATAGTCATTTTTAGTAATTTAATTCAGTAAAATTAGCAAATTTTACTGATAAATATAGTAATTTTTATTAATTTAATTTAGTAAAATTAGTAAATTTTACTGATAAATAGTAATTTTTGGTAATTTAATTCAGTAAAATTGGAAAATTTTACTGATAAATATATTAATTTCTACTTACTGAATTTAGTAAAATTGGTAAATTTTACTGATAAATAGTAATTTCTACTATTTCATTAGTAAACTTTACTAATTCAAATTTAAAAACTATTTTTATAATATTATTATTATAAATATATTATATTGTTAATATTGTTATAATATTATTTTAATTACTATTATAATATTATAGTAGTAAAATATTATTAAAATAATGAATTAAAATTATTAAAATATATTAACATAATTTATTTATTTATATTATTTATATTTATTTAGAAAAATATCCATGAAGTTTTGAATCTTCAAATGAACGTCGATATTTTTCTGTATACTTTCAATTTGTATTTTACTAAAAAAATATTTTTTACAATAATAATTGATTTACTGAGTAAATTTTTAATTTACATAATATTTTTGCAATGTATTATAGTCATTTTGAAAATATTAAAATCGAAGAAAAAAACTTCGTGCATAAACGTTCATTATTTTAAGAAAAAAAAAATATATTTATCTTTCAATATTAAGTTTTTTTCTATTTTTTAAAATAAATTGATAATACTTTTTTTTATTTATGTAGTATAAATATATTATTGTATAATATTATATAAAACATAATACGTCTCTTAATTTCTTTACAGAAATGTCCCCAAAGTTTTGAATTTTTAAACGAAAAAATTTGGTACTACTTTTAATTTGTATATTTTATTTAATAAAATATTAAAAGTTAAAAAAAATTGATTAAATTTTCAATGTACGCTATTTTTGCAGAGTAGAATAATTTTTTAAAAATATTTTTTAAATATTTGAAAATATTTTAACGAAGGAGAAAAAATGTCATTTATTTAAAAGTTCATAATTTTAGTAAAATTTAAAGGAAAAAGTTTTCATTTTTCTTCTTTTCGTTTTGAGTACTATTTTTTTTTTGAGGAGAGAAAAAAAAATTTGTTTCGAAATTTTCAGAAAAATTAAAAATTAATAAACGATTTTCCGAAAATTATTGTAAAGTAACAAAAGAATTAATCACATATAAGTTATTTTTAAACACCTCTTTTCTCATCGAATCAATAAAACCCGAATTTTACGGTCGAGTTAAGACAAATTTCATGCTTGATCAATTCTCATACTGTATGGTATGAATTACCGTATCGTTTTGATGATTATAATTCTTTCTTTTTTCTATATATATATATATATATACACACACAATATTATATACATACAGTTTTTCATCAAATTTCTTTTTCCTCTTCATTTCCAAACAATTTTTCTCCGGTAAGGGAAATTCAGTTTGGAAGAAAAATTAATTGGATCGGGGAGGTATGTAATTGGAAAAAAATGAAATTACGTTTAAAATACGCTTGAGAGAGAAATCAATATTCAATACTTTTGTGTTTGTCTTACATCTATATATATATACATATATAGAAAAGTTTCAATTAATCATTTCAAATCTTTTTATTTTACATATACGAATAGAATTGTAAAAATATCAAAAAAAGAAAAAAAACAACTTTTAATTCTTAAAGTAAACAGACAGCTTAAAATGTCGCAAAACTAGTGTTATATGATGGATTCAAAAGAGGAATATTTCTATCGTTAAATTTGTTCTGATTGGCAGACCGAGTTTGGATTTAAGCGGATTATTTTCGTGAAAGTTTATTGCACGTCGGGCAAAACTGATGTAAAAAGCTCCCCAGCGATTTTCAATAATCTACATTGACATTTTTTAACCAAATGATAAATAACGAAAAGTTTTTCCTTCTATTTGTGTATATTTCACGACGACCCTTTGTGAATTTAAAAAAAAACAATTTTTTTTTCCTTTTGAAATAAATGACTTTTTTTATGACAGTTTTTTTTATTTATTTTATTTATTATTTATTTATTTATTTGAACGTTGTATTTTTGACAATTTAAAGTGGTAATAAATTTCAGGCATTGACTAATGACTAATCGTTTTTTGAAAAAGTATTTTAAATAGTACTGATTACTATGTAATTTTAAACACTACTATAATTTTAATAATACTTTATTATTTTATATTTATAATTTATTATTTATTTTTTCAATATTATTCTAATTATGTTACTGTTGAAATTGTTTCAAATCTAAATTATTATCAATCATGTGATCCACAAGTGTCAAACGTTCACATGAATTACAAGTTGCAATAAAAATGTAAATCTTTTTTTAAATTTTCTTTTTCTAAAGTTCTAAACGTTCAAATGAATAAATTCAAACAAATTTTATTTATTACTTTTTTAATTGAAAATTTTTTTCCAATATCTTTTTATCACATATAAAAAAAATTATTATAAAGTTTTTGAATGTTAAATTTAGCTTTTCTATTTTTATTACAATGAATAATTTATAAAAATACTTTTAAGAAAAAATATTCTTTTTATTTGAATGTTAAGAACTTGTGATCCTTGTGATTCAATAAATACAAACAAATTTTTTTATAAGTGACGCAAAATTATTGTAACAAAATTTTAATTTGAAGACGAAACAAAAAATAAATTTCGTTCGTTTTAATGTTCCGAAATTTAGGACAATTTACTAAGAAATTTATTTTAATATTTTAATAATAAAATAATAATTTTTGTTCTTTTTAACTTTCAGAACATTAGGAAAATTTTAATAAGAAATATATTTTATTATTTCAATAAAAAATATATTTTATTATTTTAAATATAAAATATTGATAAGAATAATAATTGTAATAGTAAAATTTTACTAATAATAATAACAATTTTAATATTTTTTTTATAATAATTACTCCGCAATTTCTATTATTGTTCATAAATTTTAGGATAAAAAAATTTCATCTAAAGTCGCAATCAATTATTTTAACTCTTTTTTTCCTAAAAACTATATATTATATTCGACAATCGCACCGGAAATTGATGTTTTTAAAAAAGTAAAGAAAAGTTTTTCTTGAAATTGGAAGCACGACCACGATCGTATGTTCATCTCTCATTGGTAAGGAACCACTATAGTCTCGAGAACCAATGGAAAACTTGGCCGACTGCAAATGAGAAAGCTTCTCTCATAACTATATATGTATATATATGAAGAAAAGGGAAGGAAAAAAAAGATTTTCTATCCGCAGAAGCTAAAGTACTTTCCCAAAGATATGATTAATTTCTCATTCACAAATTCTCTCTTACTCTCTCTATCTCTCTCCCTTTCTTCATTTTTCCCATCTCTCTCTCTCTTCTTTTATCATTTTCTTTTCCAAATCGCGAATCTTTGCTGAAGATGAATTCGCGAAATTTTCATTTTCTCCCCGTGCGCGCACCAGTTATAATATAGTGGGGAGAGGAAAAAAAAAATTAAATCTTTTACTTTTCAAATCATTATATTTAACTGGGAAGCTCATTATCCTCTACTTTAGAAAGAATTATCTCCCATGAAAGTAAAAGAGCGAAAAATCTTGTCGCATTTCCACACAAAGAATATTTTTTTATGCAGAAAAATTAATTAAAAATTTTTTATCTTACGAGTCTCTTTAATTGTTGCCTTCTTAATATATTCACAAATTTTTATATAAATATGCACCTGTGTATATTTGTGTATAGCTATATTATATTAAAGAACTTCACAAGATCTTGAGAAAAATATGAAAATCTTTTTCAGTATCCCATATAATGGTAGGGAATTTTTTTTCTAAAAAACAAACTTACAGACGTCGTAAAAGGTTTTTTTTTTTAAATTTCACTAAAAGTTGAGGATATAAAATATTTTCCAAGATCCACACTAAATCCCCGCAAAGTGGTTAAAAAGAAACGTTTAAAAGTCTGTTAAAAATTAATAATAGCAAATTATGTAGAATGTAAATTTTAGTGTTTAATGTTTAATATAAAAAGCAGAACTGAGTAAAGAATTTAAAAACCACTTACGATGTGCAAAAAGAAAATTTGATATATTTAAAATTAAACAGCAAATTTTTCCTTTATTATTATTATTTTTATTTTTTATTTAAATAAAATAAATATTTTTTAAATTTATTTTCTAAAATAATTCGCTGTGTTTAAATCCTCTAATATTTAAAATAAAAAATTATTCTCAAAAATGTTAATAAAATTCTTAGATTAAAAAATAATTTTTTCATTTTATTTATTTACAAATACTGGGTAAATAAATAAATGATTTTAAAAAAAGTAAATAAATAAGTAAACAAATAAGTAAATAAAAAAATGAATAAATAAATAAGTAAATAATCAAAGATGTAAATAAATGAATAAATAAAAGAGTTCCCAAAAAATAAATAAAAAAGTAAATAAATAATCAAGACCAAATGATAGAAAATAAAACAATAAAAATTATTCTCCCCATTTCTCGACAAATCACAACTTTTTCTAATCAGAAAAAAATCCTAACTCCAATATAACAGCCAGCAATTACCAATTTAAATCACAAACCTATAATTACAATTACAGAAGAAAAAATGGAAGAAGAAAAAAAATTTTTTTTATCGTCCACCGCACACATTATCTTGTCAAGTGAAAAGCAACAATTTTGTCACTTGTTTTTGTTTTTTCGTAATTATCTATAAAGTTTTCCGCATTGCTTTATAGCAGAGGCGCCGTAATTAAAAACGAAAAAAAAACTTGTCTTCTTTTCCTTTGAGAAAAGTGACGCGCAGTGTAGTGACACCTTGAGGGAGAAATGAGAGAAAAAACATCAACATGACGAGTACAGGGCTACGAGAATTCAATTATTTAAATAAAAAAATAAATAATTTATTAATGAACGTTTCTTAACATTGAATTCTCATAAAAAAAACTTTATCAACAAATTTTGTAAATAGTTCAATTTTTTTGACAAATTTTAATAAAATTTACAAGAATAATTGCATTTTTCAAAAAAAAAATTAATTTCAAATTGTATTAAAAAGAATTAAAATTAAATTAATTGAATAATGAAATTCATGTGAAAGTTTTATCACAATTTTTAAAAATCAATGAATTCTATCAATAAGTTTCGTTAAATTTCTTTTAAAATAATTCAATTTTTTAGGAAACTTTTACTTAAGTAGGTACATATTGGAAATAATTGAATTTCGACAAACTTTGAATTACATTTCAACGAATAATTTTAGTTAATATTTTTTGAAAATAATTATTCAATTGTTACGAAGAATTTCATTAAAATTTTTAAAAATCATTTAATTCTGTTAAGAAATTTAATTAAAAAATGTATTGAAAATAATTCATAAATTCTAATAAACAAAATTAGGTGTATCAAAATGTTTTTATATAATTGAATTCTTTTGAAGAAATTGCATTTGCCGAAGAATTAATTTAAAATTGTATTAAAAATAATTGAAAAAATACTTATAAAAAAAATTGAAATCCTGAGATGAGTTTTATTAGTTATGAAAATAATTGAATTTTTGCAACGAATTTTATTAAAGCTTTTAAAAATAATTGAATTCTTGCAACGAATTTGATTAAAGTTTTTAAAAATAATTGAATTCTTGCAACGAATTTGATTAAAGTTTTTCAAAATAATTGAATTCCTGAAAATAATTTTATTATTTATGAAAATAATTGAATGTTTGCCTTTGCGTAGAATTTTATCAAAAAATTTTTTTAAATAATTGTTTTCTTTTGGAAAATTTTATTACAATTATAGTAGGTAGATATGGAAAATCATTGAGTTGAGAAAAGTTTTGAAAATAAATAAATAATTGAAATTTTGCCAAGAATATTATTCAAATTATTGACAATAATTTAATTTCGAAGAAGAATTTTATTATTTATAAAAATAATTTAAATTTTGAAGCAAATTTAAAAAAATTTTTTAAAAATAATTGAATTTATGCGAAGAATTTTATTACTTTTGAAAATAATTGCAAAAGAATTTGCAAAGAAGTTTATAAAATTTGTTTTTTAGGTAATAATTTAATTCTTTTGAAAAAGTTTAATACAATTTTTCAGAATAACTGCATTTTTCGAGGAATTTATTTAAAATTGTATTCAAAATAATTGGAATCCTGCGATGAGTTTTATTAGTTATAAAAATAATTGAATTTTTGCAACGAATTTTATTAAAGTTTTTCAAAATAATTGAATTCCTGAAAATAATTGAATGTTTGCGTAGAATTTTATCAAAATTTTTTTTAAATAATTTAATTCTTTTGGAAAATTTTATTAAAATAATAGATATTGGAAATCATTGAGTTGAGGGAAAGTTTTGAAAACAATTGAAATTTTGCCAAGAATATTATTAAAATTATTAAAAATAATTGAATATCGAAGAAGAATTTTATTTTATTTATAAAAATAATTAAAATTTTGACGCAAATTTAAAAAAATTTTTTAAACATAATTGAATATTTTTGCGAAGAATTTGATAACTTTTGAAAATAATTGAATTCTTGCGAAGAACTTTATTAATTTTTTTAAAGAATTGCACACTTGCAAAGAATTTTTTATGAAAATCTTTTCAAAATAGAAGAATTTTATTAATTTTTTTTAAAGAATTGAACTCTTGCAAAGAATTTTATTAAAATCTTTTTAAAATAATTGGTTTTTTTTACGAAAAATTTTATGAAAATTGTGTTTTTAAATAATATAGAATTCCATCGAAAATTTCATTATTTATGAAAATAATTGAAGGCTTGCAAAGAAGTTTATAAAATTTTTTTTCAGCTACTAATTTAATTCTTTTGAAAAAGTGTAATACAATTTTTCAGAATAACTGCATTTTTTGAGGAATTTATTTAAAATTGTATTCAAAATAATTGGAATCTTGTGATGAGTTATGTTAATGTTTTTAAAAATAATTGAATTCTTCCAACGAATTTGATTAAAGTTTTTAAAAATAATTGAATTCCTGAGAATAATTTTATTATTTATGAAAATAATTGAATGTTTGCCTTTGCGTAGAATTTTATCAAACATTTTTTTTTTTAATAATTGAATTCTTTTGGAAAATTTTATTATAATTATAGTAGATATGGAAAATCATTGAGTTGAGGAAAGTTTTGAAAATAATAAAAATTTTGCCAAAATTATATTATTATTAAAATTTTTTTAAATAATTGAATTTCGAAGAAGAATTTTATTAAGGGCATTTGAACCATTATGACGTCACAGTTTGTTCAAAGCATTTGTTTTAAAACTGTGACGTCATAATTGTTCAAATTCCCTTAATTATAAAAATTTTTTAAATAATTAAATTTCGAAGAAGAATTTTATTGTATTTATAAAATTTTTGAAAATAATTAAATTTTACAGAAGAATTTTATTATTTATAAAAATAAAATAATTGAAACTTTGATGCAAATTGTGACGCGAGATTTTAACTGTTATGTGCATAAGAAGACATGGCAAATATATTAAACTTGTTTGTACAATATATAATTTCCCGACTCACAGTTATATTGACAATGATGCAACGGTCCAAGAATATGATACAATCTGTCCTCTCTAAGATTTACAATATCGATGCAATGTTTGAACCTCTCTCTCTCTTTCTCTCTCTGTTTATATAGATATAGATATACGAAAGGAAGTCCCGTGTAAGAAAGTTGTTTCAATATTATAGACACTTTCATAATCCTTTGGGGACGTCGAAGACGACGTTTCCGTTAACGCCCTTGGATCAGTTACAATAATTTGCGCCACTCAAGGCATGATAATAGTTGGATAACGTTATTATCGAGGAGGCGGAACATTTCTCTCTCTCTCTCTCTCTCTCTCTCTCAATATATAACATCAATATTAGAGAGTATTTGTGAATTGCGACGAACATGGCTATATAACATGTATAGCTCTCACTTAAATATACGGATGTACATCTGGCTTCGATATATTTTACAGAAGCTATGTACTTAAACTATTTTTCAACAAGATAAAATCCCACCTTCCTTTCTAATTGGTAACGGCAATCTCAACCAGTGAGTTATAACCTCTTTATCGTCAAACGTCTCAGTTAGAAATAGAAAAAAAAGAGAAGAAGTAAGAAGTAAAAAAAAAATTACTGCAAAGAGTTAATTAAAAACTTAGCTGAGTTTATTAACGACTGCACAAGAAGAAAAAGACGACGACTAAGAAGAAGAAGAAGAGGAAGAAAAAAAAACCGAGAAAAAATGATGAAGAAGGCGAGGAAGAAGAAGAAACAATAAAATTTTAATGATAAAAGATAAAACTGATAAGAAGTAATTTACAGCTTGGAAAAATTAAAAACTCTGAGTTATTGCTAAAAATTGATAGTAATTGAAATTACTATTAAAGTATAAAATTGAAAGAAAATATTGACTATAAAAAACTATTGTAATCACAGTTTTTCTAAAGATAGTAAATTGAGACAAAAAACGTATCAAAACGTTACAACGTTTTGATACGTTTTTTGTCTCAATTTACAATCTTTAGAAAAACTGTGAAATTAAAACGTCTGGATAAGAATCAATTAAAAGTAAAAATAATTGAAGCTAGGAACAATTAAAAGTTCAAACAATTGAAATAAGGAAAAACTAAAACAAACAATTGAAAGCAGAAAACAATTAAGAGTAAAAAAACAATTAAGAGTAAAAAAAAACAATTAAGAGTAATTTTTTAATTAAATTAAAAAAATTTAATTAAAATTGAAACTAGGAATAATAAAAAGTAAAAACAATTGAAACTAGGAGCAATTATAATTAAAAACCAATAATAACTGGAAAAAATTAAAACTACAAATAATTGAAACTACGAATAATACACTAAAAAAAAAATTATTTGATTCAAATTAATTGATTAATTGACTATTATCAATTTAATATTTAGTTTAATCAAATAATATGTATTGGAGTCAATTAAATGGTTCAATTCATATTTGTTTCAAATACTGAAATTATTAGTTCAAATACCAATTATTTGACTCAAATAAATATTATTTCATTCAAGTCAATATTTAATTGATAATATAGGCAATTAAACGGTTATTTAAATCAAATAATTTTTTTTTTCAGTGTAGAAACTAAGAAAAATTTTAACAACAAATGATTCCTAATAATTTAAACTTCTACTAATTTCAACTCCTAATAGACAAAGCTTTCAATAGTTGACAATATTAATAGTTGGAAGGCCTAATAATTGAAATTCCAAATAATTGAATCTAATAATTGATATTCTAAATAATTGAAATGAAACTAATAATAATTAAAATTTCAAATAATTAAAACTAATAATAATTGAAATTCCAAATAAGTGAAACTAATAATTGAAATAATTCCAAATAATTGAAACTAATAATAATTGAAATTACAAATAATTAAAACTAATTATAATTGAAACTATTAATAATTTAAACTAATTATTGAAATTCTAAATAATTGAAACTAATAATAATTGAAATTCAAAATAATTGAAACTAATAATAATTGAAATTCCAAATAATTAAAACTAATTATAATTGAAACTATTAATAATTGAAACTAATTATTGAAATTCCAAATAAGTGAAACTAATAATAAAAATTCAAAATAATTGAAACTAATAATAATTGAAATTCCAAATAATTAAAACTAATTATAATTGAAACTATTAATAATTTAAACTAATTATTGAAATTCTAAATAATTGAAACTAATAATAATTGAAATTCAAAATAATTGAAACTAATAATAATTGAAATTCCAAATAATTAAAACTAATTATAATTGAAACTATTAATAATTGAAACTAATTATTAAAATTCTAAATAATTGAAACTTATAATAATTGAAATTCAAAATAATTGAAACTAATAATAATTAAAATTTCAAATAATTAAAACTAATAATAATTGAAATTCCAAATAAGTGAAACTAATAATTGAAATTCAAAATAATTGAAACTAATAATAATTGAAATTCCAAATAATTAAAAACTAATTATAATTGAAACTATGAATAATTGAAACTAGTTATTGAAATTCTAAATAATTGAAACTCCCAATAATTGCAATTCTGAGTAATTGAAACTAACTAAAAATTACATCTACTAATTATTAAAACTCCTAATAATTAAAACCACTAGTAGTTCAAATTCCTTACAATTAAAACTCTGAAAAAATCTTCTAATTTTTTAAACCTCTAACACTAGAATATACAAATAATTGAAATTTTAAATAATTGAAACTCTAAATGATAGAAACTGCAAATAATTAAAACTAATTGCAATTCAAAATAATTAAAATTCCAAAGAATTGAAACTCCAAGTAATTGAAATTCAAAATAATTGAAACTACAAATAGTTAAAACTACAAATAATTGAAACTCCAAGTAATTGAAATTCCAAATAATTGAAACTCCAAGTAATTAAAATTCCAAATAATTGAATCTCCCAAGTAATTGAAATTCCGAATAATTGAAACTACTTCGATTCGAAACTATAAATTACTGACATATAGTTAACAGCAAAAAAAAAATACCGTAAGTACAGTAGAAGTATTTACTCATCTGAATAGTTTTTGGAAAAGCTAATAATACTGAAGAACTATTGATAGAGTTGAAACAACCTCACCTAATTTTGAAAGAAAAAAATTTTCTACCAGATTTAAACGTTTTTCTCTAAATTTTTCCTTCCCCCCTTTTTTTTGTTCTCTAAAAGTTAAAAGTAGTTTTCAATATTTTTTTTTCTTTTTTGATTTTGATAGGAGAATCAACGATATAGAACGAAAAACTTTTAGTACCTTTGGGAGAAAAGTTTCCAATTTATCAACGAGTTTTTGAACTTATGTCGCTGATGATAAAGTGATTGCTTTCCACTTTTGCCTGCACCCTTTTTCTGTCTTCCGTTTCGAGAAAAAAAAACAGTGCAGCAACAACGTTGTGTGCAATAGCTTTTCAATGAAATTATTTTTCCCAAATTTATCAAATTGGTTTCTTATATTTAATAATTTTTTTAGTAATTAATAATTTTTGGATTTATCTATTAAAATGAAGTTCAATTTTCTTTTAATTAAAATGAAGTTTTTTTTTAAAATTAAAATGAAGTTTAATTTTCTTTGTATTGAAATAAAGTTTAATTTTCTTTAAATTGAAATAAAAAAAAATATAAAGAAAACTAGTTGGAAATAAAAATAACGTATAATACTTTTTTGTTACAAGAAGTTCATAAACGAGAATAAATAAGTTTTACATGAAAAATATTAGTTATATAAAAATGAAATTCAATTTTATAAATTTAGCATAAATGAATAAAGTTTTTTTTTCAATTTTTTTTTTTTTTTTTTTGCTTTTTTCAAAAAAAAGCTGTTAGCGGTTAAAAGTTGAGATAAGACTGAAAATACTTTTCATTAGAGAGTGAGAATTTTATATTCTTGTTAGTTTTACTAAGAGGTACTTCACTCTTGTCTACAAGTTTTCGCCTTTTCACGGTTCGTTCTTTTCTCTCGCAATAAAAGCAGAATAGCTGTCCATTGGAAGTTTTGTTTAAGTCTCAAACGTGTCCTGAATTTTTCTAGGTTGCGACGTAAATTTCTTAAATAGAAGTTTACTTTTCAACTGCCAGAAAAGTTTCTGGCAAAACTTTCTGGACAGTTTTCGGTGTCTGTTTCACTGAACATAAGTTTAACAAGTGTAACGTAAGTCAATTTCAAACTTGTCTTCCTAAATTATTTTAATATTTCCAAAGTCAAAGAAAAGTTACTTCGACCGTTTACTAAATTCTCATTAAAAACTTATTTAAAGTGTTTTTAAATTCTTTTTTCTCTTTTTTCCCCCATTTTCTTTATATCAAACTTATTAAAATTGGGTTATTTAAATTTGTTTTTTAAAGTCGTATTTAAACGAATATTTTCTGAAATGGTTTTGAAATTTTTAAAGTTTGATACTTTATTTTATTTACTTTATTTATTTTTATTTATTTATTTACTTATTTCTTTATTTATTTCTTTATTCATTTCTTTATTCATTTCTTTATTCATTTCTTTATTTACTCAATTTAGGGAATTTTGAATTTATTTTCATATTTTATTTATTTAATTCTTTTGATTTTAGTCATTTCTTATTTTGTGTAATTGAAGTTACAAAAAATAATAATGACAAGAGGAAATTGTATCTAATGGTCTTTAATTTACGGGACAGATTTAAAAATTACTTGTTTCCTGCTAAAATTTTCAGTGTCTTTTGTGGGACTATTTACTGCACAAGGTGTTAAATGCAAATTTTTCTTAAATTAAGTATCTTCTTCCCACTCACAATGAGCTATTCTTTCCTCGACTTTGAATAACAAACCTTCATTTCATAATCTTGAGAAAAAACAGTATTTTTTGTTTAAAAAAAGTGCCTATTTTTTATGATTATGAAAAAAAATTCAATAAAAATTAAATAAAAGAAAAATAATATTTTATCTAAAATAAATATAGTAAACAAGTAAATAAATATAGAAATAAATAAATAATTAAAATTAAATAAAAATGATTTTTTAACTTTTAAAGAAACTATTCCAAAAATAAATTGCAAAAAATATGTAATAAAAAAATTAAAATAGTTTATTTACCTGTTCTCTTAATTCTATTTTAATTAAATAAAAATTTTCGGCCTTAACGCAAACTTTCAAAAAATTATTAATTAAAAAATAAAAACAGTTTATTTATTGATTCTCGTATTTTTTGATTTTTATTAAACATAAATTAAAATTTTTAATTTAAACTCTAAATATAATGAATATATAACTTTTAAGAATATTTCAATTTAATTGAATGTAAACAACATTATTTTAAAATAAAGTAAAGTGGAAAGATGAGAGAAATGTTCTCAAAGTGATTTAAAAAAAACATGTCATGGAAAATTGGAAATTACGTCAAGAGTTCTACTTTCATCGGAAATACACCAAAAAATTGATGCAACAACTGTACGAAAACATCATCTCAGAAAAAGTTTTACAGGAAACTCACTTTGAACAGTGTATAAATATTTATACGATCATAAAACGAAATATTTTCAAATCCACACACACACAACGTTGTATTTATCTTACGACAATTTATTTTAGACTTTCAAATAAAAATTTACTTGTAAATTAATTTATAATTGGTTTACTTAATGGAAAAAATATTAGTTTATTTTTAATTTACACATAAATATTTCGTAACTTTTTGAAAAAGTTTTTCCTTCATTCGAATAATATGTACTTTCAATAAAATTCGTATCAAATGTTTTGTTTGCCTTCGTCAAAATATTTGTTTTCTAAATTTTTTACAATAAACTGATTAAAATATTAACTATTTTTATTATTCTAATTACTTTTTTCTCCGAATTATTTTTTTTTCCTAATTATATTTCCTCTGATTTCTTTTCTCTCCTGGTTATTTTTCTCCTAATTATATTTTCTCCTGATTATTTTTTCTCCGGATTATTTTTTTCCGAATTATATTTTCTCCTGGTTATTTTTCTCCTGATTATTTTTTCTCCTAATTTTTTTTCTCCTGATTATTTCTTCCTCTATAATTATTTTTTTTCCCTATTATCTTTTCAATATTGTAATAACACTTTTACGTGACGAAAAAAAATTGTAGATCTTTATCAAATGTGTAAGAAAACTCCACTCATATAACATAAAAATGTCACACAGACTTGGAAATGTGAAGGATTAAATTTTCGAAACAGGAATAAAATTTAAAAAGATACGAAAGACTTAAAGCTATGACAAAGTCGAGCACGGGATTATAAGATTAAAAAGATTAGCGTTTTTAAAAAAAATTTGAAATTTTTTTTTTTTCAAAATTTAAATAATAGTTATATCATTCCGTGGTGTTTTACATTTCAGAGACAAATAATCGGGGGATTAAATAAATTCTCGTAAGTATCGAATTTCACTGTTATTTTTTTTTTTTTTTTTAGTGGATAATATAGTAGACATTTTAAAAAAAAATTACAAAAATGAAAAAATGTTTTCTGGTTTTATAATTAAACGAATAAATTTCAATTAAAGCCGAGCTTTTTATTTTCCCATTTTTTTTTCAAGCTGAATTCATGAAAAATTGATGATAGGGAAAAAATGAATGGAAAATTTTTGTAATTATTTTCGTTAATATATTGATTGAAAATAAATGTAGAACTTTGTTTTTTTATTTGCGGAGAAAAATAAAAATTGAAAATTTAATTACTTTTTTGACGTAGGTAATTGATATTTAATTGTGATATTAGGGGGAAAATTTAAATTTAAAAAGTGTGTTGTAATGTTAAAATTTTTTTTACTCAAAAGGGGAAATAATTGTTAAGAATTTTGTGACGATACATAAAAAAAAATTTGAATAAAACATTTACATAGTATTTGAGACAAACAGTTTAGTAATTAAGTTATTTCGAAAATTTAGAAGAAGAAGAAGAAGAAGACGACGAAGAATTTTACTTTCCCTTTTGAAAAGATATTTGCTGATAAACAAATTTACCTTGTCTCGTATAGGTTAAAACCGAGTTAAAACTTGTGCCAAGTTTTGCATGATTTCTATTAAAAAGCTTTTGTACATCTTTTGATGAAACTTATATTCATAAGAAGTCCATTGAAAATAAAGAGAGAAAAGCGAGCGCGACAACGACGAGAGAGGTGAAATTATTCAATGGTATTATAATCAACCTAGTAATTTGCCAACATGGCACAAGTAACTCTTGAGTGAGAGAGAGAGAGAGATCGGCTTTGTCTTATTAGCAGACTTTAGAGTTTAGAGTGTCGAGTAAAGTCAGTGCCAAAGGCAAAGTCTTGAATATGCCTTGGCCTTTAAAGATTTCAGGGGTGAGAGGACATAGAAGGGAAGTTGGTTCCAGTGTGTGCCCTGTGTGGGATTCTCCCACGAACGATCCTTGCCTACCTATATGCCATAATACCATAAGACCCTTATCTTGCCACTCATCTACTTAACGCGCAGACGAAGGCGACTTTCAAACCTCATCTATATACGTATATATACATTTATTCCCTTTCTTTTCTTCCCCCCCTCTTTCTCTCTCTCTCTCTCTTTCTTTTCTCTCCCTATTTGGCATAATTACGAATTTTCTGCTACCGGTATACAAAATTTATTATTTTCGATGATAAGTATCGATAATAATGTTGATAGTAACAAATAATAATAATTTAAACTCTTCTCTCTAAATATGAATTCACAATTTTTCTAAGGATATCAAATTGAGAAATACTGTAAATTAGTGACTGACTTTTTGCTTCTTATTTAGTACATTTTACTAACAAATTGTAATTTCTACTAAATAAGTAAAATTTACGAATTCAAAAGCAAAAATAGTAAATAGTAAATAAAAATAGTAAATTTTACTAAAAAAATTGTAATTTCTACTAATTTATAAGTAAAATTTACGAATTGAATTAGTAAAAATATTAATTAATTGATTTAGAGTGATAATAATTGAAACTCCCAATAGTTGAAATATAGAAAAATTAAAAATCCAAACAGTAGAAAATATACAAAAATTGAAACTCCAAATAATTGAAATATAGAAAAATTGAAACTCCAAATTGTGAAAACTCCCAAAAGATTATATTTTTAATAATTGAAACTCTTAATAATTAAAACTTGTAATCATAAAATTACTTATAATTGAAAATAAATAAAAATTGAAATAAAAGTTGAGACTTCCAACAGTTGAAATTTTTAGTTCTTGCATCTCCAAATAATTAAAATACCGAATAATTCAAACTACTAACTATTATAACTCCTAGTAAATAGAAAAACTTAGTAGGTAGTTAAAATTTCTAATAATTGAAACTGCGGAAAAAGTTTAAAATATACAAAAATTGAAACACTTGAAATAATTAAAATATAAAAAAAATTGAAAATCCAAATAATTGAAATAATATAAAAATTCAAACTTATAAAAATTAAAACTCTAAATAATTGAAACACCTAACAATTAAAACATAGTTGATATTACAATAATAGTTAAAACTTCTAATGATTGAAACTTCTAATAATATTTCGGATAAATGCAACTGCGAATAATTGAATCTACAAATAATTGAAATTCCTAAGAATTGAAGCTCATAATAATTAAAATTTCTAATAATTGAAACTCATAATAGTTAAAATTTCTAATAATTGAAACTACCAATAGATCAAATTTCTAATAATTGAAACTCATAATAGTTAAAATTTTTAATAATTGAAATTCATAATAGGTGAAATTTCTAATAATTGAAACTCATAATAATTGAAATTTCTAATAATTGAAACTCCAAAAAATTGAAACTCATAATAATTAAAATTTCTAATAATTGAGACTCATAATAATTGAAATTCCTAATAATTGAATTTTCTAATAATTAAAACTCATAATAATTGAAATTTTAAATAATTGAAACTACCAATAGATCGAATTTCTAATAATTGAAACTCATAATAGTTAAAATTTTTAATAGTTGAAATTCATAATAGGTGAAATTTCTAATAATTGAAACTCATAATAATTGAAATTTCTAATAATTGAAACTCCAAAAAATTGAAACTCATAATAATTAAAATTTCTAATAATTGAGACTCATAATAATTGAAATTCCTAATAATTGAATTTTCTAATAATTAAAACTCATAATAATTGAAATTTTAAATAATTGAAACTACCAATAGATCAAATTTCTAATAATTGAAACTCATAATAGTTAAAATTTTTAATAGTTGAAATTCATAATAGGTGAAATTTCTAATAATTGAAACTCATAATAATTGAAATTTCTAATAATTGAAACTCCAAAAAATTGAAACTCATAATAATTAAAATTTCTAATAATGGAAACTCTTAATAATTGAAACTCATAATAGTTAAAATTTCTAATAATTGAGACTCATAATAATTGAAATTCCTAATAATTGAAATTTCTAAAAATTAAAACTCTGAATAATTGAAACTTCTAATTATTAGAATTTCTAATAATTAAAACTCATAATAGTTTAAATTTCTATTAATTAAAACTCCCAATAGTTTAAATTTCTAATAATTAAAACTCATAATAATTGAAATTTCAAATAATTGGAACTCCTGAAAGTTGAAATTTTTACTTATTAAAACACCTTGTAATTGAAATTTTTTATTATAAAAAGTCTCAGTAGTTCAAATTTCTAATAATTTATAATTCTAATAATAGTTAATAAATATCGATAATAGTATTAAAATTACTAATAAAAATATCAATAATATCGATACTAATATCGATGCTCGTTACATGTTTGTCATACATTTCCCTTGAATCCAGGTTGACAAGAAATCTATCCAACATGGTTTTAAGGTCGATAAGCTACTCTAATCTGACGCCATTATATTGATCCTTTCTCCTCCTCTTCTCTTCCATAGCTATTAAATGTTGATCAATTCACTACTTCAATTAGCGGACCAGTAATAACGTTTTTTTATCATGTCTACTAATGATAAACCGCTAGACTATTAATAATAATAATAATAATAATAATAATAATAATAATAATAATAATAATAATAATAATAATAATAATAATAATAATAATAATAATAATAATAATAATAATAATAATAATAATAATAATAATAATAATAATAATAATAATAATAATAATAATAATAATAATAATAATAATAATAATAATAATAATAATAATAATAATAATAATAATAATAATAATAATAATAATAATAATAATAATAATAATAATAATAATAATAATAATAATAATAATAATAATAATAATAATAATAATAATAATAATAATAATAATAATAATAATAATAATAATAATAATAATAATAATAATAATAATAATAATAATAATAATAATAATAATAATAATAATAATAATAATAATAATAATAATAATAATAATAATAATAATAATAATAATAATAATAATAATAATAATAATAATAATAATAATAATAATAATAATAATAATAATAATAATAGTCGTGCTAATAACAGAATCAACGCTCTCTGATATTAATGCAACTTTGTTCTCTTCGAATTTCATATTCTTATTCCCTCTCTCTCTTCTTTTTATTCAAATAAACTCTCTGCATTAAAAAAACCGAACAATTAAAAATGATCGAGGACTGCAGTTTTGTTATTTAAAATTATTCATCAGTGTATTTTAATAACCAATCGTCGATTTTGTTTCCTCTCGAGGAAATTTTGTATTTTTATTGCTGTAACTGTATTATAATTTTTGCGGAAATTTTTACTTGTAAAACTACATAAAGCAGATTTACGCTGATTGAAAAAAAAATTACAAAAACTAGTTATCAATAATTGAGACTACTGAAAGTTGCACTACTACTAGTTGAAACTACTGAAATTTGCACTACTACTATTTGAAACTACTGAAAGTTGCACTATTACTAGTTTAAACTACTGAAAATTACACTACTACTAGTCTAAACTATTAAAAGTTTCACTACTACTATTCTAAACTACTGGACATTAGTTTAAACAACTGAAAGTTGCACTACTACTAGATTAAACTACAAAAAGTTACGCTACTACTATTCTAAACTACTAAAAGTTACACTACTACTAGATTGAACTACAAAAAGTTACGCTACTATTATTCTAAACTACTGAAAGTTGCACTACTACTAGATTAACCTACAAAAATATACGCTACTACTATTCTAAACTACTGAAAGTTACACTACTACTAATTTAATTTACTGAATATTAGTTTAAACTAAAAAAAGTTAAACTAATACTAGTTTAAACTACTAAAAGTTGTACTACTACTAGTTTAAACTACTGAAAGTAACACCACTGTTATTTTAAACTAATGGATATTAGTCTAAACTACTACTAGCTTAAACTACTGGAAGTTACAATACTACTAGTTTAAGCTACTAAAAGTTGTACTACTACTAGTTTAAACTATTAAAAGTTACACTACTTCTATTTTAAACTACTGGATATTCGTTAAAACTACTGAAAGTTGAACTAATACTAGTTTTAACTACTGGATACTAGTTTAAACTACTAAAAGTTAAACTAATACTAGGTAAAACTGCTGGATATTAGTTTAAAGTTTAAACTACTGGATGTTAAACTAATACTAATTTAAACTACTCAAAGTTACACTACTACAAGTTTAAACTACTGAAAGTTGCACTGCTACTAGTTTAAACTACTTAAAGTTGCACTACTACTAGTTTATACTACTGGAGGTTACACTACTACTAGTTTAAACTACTGAAAGTTACATTACTACTACTTTAAACTACTAAAAGTTACAGTAACACTATTTTAAACTACTGAATGTTCTACTGTTAATATTTTAAACTACGGCAAGGTTAATTACAACTAGTTGAAACTTCCAAAAGCTAGACTATGAGTAGTTTATATTAAAAAGTAATTCTACAACTAGTAAAACTACTGGAAGGTAAATTACAACTAGTTTACACTATCGAGAGTTTTACTATATTAATAGTTAAAAGTAGTGAAAGTTAAACTACAACTAGTTGCCTCTACAGAAAGTTACACTATTACTAGTTGAAACTACTGAAAGCTAAATTACACCTAGTTGCAACTAATGAAAGTTAAATTACTAAAAGTTAGAACTACCAAAAGTCTTACTACTACTACTTGAAACTACTTAAAATTTTCAACTCCTTGTTGAAATTACTGGAAGTTAAATAACAACTAGTAGAAATTACGGAAAGTTAAATTACGACTAGTAGAAATTACGGGAAGTTAAATTACAACTAATCACAGTTTTTTTGCAGATATCAAATTGAGAAAAAAAACGAATCAAAAGTGTTGCGAAGCAACGTTTTGATTCGTTTTTTGTCTCAATTTGATATCCTTAGAAAAATTGTAATACTATTAATAGTTGTAACTACTAAAAGTCATATTTGCTCTAAATGAATTAATTAGAATAATTGTTGCTAATTGTAAAAGTATGGCTAATTATTAGCACCAGTTAAAATTGAAAAAAAATTAGTACAACATTGAAAATAAGTAAAAGGAAATTGGTAGCAAACAAGTTAAATCCCTCTAGCAACAGAGAACACAAAGTTACAAATCGGAAATCGGTTTTCAGACTGTAAATTTCAATTTTGATTTCCATTGTTTGCCGAAAGGGTGGAAAATTTAGAGAGTCGTAATTTTCTTAATAGCTGACTGATGAATATACGTACGTGTTAAATACAATATAATATGTATATTTATATATACATGTAGAGTTTTCTGCTTCATATAACTTAGTTTTAGTAACAAGTGGTTTACATAACATAACCTCAATACACGAACCTCTAATATTTGCACTAATGGCAATTGCGTAGGTAATCCGCACTCCGACCGCACTGAACGTTAGTGCTAATTAATCCCATGTTTTTGCCAGGATGATTCTCACATGGGAACTCTAGTTTCTATACTGGGGAAAACGAGTGAATTTACTAGCTTTGCATACAATTCGGAATTATACACATATCTATATGCCCAAAATTCACTTAAGCATATATTCAAAATATTCAAACAATATACTCCATAATAATACTCGAGTCCAAGTCGAGCTCTCCTATTGATATATTATATTGACCAAAAAAATACTCTTACTGCCTAAATTTTTTTAAATTCCAGCTTTTTTTTTCCTTTCTGGCTCTGCAAACATTAGTCGTATAAATTTTTCACGCACGTTTAAAAGAGCAAAGTTGAAAGCTTTTTTTAAAATTTTAATTATTCGGAAAACGTGAAATTTAAAAGGTAAATTAACAGATTTATTCGAGGGATTCATTAAAACAAAAAATACAAAGATAAGATATAAAATGTTGGGAGAGTAATAATTCATATTTGAAAACAATTGAAAACTGAAAGTGAAAGCAATTTTAAATAGAATTGAAAGAACAAATAATTAAAAGTAAAAAAAGAATATTGTTACTCTAACTTCTTTAAATTTATTTTCATCATTTCAATTCAATAATTATTTTCAAGAACTTTTAACAAAAATTCTTCATTCAATGAATTATTTTAAATAATTTTTGAAAAACTTCTTTGCGAATTTTCAAATCCATTTGTTTACAATAATTCAATTTTTCCAAATTTTAATTATTTGGAAATTCTTCAATTAAATATATATTAGAAAATAAAAACTTGAAATAATTTTTAAAAAATTTGATTAAGCTTTTTAAAAAAAAATTAGTTTTATAGAATTTTTAATTAAAGATATGAAAAATTGAGATTATCAAAGATTTTAATTTGAAACCTTTACAAAATTCAATTATTTCGAAAAATTGCAATTATTAGTACCTTTTCCAAAATAACTACTTTTTTCGAGGAATTCGATCAAAATTATATTAAAAATAATTGAAATTCTGCAATGAGTTATATTATTTATGAAAATAATTGAATTATTGCGAAGCATTTTATAAAAAAGTTTCAAATAATTGATTTCTTTAAAAAAAAATTTATGCAAATTCTATTTTAAATAAATGAATTCCTGTGAAATTTTTTTTTTTTTTTGGAAAATAATTGAATTCCTGTGGAATTTTTATTTTTTTGAAAAATAATTGAATGTTCGTGTGGAATTTTTATTTTTTTTAAAAATAATTGAATGTTCGTGTGGAATGTCATCAAAATGTTTGTTTAATAATTGATTTTTTTGTAATTTTCATTAAACAGTAGAATGTTAAAAATCATTGAAAAGGTTTTAAAAATAATTCAAATTTTGCCATGAATTTTATTAAAAATTTTGAAAATAATTGAATTTTATTAATTTTCAAAACAATTGAATTCTTGTGCTGAATACTATTATTTATAAAAATAATTGAATTTTGCAATGAATTTTATCAAAATTCCTGAAAATAATTGAATTTTGTCGAAGAATTTTGCTATTCATTTATAAAAATAATTGAATTCATGCATTTTATAAAAAAGTTTTAAATAATTGATTTTTTTCGTAAAACTTTATGCAAATTCTATTTTAAATAATTGAATTCCTGTGAAATTTTTATTTTTTTGGAAAATAATTGAATGTTCGTGTAGAATGTCATCAAAATTGTTTGTTTAATAATTGAATTTTCTTTTGTAATTTTTATTAAATTAGTAGAATATTAAAAATCATTGAATTAAAAAAAAGGTTTTAAAAATAATTGAAATTATGCCATGAATGTTATTAAAAATTTTGAAAATAATTGAATTTTATCAATTTTCAAAACAATTGAATTCTTGTACTGAATAATATTATTTATAAAAATAATTGAATTTTGCAATGAATTTTATTAAAATTCCTGAAAATAATTGAATTTTGTCGAAGAATTTTGCTATTCATTTATAAAATTAAAAATAATTGAATTAATGACGACAATTTTTTTCAGATTTTTTGAAAATAATTGAATTTCTTTGAAGAATTTTGCTATTTATATTTTATAAAAATAATTAAAATGTTAAAGAGAACTTTTTTTTTTAAATTTTTCGAAAATAATTGAATTTCTGGAAAGAATTTTTAATGTTTATTATTAAGATAGTTGAATTCTTTCAAAAAATTACATTAAAATTTAAAAAATTGAAACTAATTTCAACAGAATTGAAATTAAAATTTTTCAAAAAAATACTTCATTAAATGATTTATAAGTAATAACTTTATGGCAGTTCTTCAATAGAATTAAGTTATTTAAAAAAAATTTTTGTCAGAAATAGAATAAATCTAAGGTTTTGTTTAGAATTCGTGGTAATTTCATAGTTTATGAGGCAAACAAAAAGACACAGAAATTTAGAATTTTTTTTATAAATTCTAAACATTTAATTTTTTGTTTGCAGTACTTTTAATAAAAATCCCTGACTTTTTTCTGAATTCCCTAATTTTCCTGACCTTTGCCAACCCTGTAAATGAATTAAACAGTACAAAAATCAATCGAACCTTCTAAGCAATAAAGAAAAATTCCAGTAACCATGAAAAAAATACCATCAAATGAAACTAAACAATTTCACTTCTTTTTTTTCGGAAAACCTATAAACTTGTGGAAACACAACTGAATCAAGTGCGTCCGAAAATTTAATTAAATTTGATATCATGAAAAGATATAATTCCTCATGATATAAATATAATGAAAACGTGCCGTGAAATATTATAACCTGCGAGTGACCGGAACATTGTTTTTTTCGTTTTTTTTTTTTTTTTTTAGAGAAAAGCCGAAGGGGGACAATTTCTTTTGAAGAATAGAAAATAAACGGACCGCTGAATTCCGCGGGCTGGTTATTACCGAACAAAGGGAGAACAGTTGGCGTGCTGAAAAGTGTAATAAAAAGACAAATAGAAATGGTGAGCTTAAGGTATCATATTCTCGACAAAGCAAAGATCAGAGAGTAAAGAGTAAAGGCCATGGCTACGTTTCTGCGGACTTCTCTTCTCCAATTTTTTTTTTTTTTTTTTTTTTTTTTTTTATTGTCTCTGTCGTTTGCAGGACTACCAACATTTTTAAATTCACACGTTTTCTGTATATATTGTTATAATAGCGTTTTTATTCATATCTGAGTATTTTCAGTCTTAATATGATACTTTCGAGAAAAAAATTTTTTTTTTGGTTTCTATAAGAAAATCGAATTTGAATTTTTTTTCCTCGATCAGTTTGGAGAAAATCAGCTTTGATATATATAAATATTTAATAATATATATATACACAGAGAAAAATCTATATAATACATTGCTTTGATTTGTACAGCAGTGTTATTGAATTCGAGAATAAATTCTATAAATCATTTCAAATGTGGCCCAACGTACGGCATATCTGCTATAAATTATTACTGCATTTCCATTGACTGCACTCGAGTGCGAACCGATACGCCACATTTATCTTAAATATTTATTTTCATTCGATTTTTTTTTATTTATTTTTATTTATTTTTTTATTTTGGAACCAGTGCGGTTTATCTTTATCAAAACTGATTGAGTCAATTTTTAATTTATCAATCGGCGCGAAACAAATATTGACTCAATGCTCTCTTAGTGAATAAAAATAAACTAATTTTGTTAAAAGTAGAAAATCGGAAAAAAAATTTCCACTCTAAATTTAAATTGATGGACTAAATTAAAATTTCTTTTTTAAATTTACAAATTTACAAATTCAAAATCAAAAAGTCAGTCACTAAATTCTAGTAAACATTTTTACTAATTCAAATTTAGAGAATATAAAATTTGCTAAAAAATTTATTTTTTACTACTTTTTTATTTAATACTTATTTTATATTCTATATTTTCAATTAAATAAATTTTATTCAACTATTTTTTTTTGAAATTATGATAAATATATGAAATATTTTTGAAATAATCCAATTAGCTATAATTTGAAAAAATTAAATCTTTTCGTGAATCAAATTTTTGTACGAATATAAATTTTTCGCTTTTCCAGAAATTTTGTATGACGCGAAAACTTTTATGCTAGACAGAAGGAAAATTTTTGAGAAAAGGACAGTTCAAGTATTGAAAAATATGATTTCCCAAAGGTACAGGAATGTACAAAGAGAAAATGTTTGATCGTCTATAATTCACTTTTCCGTAATTCACTTTTCGTTTTTCATGAATGTGCACCTCCGCCATTCGATATGAGAGGATTTCAAGTCACGCTTTATCTTACTTTATTCGCGAAATAGAAAGAAAAAAAACCAAAAGAAATTCCTTCACATTTATCGTTATTTTTCTTTTTCTTCTTTTAATTTGAGAAAAAAAAATTGTGCACCAATAAAAAAAGAAGGACAAAATTAATTGTAAATTATCACAAAAATATTTTTTATTTTTCTTTCTTGTAAATAATACAAAATTTTCTTTAAATTAAAAAAATCTTTTTATATTTAAAAGATAACATTTTTGTTCCCCATATTTTTCTCTCCTAAATCCAACTCTTGGAGAAAAAAATTCAAGTGAACGAAAATTTAATGAAAGAGAAAAAGGATTTTATATAAGAAAATTTTGAAGAGCGGGAGAGAAAAAAAAACTTTCTATTCACAAAATTTTTCAACCAAATAAAAAGTTTGTAATTTTTTTCCGGTGAAAATTCATTTTGACAAAGAAAAAAAATAAACTAGCAGTAGAAGAAGAATTTTTTTTTTTCAAATTCGTTGATTATAATTTTATAAACGGACTTGCAACTTGCTAGGAAAAATTAGTCAATGTTGAAAAATCAATATCCATAGTAACAAAATGCACTTTTCTTGATGAATCTTTTCTAGTTCAATCAAATTACTCTCAATTAAAAAATTTATTCTCCAATCGTGAAAAACAAGCACGAGTTAGAGAGAAGGAAAGAGGGAGAGAGAGAGAGAGAGAGAGAGAGAGAGAGAGAAAGAGAAAGAGAGTAAGAGAGAGAAAAAATAAAAAAATGGTTGAAACGAAGTGAAAGATATATGTCAGTTAGTCTCTGGTCTCTGCCAGTTTAATCCAAGCGCGGTAGATTTTGGAAACGTGCCAATGGCCAACTGGAATTGAAAGTCACTCTCCAGCCAATAGAAGAGTGATAAAACATCCGTCCATCGTGCCATGAACGACAATTCGAAGACTTATTTTTCATTCACGTACAATTGAGCAAAATTCCTCGAGAACTGTCAATGATAATTTTTGTATATTTTTATATAAATACAGAATTAAGTCTCGATAAATTTGGACGGGGGGTTTTTTTTAATCACTCAATTTTTTGACTAAATCGATCAAATTTCTTAAAAATCGACTTCTTTCGGTTGATTTTAAAATTTGGCTGAATTGAAGAACAATTTTGATTGAAATGACTAAATTTTTGGCTCAATTAACTAAATTTTGAATGAATTGGCGAAAGTTTGGTTGAATTGGACGAATTTTGGGTAAATTAACTAAATTTTGATTGAATTAACGAAATTTTGAATGAATTAGCGAAATTTTGGTTGAACCTACCAAATTTTCATTAAGTTAACATAATTTTGAGTGAATTGGCGAAATTGTTGAATTAACCTTATTTTTGTCTAAATGTACCAAATTTGGCTGAATCAATTCATTTAAGGTTTAATAAACCATATTTTGGTTAAAGAGGCCAAATTTTGTCTGAATTAACTACATTTCATCTAAATTATCCATATTTCAGTTAAAGCAACTTAATTTTTACTGAATTAAAACTAAATTTTAACTGAATCGATCAATTTTTGGAAAATCGACCTTTCGTTGAATTAAGCTAAAATTTATCTAAATTAAAGAACAATTTTGATTGAATCGACTAAATTTTTGGCTTAATTAACTCAATTTTAAATTAATCGGAGAAAGTTTGGTTAAATTGACCGAATTTTGAGTGAATTAACTGAATTTTAATTGAATTAACAAAAATTTTTAATGAATTAGCGAAATTTTTGTTAAATTAAGAGAATCATTGAATTATGCTAAAATTGAGTTGAATTAAAGAACAGTTTTTATTGAATCGGCTAAATTATTGGGTTAATTAACTCAGTCTTGGCTGAATTGGCGAAAGTTTGATTGAATCAACCACATTTCGGGTGATTTAACAAAATTTTAATTGAATTAGCAGAATTATGACGAAATTATCGAGATTTTTGTTGAATTGACCGAATTTGTTTCTGAATTAAACAATTTTTTTTTGGATTAACGCAATTTTAATTGAAATATTGAATCAAGAAAATTTTTGTACAATTGGCCAAATTTTGGTTAAATTAACTTAAATTTGACTGAATTAGCAAAATTTTTCTTGAAATAACCGAATTTTTGGTGCGTCAATTCCATTAAGCTTGAATAAAACAGATTTTAGTTAAATAGACCAATTTTTGGCCGAATTACCTATAAATTTTGTCTAAATTAGCCATATTTTTGTTAAATCGACTTTTTTTCTGAATTAAAACTTAATTTTGACTGAATCGATCAAATTTTTGGAAAATCGACCTTTGGTTGTATTAAGCTAAAATTATACTAAATTAAAGAACAATTTTTATTGAATCGAATAATTTTTTGACTTAATTAAGTCAATTTTGAATAAATTAGATAAAGTTTGGTTGAACTGACCAAATTTTATGTAAATTAACCAAACTTTGACTGTATTTAATTATTTAATTTGTTTTAAAATTAATAATTGATAATAAATTACTATTATTATTAATAAATTATTATTATTAATTAATAATTTTTTTAAATTAATAAAAAATATAAAGAACTCGATTCAAATAAAATTTCTTAGAAAAAATAAAATAAAATTCGCAAGGATTTCTTATCAAACCAAAAAGAAAAAGATCTTTTCGTTTTCATTCCCACAGTAATTGGTACATTGTCGGAAAAATAATAATTTCTCCAAAATGAAATATATATATATATATCAAGAAATGGTAAATCATAATTCATTGTTAGATTGTCGATAACCATCACATACAGTGTGGGAAGAAAAAAAACCTTTATTTTGTTTTTTATTTCACTTTTGCGTGATTTGTGGTTTTTAATTTCTTTTTTCATTTCATTTAAAATTCTAATTACAAGACAATTATTATGTTTATAATTTTGTATTGGAATGTGTGTTTCTTAAGTTATTTTTTTTAGCGCCCTTTATCGATAACGACAGCGGAACTAGTTGTAGATTGTCAGTGCGGATTAATTAAGAACTAATTCTAGCCAGATTGCACCCAACATGGGCTGGCGTGTGAGCATTATTCAAATTAGACCACGTCTCTTGGGGGTTCGTTAAGAAATTGTTGATGATCTATCTCTCATTAACATTTTCAAATTAAGTTAATTACTGTCCGAAAAAAGTGAATGAAAAATTATATTTTTGCTTTATATTCTTTGTATATAGTCAATTTATTAACTCAACGTATTTCTTTTTCTTATGGGAAACAAATTTTTTTTCTTTCTAAAAGGCATTGGAATTTTACTGATTTACTAATTTAATAATTTTCTATTTTACTAATTTTCTATTTTACTAATTTACTAATTTACTAATTTACTAATTTACTAATTTACTAATTCACTAATTCACTAATTCACTTATTTTCTATTTTATTAATTTATTAATTTACTAATTTACTAATGTACTAATGTACTAATTTACAATATTAGCAAATAGTATAAATTAAAAAAAATTAGTAGACCAATTTTTGCTAATTAAAAAAAGGAACTAAATTTGTAGAAGAAATTTTACTGGATAAAAATTAGGAACTAAATTAGCAGAAGAATTTTTACTAATTCAAACTTAAAAAGTGATTCAAATTCAAATCAAAATAATGAATTAAAATAAAATTTATTCGCTCCATATAAAATATTCACTTCTGATAATACGACCAAGTAGTAAATAATAAATTGATTATTCAATTCAAATAAATTTTCTCCACTCCACCGATAATTTACAGAAAAAAAAACTGTTCTTTCCTTTAAGGAAATAATAAACAAGATATTTCGCATTCCATTATAAATTTTTCTTGCATGTAAAATATAAATTAGATTTTCTCCTCACAAAGCAAATTCTCCTCTTCTTTTTCAACAATTTTTTTTTTCTTCTCCTTTCCTTCCTTTTTCCAATTTCCAATGACAGATTTTTAGTGATTATTTCCAATTTGGAAAAATCACGTCTGCCATTCAATCTAGATATATAGAGAACAAAAGTAAAACAGAGAATGTCATTTGAAATTGGTTGGATATTGTTAATACCGTGAGTACTTGAGGTAAACATAAGTCTGTGTGCGGTTAGCCGCAACTGCAGTCATTATCGATGATATTCGTTTCTTGTCTGTTTCCAAGTGATGGGCTTTGTGCCAATTCCGAAGCGTTACATAGTTGCTAACCAACGGAATGATTCGAGTTCCAAAGCACGGGGATATATATAAGGGGGAGAGCAAAATGCCGAACAACGCCCTTTCTCTCTCTCTCTCTCTCTCTCTCTCTCTCTCTCTCTCTCTCTCTCTCTCTCTCTCTCTCTCTCTCTCTCTCACTCTCTGGTGTCTAGCCAGTCGCCAGACTTCCTATATTATACCGACAGAACGAAAATCGAAACCAAGGGTGGACAAACTTCGCGTAGGATGCTTTTTGTTCACATGTAGCCAAACTTCCCGCTCTCAAAAAGCTTTAAATGGAAAACTGAATTCGAGAGTCATGTTAATTTTAAATATTTGTTAATTCTTCTGTTTTCATGCGGTGATTAAAAAGAAGTTTTATACTTGATTCTCAATTATCTTTAAAAATCGTTAAAAATTAATAACGATTTTTTTCATTTTTACTAAAATTCCCTAAATCTCAAATGAAACTGAAGTTACCAACGTTAATGGGAAACAGTAGTTTTTTTTTCTCGCGGATTTTCCAAAAATCATGAAATTTCAACTAAATTAATAATTCCTTGTCCCGGTAACAATTTTTTTTTTTGATAATTACTTATTCTAATGTCAGAAGCCCTTTAAAAAAATTCGAAGTCCGGGAAAGCAGTGATTTTGAATTTTTCTGTCGTAGATCTTCGAAAAATCCCGGAATTTCATTTAAAAAATCAAAATCACTGCTTTCCCCGACTTAGAACCACTTTTTTTTAGATGACTTTTTACATTAAAATAAATCATTATCAGAAGAAAAAAATTTGCTACCAAGCCGAAGAATTATTAATTTACTTGAAATTTCGAGATTTTTGAAAAAAATTCAACATAGAAATTAAAATCACTGCTTTCCCCGCCTTGGATCCTTTTGGAATCGTTTTTAAATAGCGTCTAATATTAAATTAAACAGTTATCAAAAGAAAAAAATTACTACCGAGTTGAGAATTTATCAATTAAATTAAAATTTCGAAAAAAATGTTTTTTTAAAAATATCTGTAAACAAAAATAAAGAAAAATAATACAAATAGAGTGCAAAATGTGGAGAAATACAAAAAGTAGAAAAATACAGAAAAGAAAACATAAAAATTAAGAAAAAAGAAACAAAAAGTAGAAGAAAAATAAAAAAGCATAAAAAAATACAGGAAAACAAAAAAAAAACGGAAAAAAAATAGTGTAAACAAAAGCAAAAAGTAGAGGAAAATGCTAAAAGAATATAAAAATACAGAAAAAAAGAACAAAAAATAAGAAAAATATAAGAGAAATAAAAAATTAGGAAATAAAAAATTTACTAGTAAACAGAAATGAAAAGTAGAAGAAAAATAAAAAAGACAAAAATATCGGGAAACGAAAAAAAAAAATTGTAAACATTAGCAAAAAGTAGAAGAAAATAAAAAAATAAAAGAAAAATACAAAAAGCAAAAACAAAAAGTTCAGGAAAAATATAAAAAAATTTAATAACATACCGAAAACAAAAATTTATTAAAAGTTTAAGAGAAATAAAAAATATCGATAAAATAGAATAATAAAATTATAAACATACAAAAAACAAAAAATTCAGAAAAATAAAGAAAACAGAAGCAAAAAGTTAAAAAAAGACAGCAAAAAATACCTGAAAGAAAAGAAAAATAGTAACATATTGTAAATAAAAGAAATATGTAGGAGAAAATTACAAAAAGACAAAAACAAAAAATTCTAAACAATACAAAAAGAGGAAAAAAGTCTAGGAAAAATACAAACGTTTCGAAAAAATACAAAAAATGGTACTGAAAAGTAAAAAAAAATAATAATAAAAGGCAAATAACAAAAATAAAAATTCAGAAAAGAGAGATATAAATTATAAAATAAGGTAAAAAGAACAAATAGAAAAATTATAAATTGATAGAAAAAAAAAAATTTGCTACCAAAGTGAGGAATTATTAATTTACTTGAAATTTCGTGAGTTTTGCAAAAAATTCGACATCAAAAATAAAAATCACTGCTTTCCCCGACTTGGAATCAATTGGAATTTTTTTTTTAAATTACTTGTGACATATAAATAATTAATTATGAAAAGAAAAAAAAATTGCTACACAGGCGAGGAATTATTAATTTACTTGAAATTCTCGGTTTTTCGGAAAATCCGTGACAAAAAAATGAGAACTACTGTTTCCCCACATTTTTTTTATTTTCACGTTTACTTGGATAAAAAATAAAGAAGAAAAATTTGTATCCTGAACTTTTTAGAGAAATTTTTTTTAAGAATGTTTTCGTTGAATCAACGTTGGTAACTTCAGTTTCATAATCTCAATTAGTAAAAACTGAGGCATTAATAAAATTTATATCAGTAAAAATATTTACCAATTTTTAGTATACAATTTTATTTAATTCTCTCATAGTTTTCTTGAAAGTATCAAATTGATACTGAAATGAATTAATTATTGATGACAAAAATTTGAATTAATTTTTTATTTAATCCACACTATTTGTATCAATTCGTTAAAAGTTTGATATTTTTTTAAGTTATAACAGTGCTCTAAATTTGAATCAGTTAAAACTAACCGATTTTTGAGTAGATTTTTTTTAACTGATTCAATTAGTCAAGTTTAATTTTTCAGTTATTTTTAACTATAATTATCAGTTAAAACTATGATTTTTAACTAATTCAAATTTGTAGAGTAGTTACAATTTTTTTTTTATTCAAAGTTGTATAGTGAACTTTATTTAAAAATCCACTGTTAACTTTAAAGTATAAAATTTTAACGAATTGATACCAAAAATGTAGATCAAATTGATCTAAATTTTTGGTATCCATTTGATACAATTTAGTATTAATTTGATACAATAAAAAGAGAAACTGTGAATTAGTAAAATTTTAAAATCTTTACTAATTTCAATTAGTAGCACAATTTAGAGAGAACACATTTTTTCTAAGGATAGTAAATTGAGACAAAAAACGAATTAAAAGCGTTGTGAAGCAACGTTTTGATTCGTTTTTTGTCTCAATTTAATATCCTTAGAAAAATGTAAATAGTACTTTTTTCAATACTATTGAAATATTTTTAAAAAAATTTTATAATAATAAAATAATAATAAATAATGATAATAAAAAGAATCCAAAATTACTCACGAGGAGAAAGTGAATATTGAAATAAATGGACGTTTTGCTCACCAGCAACTGAAACAGAGAAAAGAATAGAAAAACGATGTTAGTACAGTTGATAACTCAATGTATATTGTGTGGAGGTGAATTAGCATATAAGGGGTGAATTTTCATTTTCGACATTTTCGAATGCATTTTCTATATGCATATATATAAAGTACAAGTTTAGAAACCGCGTAGTTACAATTAGCCCAGTTTTCAAAGTTCCATATGAAGCAAAACCAAGTCTTACGCGTAAAGGTTACATAACTTTGAAAACTGCTATACTTTACATACTAATAATATATATTTGTAAGTCATGACTTGTTTCTGTAAAATCACAGCACACAAGGATTATTATTTTACCAAAAAAGAAAGGACGAACTTAAATTTCTTTAGATTACTATTTTTTTTCTTTCTTAATTATTTTTGAGAATAATTTTTTTACAATTGGTTGAAGTAATTAAGAAGTAGAAAAGAAAATAGAAATACCGAAAATAGAAAAATAATTAGAAAAATGAAATAGAAAAGAAAAAGAAAACAATTTAGAGAAATACAAAAACCAGAAATCAAAAGGACAAGAAAAATAAATAAAGGAAAAAACCAAAACAAAAATACCTGTAAACAAAAAAAAACAAAAATAATTCAAACAGAGAGAAAAATGTGGAGAAATACAAAAGGTAGAAAGAAAGCACAAAAGAAAAAACAAAAATTTAGAAAAATGAAGAATAAAGAAAAAAAAAGTAGAAGAAAAATAAAAAAGCATAAAAAAATACAGGAAAACAAAAAAAAAAACCGGAAAAAATAGTATAAACAAAAGCAAAAAGTAGAAAAAAATGCAAAAAAAAATAGAAAAATACAGAAAACAAGAACAAAAAAATTAGAAAAATATAAACAAAAAATTCAGAAAAAATAAAAAAAAATTTACTAGTAAAACAGAAATGAAAAGCATAAGAAAAATAAAAAAGCCAAAAGTACCAGGAAACGAAAAAAAAAATTGTAAACATTAGCAAATAGTAGAAGAAAATACAAAAAAAAAAATACTAAAAATAAAAAGTTCAGGAAAAATACAAAAAAATTTAAAAACATACCGAAAAAATAAATTTATTAAAAATTTAAAAGTTTAAGAGAAATAAAAAATATCGATGAAATATAATAATAAAATTAGAAAAATATAGAAAACAAAAAAATTCAGAAAAATAAAGAAAACAGAAACAAAAAGTTAAAAAGAAACAGCAAAAAAAATATACCGAAAAGCGCAAAAAATTAATAGAAACATATTGTAAATAAAAGAAAAAGTGGAGAAAAATACAAAAAGCAAAAACAGAAAAATTCTAAATAATGCAAAAAGGAGAAAAAAATTATTTTATTCTTTACAAAAAATTGAAAAAACACAGTAAACATAAACAAAAATTATAGGAACAATACAAACGATTCGAAAAAATACAAAAAATGGTACTGAAAAGTAAAAAAAAATAATAAAAGGCAAATAACAGAAATAAAAATTCAAAAAAGAGAAATAAAAATTACCTACAAAATAAGGCAAAAAGAACAAATATAAAAATTATAAATCAATACAAAAATAACAGAAAATAATAAAACGTACAAGAAAAATAAAAAAAATTCAAAAAATAGAGGAAAATATTAAACACAAAAACCAAAATAGAAGACAAAAAGAAATAGAAACAAAAAGTACAAAAAAATTAGAAGAATATAAATTTCCAGCAAAGAAAAGCAAATTAAATTAAAATGTACTGGAAAATACAAAAAGCAGAAAGAGAAAACTGCAAAGAAATGTCGAAAACAAATACAGAAAATCAAGAAAAATATAAAAACGAAAAAAACGTGAAAAATAAAAAATAATAAGTACAAGAAAAATTAAAAATAGGCAAAAAATACAAAAAAAATACAAATGTAGAAAACTATACAAAACAAAAGCAAAAAGTAGAGAAAAATTCTGTAAATAGAAACAAAAAGTAGGAAAAGAAAAAAAAACGAAAATATAAAAGAAAATAGAAAATTTTTTTTAAATTAAAAAAAAGAGAAAAAAATCATGTCCCTAAAGTTCTGAACATTCAAATGAACGAAATTTCTTTCTTTCTTCTTAAAATAAAAATTTTATGACAATTTTGAATCTCATATAAAAAAACTGAATTATAAAGTTTCTAAATGTTGAATTTAAGTTTTTAATTTTTATTGTAATCAGTATTTTTGAAAATATTTTCGTTAAAAAATATTTCGTTTCATTTGTTCAAAAATTGTGGATAATAAAAAATCTAGTAATGATTAATTAAATAATTGCAATTAATTCTTTACATTCATAACTAATTTCATATTTCTGGTTAATAATTAAAAAAATAAAAAATTCTAAATAATAAAGCTTGAAATTATTATAAATAATAATTTAAATATTTATTTAAATAAATAAAACAAATTAAAAAATGTTTCATTAAAACATAAAAATTTTTTTTCTCAAAAAGATTTTCAACTACCTATCTAATAATTTTTTCTCTATTAGCCCTACAATATTCACACTCCCAAGGGGAATATTATCGTTAATTGAAACTCTACACTTAATGGTAGGTAATAAGTCTCCATAACGGTAAAGATTATTGATTTTTATGAACCTACTTTCGCAGGGATGTTAAAATAAATTTCCTTTCCAATTAATTAGCACAATGTAGTAATAAATTAATGTCTACACAAAATACAATGCGCTCACGTTTTTATACATATATATATTTACGAAATACGTGGTGCGTAAAATAAAGATTCATACCAACATATATTTTTTCATTACACCCGTTAATTAATGAAACTAATTAATTATTGACACCGTAACTTCATTAGCTTATTGAAATCAAAAAAAAAAAATTCTCTTTTCAATTATTTTTGTCTCATCCACAGAAATAATTTTCTCTTTTTAAAACGAAAAAGAAATGTCTGCAAAAAATAATTATCGCACCATTTTATAAATTCTTCTTTTTTTTCCTTCATAAAAGTAAACATTTCAATAAACACTTGCAATTTTTTACCCTCTTTTTTTTCAATGTTTTTTTTTGCTAAAATTTATTTTTTTTCGAAAAGAAATGTTTCAAAGAAAAAGGGAAAAAATTGAATAGAGAATGTAACACTTATTCGAAATTGAAATACACGTCCAACAGGTATATAAAAGACTGGCATTGATTCTCAGTCTGAACAAGTTTGCAAAATAAAAAAAAAATACAAAAAAAAAACAAAACAAAAAAAAACAAAGAACTAAAAAACAGTGATCCTCGTTGAGTAGCAATGGTAATTTCTTTCAATGGAAAAACGAAGAGTGGGAAACGAGCGAAAATGGGGAAAAAAAGCGGATAAATTGTGAAGTATTCTTGTTTACTGGTAACATGCGTCTGCAGTTTGATTTAAAACACACAAAAAAGAAAAAATCTTTCGCTCAAATATTATCCTCTGAAGTAAATTTTATACTTAATAAGCACAAAATATAAGAGACGAGGATAATAAATGTATAAATGTTTATACGCTTTTATTTCTTTCTCTTTCGAAATTATAAAAAAACATGGGAAATTTATTTCATTTCTCTATTTATTTTGGAAATTTTTTTTGTTTTCAAATTTCGAATAATAATTTTATTTTATTATTTTTATTTATTCTTTTTATTTATTTATAATTTTTATTTATTATTAATTATTTAGTTACCATTTAATTGAATTAAATAAATTTTTTTTTCAACGTAGTTTACAAAAATTATTTTTTGTGTAATTAATTTACTCCTTAAATTAATGAGGAAATATCCTTGTTAAATGTAGTTTCAATATTATTATTTATAGTGTTACTATCATATATTACTTCGAATTAATAATAATAGCGACTGTTAGTTGAACCAACAGAAGTTACTATTGCTATTATTATTATTATTAATTCAAGACGAGATTAGATAGTCTTCAAAGTTAGTTCCAATTAGCTGAAGTGTTAATTATATCATATTTTAATTTAAAAAAGAAAAGAAAAAATTAATTTAATGATGGGTAATAAAAATATTAAAATTAAATTATAAAATATTTTTAAGAATCGTAATAATGAAAAAAGAGACTAAAAATTATTTTCTATAGTTTGAAAATACTTTTTCATGAACTGTTGATTTTTCCTTCATTGTAAATTTATTCTCTTCTTTTTATTTCTTCTGATTTTTCTTTTTGTCGAATAAACTGTAACGTAAAGGTAATAAATTAATTTTACCCATAATTCAATTTTCCCTACGCAATTTTCATCACTTTGAAGATTGAAATTTCAATTTTTGCTTTCTCATGAAAGCGTTGTTTTATCGAACATTTTCAAATTTTGATTTTTTTTCTTTTCTCTTCACGTTTACTGACCTCAGAAATTAAAATAAAAAAATTAACACACAAATTTTGAAATTAAATTTACAGCATAAATAGATGTACTTCAAAAGTCTTTAATTTGAAATTTTATATAATTTCAATTTTCAATGAATTTAATTAATTATTAAAACCAATGGATTTATAGAAAAATTTTATTTAAAAACATTTTAAAGAATTGAATTTTGGAGAAGTTACAAATCATTGCAGAAATTCAATTATTTTCAAAAGTAATAAAATTCTTCTTACAGAAGTTCAATTATGTTCAAAATTTAACAAAAAATTCTCGTCAAAATGACAATTATCTTTATAAATAATAAAATTCTTCTCGGAAATTCAATTATTTAAAAAAAAAATTCCTGATTTCAATGATTTTCAATATCTACCATTTTAATAAATTTCCTAAAAGAATTCAATTTTTTTTAATAAAATTGTACTCAAACATTTACAAATTATTTTCATAAATAATCAAAATTGCACAGGAATTCAATTAATAACAAATTTTTTGTAAATTTCTTTTCAATAATTCAATTAATTTCAGAAATAATACATTTTTTCAATAAATTCAATTATTTTTATGAATTTATGAATTTTAATTATTTTTAGTACAATTTTAATCAAATTTCTCGAAAAATGTCAATATTTTTAAAAATTTTATTAAAATTCGTCAAAAGAATTCAATTAATTTAAAAATTTGTTGATAAAATTCCTTATGAGAATTTAATTTTAAGAAACATTCAATTATTCAATAAATTAATTTACTTTAGTATTTAAATAATTGAATAATTTTGAAAAGGTTTCAAATTAAAATATTTGAAAATAAAAATTTTCTATACTTTTAACTAACAATTTTGAAGAATAATTTTCAAGAAGTTACAGTAACAATGTTCTTAATATAAAATAATGATAATACTTTTAGAAGTTTTTTAATTTAAAAAAAGTTTAAATTTTGACATTTTTATAAATTTAAATTCCTGTGAAAAATAATAATAATTAAATATTTATTTAAATAGGAAATTATTGATGTTTTCAAATAATTTTACAATTCAAGAAATTCGTAAATAAAGTAACAAAACTTTTTTTTCCTTTATTTTTATTTCTAAAAATTCAAAAATTTTAAAATGATCCTAAAGTTCTGAACGTTTAAATGAACGATATATATTTATTTCTCCTGGAAATTAAATTTTCATTGCAATAATTTTGCTTCACTATTAAAAAAAGTTATTTATTAAAATTTTTAAATTGTAAATTAAAGTGGGAAATTTAAGTCTGTAATTTTGATTACAATCAGTAAAATTAGGAAAATATTTTTAACAACTAATATTTTATTTTTTAAATAACAAATATTCATTTGAACGTTCTAAACTTGTGGATCATAATTTTAAATTTTATTTTCAATTTAAATTTGCAATTGACAAATAGAATTATACTTATACTATACTTTAATTTATACAAATTACTAAGTATAAATAAAAGAAATTAAAATTAAATTAAATAAAACTAACAACTATAGTTGTTAGTTTTATTTTTAGTTCATTTTTTCTGGTATTTTTTTTTTTAATTTTATCAACAACTATTAATGATAATCAATTAATCATCTGAAAATGTGAAAATTGTTAACTGCAATAGCAATAAATTTATGGTTTTGTAATTAATTTGAATTTATTTCCCACATAGATCTGTAACAGTCATTTTTGTTTTATATATGCGCATGCAAGTACTACATCCCCCCTTCCCTTCACTAGGAAATAAATTTTCAAATGCAATTCACGAATTCGAAAATATATCCCTTTTGTAAATTTATGCAATGTATATCGTCAGTTCATTAAAACAATTCAAATTCGAGTCCCTCTCTCTTCTCTCGGCACAGAACCAAAACAAGAGGTTCTAACCCTCTATCTCAATTAAACAGTGTCGGTGAAAGGCAACGAGTGTGAATGTGTGTTTCATAATTGGTTAGAACAACGAATGCTTTCTATATATACAAACATATATATAGAGTTCTGGCACTTGAAACGACTAGTAGGGTTATGATATCACCCCTTGTGTTACTCTAACATTGCGATTGTTTAACACCCTCTCTCTCTCTCTCTAGACAATATTGGATATATAACGATACAAATGTTGGTACTACACCTTTTTGGTACCTACATTTGCAAAATATACTCACATAGAAGGAGAGAGAGAGAGAGGGGGGGGGGGGGGAGACAGTAGAAAATGTATTTTCCATTGTGGTATCGTGAGACAAGGAGCAATTTTCGGTTATATCCGAGAAACAACTTTTGACCTCTTTGTCGAGCTGCCACCCTTCTGAAAGTGACATCAAGTTTTCCACCGGTAACTGAGATAAGTTACAAGCTACGTTCCTCTGGGGGAAAATAAAGAAAAGAAAAGAAGAGAGTCTGTCTCCAAAGGAAAGTGACAGAGACAAACAGGCAAAGAAGAAAAGAGAGAAAGAGAGTTTTGTCTCTTTCTGACTCTTGAGAAAAATTTCAAGCCCGCGGGAAAGAAAGGCGCAAGGGAGGGGGGAGAAAAAGACATCAGAAAATGAGTAGTAAGAAAGGGAGAGAGAGAGAGAGAGAGAGAGAGAGAGAGAGAGAGAGAGAGAGAGAGAGAGAGAGAGAGAGAGAGAGAGAGAGAGAGAGAGAGAGAGAGAGAGAGAGAGAGAGAGAGAGAGAGAGAGAGAGAGAGAGAAGAGAGAGAGAGAGAGAGAGAGAGAGAGAGAGAGAGAGAGAGAGAGAGAGAGAGAGAGAGAGAGAGAGAGAGAGAGAAGAGAGAGAGAGAGAGAGAGAGAAGAGAGAGAGAGAGAGAGAGAGAGAGAGAGAGAGAGAGAGAGAGAGAGAGAGAGAGAGAGAGAGAGAGAAGAGAGAGAGAGAGAGAGAGAGAGAGAGAGAGAGAGAGAGAGA